>OX104064.1:66292373-66795553 GCA_944474145.2 Dicrocoelium dendriticum
CTTGTGTTCTTGTACCACGGATTTTATGGTATTGTCGGTCACTACGTTCTAACCTAGAGCAATATTCATCTACAGATCTCGTTCCGTCTAAACTGGTTTCACCATTGTCGTTTGTCATCCATCGGAGTGGCTGACGCAAGAGGACTAGGACTGATCCCACTTCGTATGTCGCCCGGTTTGAACATAATATGAGTCAGCTCCAGCCAACGCCGTCGAAAGGACATCACGCCTACCACAAGTTCATAAGGATTTACATTCATGCCCCTTCGTATTCGTTCGCGTTGATGCTGTTCGCAAGCCCCTGCAACCGCTTCATGAAAGGCCATTCAAAGTGATTTCGCGACATGGCAATTATTACGTTGTCGATCGTAACGGCACGCCTGATCCTGTCAGTCTCGATCGTTTGAAAGTTGCCACCTGGATGGTTGTTCCAGCTCCATTCCGGTTTTCTCACACTCATCTTCCTCTGCTACTGATCCTCGTACCGAATGTACTCGTATGCACCCAACGACAACTACGCCTACAGACTCTACCTGTTTACCACAACCCCCTACAACACATACTCGTTTTGGTAGGACTAACAAAACTCCTGTGCGTTTCCGCGACCACACACAATAATACTATCGAGCGTTTTCTCTCTTTCCAACGCTCTAGGGGGGGAGTTCTGTAGCGCCTGTACATTTACTTATCTTTCATTGTACATTACTTCCTTATTACAACCAATCCTTGTACATTAACCTTGTATACTTGTTTTGATTGATAAATAACACACTTTTTGTACCACGCGGGCAAATCGGCGTGTTCCCTCTGTGTTATTGTACCACGGATTTTATGGTATTGTCGGTCACTACATTCTAACCTAGAGTAATAATCATCTACAGATCTCGTTCCGTCTCAACTGGTTTCACCATCGTCGTTTGTCATCCATCGGAGTGGCTGACGCAAGAGGACTAGGACGTTTTATGTGTTTTGACTTCTAACTTACGTCGAAACCCTTCTGTGAGTCTTATCATTGTTGATCATCATTTATTCATCTTTTTTTCTCTTTGTGTCCGAGTCCACTACAAATCAGCGACGCAGTGGAGGATGTGCCGGATATCTCCGTGGGTAACGGCAATCGACTCTTGTCGCATTCAAGAGCAAAGAACTGTGGAAATGATCTGTAGAGCTGCAGAAATTTGTGCGAGCGAGGCACCGATTTATTGACCAACTTGGACTTCCTCAGTGCTAAGTGTCTGAGTTGCAGCTCAAAATAAGGTACGAATGCTTTTGGATTGTTTTCTCAGCAAAAATATATCGCGGCGCCAGTTTATATAGCTATCCAAGTGGGATGATTTATTTTATCATTTTTAAGTTTAGGTCATGCTCTTTTGAATAAAAGTCTTTGGAAGACTTTACTTACAATCAAGTATTTTATCCTCCTTAGCACCTTACAATGCAAGGGATATACTGCGCAATATTTCACTGGTAGTTTTCCTTTTGGAAAAATGCAAATATCTGTTACTTTTCCACCCAGCTTTATTGCCTACTATTGAAATATCCCGTTGGTGGGCGATAAAGCGGGTTCGACTGCATACTGATCGCGGTGAATCAAGGAAAATTCAGAAAAGTTAATGTGTTGACAATCTTTGTAAGGTTTTTAAAGGTGTTTGCTAACCAGATTTTCTAAAACCAAACACTTATCATTTGTATTGCAGACGGCTGAAGCACTGCCGCTAAAGTTGCTATACCAGAAGCTAAAATATGTAGCAGAGGATAAAAACGATAACAAATCCGGCTTTGTGAATTCCTCATAGTGCATGTATTCACGTTCACTACACTAGTCGGTGCTGAGTGGCTTCGGTGCAAGCTCAACTTCAGATGGGATTGCGATGATAATCGAATTCCGCAAGCCCTTTTCTTAAGCGCAGCGACGAGCCAGGCCTTGCCGAAGTGATCTGAGGTCTTCATAACCTAAATCGAACCAGCCGAACCAGGCGCTCTGCAACCAATTATTTCCCAAGTTTTCTGCATTAACAGGCATTGCTGTGGCGGTCAAGTGAAGTAATAAGGAAAAATCAATCAATATAGTAATGATGAAAGAAAGTCATTTAACAGAATGGCAATACCAATAAAAGAAACAAAACTCAGAAAATATATGGAAGCAAAATAATGGGAGTGCTTAGAAAACGGGAATGATTTTAAATTGCCACCAAAGGACGTCCAATTGGCACGCAAAACCCTTTAAAATAAGTTCGCTGATCACATATGCAGAAACCAAGTTCCGTATCTCGGTAACTGTGCGCGGAAAACCAATTTTCACACAGAGCTGAGCACAACGCTGCTTTTGTAGTTCCATGGGATGACCGCGGACACCAGGCCACCGGGAAACGCCACATATGTAAGATCAGTTAGGTCCACGTGGGGCTCTGGTATTTCCGGAATCGCAAACGTTGTGTAGAATACGAACTCTATTATAAGCTACTGACCAGACGCGAATCAGAAACTGACACTTCACTGCTCCACGAAAACTCTAGCCCAACCAAAGGAAAAAGCAGAACGCCAATGACCTTGACAAAATAACGTATTAACCGCCGCCGACTACACTGCACAACTACCGCGGACCTTAGCTCAATTTTTTAGGTCTCTTACTGACGGACTTCTAGGGTTGAAAGGTCACCTGCCAAGGTTAGTGATTTCCCATAGCTTTTGCCGAGGTATCAGGTGGTTTTTAGTCATGTGCAGAAACTAGAACATTCTAGAACGTTCGAAATCGATTCGACACTCGTTAATACCCGATTAATTGCTAAAATAGTGGACTTCCAAGGCAATGCTTACTTTCTGCCGGACATATCCTCTCCTGAGATATCGTCCGAGGTATACGATGAAAGCCTAGGATTAACTTGCAGTTTCCGGGACGGTGTTCTCTGCCTGTCGGTCCATCTCCTTGGCAGAAGTGTCCGAGAACTATGTACCTATGTCCGTGTTCTGGATTCTTTACTTGGCTGTGTCCAGTCGTCCACTGCTTCTTTTGGTAAGTTGAAGCATTCCACCAATAAAACGAACGGGAAGTAAGTAGTCCTTGCTTAAGCTGGTTAGTCTAATGTTGGTCCTACCTGGTTTGCATGCCGTGTCCAGATCTGTGCGCCCACGATCACGTCATACATGACATTTCCGCGCTTGCTTTTGACCGTCTCTGACGTCCATTTCGCGTGGCCTTCCCGATAGTCACGTACTAGAACTTTCCGTCCGTGTTAACAATCTCTTCTTTGCTCCATGCCGCCGATTAAAATCCTGTTCCATTCTGCAGTTTCTTTCACCAACAGAGAATTCCGAGTGCGATCAGACAGCGTCGAAATACGTGCGGAGCTTCCGGTTCATCATAACCTATGTTGGAGAAACTCAGTCCGGTGCTTGTGGATTCGGTGTTGATCGGTAGAGAAAAAGGAACCGGTCAACCACCTCCTCTAAACGTCCCTCCCTATTTGATTTGTGTAGAGTTCGCTTGAAAGTATCGACAAACCTTTCTGCCTGGCCATCTGACTGTGGGTGAAACGGCGGCGAGCGAATGTGCGGGACGGCGCATTGCTTGATGAACGCCGGAAAAGTTGCAGAAGTGGATTGTGTGCCATTGTCAGTTTACAATCGTCTCGGGACAGCCGAATCTGCTAACGATCTGGCGCAGTTTTGATACAGTGGCATTGGTTGTTGTGCTATCCATGAGAAATACTTAGGTCACTTGCTGTAAAAGCCTACTATAATAAGGAAACTGTTGCCGTTGGTCGGTCCTGCAAAGTCGACATGGATGCAGCACCACGGCCCAGTAGCTTTTGGCCATGAAAAGAGTACTGATTTTTGTGGCACTTTTAAGGCATTTGCGCACTTTATGGCAGCGTTTAGCTATTGCTTCTAGCTTTTTGTCCATGAAGGGCCAGTATACATAACTGCGGGCAAGCGCCTTCATCCGGCTGAACTCAGGATGGCCCGCGTGGAACTGCTGCATAAGGCGCTCCTGAAGTACCGTTTGGATGATCACTCTTTCCGAGAACAGTATGCAGTCGTTCACAATAGAGAGTGAGTGGCTTCGATGGAAGAACTGTTGCAACTCGGCAGATGGACATGAACGTGGCCAACGTGTTTGTGGAACTGTGTAACCTTCTTGAGTATTAGGTTCCGAAGCTTTCAGGTTTGTACAGCTTCCGCGGTATCTGATAGAGAGTGCAGTACATCACTTACCAGATAGTTGACGTCAGGTTCGACCTCGGCCGAGGCAATGATTGTGTCCCCTATTCTTGCTGATGGGCATCAAGTAGGCTTGACAGTGCATCCGCCTGACAAATGGAACTTGTCGACTGATAGTGGATCTAAAAATCATGCTTCTTAAGCTAAGAGCCAAACGTTGCAGCCGGTTGACTGTACAGGTCGGGATGCCTTTTATCGAACCAAAGATAGCCAGCAGGGGCTGGTGATCTGTCAGAGGCTTGAAGCGGTGGCAGTTTAGCATTTTGTGACATTATGTGACCGCGTACACCATGGCAAATGCTTCTTTTGCTACCTGGCTGTAATTCCTCTCAGCTTTCATAAGTGATTTGACGGCATGTGCGATGGATTTCGGAGATCCATCGGTGTACGTGTGTAAAATTACTGCACCAATCCAATGGTTTGATGTACCTGTGGTTAGGACAATTTCTTTTAAGGGATCAAAATAAGTCAAAAGCAATTTTGCGGACAGCAGTGTCTTGATCCGTTTGAAGGCGTCCTGGCATTTTGATGTCCAGTTCCAACGTTGGCCTTTGACCAGTAGCTTGTTTACCGGGGCACGCAGGCGGTGCATCTCAGGCAAGAATGCGCTATAGTGGATGATGAGCTCACAAAAGGAACGAAAGGACTGTAGATCTGTTGGTGGAGGCATTTTTCTAATGGCTTCGACCGTTTTTGGACCCGTTCGACGTCCATTCTTTTCGATGATAAAACCGAGGTATGTTATGATCGGCGTGAAGCAGGTGCATTTATTCTCCCGGATCCGGAAACCCTATGACTGTATACAACCAAGTACTTCATGCAGGTCGTCAACTAGCTCTTCCGGTGTTCGGCCCATCAATATGACATCATCCAGATCTGCAGCGGTTCCAGAAAAGCCCGCTAGCATGTTATCCATCAACGCTGGAAAAATTGTCGGCGCCGTTTTTACACCAAAGTGCAAGCGGTGGTATTAGAGTAACACACGACGAGTGTTTATCGTCAACAACTTCCTCGAGACCTCCTCAATATCCACTTGAAGGTAGGCATCGGATAGAGCAAGTTTAGCAAAGCACTTACCACCATTCAGTTTTGCGAAGATACCTTCCGGCACGGGGTAATGGGTACTGGTGGTCTTCCAGCACGGCGTTAGGTCCAGTTGAGAAATCGAAGTAGACGCATACTTTGCCATTTGCATTCCTCACTGCGACAATAGGTGCGGCCCATGCTGAGTAGTTGACGGCTGTGCTGACTCCTACATGTTCCAGTCGATCGATTGCTTGCTCAACGGTTGACATGGCTGCATATGGAACCGGTCTTTCAGCCTTGAACACTGGTTTAGTACCTAGTCGCAAGCTCAGCGTGGCCTCGAATTGCATACAATGGCCCAAACCATCCTGAAAGACTGGCAAACGTTCGTTTCAGGTCATGTGTCATGCCTTCGACGGACTTTGACGATGGGTCTGGAATTGGTCGAACTCGGTTGCAGCTCTGATAGAAGGAAACATCGAGGAGTTGCAACTTTTCAATCCAGTCAAGATCAAGAATGTTCAGGTTCGGCCGGTCTGAAATGTACCAAGTTTCCGACTTTTCCACATCCTTGAAAACAATCTTGCAATTGAGTTCACCCACTACTTTTAAAACACCACCGGATGCTTTATGTGCAACTTTCTTAGACTCGACCATATTCCACCTCTTTATATTATTCCAGATGCTCCTGGAAACAATCGTAATTTCCGAGACCGTGGCAAATTGCAGGTTCGTCGGGCTCCCATTGAGCAATACCCTGATAAATCGTCGGCTCGGTTTACACTCACTTTAGAATGCGGCAACGATGGACAGAGATTCTGCGCCATCCTTCCTAGAATTCCCCTTTCAATAAGACTTCCTCACTTTCTCCGACCGGACCTGACAGCAGAATTCGTCCTTGTGCCCACGCTTATGGCATGTATGACCAATATGACGTTTGAACGGGCAATAGAGCGCGAAATGCCATTCGCCGCATGACCAGAATGCTGTGAGAGGTTTATTCGTAGACTTCTTGTAGGGTCTGCTTTCGTTGACAGTCTTCACCTTTTTCACGAAGCGCACGGTATCAGTGATGGCACGAGACCATTCCGTTCGACCATGGCAGTGTCATGTTTTAGACTGCGCAGCCGTTTGCATTCGCTTACGAGGGCCTTCAGTGTCAGGTAGGGCTATTGGTCCAATTTACATAACAGCCGCGTGCGGATCTCCGCCTCACTGTGAGCTTGTACAGCGCTCACGAAAATGAGACACTTAAACTAATCTTCCGTTAAAGAGCGTAGTTTGAAACGCTCACACTCAAGGTTACTCATGTCTGCTAGGGCCCCATAGTTGTCCGGTTTCTGTTTGACGATTTTCAGGAATCCATAGTGAATACTAAAAAGGAACACTTAGTTCGATTTACGGACGACGTTCACAAAGGAGACCAGTCTCATAACATTTACACCGCATGTGTAATAATCTCAAATCCATTGGGACATCAAGATTATTCCATGGATTCCGGTCATCAGGAAGTACAGGTGATGGTACCCCAAACCCCTCAGTGAGATATTTTTAATCAAAGGCGAACAGAAGCGGTCCAAGTACCGAGCCTTATGGGATACTGTTGAGAACAGATTGCTTCCGCACACAGTGCTCCGTTCCATGTAAGAATTCGGGTACCCAATGAGAAGTGTGTCCGGATACACCGTAGGAGCACAGATTTTGTGATAGACTCAAGGAGGGTACCGTCTAAAATGGTTTAGCAATATCCACGAGCAGCACGTCTGCTACGAAGACAGTATTTATTGCATCAGCCAGAATCTCAGGAGCAACGGCTAAATTCGTCAGACACAAAAGTTCCTTCCGGAATCCTTTCAGTGCACAGTTGAGTGGATTAAATGTATTAGGATGACCTTCCAACAAATCCTTAACTTGCTTTTCAGGCTCTATGTATATGACACTTGTCTGGCTGACTGTCCTATAATTGACAAATACACACATGTCTGTAATTTCCAAAGTTTTAGAATACAAATCGGTCTTTCTGTAGGATTGTATTGTGACAGGATTTCACCCTTGACACAAGAGCTCCTTCAGGTCAGGTGAACTAGTGCAGAGTTGGCTTGGCATTTATATAGCAATTAGAATAATAATCATGTGCGATAACCCGGGTCGGTGGAAAATAAGTGGTTACTTCCAATTCGGATACGGTCCTTGTGATCGTAATGACAGGGGTCAACTTCAAAGCGAACGGAGGTCTGAATAGTGATTGCGGGTCATAATCCAATCCTACAGTGGGTACTCCAAATCCAGCTTCCGTTTCCTTACCGCTGTGACAAGCGTTGCTCAAGTACCTTAGTGTCATAGTGTTTAAGGCGTTGGCATTTAACTACTAGGCCCCGAGTTCCACCCCAACTCAGGCCATCTCCATCTGATGAGACCAAAGTAGGACGAAACCGGTTACGGGGAGTCAGGGTTGGGAGAAGCAACATCGACTTACTTTCAAGTTGGATACAGCCCATGTGATCGTAACTGCAGAGGTCTACTTCAAGGTGAACCGAGGCCTGTATAGAGTTTGCGTGTGACAATCCAACCACACAGCAGGTACTCCATATCCAGTTTTGAAAGGTGGTTACAGTTTCAGAAGGTCAATGGGTCAGGCTGGTGAAACAATGAGCATGGGGCTATTCAAATTGATCCCTGCACTGGGTCTTTCACACGTGAGGCAGTGGGGATCATGCTTTTGGCTTTATTGATGATACTGTGACTTTCCGCTCCAATCGAAGTCCGTCGGCCAAAGCTGCTTAGCCTGGCCGAATTAAAACAGTCCACCACGAGTTCGTAGTTCCACGCCGTCTATTCAATATACGCAATTAGTGACCTTGGCGATTTCTAACGCCTTAGCACTTAATCTTTGGCCTGTCGTTCTTGTTCCCCTCCTGCTGTTCTCTACGTTGTCCCAGTCGGTTGCGTGTCCCAAGTCTAGCATATTCACTTCTACCGCCGAGTGTTTTAAGAAGGCCTTGTATTCAGCCTCAATTTTGGTGAACGCAAAACATATCTTTTGTGTTCTGCTATCCTAGTGCATAGTTCTCTCCCTGTTTGGCCTACGTACACTTGCGCACCGTTCCTGCAACTAACTATATAGACCCAAGTGATCACCCTATCATTTTGAAGTGGATCCTTCAAAAGCACCAGGGTTGAACGGAGCAGTTGGCCTCTTTGGAAAAGCACTCTAATCCTCTCGTTTAATACTGGCCTGATTGCTTCAGTGATGCTCTCTTTATAAGGGATTCCAACCGTCCTAATCCACTCCGTCGTACGTTCTGATAATGAGTTTAGCGCTGTATGCAAATGACCTTTAACTAACCGCCTCGGATATTCACTACCTATTAATTTGTTCATTGCCTCTTTCCGTGCGGCCATCCTGTCCTCTTCCTCTGTGCGCAGGGTCTGGGCCTTATGAAACAAAGAGGATGCAATCGCAGCATACATGTATTTCGGATGACCTGAACTATTGTGTAATACACCACCTGTCTGTCTTTCCAAAGATAGGACGAATGCTAACCTCCTTCCGTTCATGAGATAATGTACTGCAGTCGTGTGACTTCTGAAACTCAGACTTGAGGAGTTAACTAAGTACCGTCGCCAACAGAGGTTCCGTGTGAACAAAACTGGTCCAGCTGCTTTACAAGGATTCAGTTCGTGTAGTATCCTAGGGACTTACCTTTTCACACCAGCTTCAGCTAAACAAAAACGTAGCTACGCTAGGAACAGTAGCACAGCGCCTTTCTCTGCGCTGCT
Organism: Dicrocoelium dendriticum; assembly: GCA_944474145.2. Lineage (NCBI taxonomy): Eukaryota > Metazoa > Platyhelminthes > Trematoda > Plagiorchiida > Dicrocoeliidae > Dicrocoelium > Dicrocoelium dendriticum. The sequence goes on from OX104064.1 coordinate 66,301,401, forward strand.
TATTTATATTGGTCTTGTACAACTGCATGTAGTACAACTCTCAAGTGGACCTCACATCCCATACCTAAAACGCCAGGGTAAGGCAACTATCTTGTTAGATGGCAAACGACCAACAAGCCGTTGGATTTGTCTGGGCATAAGTTGGTCTGTATCTTTGCGTGGTAAAGATAATAGGTTCACTGTCAGATGGTGCTCTAGGTCGTGAATAAAAAGCATTGGTGTGTATTTCCGCAAACGTTTTAGGTAGCTATTAAAATTAGGTGAAATAATTTGCAGTTAACTCAGATCTGGATGCCCTGTACGGAAAGAATGCTTCACGGACTTGTCTATGCTACAGACATCGGCCTAGAATAACCACAGGACAGTAGCAAGCTATGGGTGGCAGAATACACGCAATGCAGCTTAGTAGAATTATGATGTGGAGGGAATAAGTACAACACGAGAGCCAAATATTGGCAGACTATTGAACTCAGTAGAAATTTTGTCCACCTGTAATGGTCACGGCGAATCAGGTCTCAGTATGACTTTCAGACGATTCATCATCATTATCATCATACACGTTAGCCAGAGGTGGGGAACACCTCAGCTACTGTGCCGCAATACATAGAAAAAAGGAGAAAAAAGCAACTGGTGCAAGCCGGCTGAGCTACCGGTAACGGATGGGCATCATTCCCGTAGGCTACCAGCCGGCTACTGTGCATCAAAAAAATTACTATGCAAATTATATAAGGCTAAATAATGAGATCGTGGTTGGAGAGGGAGGCTAAGTGGGGTGGGGTAGGACAAAGAAACGCACAGCACGAACGCCACTGAGGTCGGCTCCTTGCCATGTCAGCGAGTGTGTCCGAACAAACGTGTCATCGTCATTCCGACCCCAACCAGGGAGCCGTGACGCTCCAACCGAGGCCAGCTCAGAAGTGAGGGCCTTCATTCCTCTCGACCAAGTCATCGCTTGGCCACCCCTCCTCTTCTTCCATCCACACTCCCGGCGCACAAACAACGCACGTCGAGGGAGTCGGTGGGCTGGCATGCGCAACACTTGGCCCAGCCATCTGAGCCTTGTGAGGGGAAATGACGGTGCTGAGTGATTCAGTTCCATTTTCTGTGCTGTAAACGAGGCGTCGAACACACTCGTTGCTCACGCGGTGTTCCCACCAGATGTGAGCTAAATTACGAAGGCACCGGTGGTCAAACGTAACTATCCTCTTCAGGTCCGTTGCTTTAAGTGGGCAGGTTTCACAACCGTACAGTAGGGTCGAACGTACCGCTGCATTGTACACTCTACCCTTCAGGGCAAGAGTGATGTCGCGCCGCCGCCATAAGAGGCGAATGTTAGCAAAAGCGCTCCGAGCTTTTGCTATACGCTTCGTGATCTCATCTTCAATCCCACGGGCGCTGATACAACTTCCCAGGTAGTTGAGTTTCTGAACGACTTCTAGCCGATATCCACCAAGGGTCAGCGAAGGAGGCGGTCCAGACCAATCTTGGAGGAACGCTTTGCACTTCGAGGGTGCGAAGCAAAGCCCGAAGTGACGGACAGCTAGTGCTAATCTGTCCAGTGCCGCTTGGCACGTCTGGGAGCTGTCACAGATTAGGGCAATATCATCAGCATACTCTAAGTCAAGAAGTCGTTCTCCTGGGAGCAGATCAACACCTTCTAAGTCGTGTCCTGTGAACGCGATTTCCATGACTTCGTCAACAGCGAACTTAAAGAGGAAAGGTGACAGCGGGCATCCTTGTCTCACACCGCTGGATATATTAAAGGGCGAAGACAACTTCCCGTAAGCCCACACTCTGCCCGAGCTACGCGCATATAATGCTCGGATAATATTCACATATTTCTCAGCTACACCTTTCCTGAGCAGACAGTCCCAAAGTGCAATTCTATCCACCGAATCGAAGGCACATTTGATGTCGAGGAACACGACTACGGTGGGCCGCCAATATATGTGACGGTGCTCCAACAATTGACGCAGGGTGAAGATGTGGTCAATGCAGCAGCGACCTCGACGAAACCCGGCTTGCGCCTCACGTGTCTGGCTTTCACGCATGTCAGTCAGTCTGTGGAGTATTGCGGAGTCGAGTAATTTGGAGGCGATGGAGATCAGATTGATTCCTCTATGGCTGCGCATTCCGATCGTGAGCCTCCTTTGAAAATTGAGACTATGACGGAGCGGCTCCAGTCGGTTGGGACAGTTTCCTGCTCCCACAGTTTAACCAGTAATTCGTGTAAATTATCCACAAGAACAGGTTCCCCCGAATTTGAAGAGGGCTGGAGGAAGATCATCAGGTCCTGCAGCTTTGTTGAACTTCAACAGTCCGATCTCACGTTCGACTTCTGAGCGAGAGGGTGGATCCAAAGGGACAGCCCACGGAGCGGGGCGATCAGTGGCCGGCGAGAAATCGAACAATTACGGCCGATTAAATTGCTTTTCAAAATGCTCATCCCAACGCTCCAAGCGTTTTGACAAATTGTGGATAGGCTGTCCACTCGCGTCACGTATAGTATCACTAACATCAAGTCTTCTGCTGCGCGTTTCCCGTATCAGCTGGAATGATTACCAAGGGCAGCCGCCGTTTCCATCTCTTCCGCACCATGAGACCACCAGGATTCGCGGTCTCTCTTCAGGTTAGCACGGAGTTTTGCCCGGAGCTCTTTGCGAGTTTCATTGTGTTCGCTTCCAGCCGGAATATGCCGGCGAGCATCTATAAGTTCCAGAGACTGTGAAGAGACCCAATGTCCATGTTGGCGATCAGACATACCACATGAGGATTTGCCTGCTGCTAGTAAGGTCTGTTGAATATGAGACCAGTGAGCTTCAACTGCATCCAGTGAGGGCTTACTCAACTCGCATGACAGCGTACTTTGATAGGCATTCAGAACAGCTGGCTTCGCCAGTTGGCTGGTGTCAATGCGCTCACAACGTCGTCTTGGGCGTCCGCCAAAGCGCATCTGCAGGTCAGCACATACAACTTCATGATCGGTGTCCACACCTGTGCTCCAAATCGAGCGACAGTTCTGGATGCAGCCTCTCCAGCGGTAACTTATCGCAATGTGATCGATTTGCGTCCAAGGCTGGTTCGACGCTGGTGGGCGCCAAGTCACCCTCCGGCTGGTGCTGTGTCGGAAATTAGTGCTCGCAAGAAATAAGCGAGCATCCTCAGACGATTCACTGACATGGCAAACCTCAGAATTTCACCACTATTGTGGAATCGAGAATTTTCAAGCTAAGCTTTTAGTGACGATCTACCTTGTGCAGTAAGAAGAGGATTTCATTGTATATGATACATTCAGCGCCAAACAGCTGAAAGTTGATATATCGCGAGGTCGTCAATACAAAATGCAGGTCACTCGAGGATGCTGAAATTAAATGACTCGCACACAAGGTTGCTGTATGTGCATGTTTCAAGAACATTGTTTTTTGGGCAAGGTACAGAGGTAACGCATACAGAGGACAAGCATAGTGGCATAACAATTTCTGACAGGAGCAAAATTGACAATATACCGCTTAGACCTAGTGGACCGAAAATGCAAAATATAAAAACTAAATAACTTACTTATGAGCAGGGGAATTTTAGTTGTAACCTTTATGTGTTCGTCCCAAAATCTCACAATCCATACAGCACAATCCCCTCCGGAAAAGAAGCATACGCGTTTCGCCATATTGGAGCTCGTTAGTGGTCCGCATCCCTCTAGCTCTCACTGGGGTTGGAGCCCATGACCGTTATGGGCCGACGCCAACTAACCAGCGGTTTAAGCCACAGAGCCATGGGGACGGTGGTTGAGCTACACAATTTGCAAGCTAACTGGGATAAAGCACGGATACATTACAAGTATAACTAAGTCCGCCTACTCGTAAGTAAGGTAAACATGTAGCCCCTCTTAGTTTAAATTGCTATGGATATAGCATCGAGCGAGAGGAAGTCAGGACCGCAAACGCTAGTCATTGTCACCTGCACTGGTAGGAACTTGCGTGGCAGTGGAATATATGTCATGCTACCTCCCAGTTAGCCTGCAACTTATTGGGTGACCCCCATAGCTCAGTAGTTCAAACTGCCGGTTAGCTGGCATCAGTCTCTAGCGGTCATGGGTTCGATTCCCAGTAGGAGACAGAGGGATGCCCCCAACTGAAGAGCCCCAAAGGAGCGAAATGCGTCTTGTGTTCCTCCGAATTGGGTAGTGCTACGTAGTTGGTGAGCTGTTGAAACGAATATATTAATATTGCAAACAAAATCCTCCAACTCATAAGTACTATAAAACGTAGCCGCTCCAAGCTAAAATTACTCGGTATATATATATATATATATATATATATATATATATATATATATATATATATATATATTCTATGTGGTCTACCCACGGCTGCTATTGTTGTGCCATGGGTTCATGTCCTGGAACCCTCGTCATGGCAACCGCTGGATGGAAGTTCGGATACGCCCTTCTCCCTGCTAAGATCCAGGACACCAATCCGCATGTGTCATTGAATTGTCCATGTATCAGACACGCTGCTTTTCGGGTGTATATTTAATCAAATGCTTGGACTGAGGATCCGAGTCGTTCTCATTTCAGGTGTGGGCCCCTTACAGTATCCTAGTCCATTTTCCTCGGAGTTTAGGTAGTAGTCGATGGTCCTTTGCCCGTAAAACCTAGCAATGGGAGACCACAGGTTTACGGGTTAGAAGCTCACCGTTCGATTGGCGTGGAGCACGAGCGCCCCACATTATCTCTGACGGTGGGAGGGCACATGCAGGTGCGCAACTGCTTGCTACTGCCCGTCTAAAACCAGGCGGACCCTGGTTAATTTGCCGCAAACCCACCAAAGCCCTCCTACGTCTGGTCGTGGTCGCAGATACGTATCCTACTACGGTCACAAAACATATATGAATTGTTCCAGATCTCCAAAGGCTGCGAGTGACAGCTCACAACTAGATCTCGATCTGTCTCTGCAATCACATTCCCGAGCTGGATCTGCCCCCCACTGCCTTGTGGGTAAGGCTATTAAGTCAAAGGCTCCGGGTGGAGTCCCTCCAGCAAACCTCCAAACCATCCACTGCATTGTGGGTCAGGCTATTTGTCCAAAGGCTCCGGGCTGAGTCCCTCAAGCAAACCTCCGAAGCACAACGACCACCTCGCGTGCGATTGCTCCCCAATAAAATCGTAGGTCTGTGCGCAAAGCACTCAGCATCGCGTGCTGGAACGTGCGCACACTACTGGACCGGAACGCGAGTGAGCGCCCCGAGCGACGCACTGCACTGGTCGCGATGGAGCTGGCGCGCTACAACATCGATATTGCGGCGCGCAGCGATACCCGGCTGGCTGAGCAAGGAAATTTCCTAAAGCAGCTACTGACTACACGTTCTACTGGGTGGGCAACGCCACTTCAGCACCACGTGAACATGGGGCCGGATTTGCAATACCCGATGGCCTCCATGGCCAGCTGGTGTGTGAACCAACAGGCATCAGCGCACGACTGATGACTGTTCGCCTACCACTAAGAAGAGGTAAATTTGCCACTTTTATAAGCACGTACGGTCCGACCATGTGTTATCCTGATGACACGCGTGATCAATACTGCACACACTTATCCTCCGTGATTACGGTCTGTGTCGAGGATTGACCGACTATTTCTGCTGGGTGACTTTAACGCGTGCTTTGAGCGTGCTGCATTGGTGTGGACAGCTGTCATCGGTCCGCATAACTTTGGTTCAGCGAATGCGAACGACGACAGGCTGCTCTCACTGTATACCACTCACGGCCAGACAATCACGAACACTCGGTTTGTACTGAGTGCGAGTGATATAACGACTTGGACAAACCCACAGTGTGGTCACGCTCACCTGCTCGACTATGTCATAGTACGTCAGCGTGATCTGCGTGATGTGCACATGACAAGTGTACTGAGTAGAGCTGAGAATAGCACTGATCACAAATTATTGCGGACCAAACTGTACATATATTTTTGTAAACCCACGTATTGCATTCCGGCCATAAATCGGCGTAAATTTAACATCCTCTCCCTCGGTACTGTGGCTAAACTTATTGAGTTGCAGAAGGCGATGGCTGCATGCCTGTGTGATGTGGACTGCATAGCCACGGTGGGTGACTTGTAGCACTACATTCGCGACCAGGTGACAGCTGCTGCCGAGGAGAACATCAGGCGCGCAAACTGTAAACGGCCTGATTGATGTGATGAGAACAAGGCGACGATTAGCGTATTCGTGTGTGAGAAGAATGTAGCGTTTGCTGTACATGTGGCAGACCCCAGTGACTTGGTGTAGAAGAGTAAGTTTCGCAAACTTCGACGGCGATTAGCCCGCGAGCTCCGTCGCATAAAAATTGCATGACAGACAGCGAAGGCGAAGCAGATGGAATGCTACGCTGAACGCCCTCAACATGAGGCATTCTTTGACTGCTTGAAGGCTGTGTATGGACCGAGGTTGGAACGGCTGAGGACGCTGATCGTAGTTCAGGCGCTACCTACGCACAAACTTTAGACATAATGCAGATCTGACGAAAGCACTTTGACTGTCTCTTGAACAAGCGTTCGGAGATTGACTGGCCTAACTTGAACGACCTCAAACAGTTCGAGGTGAAGGTGAGTCTGGCGCAGACGCCGATACTGCGTGCCACGCAGAGAGCACTTGCGTTGTTGCGAAACGGCAAGTGTGCCGGTGCTGACGGGATCCCGCCTGAAGCATTGAAACACAGCGGACCCGCGTTAGTGACGGCGCTGCACTACTTAGTTCAACGCATGTGGACTGAGGAGCAGGTGCCTTCAGTGCTGAAGGATGCGCTTGTACAAGGACGAATGGAGCAAGTAATGTCGCATGAATTATCGTGGCATCACGTTGTTAAGTTGTGTGGTCAAGGTGATTGCCCGAATCCTGCTCAAGGGCCTCCTCAGTCAGGTTGTGGAGCCGAAATTGCCGGAAGACCAATGCAGATTCTGTGCGGGTCGCAGCACAATAGATATAGTGTTTGCGGCTCCTGGGTTGCAGGAGGAGTGTGGAGAACGACACCAGTGTTTGTATTCGCCTTTTGTTGATTTCACCAAAGCAATTGATACGATGAACCGCGACGCATTGGGGCTGGTGTTGGGTAAGTTTGGTTGCCCGAGTAACTTTGTAAGTTTACTTGTATGCCGGCACGGTGGTATGCGGGCGAGGGTGCAGCTGAGTGGAGAGACCTCGGATGACTTTGCAGTTATCTCTGGTATGAAGCAAGGCTGTGTCTTAGCTCCTGCTCTGTTTATTATTTTCTTCATGCAATGATGTGCTTTCGATGCGACTTGTGTTTGCTGTGTTCGTGTGGAGCCCCGTATTGATGGTGGGTTGCTGAACATCCGTCGTTTCGGTGCGAGAACCCTAGTCTGTGAGACGACTATCCGTATGTTGCCGTTTGCTGACGATTGTGTGTTGTTGCCACACAGCGCGGATGAGTTGCAGCACATGACTAGTGCTCTGGGTTCGACAGCGGCCAAATTCGGGCTCACCATCAATACAAGCAAATCTGCCTGTCTCTTTCAGCCTTCACCGGAGATGCAATCTACAATGGTGACACAAATCAGTATTGGTGGCGAAGTATTGGTAACCACCTCCCGCTTCTGCTACCCTGGGTGTGTGGTGTTGACTGACCAGCAGCTACACAGTGAGCTTCGTATCCGCGTCTCGACTGCAGCGGCGGAATTCGGGAAGCTAGAGTACCGAGTGTGGAGCAACCATCAGCTTACCAATGGCACGGAGCTGATGGTGTACACATCCATGGTGCTGTCCCTTCTTCTATACGGTAGCAACACATGAACGATGTGCCGGCAGTATGTGCGATATCTCGAGCGGTTCCATTGACAATGTATGCGACGGATTCTGCGCATTGGTTGGTGTGACAGAGTTGCGGACACAGAAGTGTTGCGCCGTAGTGGAATATATGAAGTGGACTGCATACTTTTGCAGAGACACCTGAGGTGGCTGGGTTTTGTGTGGCGTATTGGTTCTACGTGGATACCCAAGCAGCTATTATAGGGTCAGCTGAGTGTTTGGAAAGCGGCATGTGGGGAAACCGACTCTTCCTTGCCAGGAAATGATCAAAGTGAGCCTCTCACGTTCTAACCTTGATTGCTGGTCATGGGAATCGAAAGAGGTTGCACGCCGTACATGGCGCGATCTGAGCACGGAGGCCGTTGCCGCGGTGCAAGAGAAAGCCCTCGTGCATGCGCAGAAGAAGCGGCAGCTGCGGAAGCAACATTCGCAGACGGGTTTCAATGCATCGACGTCGGGCGCATGGTGCTGCAGCATATGCGGTCGCTGATGCCTGAGTCAGACAGACCTAGTGACCTGTGAGCGAGACCACTCGGGGCCAACACTGAAACGACGACGAGTCCTGCCATGAAGGTAGGCAGAACCGGCGCATCGTTTGTAGGTACATTGCGTTCGATTTACTAACCGCGTGCTTGCATGCTGAGTCTCTTTATTTCAGGTGGTGGGTTTGCTATATTTTCTTAATGCATTCCTATCTCATGTTAATGTCCACCTGCACTATCTTCGATAAACTTGCACACTTCCCTTAAACTAGTTTAGTTAACTTCGATAACATTTTCACGTGTGTGGCATTTTCTTAAAATATATTTTCTCTTGTCTTGAACCTACTGCGGATTTCTTCTTAACCACTTTATTTCATATGCTCATTTATTGATAATTTATGTCACCGTGTTTTAGGCATTATCCGATTTATTTTATTTGATCTCGTCGTTTCGAGTGATTGGCTGTTGCTTGATATCCCCGGTGTGACTGCACTGGATGTGCATGTTGAAAGCGTGCCTGCCTGTCTGTTAGCCATTACTTCGTCCATAATGGCTCCGGGAGACAGTTGGTCGTTGCTGGAGGGGACGGGGTGCACGGTCCTTGTGGTCGTGCTAGGCTCGAAGAGAGGTTCCATGCACTCAGTATGGAGCGGACTACGGTCCAGCCACCGCCTTGTATGCGCTTGTTTCCCAGCTACAGCGTGCTTGTTTATGTGCGTGAAGGGGTGTGGGCCGTCTCCGTTGATGAAACGTGGCTCCCATCCACATGCCTCCCGGTTTTATTCCTTCGGTTTTACACTGGATATGAGGTGTGTGATTAGATCTGTTGGTGGTGCAGCGTAAGCCACCCATGGACGCTCCGTAGGCGCAGGCGTCCTGTTGCTGGACACAGTGAGAGGCAAATCCGAAACCGGATGCCGCCAATCATATATGTATATATAATGCACAAGCAGGGGTGCAGCTATTTTGCCATCAGAATCAGGGCTGCATAGGAAAACAGTACGAATAATAAGAACATAATAACGACCACAACAAACCTCTTTTATCCAGTTTTCTACCCACAGTTTTCTAATATTCTTTCAGTTTGCATTTTTAGGGAGAGGAAGTAGGGAATCCGCAACCACTGATGCACGCATCGGCAACTAACATCGATCTTGTGCCATGGCTTCCAAGGTCTTCAACCAACAATTATCCGCAACTTTTAGGCCCCAACCAGGTATTCGACAAGAACCGGCCGAGGCCAACTGTTTCGTCAGCTTGTTCATGCGACTTCTCTAAGTTGCAAAGCTGTCTACCAGACCGTCTCTTCCAAACCTGTCCAGCAACCGCAAACAACGCACCACGAGAGTAAGGCTGAACAGGCATGCGCAATACGTGTCCCAGCCACCGCAGTTGATACAGTGAGACGAGCTCTTCGATCGAGTGGCTTCTACGTCCCAAGACATGCTGTCTAACTTCACATTGCCTACGTGGTGCCGCCACCACACACGGACACTGGACCGCAGACAGGGGTGCTCGAAGACGGATAGTCCGCGCAAGTCACCTTTTCGAATGGACTAAACCTCGCATCCGTACAACAGTACAACACGAACACTTGCACAATAGACGAATGTCGTGGCTACGCCACAAGTGCCTCAGCGTAGAAAAAGCGAGGCGTGCTCTCGAGATGCGCAACGAAATCTCGTCTCCAACAGCCCCGCCAGCAGTGGTGCAATTTCCCAAGTAAACAAAATTCACAACAACCTCCAGTGTCTCACCACCAAGAGTGAGTGCAGGCAGCTGCATCTGCCAGTCTTGATGGATGGCGAAAAGTACATACCATACTTTACTGTTTCAATCGCTAAGCGGTTTGGTGCAAGTGGGGCAGCGGGTGGATCATCACCCTGTAAGACGATATCATCAGCGTACTCCAAAACAACAGCTCGACTACCTGAGGTGTGCGCAACACCAGCGTGCAACGAATCCTCCAGAGCGTTCTTCAGGACATCCTCAATGTCAAAGTTGAATAGGAACGGAGAGATAGGGCATCCTTGTCGAACTCCACTGGAGACCACAAAGAAAGTCGAAAGCTTGTCATAAACCCTAACTCTGCCCGAGATCAGACCATAGAGAGCGCGCAGTATGGAGAGGGACTTCTCGGGGACACCATTCCTCAGCAGACAGTGCCACAGTATATTCCGATCAACAGAATCGAAGGCTGCACGGATATCTAAGAACACAGCAATCACTGGCCTCTGGTATACATGGCGAAGCTCGATGGTCTGGCGGAGTGTGAATATTTGATCGATGCAGCCGCGACCAGCGTGAAACTCAGCTTGTTCTTCTCGCTGCAACGATTCGCGCTTTGGGGATAACCTGCGAAGTATGATGGACACCAGCAGCTTGCAAATGACGGGGCTTAAGCTTAGACCACTGTAGTTGGAATAGATTGTACGCAGACCCTTTTCGAAGATGGGTACGACTATCGATTCAGTCCGAGATGATGGCACTTCCTCTTTCGATCAACCTTTCGAGAACAAAGCAGTGAGTTCTAGAACCATCAAAGCGTCACCATCTTTAAATAGAGTTGAAGCAAGACCATCAAGATCGGAGGCTTTATAACGCTTCGTGTGGCGTAGCTCCTGCTCTATTTCCTGGTAAGAGGCAGGATCTGTGTGGTAGACCACTCAGCACCAATGTGACCGCCAGTGGTAGCAGATGGAGCTTGGTGCCAACAAAACTGCGAACCAAAATGTTCGGCCCATCACTCGAACTGTCGTTGAAGATTGGTAATTAAGTTGCCATCCTCTTTGCCTTTTGTTTCACTTATACTAGATCGACCAACTTCGGTGACTCGATTGAGATGAAAAAGTTTTATGGCATTACCAGAATGCTGAATACTGACAATAGAGAGCGAGAAGGTAAAATCTGTGTTGCTCCATCGTAGGTGGATCGGGCACATGCGCGGAATCACGTCGTTGATTCCTGCCCGGTGGCAGCATACTGCAGCTGCACTACATCTTATCCGAGTGCGATACGCTCCTTGTATTCCACAAAATGGGCATCAAGGAATCTCATAAATTCCGACACGGATTTCGACTCGACTATTGTCTCCGGCAGATTGTTCCAATATTTCACCACTCGGCATTCAAAGCATAGAAAGTGATGGATACGCTCTAAATCCGGTACCACCAATTTGTACCGGTGTCCGCGTGTGCTGATTGGCGCGCGAATGTGCAGCAGCAGCTTCAACATAGGGAAGTGGCCCAGCTGCAGTATCCGGTGCGTCATAATGAGATCAACTCGAAGCCGACTATATGACATGGTATAAAGCCCTAGTCTCCTACATCGGTCGTCGCACGACATACCCGGTAAACTGGGGATGAGCCGGGTAGCTACATGCTAGACCCGTTCCACTCTCTGCACCTAAAATATGTTGATTGGATGATAGACGAATGAGCCGTACACAAGCACCGGTATTCTCGCGAAAGAGAGTAGGCGAGTGGCAATCTCTTCAGACCAAGTACAGAGACTGCGTCTAAGTACCCAAAGCAGGCGTAGTCAGTTTGCGTACACTCTGTTAGTGTTGTCGACAGGTTTCAGATCACAGCGTGAGAGTACACCTGGATCTTTTGCTGAACTGATGGGACGCAGCGGGTGGCCGGCCAGGGTGTGCTCACGCCCATTACTATCCCCACGCAGACATATAAACGAGAAGTTACCCGTGTTGACCCGTAGACCAACTTTTGTAGACCACGGGAATAGGCGAGCGAGGTCCTGCTGAAGAATGTCACAGTCGCCGGAAGAATTAATAATCTTCCAGATCTTCAGGTCATCCGCAAATAATACGCAGAGCGACCGAAGAAGCTGAGGTAATTCGTTCATGTGGATCAGGAATAAACTGGGCCCCAGTACTGTGTCTTGGGGTACACCGCTAGTGGACGGGTACCGTTTCGTTAGGTGGTCATCTACCTAGACCCGCCATCTTCTCCCAATAAGGAAGTCACTGATCCATTGGTGTAGTGCGCCACCAACACCACATATCCGCAGTTTGTCAAACAGAGAGACTAGCAAGCTCCATCTCTTTAGCATGTTCACACCACCAAGCTTCGCGGTCCATTTGTAGACACCTGCGCAACTCTCGACCCAGGGATTGGCGTTCTTCACTGTGGCTGGAATCCGACGAGAGCAAGCGGCGTTTGTCCACCATTGACAAGGAGACAGCGGAAATCCAATGCTTCGGTGGATGACGGGCAACTACACAAGTGTCAATACTGGCGGAAAGTAAGGCAGCTTTGATCTGCGCCCACTGCGAATCGAGGTCACCGTCAATAGTTGAGCCAAGCAAAGTTGACAGTAAGGTTTGGTACCTGTAGTTAAATTGATCAATACGATCGGCAGTCCGTTACGCTTCCGCGTCATCTGTAGGCACTTTATATATATATATATATATATATATATATATATATATATATATATATATATAATCAGCAGTCTATAAGATAGACATAGAGCCAGGGAAAACCATGAAATGTAGGTAATAGAAACAGAGGCCACAACTAAAAGAATGAGTTACAAAAATGTTTTACTTGTATCTTGTCTTTACTTGTTTGTTTTCTTTTCACACGCCGTTTTATCATTTTTTGTCTGTTCAATGTTTGCGATGTAAGTCAAGTAAATCAAGACGAACATTTGTACACATTTTCCATTGAGCCCGGTTCTGTGCCATCTCCGGAAGAGTTTCCAGCTAGCGGTGTTCTTCATCTTTGATCGCGCAACCCGAAAGACGCACTGGACCTACGACAGCCAAACTGGAAGTCAGCGCTTTAATCGTTTGTCGCCACGTGATAGGCTGACCCCGCGCGATTTCTTCCAGCCTGGTCCTATGCGAGCGAAGAGAGCGCGTCGGGGCAGCCGTTCGCATAGCATACGTAAAACCTTGTCCGTCCACCTCAGTTGGCGCACTGGTACCAGTCTGTCAAGTGGAAGTCCCGTGTTATCCAAACCGCGATGTCTAACATCATCATTGCGTGTGTGGTACATTCACCACACTCGAGCTATTCTCCGCAGACATCCATTGTCAAAGGCCGAAATCCGACGCAAGTCATTCACACGAATCGGCCAGGACTCACTCCTATACAGCAGCACCGCGCGAACACAGGCATTGTAGACCCTACCCTTTACCAATAGTGAAACATCGCGGCGTAGCCATAGATGCCTCAAGTTGGCGAATGCCGAATGGGCTTTGGCAATGCGGATGGAAATCTCTTTTCCAATGCTACCATCAGCAGAGACACAGCTTCCCAGGTAAACAAAGTAGTCCACTTGTTCAAGCTGCGTACCTTGAAAGGTGAGCACTGGAGCAGGTGGATGCCAATCCAGGACCAGGACTTTGCATTTCGCAGGGGCAAAGGTCATTCCATATTTTGATGCTTCAATCGTCAAGCGGCTTAGAACAGCTTGTGTACTATGTGTGTCATCACCAAGCCAGGCAATATCATCCGCATAACCTAAATCGGTCACGCAATTGCCAGGAAAAGGCTCTACACCAAAACCCTGAAAGCGTTTAAAAGGGGCATCCTCGATCGCAAAATTGAAGAGAAACTGGGACATGGGGCAACCCTGTCGTACACCGCTAATGACGGCAAAAGGTGAAGAGAGCTTACCATAAGCCCTCACTTTACCTGAGACATTGCAGTATAATGCTCGAAGGATGGCGATATACTTTCGGGTACTCCATTCTTTTGTAAGCAACGCTATAAAGCTGGCCGATCGACGGAGTCGAAGCGGCTCGGATGTCCAGATAAACAACGATAGTGGGCTGACAGTAAAGGTGATGCGTTTCAAGGAGTTGGCAGAGCATAAACAAGTGGTCTATACACCCTCAACCGGGGCGGAAACCAGTCTTTTCTTCATTGGAGTGCAATTCTCGAATCGGGGTTAGACTGCGGGGTAGAATGGATGTTAACGGCTTGGTGGCAACGGACATTAGACTGATTCCTCGGTGGTTAGCGCATAGGGTACGGGCAACTTTCTTCAAGATCGGGACGATAATTGACTCGCTCCGAGCTGAAGGAACTGTTTCTTCAAACAAAATCTTAGAGAAAATGGCTATTAACTGGTCAAGCTGGTAGCACTCTTACGTTAGTGAGGGCGGGCGCCAGGTGGCAGTGTGTCTCCTGGAGTGCCAAAAACTAGTGCTCAAAAGGAAAAAGCGATGAGCAGAGCAAAGAGCAAGCAGTCTGTATCCATTGTCTGTTATACTGCCACCGAGACCAAAACTGCCCCCAAGGTGGTGCTTGCTTGGTGGAAGGCAGCCCAAGCGTGTGTTAAAGACTTCGACAAGAATGACTATATCAGTCCTTTTGGAAGAACGCAGAAGTTCATGTAGCTGCTGGTAAAAGCTATCCTTGACTGCATCCTAGCTGCAGTCCGTAGGAACGTAGGTGGAGACGACCAACAAGGCAAGCTTAACGTCTCGACACCTGCTTACATTACATGAATCTCTTAAGCGGACTGCGCATAGTCGACTGTTGTCTGTAATCCAGTCAAGCAGAGCTGATGCAGCCCCGGCACTCAGTGTAACCCTAAGACCAGCTTAGCCAAATTCGGCAGCTTCTGCGTCTCCGGAAAGACGCCAGTAGTATTTGGTCTCATGGTTTACCGGAGAGGCCATTCTGATGACGGCCCTAGAGTCTTGTAAGCTGGTCTCTAAAATGCAACAAATGTCTACCGAGAGCATTTCAACAGTACAAGCCAGACATAATTGTCATCTGATCTGCGTCAAAGTTCTAACAGTAAACCTTGGGAGGATGGATGGAGAACCAGGTCGAAGAAGTGTTGGAGCTTTGGGGGAGTGAGAGACGGTTGTGGTCGCAGGACATTGAAAACCGGGCGTTTGGATTTTACTTCGATCAGCTGCGAGAAGTGGGGAGTTTGTGACGGTGACCGAAGAGGACATAAGAGTACAATTCGACAATGGAACAATGGTGTATTATGGGTAAAAAGCAATGCTTAACAAGTCCCGTGGGATAGAAATTATTGCGAAAAGTAAATTGCATGTAAAATGAAATGCGTTTTGGTGGATTTGACATGGACTTATGTAGAATAGCAGATACGTTTGCCCATTAAAACTATAAATTCATTGGTTGGGAAATTGGTAAGACACCGGTTGACTGCTTTTTGTAGCCCCTGGCTAACAAGTTATAAAATGAAATACAAATGAGACAACGCATCGTCAACTCGTTTTGCATATCGACAGATTGGGAGCAGAGACGACATAATTAGGGAGGGCATTCCAAGGCTGGCACACACGGAGGGAAAAGAAATTTCTACGGCATTCAAGCCGACTATACTGTATGTTCAGTTTCACAGGATGACCTCTTAGGTTAGTGCTGTGGTTCATTTCCAGTAGCGGACAGCAAATGTGATTTGGGTTCTTCAGAATCTGGTAAACCATTATGAGATCCCCCGCAAAAGCCAATATCGACTGCTGTACATTCTTAGAGATTTCATTCTATGCTGATAGAGTAGATGAAGGAGGTCCCTGACGTTCTTGGCTGTCCTTCGTTGAGGGGTCTCCAAGGCAACGAGATCCTGTATCTGCCACAGCTGCCACACTTGGATAGCATATTCCACGTGCGGCCGCACGTAGGCGTTAAGCATTTGGGGAAAGATTGAGGGTTCAAACCGACCGAAAGCTCTGCGAAACAGGCCGAAGTGTTGATAGCCGGTTCTTGTCACCTTCTCTGCTTGTTTTCAACACCCAAGATCTTCCTGTACCATTACACCCAGGTCACGCTCCTGAGGGACCTTCTCCAAGGTGTGGTCTCCAAGCTTGTAAACGATCACCCGCTGGTGACGCAGATGTATCACCTTGCACTTAGCTATGTTCAGTTGAAGCAGGTTCTTCTTTGACCATTTATAAATGCAATCTAGGTCATGTTGGAGTATATGGTGATCTTGATTGTTACTAATCACCCGCCATAGTTTGACATCCTCGGCGAAAAGCAGGAAATTTGAGGAGGTCGTTTATAAACGCCAGGAATAAGCGCGGTCTCAGCATACAGCCTTGTGGGACACCAAATTCCAAGACAATCGGGTTAGAGAGTGATCCCCTAACGCGCACTTGTAGCTTCCGTTGGTAACAAATTTGACAAATCAACCAAACACAGGATCCCCGATTCCTGTTAGTAACGATAAGTCGTGCTACATCCCAGTTAGTTTGCAAATTATTGGGGGACACACACAACTCAGTGGTTTAAGCTGCTGGTTAGTTGGCGTCAGACTATAGCGGTTATGGGTATGATCCGCAGTAGGGGACCGCGGGAAGCGCACCATTGACGAGCCCCAACAGGGCAAAGCGCGTTTGCTGCTTTTCCGGAGAGGGAATGTGCTGTATAGATTGTGATCTGCTGAGGCAAATAAAATAAATAATTTATTGACTCTCGGTGACGTGATGTCGGTCTGCACAAGCACGATCATGGGAGAATGACGACGAATTAGTGATAAATATGCAAAAGTTTTACCTGTTTGTCAGGTACAGTGGATCTGTGTATGTAAACATGAGTGTTACTTGGGTTTGTAAATATGCTGCTACACTTTAACTGTGTTTGATTGCGACGCAAATGTGAGTAGGGATGTTTGGATTCATTGGAGTGGATAAGCTCATCCGGATAACAAAGCGGCAGTGTCTGTTATTAGTGGCGAGTCATCTCCACCACTTCGCAGCGTTAAGAAACAGAGATCCGTTGTTTTTTATAGAGAGAAGATTTGCCAGTCAAAAACTCACCAAATCCTGGAAGACTGTCGCAGAACTATTTGCTGGAATGGAGTAAGCCAGAAATACCCAGCTGACACACAAAGATATTGTTCGGGGAGCTAAAATATTTCTCAATGAGAAAACTATATAAGTATGATATTTAGGTAACGGTAGGTCTTTAAAGGAAACGTAAATTTTACCGCAATCAATTAAGCAGATTTGTGTGGTTCTGCTCTCATTTTCTAGCGACAACCGCTCTCTATTTACTAGGCCCGTATTAGCGCAATCGATAGCCGACCGATATTGAGTTCATTGAGTGCATTCATTTGTACAGGGGAAAAAGGAAGTTCCATGTTAGCCCCGTTGCCTCCAGATAAACAAGAGAAAAGTGTGCCTTGGCGACCCGACAGTCCTCAAGGGACAAGGGGAGTCGCAGAGGAACAGTGTTGTCCATGCATTTTGTGCAGATGGGAATCCAAAAACCGCTTGAAACTTTCCTCTGTTTGTGCGCTGGCTACAGTTACTGGGAGGCAGTTTCAGTCGTTTACCACCCGGGTAGGAAGGAAAACGGCGGAACGAACCCGGAGCATTCTTGGTTTAAATACTTTGCAACGTTGACCTGGTGTTGGGCCTACTATGTTGAGTTGGGAAAAGTGCCGCAGTTCTTTCCAATTTCGCATCTTAGTATGCGCTTGGTGAAGATGAAGTCTCCACGGCGGCGACGGTAGTCCAGTGAGAAGACGTTCATCTCTTGGAGTCGGAGAGTAGGGGAAACTCGGAAGTTTGAAGAGAAACTTTGTGCCTGGTGTCTATATTCTCACAACTATCCAGCAGTTGGGGAAATAAGAAAGCAACTAAAAATAGGTGCACTGTGCTCTGATTGCCGGCACTCACAGTCTGGCTAGGCTGAAGGGCATCAATGGAAAGTAAGTTAGCGATATGAACAAGGAAGGTTCCGGGAGAGATATAGGCTGCTTTCTGGTCACACTCCGAGTGTACATGCGACAGAAAAGCTGGCTTGTCTGCTCTGGTACGAAAGGAAGCTATAATATTGGAATATTCTACACACCATACGGCAACCGTACGGGGAAATCTCCAGTTCACAGCATGGCAACGGTGTCTCGCGTACATCTTGAAGTACGATAAGAAAAAGACGTGGCTTATTTGAATGGGTTTGGCCAGAAGCCTCAACCTATTGATTTTGTCAAAGACTAACAAATCACCGATTTGCACTTAATCTGCCACTCTAAACTTCACGTTTTCCGGCTGTGTGTGGAAAACTGTCGGCCAATAATTGCAATCACCCAGCCATATCGGCCCTGAACTTGACAAAATGCGACACTCGAGTTAATGCTCTAACAGTAATGTTGCACGATTCGTAAATCAACCACACCTTTGACTCGACATTCTAGAATACTGCGCACTGACCAGGTAGTTTCCCTAGTGAGATTATCACCAGAAATACGCATTCTATACGTCTTCTCAAGTTGCATGTGTTAATATCCGTTGGCCATGATTTATGGTTCGCTGGGCAGCTCAGCTGGTCATTTGAGAAATGTGTGAAGATGCCGTGTAGACAGACAGGACCCTACTCAGTCCCTTCCAAGGCAAACTGATCAAGTGTGGATCAGCCAGATTAGTAACTTAGGATGGGCTCAGGCCAGCGTGAAAAAGCACAGCATTGTCACGAACAGAGGCGAAGCGAATGGACTAAAACAGCCGCAGCCGGACAAAGCGTGCACAGTGGGCAGAGAGACAAAGGAGAAATGACGCATCTAAGTGGGACTCAAGACGAACAAAGGAGTGGCGACGGAAGCTGACTGAAATGCTCAGTAAGTGCGGACCAATTAAAGTGTATAGACTGCGGAAGCCAGGAATTGCAAAGTGACCAATATAAAGACCTAAATCAAATAGCGCACTCATATGAGGTAAAAGCGATGCTTTGCTTTACGGATAACAGAATTTGATCATTTGGCTAACCTTGTTTTACATCTTGGAGGGTTGACGACAGTCGGCCAATGTTAATAAACTTTCCGTATCTGTCTGGCAACTGGCCATCACTATTTTTAATAGTTCAGGAGAACGCTCCGAATTAACGAAACTAATGTTTATTAATGCAAGGAACAATGATCCCCTATATCATGTACAATGAGATGTTGATACGGCGCGTTGCTAGCCATGGAGATACGCTGAGTATGTGTCATGGAGCAGAGTGATAGATTCAACCGTGACGCCGTGTTTGTATGAGGTATTCATGGGTCCCAAATTAATGCAATATACGCTACCACAGTTTTCATGAAACACCTATAGAGTAATAAGAGAATAATATCCAGTGTTTTACCCAACATACTCATGCAATAAGGGAAATCTCTAGACATCTACATAATATTCCCTTAAATGGGACAACGTGGCTGTTGCTTTGATCTAGATGAAAATTACTCATCACCATCCAACCTGCTATGTGACTAGGCTGTAGCACCGATCCAGTGGGTCTAGTGTGAATTGTAACCGAGACTCTTGTTTGACGTGAACTGTGCCGAAACGAAAAAGTGTCTGAAAGCACATGTTTGTAGGGGGAGGGGAAAAACCACTGTTCGACGGTTACTGGTTAAGCAAAAGGCTGATGCGTTCTTCTCCATCGCGAAGGTGCAACAGAGGCACGGATGCGTGCCTGAAAAATAAGCAGAACATGTGGGTTCCCAGAATGAAATAACTGTGCAAGTTTTACAGGGCTACAAAACGTTATAATTGGTTGGTATTTCAGAGTTTGCCAATAGTTTGTTTCAAAAATGACAATTTGGTTTAAGCAAAATAAGGTAGCACTTGGACAAATCGATCAGAGCAATACTCCTCTTTGAACGAGTTTGTCGTTCTTGGTGCATTTTAGAAAGTGGTTGGAATCTCAGTGTCTGTAAGAGGACTGCTAGCACTAATCGCCGCGTAGCATGTGGCGCCTGGGATAATAGTCGTAACAATCACACGTAAGAGACGTGTCAAATGCGGGACCGTATAGACGTTGGACGCGACTGAACCCAACGTACTGGGTGTTTTATTAATGTGGTCCGGAGCTAGGAGCGACTGCAGTCAGGTGTTGACATACAACCGGTACGCTGGATTGTTAACTGTGCAACGGCGCAAATTGCTTTGCCGGCAGGTGTGAGATGGGCCACAGACGCCACATGTGTGCCTACGATGGCAGAGCACACCGAGCCGTTCGGCTGTGAGAGGTGAAGGTTAGCCAGACACCACAGCCGAAATGAATGCGTCATGCCTCGACCGCATGGCAAGACCTAGGGAACGCACGTCGTTCAGCTGTGCGAACTGGACGTGAGCCGGACACCGCATAGCCGCACTGAACGTGCCATGCTTCAATCGATCGGTAGTCGGCATCCATGCAGGTGAAAAGCCAGCGAAAGGGTTTTCTGCGAAGTGGTTAATGGGGCGCTGTGCTAGCAACTGAGAGAAACAGCCTGGCCGTATGTGATGACCGGGCGATGGGCGCCGTATTGCTATCGCCACAAAAGCTGTTATCGCCTCATGACTGGCTTTCAACAAACCCGTAAGCTTTTAGTAGGCTGCTTTCGCTGCTAAATGCCATCATACTGTCTGGAGCAAATTATACGGTTACAGTGTTGTTCGCTTTACCATTTCGATCGCGTGTGTGTTACAGCTGCAAATTCACCCTTCATGGGTGCAGAGAAACGATTACTTGACTTGACTCGACTTGACAATTCTCTTAGATTTCAGGCTGCCTCGACGCACTGGTAGCACCATTAGACAAGACACAAGTTAGTCATGAATGTAACTATTGCCCTCATAGTCAGATAATTGGTAGTCATGCAAATTGATCAGACCTTCGATGGGGTTTCTCGTGTAGAATGGAGAGTATACATTTATTCATTTCCTTACTTTGATTTAGGTGAACTGTGTGAAATGTCGTTAAATAGCAACAAATTAGATGTTCTGTTTGCTACAAAAGTAGGAAGTGGGTCGACAAATGCAAGGAGCGGTATAGCATGGGACTCACAAAAGCGGTTTATGAAAACGAAAGTGCAATCAGTAAAAGAAATGGATCATTGAAATTTGCAAGCAACCATAAAATCCAATCATGTAATATACTGAAAGAGTATTTTTTAGGTGCACTACAGCCGCTGTCGGTGGAACAGGCATCTTAGTAAGCTGACTTACGCTGTCGCTTTGGACTATTTTTAGGCTTCTGAAAGATGCTGATTCACGCTTTCCCTTGTGATCGATGCCAAATACTATGTCATGTCAGCGAAGGACTGAATGTTTCTTCATATGGTGAAACCAGAGATGGTTTTACTACATCAACCCATACGAAAACGTGTTAGGAACTTTGGACACCCGAAATCACTAATACATTCTGGCTTCGCAAGCGGGTAGCTGTAAGCGCGAAGCGATGCACGATTGACAAAAATAGCATTGCGAAGGCAGTATCATTGATACTAGAGTCTAAAATGGTGGTGAAGTTATATTTTGGAATACGCAGTGGCTGACCGATCTGGAGTTCGGCGATAGATAATAAAGGCTCACTGTGCGCTTCCGTCTGTTTTGTCGGCTGTTGGACAAGCGTAGTTGCCAGGCTCTCATAAGTATCGGAACGATCTCTTCCATATCAAGATTCGACAGCGGAACTAGTTCTGACCACGTGGTAAAGTAGCCAACTAGTACCAGCAGGTAAATCATGCTGTCGAAGCGTGGTAGATGGCCAACGATATCCATGGGGTATGGGTGAGTTGAGAGCCAACTGTCAGGCAACGGTAAATGTCGTTGCACTTGTGGTTGTTGGCAGCGAAGATAGGGGACTAATTTGTCTATTGATGTTGAGACGCATTCGGGCATTCGGGAGATTTGACCCATCAAGCGTCCCAATGATGCATAATTCCTACGTGCGCCCGCATGTTGAATACGCTATCAAAGGTTGACAACCTTTTTGAAGCGCGACCTAGAGATGTTAGAGGCACCACAACGAAGAGCAACAAAGAATGTAAAAGGCCGGCGCTATCACCCTTACCACCGAAGGCTGGAGTTTCTAGGAATTTTCATCGGACGCCATCAAAGGCTGCGCGGCGATCTCAATTAGCGTATCAGACATTGAGTGAGCCCAACCACGTATGCCACCATTTGCGAAATTTAGCCAAAACACGCAGCTCAGGGGTAACTGCTTAAAATAGAAGGAACAATATAGCCGTCGACAGTGTCGACGGAATTACTTTTCCCTTCGGGTTTTTCAACCCTGGAACGCAATCCCAGACTCAGTTGTGTCCTTCCCTACCCTGGACCTTTTCAAATAATGGTTAGATGTTGCTCTTGGCTCCCAGCATTTGGTTACCTAAACTCCCCTTTTGTGGATTACTCTAAGCATGCTTTCCTACAGGAGGTATGTATCAAATTTGCCCTATGCTGAGGCGGACGTTGCATTCATGATGCTTCTTCACCGCAGTTGGGCTAAAGCAACTTACACGTTTTAAGCTGGATAAATTTCATTCCACTTTATTTGGTTTGTTCTGCCTACCTTACTAATCTTCTATTAACTGGCCACGTTGCTTACGCTGATTGTGCTTATCTTCGGTAACTTTGTTGCGTTTCTAGCATTTTTCAGTAACTTGTGGACGTTTCTTCCTTATCGCGGATTCGTTGCTAACCAACTTTCTTCATATGCTAATTAAGGTTAGAGGTATGTCTGCATAGACGTATTCTTTAACAGATATATTTTATTTGATAATGTCATTTCAAGTGATTGGCTGTTGTTTGACATCCCCGGTGTGGCTGCGCTTGACAAGGTGCCTACCTGTGTATTACCCACCACCTCGTCCATACTGGCTTTAGGAGACAGCTGGTCTTTGCTGGAGGGGACGGGGTGCACGGTCCTTGTGGTCGTGCTAGACTCGAAGAGTGGTTCCATGCACTCAGTGTGGAGCGGACTACGGTCCAGCCACCGCCTTGTGTGCGATTAATTCCCCAAATACAGCGTGCTTGTGTTTGCCTGTGAAGGAGTGTGGGCCGGCTCTGTTGATGAAACGTGGCTCCCATCCACATGCCTTCCGGTCTTATTCCTTCGGGTTTACACTAGATATGGGTGTATGGTTGGAGCTGTGGGTGGTGCAGCGCAAGCCACCCATGGTCCCTCTGTAGGCGCAGGCGTCCTGTGACTGACCACAGTGACAGGCAAATCCGAAACCGGCTGCCGCCAGCCAAGTATCAAATTGAACCAAGTGAGTGACCATATTTTACTTTTCTCACACCTTATATCCACGCTCGCTGCCCCCCATTGCATGTCTATTCGTTTACGCCCGGCTTTTTTAATTTTACACTGATGTCATGTAGCAAAGTATTCATCTCGGCAGAGGTTCGGTAGATGACGCGCATACATTTTGATTTCATCATATTCACCCCAACCATCCTACAAGATGTGTCAAGTACTTGCTTTTATCCCATGATAAATCATTGTTGATTGTTCATCATTCATTATAACGCAGTATGCATTTGGCGTTAAATCATTTTTTGAAGAAATACGTCATTCTTTATCTGTTTTTTCTTTTATCACTAAGGTACTTGAAGAAGGAAGTCTCTGGTCAAGCTACACTACTCAGCATGTTTGGACATTTTTCCACAGGAACTTTTCATTTGAATTAACATAAGTATGATTTCCTCTTCCGTTTGAGTTTCTGTGATTTCCAAATCAACGTCACTCAGTCCTTCTTCATCAGCAAAATCAGGTGATTGTTTTTTGTTCCCTTGGGAAAATACCGCAATCAGTGTCTTCTTAAAACATCATCCATGTCTGGTTTATTGCAAGTTACCAAGTCGCCATTACTACAAACTTTAAAATCTACCGCTTCTAATTCTGCCAATTGTGATGAAATGTCTACTAAGGCGACGGCATCCCGTTCAACAGATTAAACAAATCCGGCTTTTCTGCAACACTTTGGTAGAATTTCTGATTGAAATTTGAACCAAGGGGAACATATCCAGAGCACAGCATCCAAGGCATTAACTGAAGTAACAGATGAGGTTCTTTTCGCATGAGAATCATTGGTATGAAATTTTGCTATAGCCCATTGCATGAACTGGGCTCAGTAGTGCATTTGGAATATTGTGATGATACCTTGGTCCATAGGTTGAACTTGTGAGGTCATGTTTGGAGACCGAAACTTAAGTGTAGTATTTGTGAGATATTTTTCATGGATGTGAGTAGGACAGTTGTCCACTGCTGAGATAATGAAGCATTTTTTCTTCATCATTTCTTTGTCGATACTCTCCACTCTTTACACATGGCAGCACCATCCACACAGATCGGTTTGATCTGCAGATGACTGGAAGGTTTTCAGGTTTTAGGTTTTTGTACTTACGTAGTCTAGCTGATTTACCAATGACTAAGGGATTTAGCTTATCCCCACTTGAGCTATCGCACGACAGAACTGAAACGTTTAAAATGTTTTTCACTCTTACATTTTTCACCCTTTATAACAAGTCTTCTGTTGGGCATCGTCTTGTAAAAGAAACAGCATTCGTCAGCGGTAAAAATGTCGTCATACTTGAAGCCCTTGCTGTTGTTAGATAACTTTTTTGATGTAGTCTTTAACAAACGCTTCAGGCACTTCCTTGGACTCGCCACACAAAGCTCATTGGGAAATTTCCTGTCGGAGTTGCAATTTCTCTTACCAACCATTGAAAGCCTGGAAATATACAACACCAACTTCTTGTGAGCATATTTTAGCAAATTCTTGAATCATAAGTCCAGCAATTCGAGCAGTAGCTGCCCACATTTGTTTTAACTGACGCAGCGTAGCCTCATTGACTTTATCGTGTGAAGTTTTCCGCCTCTTCCGTTGTTGATCTCATTTTTATTTATTGTACCTTTCCAAGTACTCGCGCGTGTCGTTCTATTTTGCTAACTGTTGTCTTGCTAACACCAAAATGTGCAGCCGTCTTTCTTTGGCTGCAACTTTCAAGAAACGGTAGCAGACTCCTCCTTCCTCTCAAGATCAACTCTCTGAGGTCATTTCTTTGGGCCATAATTTTGAATTACTTCTAATGACCGATCCTAATTTGTTCAAAGCACGGAGTAGATTGAAAATCTACGGCTCATTTTACGCAACGCTAATTACATGCAATAAATAACCTGAATTGGTTTCAACCTCATGCCGACACAAAACAGGCCCGGATAAACGCTGAACAATTAGTCTGAGCGTAAAAGTCAAGCTCGCCACAATCCAAGGTGCTAACCCGTTTTCTGCTGGCGTCTTTTTTAAAGGACAATTACTAAAATGTGATTGAAGGTGTTGGATTGTTCTATTATTCCTAGTTTCTTTGGTTTCAAACGTAGACAACGCACTAATCCTCCTTGTTCTAAAAGGTTTCTAACCAGTCCAAGTTTATTTTAAGAGTTTTCCCTTTCTTGTATGGTCACAATTTATCAATAACATGGAAAATACAAAAAGATGAATGTGCTTAAAGTAATTATTCAATAAACAACACCAAATTTTTGCCCTTTTTGTGTTAAATTATGTGTCTAGAACGTATTATCACAGGTAATCATGTTAAATGTTCAACATTAATCGCACGCATCAGCTGGAATCATCTGTCCCTTTTTAAAAGACGCCAGCAAAAATGGTACCGAGATGTGTACCTTGGAGCTGACTAATGTATTAGTGGCATGATTGAAAAATTTTGTAGTTTTTATAGAAATATTCCGATATATTATGTGTATACTATAACAACAAGAAACACTGAAATGGAGTAACATGGTTTCTTCGTGTTAATTTCATTTTCGCTGCTAAAATTGCATGCGGATCATATTTTACCTAGTGACATCGTTTTTCTTCAACAGGAATCTTGTAATTCATTCGGCACAAGATCTCATCAATATGATAGAAGCTTACAGTGTCCTGGAAGCCAACGTTTACATTACGCCTCCGGGCCATGGACAAAATTCTGATGAAGATGATAGCATTGAAGTGATTCGGGTTGCTGGCTCTCTTGATGATCAGTCAGCAAGGCAGGGTAGCATCCGTAATTACGGTCGCCATGGACAGCGAACCATTCGAAGAGGAATCAGGAAGTAGTAATATAGGTTTATAAGAGAAAATTGCTGCCCCTATGCTTGTTCCTTCAAGAAAAACCCAAAACGATACCAGATCTAGACCATGGAGGAAAGAGGACTTACGTCTAGGATCACAGACTCAGAGGCAATGGTCTGAGTGTGAACCTGATTCTTTAAAGGAGGAGCCTTCACAGTATAAGGCATTTGAATGCTTCTTCCATAACGTTGTTGTTGAGCTTATGGTAAGGCAGCCGATTGAGTACGCCCGTTCACAAAGTGACCACTCATCAAGTATAACCATGGCAGACATACGTGCTTTTCTCGCTATTCTCTTTATTCTTGGCTCTACTCCATTACCACGAAGACACATGCATTGGGATCCGGAACAATATGTCCACAATGCAGCCATCAGTCAAACAATGAATCGAAACAGATTTGACACAATCATGAAATATCTCCAGCTGGCAAATAATGACAATCTGCAAGCAGATAAATCTGCAAAAGTTCGGTCACTTTATAATCAACGCAGTGAAAGATTTATGCAATTCTTCCCCATGGATAAATCTGTGCGTGGATGAAAGTATTATACCAAATTACGGCGGCCATGGACTGAAGTCATGCATCAGAGGAAAGCCCATTCGATTCAGGTAGAAACAATGGGTCATTGCAACACCGCTAGACTATGCCGCCTATCTGGATCTCTACCAAGGAGATCCGGACAAATATGACGTGACATTAAGTTTGCGATATGGCGTTGTTATAGATTTAGTGGACAAGCTCTCAAACCAGCGGCCCCACCACATCTATTTTTACTGCTTCTTTACAGGCTTGCCGCTCATGGAAGCCGGTGCCAATAAAAACATAGAAGCAACGGAGACAGTTCGAGCAAATAGGACAGAATAGAATAGAATCAATTTTCTCAGCAAAAGTGGTAGTGGCCACTGCGCGACTTTCTAGCAAATGCTGCAATGAATGATGTTAGATTTTGTATAAAAATCACCTACACATAAACAAGAGCAATATGATAAGCTTTCCTTCAAACGAGCTGTCGTAACAGTCTAATTGCAGATGTATCCAGCAGAGAATAATGTCCCCAAAAGCTTACATCCAACAGAAAACGGAAAAAGGTTGAAGAAAGCATCAGGTAATCATGCTCTGGACACCGCTTGGAATTTGTGCTGAAACAAAGATGCTGTGGAAAGAAGGCTAAGCTACTCTGCCCAGTGAGTGATGTGCCACTACATGTGGCATGGTTTGCGACGTGTCACGCATGAATGACATAACACCTTTTTGTGTAAATATGGGCTTCATATTATTTCATAACGGGTAACTGCTTGGCACATTGTCTCTTTGAAGGATATATTAAACACTGTCCCATCAAATCTGCAAACAATTGCCTATTTGCTCAGAAAACACAGAGTTAATTTTTCACTCACATTCCGAAGTAATTTCTTGCCGGCGTCCTTTAATAATAACAGTTTGCAAAATTCAAACTTCATGTGAGTGTTTTGCATATATAAGAAGGAGGAAAATCTAAAGCAGTAGAAAATGGGTTAAGGAACTGGTGCTTAGACCTAGTGGTTAACTTGTATCTGACAGTCACTCAAACTCCGGATTGCGGCCTGTGGGATGTGGGAAGGCATGTTTTTATGGGCAGGCGAAGAGTTGTCCGTGTATGTGGACAAATGAGGAAGGTTGAACACAAATCGTTCTAGGTCATTCCATGGGCACGGATCTGTGAGGACCCACATTGATCTATGCGTGCGCTAAGCGCTGCCGGCCGGGACAAAGACGCATATTCTCATACACGCAGAGAACACACCGTAGCCTCATTTAGAGTTCACTGATTTGGCGTTGGAAGTCCACGATTAGCAGTCTCGTTGCACGCTGTGTTATCGGAGCAAGCGAGCCATTTAGAAACCATTGGATGGTAAGCCATCAAATGGTCAACTTATAGAGGTTGAATTATTACTAACTATCATAGCCCAAGTGGTCACAACATACAACTTACAGTGAAGGTCAACATACGGAAGTCTGGTTCCCTAGAGTTTACACAGTGACCATCCAAGCTATGAAAAAGTGGTCAACAAAGGGAGGTGGTCAAATTATAGAGGTGGTCGACTTGGGAGCTTCTACTGTAGTTGCATTTGCGATAGATTGTGCTGTCGCAATGGTCGGAAGACATAAAGGATTTATTGTCCATCTAAAAAATACTCCCCCTGTTCATGCAAATCACTGTGTGATTCAGCTAGAGCACCTAGTGGCTAAGCACTTGGGAGCACGCTTAAACGATCCACTGTCAACAGTTATCAGAGTAGTTAACAATATCCATCCGCACTCATTTCAAGATCATCTTTTCCAGCAGTTGTGTGAGGAGAACAGTGAAGATTTCTAGGTTCTATCGACGCACGCAGAAATTAGATGACCCTCCGAGGGCAGCTGTCTTCGGTGTTTTGTTGCACTATAGGACATCATCATCACATTTCCTTCTGGGACTGATTATGAAAGAAAACTGTGTACAGCTAAGCCAGATTTGTTTTATCAGGCTGCTTTACTTGAAAAACAACTTATTGAATGAAACTTCAAGGCAAGTTGAGTAATCTCATTTCTACCAAAGAAGTCACTAACGCTTTTCTTAAAAATCTAGAAGTGTATACTCAAAACATCGGACGTCCGGAGTTTTCAGTTCCTACTTTGCTACAGTCACAGAGGAGCTGAAGGTTGAAGGCGATTGTTTATGCCAGTCATGTACGACAACGCCGAAAAGAAATGAAAGACAGATTTCATGATCTAGTTGATATGGAAATACCGATTTGGATTTTAAATCCATTTGATGTAAAGCTCTGCGATATAGGAGTTAAAATCCAGGAAACTCTCATGGAGCTTCAAAGTGATACACTAACAAGATCCAACTTCGCACAACATAAAAGGGATTTTTAGATGAATGCCGTTACTCCTAACAGATATCCCAGACCGGGAAATAGCTGAACTATTTTTCCTTGCTTTTCAATCCACATACTTTGTTGAATGATTCTGCAGAGTGATATTGCTAACAAAAAGTGGGAACAGATTGGACATCACAGTAAGAGGTCTTAGCCTTTGGCTGTCAAGTCTGGGGCCAGAGCTTGCTCAAGGATATCAGGCCCAAGGCTCTCATTAATATCTGGACATATTGTTTATGACATGACTTACAGTTGAAAGCGAACAATAATTATATTCAGTGTTAAATATTACTGACGGCCTTTGCGTAATTATAGACCAGTGGCTGGATGTTGCCAGAAAATGAATGTTGAAGTTGTGACTTTTACAAAAGTGAGGTTTCTAAGGGAAAGAACAGTGATACCAACGTTTAAAATTTAGCCATCATAACAGAAGATACCAATATGACCACTGGAAATCACAGATAAACGTTTGTTATTCGGTGCGGATTGCTGAAATTGTGGTGATCAAGGCTGAGGGAACATGAGATACGGAAAGGTTCAAAAAGGGGCCACGGTTGAATAAAGCTTGATAATGTCTGGTATAAGCAACTAGTTTTGACCTTACTTACCATTGCGAGAACATTGGCGCAGAAATTCTGATTACCTGGCGCCATCTTGATGCACGTTCGAAGCCCAACTAGCTAGTGCGTGGATAGAATTCTGTCGAAATTGGATATCGGATTATTCATCGTTGGAAGATCGTTTGCTTTCTGGCAAAAAATATTATTTCAAGCATTTGCTTTGGAGTTTGAAGAACGAAATATTGCACCTTAACGACTCACAGACCGAGACACAAGTTTCCAGAAAGAAATCCTCGTCCTTATAAACTGACTTGTATTTTCGTCAGATTTCAATGCCAGAAATTTTGAATACAAACCATTCATCAATCGAGCCGCAGCTCTCCATTCCCTAGGACCGACTACTAATGGACGCTACAGAAGCCAGATTTTACCGTTCTACAGCGAGTAAAAAAGGCCTATATCCGGAAAACATTGTGTGACCAACTTCTCCGATACTCAGTGGGGACACTGGTTGGACATTCATTACCTAGTGAACCAGAAAGATAACACGAGAAGTATTCACAAAATTATGTAGGTCTAAATTCGCAACAGTATCAGCGCTGAAAGCATTCATCCGCCCCCTCAAAACAAAGCAAGTTTTAACAGGAACAATACTGAAAATTAGTGCCGGGTTAAGCAATCCTTGCGGGTATACTCTCATCAAACCCATACATTAGTACAATGAACAAGGAGCAATGAATTTACACGGGTTAACAAGGATTGCTTCACAAGTCCCGTTGGATAGTTGGTGGGGATATTGAAATAACATTAATGCTAATAATGATAGTAAAACAGTTAATAGTTTAAATATGAAAATAGGACTTATCGTTTGCGCCACCGTAGTCCTGCAATCCGCCTAGATTTACAGCACCCGCAGTTAACAACAAATAATTCCATGGTAACCTCTAGGTGTAGGATGGAGACGTAGTGCTAAATGACAAAGTGTAATTGGTTGGGTACACCATCGAACCGTCTTTTAAATGCTGTTAGTGTCTGTGCAGAGACAACCGATTCTGGGAGAGCATCCCACGGATGACGGACACAAATGGAAAAGAAATTTCTGCGGCACTGCAGACGGCTACACTGTGCAGCGAGTTTCAATGAATGACCCATCAGGATGGTATTGGTGCTGAGTCGCAGTAAAGGATGGCACACATGATGTGGGTCGAGCAGAATCAAGTTGACCATTATCAGGTAGCCTCGTAATCTAATACATCTCCCACTGAATACCCCCAATCGTTGCAGCCTGTCCTAATATGAAAGATAGCTCATTACAGTTACGTTCTTAGATGCCCGATGTTGTGGATGCTCCAGTGCGTTTAGGTCGTGTGTTAACCATGGATGCTAGGTTTGAATTGCGTATTCGACAAGGGGGTGAACATACGCACTGAGCACTTGTCGAAATATGGAACTGATTATTTGTCCAAACGCCCGTCGCAACAGTCCGACGTGTTGGTCCCAAGTCATCGAAGCAGTTTCGGATTGCCTGAAGCAACTTAAGCCATGTTGAACCAGGACACCCAAGTCACCTTCGAAAGTTGCTCATTGTAGTATATTCGTTCCGAGCCGGTATGACTAGTTGCTCTGATGTCGGATCGAAAGCACCTTGCATTTACTGATGTTGAAATGCAGTAAGTTTAGGTTGAGCATTGATACACCGTATCTAGATCAATCTGAAGCAGATCCTGGTCGGCTTTCGCCTGGATCCTGTTTCAAATCTTAATGTCGTAGGCAAACCTTAGGAAGTTTGAAGCGATTCCCTGTGCAAAGTCATTAATAAGGACTAATAACAAACGCGGACCTAGAACTGAGCTTTGTGGCACACCACACTCGACTTATATGAGGTCCGATAAAGAACCTCGAACTCTGACCACTGATTGCCGTGGAAGTAAAAAGTTGGCAATCCAGCATAAAAGGGGGTCGCCGATCCCGTAATGCTGGAGATGGAGAGTAGTATTCGATGGTCTAGACGATCGAAAGTCTTCGAAAAATCCAGGTAGAATACATCAACGCCTCGAGCGTCAGCTGACTAGGTCTAACTACTGCTTGCGATTCGTAAATTCGTTGTACATAACCGCTGTCGACTGAAACCGGGCTGCTCAGGAGTGATGAGGTTGCAGTTTTCTAGATAGCACACCGGTGCATCGGCAACTATGGACTCCATGACTTTGGAGAGGTTAGGAAGAAGGGATACTGGACGGTAGTTGGAGCGATCGGTTCTGCTTCCATGTTTGTGGATCGGGGTTATTATTCCAAGCTTCCAGCTAGTGGGAACTTGGTTCTGGTCTAAGCAGCGCTGGAAAACTTGAGCTAGTTTACTGCCAGTTTACTTGCTGCTGCTTCCAGTGCCTCTGGACGAATGGTGTCGACACCCGGCGAACTGTGTTTGCATAGAGACGTCAGCTTTTGCAATACAGCTTCCGAGGTAAAAGTGATGTGGGTTAGTTCTGGCGAGGATACGACAAAAGTTGGAAGATCACTTGATGGCAAGACCCACTGAAACGTGGAGGCATATTGCATCCGTAGCGCGTTTGCTGCTTCCACAGCCGTTCTTGTTGGGTCATCGGCCTTCCTGAGTGGAGTAAATCCTTGTCTCACCATTCGTAGACTACTGACATGTCTGTACAGCAGTTTGTGGTTAGCACTGAAGATTGTTGTTATATTCTGTTGATATACGGCTCTGTCTTTTCTTAGCAGTTGAGTGCAGTGGTTACGTTGGACTACATAGTTGTCCCAAGTTTCTGGTGCTGGAGCTTCTCTGTACACTCGCCATGCTGCGTTGCTTACTGTCATCCATTTTTGATTTCTGCTCCTAACGAAAGCAACTGCTGTACACTTATTGCAAACTCGTATCTCTGAAGCCTGTGAAATCAGCTGACTGAATTTATTGATGAACGCCAGCCAGGGGGCTTCCGGGGATTTTTCGGCAAGCAACCACCAAGTTGTAGCGCTGACGAGCTGGGCAAATCGGTCGTAGCTTGTGATGGTTCGCAGGGTCTCATCGTTCTCATTTTGATATTCCGCATAG
This sequence comes from Dicrocoelium dendriticum, assembly GCA_944474145.2. Classification (NCBI taxonomy): domain Eukaryota; kingdom Metazoa; phylum Platyhelminthes; class Trematoda; order Plagiorchiida; family Dicrocoeliidae; genus Dicrocoelium; species Dicrocoelium dendriticum. The sequence continues at coordinate 66,334,077 of OX104064.1, forward strand.
CAGACGAAGTTGAAACTGGTGACTGCGTGCTCACTGTGATCCAACGGGCAGCCTAAAACCAACACACCAATCAAATGCTCTTCGATGGTAAGCAAAAGATCCAGCACAGATGGCCTGTTACCTGTTCTGAACCGAGTGGGTAAAGTGATGTGATTTTAAAGAGGAACAGTGGTTATGAGATCCTGTAGATCGGCTTTGAATTGTTCGCTGATCATGGCAGGAGTTTCTACACAATGTACGTTGAAATCACCCATGATAAGTGTGTGCGTGGAGTTTCGTTGTAAACTTCATCTTAAAACAGCCGCTAGGTGGTAGTCGGTTTCGGGTATATAGGGGGCGGTACATCAAGACAATAAGGCAAGCGTCCCTGCCGTTTAACTGTAAGCGGCACCAATGCGAGCCGGAGAACTGCAAGTCTGAATCCTCCACGGCTTCGCACTGTAAGTCGCTTTGGTAATACAGAATTACCCCTCCTCCTTTTGTGAGCTTATCGTACCGGCTCAGCTACACGCCTGGTAGGGAAAATTCAGCGTCCGTCATTCCCGTGTGTAACCACGTCTCTGCGATACCAATGACACCATATGACCCAGAAACTCGGCGATCTTCCAGTTCGGCCAGTACTGCCAGTACGCAAGTCCATCCTTTTCGGAGGTTAGGAAGTGGTCGATCGCCCACTTCCCGTAAAACCTAGCCATGGGAGACAACAGGTCTACGAGTTAAAAGCCCACCGGTCGATTGGCTTAGAACACCAGCGCCACACATTATCTCTGACGTTGGGAGGGCACATCCAGATGCGCAACGGTTTGCTACTGCCCGCCGAAAACCAGGCGGACCCTGGTTAATTTGCCACAAACCCACCAAAACCCTCCTGCGTCCGGCCGTGGTCGCAGATGCGTATCCTACTACGGTCACAAAACATATATGAATTGCTCCGGATCTCCAAAGGCTGCGAGTGACAGCTCACAACTAGATCTCAATCTGTCTCTGCTATCACATTCCCGAGCTGGATCTGCTCCCCACTGCCTTGTGGGTCAGGCTATTGATCCAAATACTCCGGGTGGAGTCCCTCAAGCAAACCTCCGAAGCACAACGACCACCTCGCGTGCGATTGCTCCCCAATAAAATCGTATGTCTGTGCGCAAAGCACTCAGCATCGGGTGCTGGAACGTGCGCACACTACTGGACCGGAACTCGACCGAGCGCCCCGAGCGACGCACTGCACTGGTCGCCATGGATCTGGCGCGCTACAGCATCGATATTGCGGCGCGCAGCGATACCCGGCTCGCTGAGCAAGGTACTTTGCCTGACGCAGCTGCTGGATACACGTTCTACTGGGTGGGTAACGCCACTTCAGCACCACGTGAACATGGGGTCGGATTTGCATTATCCGATCGCCTCCATGGCCAGCTGGTATGTGAACCAACAAGCATCAGCGCACGACTGATGACTGTTCGCCTGCCACTAAGAAGAGGTAAGTTTGCCACCTTTATAAGCAAGTACGGTCCGACCATGTGTTATCCTGATGACACGCGTGATCAATTCTACATTCAACTATCCTCTGTGATACGGTCTGTGCCGATGACCGACCGACTATTTTTTGCTGGGTGACTTCAATGCGCGCGTTGGGCGTGACGCATCGGTGTGGACAGACGTCATCGGTCCGTATGATATTGGTTCAGCGAATGCGAACGATGACAGGCTGCTCTCACTGTGTACCACTCACGGCCAGACGATCACGAACACTCCGTTTGTACTGAGTGCGAGTGATATAACGACTTGGACATACCCACAGTGTGGTCACGCTCACCTGCTCGACTATGTCATAGTACGTCAGCGTGATTTGCGTGAAGTGCGCATGACAGGTGTACTGCGTGGAGCTGAGGGTGGCACTGACCATAAACTGGTGCGGACCAAACTGTACATATATTTTCGTAAAACTATGTCTTGCACTTCCGCCGTGAATCGGCGTACATTTATCATTCTCTCTTTCAATACTGTTGTGAGAAGTATTGGGCTGGAGAAGGTGATGGTTGCACGCATGTGTGAAGTGGACTGCACTGCCACAGTGGGCGACCTGTGGCACCACATTCATTACAGCTGATGCCTAGGAAACCATCTGGTACCCAAACTGTAAGCGGCCTATTTGGTTTGATGAGAACAATGCGACGATTGGCGAGTTGGTATCAGAGAAGAATGCAGCATTTGCTGCACATGTGACAGACTCCAGTGAATTGGGAAAGAGTAGTCAGTTTCGCAAACTTCGACAGCGACTGACCCGAGAGCTCCGTCCCATAAAAATCGCATGGTGGACAGTTAAGGCGAAACAGATGGAATGCTACACCGAACACCGCCTACACAAGGAATTCTTTGACTGCTTGATGGCTGTGTATGGACCGAAGTTAGAACGGCTGATGACGCTGGTCGTAGTTCAGGCTCTACCTGCACACAGACTGCAGACATAATGCAGATCTAGCAAAACACTTTGACTGTCTCTTGAACAACTGTTCAGAGATTGACTGGCTTACATTAAACGGCCTCAAACAGCACGATGTGACTGCGAGCCTGGCGGACATACCGACACTGGATGAGACCCAGATACCATTTGCTCAGCTGCGAAACGGCAAGTGTGCCGGTGCCGACAGGATTCCGCCTGAAGTATTGAAACACGGCGGACACGCAATGGTGACTACGCTTCGTCACTGGGTGCAAACCGTGTGGATTGAGGCGGAGGTGCCTCCTGAGCAGAAGGATGCCCTTGTGTTACCACTGAATAGAGGCGAATGGAGCAAGCAATGTTGCACGAATTATCGTGGCACCAACTTGCTGTTGTGTGGGCAAGGTGATTGACGGAATCCTGCTCAACCGCCTCCTCAGTCAGGTTGTGGAGCCGAAATTGGTGGAAGACCAATGCAGGTTCTGTTCGGGTCGCAGCACAGTAGATATAGTGTTTGCGGCTCGTAGTTGCAGGAGGTGTGGAGAACGACACCAGTGTTGGTATTCGCCTTTTGTTGATTTCACCAAGGCGTTTGATACAATGAACCGCGACGCATTGGGGCTGGTGTTGGGTAAGTTTGGTTGCCCGCCTACGTCTGTAAGTTTAATTGAATGTCGGCACGGTGGTATGCGGGCGAGAGTGCAGCTGAGTGGAGAGACCTCGGATGAGTTTGCAGTTATCTCTGGTGTGAATCAAGACTGTGTCTTAGCTCTTGCCCTGTTTAATATTTATCTTCATGCAATGATGTGTTTTTGATGCGGTTTGTGCTTGCGGTGTTCGTGTGGAGCACCGTATTGTTGGTGGTTTGCTGAACATCCGTCGTTTCGGTGTGGGAACCCTAGTCTGTGAGAAAACTATCCGTATGTTGCCTTTTGCTGACGATTGTGTGTTGTTTGCACACAGCGCGGATGAGTCGCAGCACATGACTATTGCTCTAGCTTAGACAGCGGCCGAATTGAGGTTCACCATCAACAGAAGCAAAACTGTCTGTCTTTCAGCCTTCACCGGCGATGCAATCTACAATGGTGACACAAATCAGTATTGGTGGCGAAGTATTGGTAATCAACTCCAGCTTCTGCTACTTGGGTTTGTGACGTCGACTGACCAGCAGATACACAGTGAGCTGCGTATCCGCGTGTCGAAGGCAGCGGCGTCATTCGCGAAGCTAGAGTACCGATTGTGGAACTACCATCAGCTTACCGTTGGCACGAAGCTGATGGTGTACAAATCCATGGTGCTCTCCGTCCTTCCCTACGGCAGTAGAACGTGGGCGATGTACCGTCGGGATGCGCGATATCTCGAGCTGTTCCATTGACAGTGTTTGCGACGGATTTTGCGCATCGGTTGGGGCGACAGAGTTGCTGACACGGAAGTGTCGCGACAAAATGGGATGTATGCAGTGGACTGCATACTTTTGCTGAGACACCTGAGATGGCTCGGTCATGTGAGCCGTATGGATTCGATGAGGTTACCGAAGCAGCTACTATATTGCCAGCTGAGTGTTGGGAAGCGGCATGTGGGGAACCCAAAGTCACGTTACCAGGACATGATCAAATTGAGTCATGGGAATCGAAGGCGGGGTTGATCGGCGTGCATGGCGCGATCTGAGCACGGAGGCCTTTGCCGTGGTGCAAGAGAAAGCCCTCGTGCATGCGGAGAAGAAGCGGCAGCTGCGGAAGCAACATGCGCAGATGGGTTTCAATCATCGACGTCGGGCGCATGGTGCTGCAGCCAATGCGGTTGCTAGTGCCTGAGTCAGGCAGACCTAATGAGCCGTTAGCGAAGCCACTCGGGACCAGAACCGAAGCAACGACGGGTCCTGCAGAGAACGTGGGCAGAACCGGTGCATGGTTTGTAGGTAAGCTGCATTCGATTTACTAACAGCGTGCTTTCATGCTAAGTCTCTTTATTTCAGGTGGTGAGTTTGCTATATTTTCCTAATGCTTTCCTATCTCATATTACTGTCCACCTGCACTATCTTCCATAAACTTGCACACTTCCCTTAAACTAGTTTAGTTAACTTCGATAACATGTTCACGTTTGTGGCATTTTCTTAAAATATATTTTCTCTTGTCTTAAACTTATTGCGGATTTGTTCGGAACCACTTTATTTCATATGCACATTTATTAAAGAGCTATATGGGCAATTCTGTATGCATTATTCGATTTATTTTATTTGATATCGTCGTTTCAAGTGATTGGCTGTTTCTTGATATCCCCCGTGTGGCTGCGCTTGATGTGCATATTGACAAGATGCCTACCTGTCTATTACCCACTACATCGTCCATACTGCCTCCAGGAGACAGTTGGTCGTTGCTGGAGGGGACGGGGTGCACGGTCCTTGTGGCCGTGCTAGGCTCAAAGAGCGGTTCCATGCACTCAGTGTGGAGCGGACTACGGTCCAGCCACCGCCTTGTGTGCGCTTGATTCCCAAATACAGTGTGCTTGTGTTTGCCTGTGAAGGAGTGTGGGCCGGCTCCGTTGATGAAATGTGGTTCCCATCCGCATGCCTCCCGGTCTTATTCCTTCGGGTTTACACTGGATATGTGTTGTGTGGTTGGAGCTGTGGGTGGTGCAGCGCAAGCCGCCCATGGTCCCGGTGTGGGTGCAGGCGCCCTTTGGCTGGGCAAAGTGACAGGCAAATCGGAAACCGGATGTCGCCAATCTTGCACTCAATAAGTCCTTGCTTGCTTCTCCCCAGGGGCACTCGGAGATCGGCATCCACAATTGCGTAGTCTTAGTTCACAGTCGTGCTCCAAATTGAGCGCCAGTTTTAAACTCAAAATCCTTTGCGCTTGCTAACCGCGATATGGTTACTTCGCGTCCATGACTGGTCCGAGGCGATTAGGTGCCATGTCATCCTCTTGCAGATGCTGTATCGGAAATTATTGCCCGCGAAAGATTGACGTCCCCCTCCAAATGTATGTAGAAGCGTGAATCTACACCGTGTTGGTCACCAAGGTGCAGTTTATTGGGAGACAATTTTCCAAGCTGAGCTTTCAGAGTATCAGCTAGCACTACAGTATCTGTAGTTCTGCTACGACCAGGGACCATTTTCTTTTGCTGATAGAAGTCATTTGATTGGGATCCAGTTTGTCAGAGGAGCTTCAGGTCGAGGGCTCAGAGCAGTACTCACACCAACGAGACTGGCATTTGAAGCTGCATCATCTCCAGATAGACCAATGGATAAAGCGACGCCAGTTTCACATGAGAGTTATCGCAGGGTGAGCACACGGCAGGAGTCTCGCAATCGGGTTCTCGATAAGCAGTAGATTTCAGTCGATAGTGTCTTACTATCCGCGCAACTGTTGCATGGTGACGTGCTTGTAGCTAACGGAATACGATGAACCATGCGAATCTAAGCGAAGATCAACAACTCCGAATGGAAGCGGATAAACTGAGGTTGCCCGCATGACTGGACATGGAGTTGTCGACAGTGCAGCAGTGGCACTCTGCAGTTGTGTGGGAGTTGAAACTAGAAGACAAGCGCCTGTGAAAGCAAGGCAGGTTATAGAAAGTGTGGGATAAAGATGAAGGTTGAATGACATAAAAAGGATGAAAAACGGAAGTTGGCGAATTAGCAAACTAGGAAGCTTGAGCACTAGCACCCTCACTCCTATTGACCCAGCTAAGTGCAAAGGATACGGAGCTGTTGCTTATTCTCCTTGGTGGACAGAGCAAGAAAAATTCGTTTGCCGAACTTTTCATTGTATTGCATAGGCGGAATACTATTAGATTGCCCAGGTCTAAACACGAAAATGATTGTGGTCTTCAACCAAAGTCTTTGCTTCATAATACTTAATCGCAGGGATGCAGAAGTTAAGCAGTGGGCTACAGAAAGCCCTTTGTAAAGAATAACGAGACACGCTGATTCCAGGGTTCAACTTAGCTGACAAGAAGACTAGGTTTATTTGGCTTCTAACCCCTGAACAGTTTAGTCTGAACAGCTCTAAAGGTTCCAAAACATCTCCCGACACAGCACATTGTGTAGTGGCGCAGAAGGCAGCGATCACGCAGGAGACTGAAAAGCTACTATAACTAGGGAAGACCGAAAAGAGCGAAGATATCATGGACGAGATCGGACAGCGCAACCCCATCCCAACAATAAATGCAGAGGGCGGAACGCAAGCAACGAAGGAGAACGTGCCTGACCCACGCAGTACTGAAAGGGATGTGTCGATAGGATAATAAAACAGACAGAAACAACTTTGTCGGTGCATCCTGGAGTAACCCCAAGCCGAATAACGCAACCGAGATCAAGCAAATCAAGTGATTTAGAACAACTCCAGGCTGGTCAGGATGCGAGCCACGGAAGCAAAGCTACGGGGTCAGATAGGCAGCCAGGGCCATGAAATATTCAGGCTGACGAGGCGCGAACGTAACATGTTGTCATTCCTTATATATGTTGTGTTGTGGGACGGAAACATGGTCGAGAAATGAATGCGTGCCCGCAGCTTGTGAAACCGTGGTCGCCTGCAATAAAGACTGTGCTTTCTAGCCAATTCGTGTTTGCTGCAGTGGGGCCGTGCCCATACGGAATGAGGTGGACGTGGCCAACGCAGTTTGCGAATAGAGATGTGGAACCTTGTCTCCAGGAATTTGAAGTTATCGCAGCATGCAACGGAGTCAAAGACGATGCCAACCTACTGACGACCTTGAGCACGATGTTAACACAGAGAACGAAGACCATATACTTACTGACTTGGTAGGTCCAAGTCGGGTTCGTGTTCATTGAGATGAAGGCAGCACTGTGTGCAGAATTCGGAAAGGAAATCGATCGGCAGCAGGGGGTTGCACTCCGCAAAGTGGGAAGAGCTAAAAGACCTGACGGTGTTTTCCAGAGGCTGGGCAGACGCCTGGCGATTGGGCTCCCAGAGTTAGATGTCGCCGCGAGAGAACGATTGTTGAGAGGACAGTTCATCCGAAGTCTACCCAGCGAACTCCAGGATAGAGTCAAATTGGCATCAATGGATGGAGTCAACAGAGTGGAGGAGCTGGTGACTGTTGCCCAAAGTTGTTCGCAGCCTGCGATGGTACGGGGAATCAAACCTTCGGAGCTGGAACGAAAGGTGGACGAGCTGACACAAATGGTAACAAAGCTGACTTCGAAGGATGCACTGAAAGAGATTACACAACGCAACGAACATAAACGCCGGGATGATCGTCGCTGTTCTCGTTGCAACCATATAGGTCATTCTGCCCGATTTTGTACGAACAGAAATGTTTATCGTTGTTTCTCTTTGTCCATGATGAGTAGGTGGAGAGTGCCGGTCCTCGATATAAATATTGAAAGGGTAATTGTCCGTGCCATAGTGGACTTAGGGGCGGCGGTTGCTATTACGCGAATGGTCGATAGGATTCCGTTAACTCAATCATCAATTGTAATGCAGACGGGCGGAGGACGTCGCTTGAAGTTGACGTGAGTACAGCGACTGAAAGTTAGGGTAGGAGCAACCCTTATTAATCATTCGATTTTCGTCGTGGAGAGGGGCTGCGGAAACAATAGTCGGTAATCATATCCTCAAGCGACTCGGAGCCAGAATCGATTTGAGAAGAGACGTGGTAATTGTGGGTGACGAAACAATCGAGATGAGCACAGGACAATCTAACCGAATGGGTGTCGTGAATGTTTTACCTGATTGCCCAAGTCGCACGATACGGGAAGGGCTAAAGAGTTATGCGTACTTGTTCACCGATGTGAATGATTACGGCTTCTGCAACTGGATAGAACACCGAGTACCATCAATCCCAGGGGGACAGTGCAAACCAGTTTACAGAAGAATACCACAGAATAACTTTTCGGAGGTACATAAGCAGGTGGCAGAGATGAAGACTAAGGAAATCATTGGGAAAACGAACAGCCTGTATCAATCACCGGTCCTACTGACGAAAATGGCAGACGGAACCTGTCGATTCTGTATTGATTTCAGAGAGCTAAACAGGGTGACGATGAAGGATGCATTTCCGATGCCACAGATGGAAGAAATTTTCCCTAATCTTCCCAACGCAAAGCAGATTTCGTTGAAAGATCTCCGCTCGGGATATTGGCAGCTTTCTATCGCAGAAGAAGATCGTCATAAGACAGCTTTTAGTGTGAATGGCCAGCAGTATGAATTTTTGAGGATGCCATTTGGATTGTGCAATGCTCCTGCTGCATTCCGACGCCTACTACTGATGAAACTGGAAGACCTTCAAAAAGTGGTGATCTATGTTGATGCTATCATTATTCTCTCTGAAACGGAACTTAAACATGATGCCAGACTTGCAGCGGTACTACAACGAATAGAGAAAGCCGGTTTAAACTAACTCGCAAGAAGTCGCAAATGGTCCAGAAGTCTATGGTGTGCCTCGGTCACATTGCGGGCGAGGGCCACGTACAATCACTTCTTGAGAAACGTGAAACGATCAAAAATTTTGCCGTTCCTAAATCCAAACCTCAGCTTGGTTTATTCCTGCGAGTAGTGGTATATGATTCGAAATTTGTGCTAGATTTAACAGAGCTGATCAGCCCGTTACTTAGGCTGCTCCACAAGGACGATCCGTTCATCTGGATATCTGAGACGGAGCAGGATTTCAACCACCTAAAGTCTTGTGTAGCAGAGGATCCTGCACCTTTACGCATACCTAATCCGAGTGAGAGGTTCACTGTGACGGTCGATGCAAGTAACGTAGCAATCGGAGCAGTTCTGTCCCAACTAGCCGGAGTGATGGAGTATGCCAGTTGAGTGCCAAGCGACGCAGAGCAAAAATATTCTACAACTGAGAAGGAATGTCTTGCCATCACGTGGGCTTTGGAGAAGTGGAGAACGTATCTCTTAGCAAATGAGTTCCATGTCATCATTGACCACAAAACGCTATCACGGCTGATGACGACGAAAGACCCGAGGGGGCATCTGGCACAATAGGCCTACCGGCTTCAAGAAGTTACTTTTACTATCGCGTACATAGACGGAAAGATGAACGTACGACCAGACATGCTGTCGCGCCCGACTTTGGACGGACTCATACCAGACAATGACAAAACAGTGTGATTTAACAGTGAAAGATAGCAACCTACTGGAAAAGCAGAGGACGGATAAATTCGTAAAGTTAGTGAGTACTCATTTACAATCGGGAACCAAGCCGGGAACAACCACAGAAGAGCTGAAGGAACCTCTCCGGATCTGGTACAGGTTCCTCCTGGTAAACGGTAATTTGGTGATGGCAACGAACGAGACAAAACTACCGTTTATTTCAGAAAGCCAATGAGCACGGGTGATTCAGTTTGATCATGATAATGTCCATATGGGTTTTGAGTTTTTGGACTGCTACAGCGAAGAGTGTTTTGGCCATCCATGTGAAAGGACGTGGCTGCATTTATTCGGAGTTGTCCAAACTTCCAAACAAGCTGCGAGAAGGATGCACCGAGACCACCGATGCAATCTATTGACGAACTGATGCAGTGTTGGGGATTGAACGTCTTTAGACCTCTACCTTTGAGTCGTTCAGGAAACAACTTTTATAACGTTAGCTGCAGGTGGAAAACCCCTTAGTTATTGTGCAGCAATACAAATGACAACAAAAGAAAAAACAGCAAGCACGCCGGCTGAGTCCATAGTAACGGCTGAATATGGTTCCGGAGAGCTAACAGCCGGTTATCATGCGGCAAAAAGAGTGTTATATTATGCCTAACGAATGAGATCGTGATTGGACGGGAAGCTAAGCAGGAGAGGGACGGACAAAGGAACTCACAACACCAACGCCATTGGGGTCGGCTCGTCGTCATATCAGCAAGTGTGTCTAACCAAACGTATTCATCATCCTTAGGACCCTAGTCATGCAGTCAGGGTACACCAACGGACGCCGACTTCGAAGTGAGGGTTCTCATTTCTCTCGACCAAGTCATCGCTTGGCCTCCCCTCCTCCTCTTCCAACCACACCCCCGGCGCACAAACAATATACGTCGCGGGAGTCGGTGTGCTGGCGAGCGCAACACGTGACCCAGCCATCGGAGAATGGTGCATGGTAGAATGGTGCTGAACGGTTCACTAGCTCTTCCCACAACAAAAATGCGACTCCGAACACGCACATTGCTCACGCGGTGCTCACGCGGAGCTAAGCTACGAAGGCAGCGATGATCGGATGTGACGTGTCTCTTTACCTCACTCAACCTGAAGGACTAGGTTTCACAACCGTATAAGAGGGTCAAACGGACGGCTGCAGTATAAACTCGGCCCTTCAGGACGAGAGTGATATCGCGTCGGCTCCACAGGTGGCAAACATTAGCAAAGCACCTCGAGCTTTTGCTATACGGTTCGTAATCTCAGCTTCGATCACGTGAGCACTAATATGGTTGCCTAGGTACTTGAATTCCTGAATGACTTCTAGCTGATTACCACTAGGGGTCAGCGCAGGGGTGGGTCCTTGCCAGTCTTGGAGAATAAATTTGCACTTTGCTGAAGCAAAGCATAGCCCAAGGTCTGACTTTGAGAGAAGGTACGAGCTAATCGCCCACTTGTGCACTCGTGGTTTTTAACTGTGGTTCAGTGACATTTTGTCGCACACCTCTGGATCCATACTTATTTGTCGTGCTTTTACAAGCTGTACTTTGCGATACCAGTTTTCTGAGTATACTCCAGTGCATCCTACATTTATCCTTAATTCTAAATTCCGGGCAGTGTTTCGCCAATATCCAAGCGCCAACAGTTGCCTAACTCCAACCATCGGAGACATTGTTTGGTCTCACTCGATAGACCATTTCAACGACTTTCGAAACAACTGTCACTCGTTCAAATCCAATATTGCTTGGTGCAACTGCAGGTCTCAAAGTAAATTCACCCGGAACGATTCATAGGCTTAACCACGAAAGTTCTCAATCATACCTCCGTGTATTCTGCTGACGTTCAAGCTGACACATTCGACTGACACGCCAGAGAGGACAGTCTGCAAGCACACAACACACACACACAATCTGCTTGGATGATGTGTTAGCGAAATCCGTGTCATGACTGCTTACCTCATCGAACTACAAAGGAAGTAATCCGAGAGTATTAAAGGTGGTCCTTCAGTCAAAATATATGGTAGCATGAATGCTAAAAGGCTGGTGCATGTTCCGTTGCAGGCTACCGTCTGAGGTTCGGCTGAGGACAATCAGCGATATGCTTCCAAGAGATGATATGTCACTCAAAGAACCAAACGCGATGGGATCTTTGAGAGAACAATGTACCAATAGTGTGCCGAATGAGGCCATACAACCTGTAGATGATAACATTGACAAGACACCTTACACTGTACGTCGAAGATTAGACACGGTAATAACTACACGGACGATGAATAAGACGTTAAACCCTTCACCAAGTACACGTCGGAAAAACGATTAGTCGCCAGCCACTCAATGGTCGGCGAAACTTCACGTATGAGTTGTACAACCTCCGAAACATTGCTTAAATCTGAGAAAATTTCATGTATGTACACTAACAACCAAAGGCTCCTCAGTAAACTTACGGAACTTCGACTACGTCCGGTTGCGAATGCTTGGGATCTAATTTCTATTACCGAAACATGGTTACACCAAGAGGTGACTGCTGCTGAGGTTGAGATAGTCGGAATGTCACTCATCAGGAACGACCGTCCCAGCAGAGGACTTGGGGTCTTACTCTACTACTGCAGCTATCTACGGTGTACAATAGTTGATGATCTGCAAACACACGTTACTGACTCACTCTGATGCCGTCTCCGACTATGACGTAACGACGCATGTCTCGTAGCTGTCTTTTACCGCCCCCAAAGTTCACTCCGGAAATGGATTCCCGCTTGATCCGTGGCCTGAACCGCGTAACACGCACTAGGTACAGCCACATTCACATCTCCGAAGAGTTCAATCTACGCAATCTGGAGGTTTCAGCACCGCCCAGTGAGCAGTTCAAAGCAGACTTGCATGAAATGATCGCTAATATTCCTTTGTACAATCATGTCACTACGCCCACTAGATTCAGGACAGCAAACAAACCGTCCATATTGGACCCTGTGCTCACAAATGAAGAGCTCATGATTGACAAATTATTGGTGGATAGTTCATTAGGTCTCAGTGACCATGTAGTAATAACTTTTGCATATGTGTGTTATGCAGAGTATCCATCTGAACATTCGGAAGTAACTCATACAATCACACACTACCACGTATTGAAACAGCTCGCCGACGCAGCTGCTTGGGAATTTTCAAACAACAGTCCCCTTGACAACGTTTGGGCAGTGTTCGTTAGTAGACTCAGCGACGTCGTCAACAGAGCATCAGAGACCAGGCCCCTTCGTCCCGCAAAAATGCCTTCAATTCGAAAGAGCAGGACTCGAAAATGCCTGGCGATAAGGGATACAGTATGGCGTGCCTACAAGATTTACCCCGACTCAGAGAATTGGGGCAATTTCCTGACCAATCGCAACCATTGCACTGCACTTGTCCGCGATGACAAAGTGGCTTATCAACAGTGCCTAGCCAAAAAATTCATGACAAACGACAAACTGCTATATAGGCATGTCAATAATCGTCGTAAAGTGAAGCATGGAATATCCCCACTATTCACGACAGGCGGTAGAGTACAAAGCGCCGAAGAAGCAGCTAATGCCCTGCGGCTACAATACGTCCCAATTTTTGAACTCGCAACCTCTACGCATTCCATAATAGCATGCACAGTACCGACTTCACTGTTTACACGTGTAATTTTCAACCCATCAATTGTGCTAAGGAAGTTACTCTCACTGCGTGAGCATAGTTCTCCGGGAACAAACAACATCCGCTCTAAGGCATTGAAAGCTGTGGCCAACAAGCTAGATGAACCACTGTCATAGTTCTTCCAAAGGTGCTTTGATGAACAACAAGTCCCCACTATGTGGAAGTGTGGCATTATAACCCCTATTTTAAAGGCGGTAGCCGTTCCGATCCTGCAAACTATCGTCCAGTGACTCTCCTTCCTGTGCTCGCGAAGGTGCTGGAAGCAGTCGTCGCTGAGGCTTTAATGGACTACCTGGAAAAATGCAACATCTTGGTACCGGAACAGCATGGCTTCCGTCAACACCGGTCATGCACCACCAACCTACTTATTGCACGAGGTAGTTGGACGGAAGTGGCCGATGATGGGGTCGGAGTCGACGTCATCTATCTGGACTTCTCCAAAGCTTTCGACCGCCTTGATCACCGCACCCTACTTCGAAGACTACAGAGTTACGAAATCGGAGATCCTGTACTTGGTTGGATTGGCAACTTCCTTTACCAACGAAAGCTCCAAGTACGTGTTAGGGGATCACTTTCTAACTCAATTGAAGTGGCATGTGGTGTCCAACAAGGCTCAGTGCTGGGACCGCGTTTATTCCTGGTGTTTATCAACAACCTGGCAAGGGTCATCTCCTCAAATTTCCTGCTTTTCGCCGATGACGTCAAGATATGGCGGGCGATTAGTAACAAGCCAGATCAGGATCTGATCCAAAATGACATAGATTGCATTTACGAATGGTCAAGGAGGAACATGCTTCAATTGAACATAGCTAAGTGCAAGGTGATACATCTGCGTCAGCAGCCGGTGACCTCTTACAAGCTTGGAGACCACACCTTGGAAAAGGTCTCTCAGGAGCGTGACCTGGGTGAACTGGTACAGGAAGATCTCGGGTGTTCAAAACAAGTAGAGAAGGCGACGGGAACCGGCAATCAACACTTCCGCCTTCTTCGCAGAGCCTTTGATCGGTTTGAACCCTCAACCTTTCCCCAAATGCTTAACACCTACGAGTGACCGCAAGTGGAATATGCTATTCATGCGTGGCAGAAACAGGATTTTGTTGCTCTCGAGACTCCTCAACCAAGTGCAACCAAGAACCTCAAGGGCCTCTTTCATCTGCCCTATCAGCTTAGACTGAAATCTCCAAGAATGTACAGCCGTCGATATCGGCTTTTGCGGGGGATCTCATAATGGTTCACCAAATTCTGAAGAACCCAAACCACATTTGCCATCCGCTGCTAGAATTAAACTATAACACTAAACTAAGAAGTCACCCTCTGAAACTGACAATTCAGTATAGCCGGCTTGAATGTTGTAGAAATTTTTTTCCCTCCTCGTCTGTCAGCCTTGGAACGTCCTCCTTATTTCTGTCATCTCTGCTCCAAATCTGGCGATATTTAAAAGACTATGCATTGTCTCATTTGCATTTCATTTTATGACTTGTTAGCCAGTGGCTCCAAGACGCAATCAAACAGTCTTACCCAACTCCCAACCAATGGATTTATGAATGTATATGTTTAATACGCGAACATCTCTGCTATTCTACATAAGTGTATGGTGAGTCCACCACAACGCTTTTCATTTTATCATGCAATTCACTTTTCTCAATGATTTCCATCCCACGGGACTTGTTAAGCAATGCTTTTGTTACCCGTAATAAACCATTGTTCCATTGATTGACAGCCAGTGCTAATCGGTCCAGTGCCGCCTGGCACGTTTGGGTACTGTCACCTAAGAGGGCCATATCGTCCGCATACTCCAAGTCAAGAAATCACTCACCAGGAAGTAGATCCACACCTTCTAGATCGTGTCCAGTGAACGCTGTTTCCATGACTACATAAATAGCAAAGTTAAAGAGGAAAGGTGACAGCGGACAACCTTGTCTCACGTCGCCGGAGATTCTGAAGGGCTGCGATAGTTTGCTATAAAACCTCACTCTGCTCGAACTATGCGCGTACAGCACTTTGATAATGTTTACATATTTATCGGGCACACCTTCCCTGAGTAGACAGTCTCAAAGTGCACGTAGATCTACCGAATCGAATGCACCTTTGATGTCGAGAAACACGACGACGGTGGGTCGCCAGTATATGTGACGGTTCTCCAACAACTGACGCAAAGTGAAGATGTGGTCAACGCAGCCACGACCTCGACGAAACCCGGCTTGCTCTTCGCGGACCTGACCTTCACGAGCGCCACTCATTCTGTGAAGAGTGACAGAGGCAAGCAAGTTGGAGGCGATGTGGATCAGACAAATCCCTCCATGGTTGCCACATTCTGATCGTGAGCCTCACTTGAGAACTGGGACTATGACGGAGTGGCTCCAGTCTGTCGGGATAGTTTCCCGTTCCCCAAGTTCCATTAGCAACTCGTGTAAATCATCTACAAGAACAGCTCCCCCGAAGTTATAGAGAGCTGGGGGAATTCTACCTGTACTAGCGGCCTTATGCAATTTCAACAGTCTGACCTCTCTTTCGACTTCTGCGCGTTAGGGCGGATCTAAGGAGACGGCCCATGGAGAGGCGCACTCAATGCCCGAAAGAGAAAGCGAAAACGCAGATTGGTTAAACTGCCTTGCAAAATGTTCGGCCCAACGATCCAAGCGTTTTGACAAGCTGTGAATGGGCTGTCCACTGTCGTCACGTATTGTCTCGCCAACACCAGGTCTCCTGCTGCCTATTTCCCGTATCAGACTTAATAACTTATGATGATTACCAACGACAGCGGCTGTTTCCATTTCCGATGCACGATGATACCAGCAGGCTTCGCGGTCGCTCTTCAGGCTAGCAAGTAGTTTTGCGCAGCGATTTTTGCGAGTCCCATTGTACTCGCTTCCACCTGGAATACGTTGGCGAACATCCATAAATTCCAGAGACTGTGTAGAGACCCAATGTCTAGGTTGGCAATTTGCATCGCCACATGAAGGCACTCCTACTGATAGTAACTTTTGACGAATATGCGACCAGTGATCTTTGACGGTGTTCAGTGGACGCTTACTCAGCCCAGATGCCAGCGTAGTTTGATACGCATTCAGAACACCTGGCTTCGTCAGCTGGCTGGTTTCAATGCGCTCAGAGTGATGTTGTGGACGTCCGCCGAAACACCCGCAGGTCGGCACACGCAGGAGCGTGATCGGAGTCCAAGTTGGTGCTCCAAATCGAGTGACAGTTTGGGACATAGCCTCTCCAGCGGTAACTAATCGCCATGTAGGAAAGATCATTGTGTATTGCGTTTGCAGGATACTGTCAGGTTGCCCAGGCCTAGACAGGAGAACGATTAATATTCTCAACCAAAGCCTTTGGTCCAAAAACCTTACTGCATGACAGCATGGTTTTGTCACTGGACTATAGAGAGCCCGTTTTATGGAGTTAAGAGCCACCCTCACTCCAACCCCCAACCTGGAGGGCCAGGAGACTGAGATTGTCTGACTTCTAACCATTGACCAGTCTAATATGAGTGGCTCTGAAGGTGCAAAATCACAACCCAACCTAGTTCAATGGAGCGTTGAGGCACACAAACCATTGCACCAACTTAAGGTCCAGTCTCATAACGATGTAAACAAGTACATCCTAGTAATGATTGACCACTTCACACGATGGGTAAAAGCCGTGCTGATCAGAGATCAACAGGCGAAACCATGTCAGATATTCGAATTCAACGTACCATCACGGTGTGGAATATCGAAATACTTTATTAACTACCAAGGACCTTACTTTGAATCGAAGGCGTTCCAGGCGATTTTGAACAAGCGGGGGATCCAGAGACGATGCACGTCATCGTACCACCCACAAACCAACGGAACGACAGCCATTTAATAAAACCATGAAGGCATGGATAAACTGCAACAAATTGGCTTGGGAGGAAGCTTTCCCCGAGGTCCTAATCGCTTATCGAACCAGCATGTAGTCAACCACCAAGGTATCTCCATTCGACTCGTAGTTCAGTAGAGAAGCAAGAATTGCACTCGATACCTGCTCAATGATTGATCGTGAGTGCGAACATTCGACAGCCATCACGAGATATTGGAAGCAACTGCCAGAAGAGAAACGAACTCTCGACAGTTATGAAATAAGCGTAACTATGGTGTCAGATACGCAGCGCAAAAGTGGAGACCGTTCAGCAAAAGGGAACAAGTCAAGGTACGAAACAACGATCGACCAAAACACAGGGGACCCGGTAAGAGCAAGTTCAAGGAATGTTGGGAAGCTCCGTACACGGTAATTGATCAAAAAGGGGTGAACATCCAAATTGACAGTGGAAGAGCAAGACGCTGGGCAAACTCAGGTTTACTGCGGCCATGGTATTCGAGGGAAAAGCAACTTCGAGCAGGAGCGGGTGTAGTGGGGCAGAAGGCAGCGATCACGCAGGAGACTGAAAAGCTACTATAACTAGGAGGACCGAAAAGAGCGAAGACATCATGGACGAGATCGGACAGCGCAACCCCATCCCAACAATACATGCAAAGGGCGAAACACAAGCAACGAAGGAGAACGTGCTTGATCCAAAGAGTACTGAAAAGGAATGTGTCGATAGGCCAATAAATCAGACAGAAACACCTTTGTCGGTGCACCCTGGAGTAACCCCAAGCCGAATAACGCAACCGAGATCAAGCAAATCAAGCGCATTAGAACAACTCCAGGCTGGTCAGAATGCGAGCTACGGAAGCAAAGCTACGGGGTCAGGTAGGCAGCCAGGGTCATGAAATATTCTCGCGGACGAGACACGAACGTGACAGGTTGTCATTCCTTAGTTGTGTTGTGGGACGGAAACATGGTCGATAAAGGCACGCGTGCGCGCAGCTTGTGAAACCCGTGGTCGCCTGCAATAAAGACTGTGCTTTCTAGCCACTTCGTTTTTGCTCCAATGGGCCGTTTGAGGGGTAAAAATCATTGCGTCACGTCACGTGACGCAACCTGCACCGCTAGTCAGCAGCTAATGCCACTACGCCATGGAAGAAAATGGCCGGCCGTCATGATTTAGCGACTGAGGCTGAATATTATTAGGGGTAAGAAAAGCCGAACGAGGCAGTTTCACCGATGCAACCATGTCTGCCCACGATTCTCAGCTGTCCGTGATCGTTTGTTGTTGACTCAATTTAATCATGTCGAACTAGGAAGTCTGCAACTCGTATTTAGCCTGCATGCTATTTCTACTTCTCTAGCCCTTCAATTATTTTCCTTCATTCCATAGATCACCATGTTTCTATGGCACCCAACCATTTGCTTATATTACTGATGAAATGCTGTTTGTGACGGCCTCAGTGCTGATAATACAATTGTCAGGCCAGGTTAGATTGCACGGATGAGACGATCCCACGTTGTAGAAACCTCCAAACTGTCCCCTATCCTGGATTGTTGATCGATTGAAATATTTAGTATGGTTTCTTTTGGGAGTTCAAACTGCAAATTACCTTTTGGGGATTGGTGCTCACTTGTTCATCTAACAACATTCCAATGTGTACTGTTTGAACAGATGGACAGATTCGTCCACCCAGGGAGCTGTGTTCTTGCTGATGGTGCTGTCGAAAAGAGCTTTATTTTCATGTCACCAGCGTCCGATCGACTCTTTTTAACCGGACGTTTGTCATCTCTTCGTGAAATCTGCTCCTGGTCATAGACCAAGGTTTGAAAAGTCAGTGTTTCGCCGGTACTTTTGGATGGAAGCGAGCCACAAGGGGTTCCAGTGAATTACACGTATCGACCTACGGCTTTTGACGATGAGTAGTTACCAGGAGTTACCACGAGCGCTGGAAGAATCAGGTATTCAACAATGATGCTGCATGATATATCAGAACTGTTGAATCTCGCATTCAATGAACTTTTTTTATCCTAACTGTTAGGATGACATGGTCACGTCCTTCCCAATTTTTGCCACCGTTTATCACGCCGCGCTCGAATTACTCGAGTATAACACACTGGAGGGACTGCGTTGTATTCCCTCGAATACCTTAATGAGCTTAAACTAAACCGGTGTATCACTTTACAAGAGGAATTTGTTTCCACTACGAGAAACAATCATTTGAACCTTGGGACAAAACGGTGCTCGTTTTCCAACCACCTATCATTGACTCCATGCATCATTCTGTGAGGAGATGTATGTATGTATGTAATCTCAACAGTCTAGTAACTTGACATAGAGCCAAGAAAGCCATGGAAATCAGTGTATAAGAGACAGTCATTGCGTCATAATCGTCGTGGCATGCTAGCTGAAGGTGGGCAACACACTTCAGCTAATATGCCGCAAGAAAATGGAATATTTTGACAAAAATACAGAACAAAACATTTTTAGTTTGTTTGTCACACGCCGATTTTTCTCTTTTTTTGTCATTTTCAATGTTTGTAGAATTAAACATATGAATCGACACAACACTGTACACAATTCTTCCATTGACTCCGGTTGCGGGCCATGTCTTCAAGTGTCCTAAGCCATTGGCACTCCCCATCTTTGGGTCCCCATCCTGGAAGACGTACGGGTCCAACAGCGGCTAGACACGACGTCAACGATTTCATGTGCTGCCGCCAAGTGGAAGGCTGACCACCACGCGGTCGCTTCCAGAAAGGTCCTTGACGAGCGAATAGAGCGCGACGCGGTAGACGCTTGCAGTGCGGCCGCACTTTAACTCGTCTCTCGCTTTGCCCTCTGTGGCCACTCCAATTCTCCCCACACAATATTGTGCTTGCGCTCGTTCGAACCAGTTCGACGAGCTCTACTCAGTGCTTTCCATCTCCTGGATCTAACCTGTGTGGATTACACTATCGCTCCAGTTCCCAGTTTTCGGCATATTCTTTGCCGAATTCCACTTGTGAAACTACATCAAACCGGTCTTTCGGAAAAGATTTTGGTCTCATTCGGAAGAAGAAGTTGAGGACTCCCCAACTACGCGGCAACCATCCCTGCAAGTTGCAGCATAACAAACTTACAGCCTTTTTGCTCCGCTCGTCAACTGAGCAGCACTAGGGACGCTTATCAGCGCTCCACCTGCATCGTTGCTTAAGGCAGACCGATTAACACACGCTGCCGCTTTGTGTGGGTGTGTGTGTACCACTGCAAGTCGATTGATTGCTGAATCCGACAGTCTGCGCGTTACGACCTCCATCTGCCTCCCGCACTGACCTTGGTGCGGTTGAACAACCCTCACTTCGTGTGCGTGTTCTCACCTGTTCCTGCGTCACCCCTAGCGCAAAGTACACTTACCAAGGTGAGCGCTTAGATCGGCTTTGCTGTAAACAACAGGAGGACGACTAGCATTCCAATGGTTCAACGTCGCCAATGTTGTGCAGACAACTGCAACAAAGTGCTTAAGATCAGTATCACCTGTTCTAGCTGCATTAGATCGTACTGTCCGCAATGTGTAGGTAAATCTGTCCAAGAAGTGAGACAGACAAACCAAGTTGCTGACACAATTTGGTTTTGCCCAACATGTCAAGTCATTCCAGTGGTCAACTGTTTATCTTTGCTCATGAAAAAATGCGATAGGATGACTGAAATAATCGCGCAATTTGTAAATACTAGGATCGCTCCCTCGGAGGTAAATACGGCCACGATAATACCTCACCCGGCCAAAGTAAGCTCTGAGTCTAAACCGAAGAAAAGAGCTAGACGCTCCAACCGCACTGCAGCGTCTGTGACTCTAAATCCACTGGGTCACCTCACTCCCATAAGTGGGCAAGCATCAAACATACCTGCTTCCACTTCTCCAACCATAGAGGCTTCACTTGGAGATGCATCCATGACGCCGACAGCTCAGAGCCGTAGGAAATCCGGTGCAGATAACAAGCAGGTAACGTACGCATCGATTGCCTCGACAAACACACCGCGAGAGACACACATAGGTCCATCTTCAGTACCGAGCACGCGTGGCGCAAAGCAGCCTTCACCGCCAACTCCAATGGTGTCCTCTAAACAACGCGAATTGCCAGCAAAAAGTATAAAGCCAACACTCACTAGACAAAACCACGCTGCGTTAACCCTCGTGTGCACCAATGTTCCCGAATCCAAATCTGGAACAATAAAAGGTAAATTGCAAGACGATCGCAACCAGTGGAGTTTCATCTGCGAGGCAATTAACATTCGGGTTGAGCCTGCAATGCTGCAACGCGTAGAGCGTCACCCGACCTCAGTGCACTCTGGTGAACCTCGAATTCTTCGAGTAACACTAAACTCAGCAGATGAGACAGAGGCTGTCCTGCTCTCAGCAGTTCGTCTTCGCAACTCACCGAGCGGAGTACGCATATTGCCTGATCTACCTTGGAAAGATCGCGCAAAAGAAGCAGTGGAGCAACACGG
This sequence comes from Dicrocoelium dendriticum, assembly GCA_944474145.2. Lineage (NCBI taxonomy): Eukaryota > Metazoa > Platyhelminthes > Trematoda > Plagiorchiida > Dicrocoeliidae > Dicrocoelium > Dicrocoelium dendriticum. The sequence goes on from OX104064.1 coordinate 66,355,602, forward strand.
TATTGCTAATAGAGATAGCAAGAGAACCATATTTGTTCATGGAGTTCCCGAGCTTCTACATTCTTCTGATCACGATGCACAAACACATAACCGAGAGCAGTGGTGCTACATCCGCGAAGCACTCTCTGTAGACAATGTTATTGCCAAATCCCTGACAAGAGTGCCGTCATCACCTAACTACAAGGGCTGCGGTCCAAGGCTAATTAAAGTAACACTACACTCCGAGGGAATGACGCAAGTTCTGTTAGATAGCTGGTTAAAGTTTCGATCTAGGCTGCCAACAGAGATCCGGCTAAAAGCAGCAGGTGTACGATCAAAAGTCGGAAGCAATTCAACGGAACTTGCAAACGTAACAAATTCTTTACTTGCACAGTCCTGCGGAGAGACCAACACAACTGCGCCCACGGCACACAGGAGGACCGAGCACAGCACCAGTGAAACTTCTGTTCAGGAACGCTTAATAATGCCATGCAACACGACTGAAATACATAAACCAAAAAACGATTAATTGCCGGCCACCTAACGGCCGGCTTAAAAGCGAACACAAACTTGACATCTTTCAATGAACTCCTAACAACAAAAGCCCTATCTTGCATGTATACAAACGCTCAAGGCCTTCTAAGCAAGCTGGCAGAACTTAGAGAACTCCATGCCTCACAACCGCGGGACCTCGTCATGATTACAGAGACATGGTTAAACCCTGAGATAACCGACTCTGAGATCAATTTACCCGGTATGTCACTGCTTCGGACCGATAGAACCGGAAGGGGAGGCGGTGTGATTCTTTATTACAATACAAACCTCCGATGTGAAGTTATCGACCACCCAGAAATCAGAGCACCCGATTCGCTTTGGTGCCGCCTATGGTTGCGAAACAAGGGCACATGTCTACTAGCCGTGATTTACCGCCCGCCAAACTCAACTTCGGAAATGGACTCCAAACTGAACCACGTTTTCCAGTTTGCTTTAAACAAGTCCTACACCCACATTCTTATCGCTGGAGACTTTAACGTGCATGACATAGAAACGCCGGCAACCGATGGTATGCAGTTTAAAGCCCGCTTGCAAGAGCTTATTGCTAGCCACCCTCTTTACAACCACGTAACCTCTCCCACTAGATTTCGAACTGCTAACAAGCCGTCGATACTGGATCTTGTGCTCACTAACGAAGAACTCATGGTTGACGGGATAGTTACAAGCACACCACTGGGTCGTAGTGATCATGTTACTCTACTCTTTGACTATATTTGCTATGCGGAGTACCCTGAAAAGGAGGATGATAAAGTGCATACTGTCACGCACCACAATGTGTTGTCTAAGCTTGTTAAGGATACATCCTGGACTTTCTTAACCGAATGCCCCCCAGATGTTGCCTGGGAAACATTTACAAGGACGTTTAGTACACTGGTAGCGCACGCATCAGAGGAGAAGTCCTTCCAACCTAAAAACAAGCGTAATTCATTTCTGAGGAGCAGGACACGTAAATGTATGTCCCGGAGGGATTTGGCATGGCGAGATCACCAGGACTGCCCGAATGCCGAAACGTGGACTGCATACGTGACCCATCGTAACTTCTGTGTGAAACTGATCCGCGAAGACAAGGTCACTCATCAGCAGAAGTTAATGAAGCGCTTCTGTACGAACCGCAAACTTCTGTACAGTCACGTTAACGGCCTTCGAAAGGTAAAGCGGGGGATTCCAGCACTAGTCACGGCTGATGGGTGCACGCGATCAGCAATGGAAGCAGCTGATCTCCTACGGCTTCACTACTCCAAAGCTTTCCAGGAGGTAACGAGCACGAACATTCTCCTCATTCCTACTACTCCTTCATCTGGTTTAGAAAACATCACCTTCACTGCGGAAGCTGTGTTGAAGAAGTTGTTATCCTTGCGTATCCACAGTTCTCCCGGAGCTGACAATATCCGACCAAAGGCTCTACAGGCAGTAGCTAGTGATCTAGCAGCACCACTGGCTATTTTCTATCAGCGATGTCTAGAGAAGAACCGTATTCCACCAGTATGGAAGAAAGGGGTCATCACTCCTATTCATAAAGGAGGTAGCCTCGCTGATCCTGCCAACTACCGCCCAATAACACTACTTCCAGTACTATCCAAAGTGATGGAATCAATCATCGCAGACGCGCTGATGGAATACATGGAAAGCCACAATTTAATAGCCCCAGAGCAACATGGCTTTCGTCAAAAGCATTCGTGTAATACTAACCTATTAATTGCACGTAATAGCTGGACTGAAGCTGTTGATGATGGAGTAGGAGTCGATGTCATCTACTTGGACTTTTCAAAAGCATTTGATCGCTTAAACCATCGCATTCTCCTTTACAAGCTTCGTAATTACGGCATTGGCGACCCAATCCTGAGTTGGATTGACAATTTTCTACAAGAACGACGGCTAGTGGTGAGAGTCCGAGAATCATTGTCTGATGCAATCGATGTGGCGTGCGGAGTACCACAAGGCTCGGTTCTTGGACCTCGTCTATTCTTGGTGTTCATTAACGATTTGGCGAGATCAATTGCCTCCGATTTCCTATTTTTCGCTGATGATATCAAGATATGGCGAAGGATCAGAGGGCCGGAAGACAATGAACGGCTCCAGTGCGATCTTAACACAGTGTCGAACTGGTCACTTCAAAACGCCCTACCGTTCAATGTAGACAAATGTCGCGTCGTACAATTACGCCATTGTCATAACTACACCTATTCACTTGGGACCAACGGACTGCAGAATAGCTCCCAGAAACGTGACCTGGGTGTGGTCCTACAGAGCGACCTCAACTGTTCAAAACAGGCTGAGGTAGCTGCGAGAAGAGGCAACCAGCATGTCGGCATGCTGCGAAGAGCATTCGGGAGATTTGACCCATCAATCTTCCCAATGATGCACAATTCCTACGTGCGCCCGCATGTTGAATACGCTATCCAAGCTTGGCAACCTTGGTTGAAGCGTGACCTAGAAGCGATAGAGGCACCGCAACGGAGAGCAACAAAGAACGTGAAGGGTCTGCGCTACCACTCTTATCACCGAAGGCTGAAGTTGTTGGGAATTTTCAGCGGGCGCTATCGAAGACTGCGCGGTGATCTCATATTAGCCTATCAAATATTGAGTGACCCCAATCACGTATGCAGCCATTTGCTGAAACGTAGCCACAACACGCAGCTCAGGGGTAACTGCCTAAAGTTGAAGGAACAATACAGCCGTCTAGAGTGTCGACGGAATTACTTTTCCCTTCGGGTTTGCAAACCTTGGAACGCACTTCCTGACTCAGTTGTATCCTCTCCTACCCTGGATGTTTTCAAAAAACGATTAGATGTCGCTCTTAGCTCCCAACATTTTGTTACCTAAATTCCTCTACTGTGGATTACGCCAAGGATGCATTTCTACAGGCTTTATGTATCAAATGGACCTAAGTGAGCGACCATATTTTACTTTTCTCACTCTTTACCTCAATGACCACTGCACCCCAGTGTCTTTCTGCATGTTTCCGCCCGATAATTTATTTTAATTTTACACTGATGTTGCTTATCAAACTATTCATATCGGCAGACTTTCGATAGATGACCCAGACATATTTTGATTTTATCATATTCACCTCAACCATCCTACGGGACGTGTCAAGCACTTGCTTTTATCCCGTGATAAATCATTGTTCATTGTTCATTGTTCATAGGTGCCATGCGTAGGACATGACCGAGCCATCTTAACTGGCGCAACAAAACCAGTTTGTTGAAGGAAATACTCGCATTTCCCAAGACGCGACGTCGAACGTCATTACTGGTAACTCGATGTTGCCACCGAACACGGGCGATCCTCCTTAAGCAACCGTTATCGAACGCAGAAAGACGACGCATGTCTTCCACGCGAATCGGCCAGGACGCGCTCCCATACAACAATACTGAGCGAACTGACGCGCTGTAAACTCGGCCTTTTAGTGAGAATGAGACGTCGCGACGACGCCACAAGTGCCTCAGATTGACAAATGCTGATCGAGCTTTAGGGATACGAAGCGAAACTTCTTTGTTGATTGTGCCGTTAGCGGAAACACAGCTCCCAAGGTAGACGAAACTATCTACCTGTTCAAGTTGTGCACCTTGGAGAGTGAGCACGGGTGCAGGTGAAAGCCAATCCTTGAGCAGTACTTTACACTTCGATGGGGCGAAGCTCTTGCCATACTTAGATGCTTCAACCGCCAAACAAATGGTGTTTTTCCTCTGTGAGGAAAAACACCATTTGTAGGAAAAAATGGGGTATAAACTGAGCAACGGGGTTCATGCGATGGATAAGGTACAATCATCCTGCTACCCAATGTGTCCACCACTGAACTCTAAGCAAAAGACAAAGCTGTGTGCGTAAAAAGATGTTTATTTTATCTTCTAATTTACCGTATTTATTATATGGCTTGAGTCTTATAGTTTGAATGCATTGGCGGTGGATGAACATATTTATTTATTTATGTACTGCGAGATATCCGCCTGGGAATTGGCGCGAAAGTCTGCTCTCTTAATTCTATTAGGCAGCTGCGAAGGTCACAGTCAGAAGATTATTTCGATAATTGTTTGCCGCCCTTTTTACCGCGACGTTTCCTCCTCACTCGGATTCCTCGAGAGGCCATCATTGTTCGCCACCATGATTGAATTTGTATGATTGACATCATAACCTTTTTCGCGTACTCCTCTCTGACTCGTTTCGCTTCTTTTTCGCGGTCATCTTTTATCAATATTTCAGTGTAATTTTCATACTGTTTCGTAAGCTCAGCGCGTAGCGCTTGTCGCTCTTCTAGCTGCTTCCGCATCAGTTCCAATTTTAAAGCTAGTTTGTCTGGGTGGTCATTTTTTGGCACTAAATCGAAGAGATTAACCTTTTCTGAAATATCAGCGCACAACCATGAACTCGTCTCCTCTCCTACACGTAAAGACTGTGAAATAAGGCCTTTGATGTATTCCACCTCACTACTGCAAATTTTGAAGCGATCACTATATGCATCCAACCTGCGCTGTAACTTTGCAGAGTATTGCTTCGTTTTATACTGTATAGTCATTTTTGACATTTCTCTGAGCTCTTGAAACTCATGTTTCAGATTTTCCAGTATGTTGAAAAACTCAACAGAGTCCTTCTCAACAGCGTGCTGCAGTTCACGCATATCACCCTGTAATTTGGTTAAACTTTGTTCTTTCTCTGCGGCCGAACTGACAAAAGTTGCAAGTTTGTCCAGTTCTGATTGTTCCTGCTGGCAATACTTCTCCAAAGTGGTAAAAGTCCCCGTTTCGTCTAACTCAAACAGAACATTTCTTAGGGTTGCCAAAACACGTCCTACTATATCCAAATATTTGACTCTTGTGCCTTCCTCATCATTGAGTTTGCGGAATGTGCCGTCTGGTAACTCCAAGTAATCTTCGCTACGTGCCTTCTCATAGCGAAGCAGAGTTTGGAAAAAGATTTTATTTAGTTCGGTTAGTAGAGCATCAGGGCTAACTTGACCACACATTCCAGAAGCGGTGCCATACTGAGACGGAAAGTTATGCTTACCCATTCCAGACAATAACTCCACTTCCTTACACGCATCGCTGAACACGGCTAGTAAGGATAGACACTCGGATGGCGCAAAAAGGTGCTGCGACATTCTTACGAGTAATTTCGGTGAGGCAGCTGTGATGTGCTTCTTGATTCAGCTGGTCGATAAGTCCCGTGATCACTACCTACTACTATCCGTTTGAAAAGCGCAAAAAGATGACGAACAATGATAAATGCATGCATTTTGTATTGTCTCCTCAGAACGGCCGACTGTCTGGCCGATGAACTAGCCTTAATTAAAGTAACCCTTATGTCGAACGGCTACCCTCGAAGATTTATCGAGAAACTTTGTCAAATGAGAGTGCCGAATGACTTGATACATGAGATAGCAAAACATAAGGTCTATATCGATTTACCTTTCCGAGATGAATTTGTCACGCTAAAGACGACCAACTGGCTAATAGCAGCTACGCAGGAAAGTTACTACGCTGCTCAAGTCCTTGTAATCAGTCGAAGCAGAAGCTTGACGGTTGTTCCTACGAAGGAACTTCAGCCTCTCGGGGCCAGCTCCCATTGTGTATTCCAGTTCGTGTGTGACTGCAGAACTAGTTACATGGGCAGAACTGATAACCAGGCAATTAGAATGAATCCCCATTCAAAACTTCATTATTACTAGAAAGGGATTTCACAATAGCTGTAACAGTATTCAGCTAAGGCTTCGTTTTCGAGCGGTGGAAAGCCACTCTGACGCTAGTTGCACGCAATAACACAAGTGGCGTGCCAAGCACAACAGCACGAAGAAAAGAAAGTATGGCTGAACCCAACGTGTACTGAGTGGATCTACAAGGAATGGAGAGCAGGTAAGCAGCGGCAGAAACTAACGGTTCCATAATGAAAGCGTACACGAACATTGTGTACAGCAAAAGCGTGCACGGATACATGCGACGAAACATGGGACGACCATCCTACCGTGCGGCCGCACTTTAACTCATCTCTCGCTTTGCCCTCTGTGGCCACTCCAATTCTCCCCACACAATATTGCGCGTGCGCTCGTTCGAACCAGGTCGACGAGCTCTACTCAGTGCTTCCCAACTCCTGGATCTAACCTGTGTGGATTATACACTTGCTCCAGTTCCCAGTTTTCGGCATATTCTTTGCCGAATTCCACTTGTGTAACTACATCAGACCGGTCTTTCGGAAAAGATTTTGGTCTCATTCGGAAGAAGAAGTTGAGGACTCCCCAACTACGCGGCAACCATCCCTGTAAGTTGCAGCATAACAAACTTACAGCCTTTTTGCTCCGCTCATCAAGTGAGCAGCTCTAGGGACGCTTATCAGCGCTCCACGTGCATCGTCGCTTAAGGCAGGCCGACTAACACACGCTGCCGCTTTGTGTGTGTGTGTGTGTGTGTGTGTGTGTGTGTGTGTACCACTGCAAGTCGATTGATCGCTGAATCCGACAGTCTGCGCGTTACTACTCCCATCTGCCTCTCCGCCTGACCTTGGTGCGGTTGAACAATTCAATTCGTGTGCGTGTTCTGACCTGTTGGTGCGTCACCCCTAGCGCAAAGTACACTCATCAAGGTGAGCGCTTAGATCGGCTTTGCTGTAAACAACAAGAGGACGACTAGCATTCCAATGATTCAACGTCGCCTATGTTGCGCAGACAACTGCAGTAAACTGCTTAAGATCAGTATTATCTGTTCTAGCTGCATTAGATCGTACTGTCCGCAATGTGCAAGCAAATCCGTCCAAGAAGTGAGGCAGACAAACCAAGTTGCTGACACAATTTGGTTTTGCCCAACATATCAAGTCATCCCAGTTGTCAACTGTATATCTTTGCTCATGAAAAAATGCGATAGGATGACTGAAATAATCGCGCAATTTGTAAATACTAGGATCGTTTCCTCGGAGGTAAATATGGCCACGATAATACCTCACCCGGCCAAAGTAAGCTCTGAGTCTAAACCGAAGAAAAGAGCTAGACGCTCCAACCGCACTGCAAAGTCTGTGACTCTAAATCCACTGGGTCACCTCACTCCCACAGGTGGGCAAGACTCAAACATGCTTGTTTCCACTTCTCCAACCATTGACGCTTCACTTGGAGATTCAGCCACGACACTGACAGCTCAGAGCCGAAGGAAATCCGGTGCAGATAACAAGCAGGTAACGTACGCATCGATTGCCTCGACAAACACACCGCGAGAGACACACATAGGTCCATCTTCAGTACTGAGCACGCGTGGCGCAAAGCAGCCTTCACCGTCAACTGCAGTGGTGCCATATAAACAACCCGGATTGCCGGCAAAAACTATAAAGTCAACACTCACTAAACAAACCACGCTGCGTTAACTCTCGTGTGCACCAATGTTCCCGAATCCAAATCTGGCACAATAAAAGACAAGTTGCAAGACGATCGCAACCAGTGGAGTTCTATCTGCGAGGCGATTGGCATTCGGGTCGAGCCTGCTATGCTGCAACGAGTAGCGAGTCACCCGACCTCATGGCATTCTGGTGAACCTCGAATTCTTCGAGTAACACTAGACCCACCAGATGAGACAGAGGCTGCCCTGCTCTCAGTAGTTCGTCTTCGCAACTCACGGAGCGGAGTGTGCCTATTACCTGATCTACCTTGGAAAGATGGCCCAAAAGAAGCAGTTGACCAACGCGGCATTGCTAATAGGGATAGCAAGAAAACAAAATTTTTTCATGGTGTTCCAGAGCTTCTGCATTCTTCTGATTACGATGCACAAACACATGACTGAGAGCAGTGGTGTTACATCCGCGAAGCAATCTCTGTTGACAATGTTATTGCGAAATCCTTGACAAGAGTTCGGTCATCACCCTACTACAAGGGCTGCGTTTCAAGGCTAATGAATGTAATACTACACTCCGAGGGAATGACGCAAGTTCTGTTGGATAGCTGGTTAAAGTTTCGAGCTAGGTTGCCAACAGTGATCCGGCTAAAGGCAGCAGGCGAACGACCAAAAGTCGGAAGCAATTCAATGAAACTTGCAAACACAACAAGTTATTTATTTGCACAGTCCTGCGGAGAGCTCGACACAACAGCGCCCACGTCACACAGGAGGACCGAGCACAGTACGATTGAAACGTCTGTTAAGGAACACTCAACAAGGCTATGTAACTCGACTGCAATTCATAAACCAAAAACGATTAATGGCCGGTCACCTAACGACCGGCTTAAAAACGAACACAAACTTGACATCCACCAATGAACTACTAAACACAAAAGCCATATCTTGCATGCACACAAACGCCCAAGGCCTTCGAAGCAAGTTGGCCGAACTTAGAGAACTCCATGCCTCACAACCGCGGGACCTCGTCATGATTACAGAGACGTGGTTAAACCCTGAGATAACCGACTGTGAGATCAAGTTACCCGGTATGTCGCTGCTTCGGACCGGTAGAAGCGGAAGGGGTGGCGGTGTGATTCTTTACTATAATACAAACCTCCGATGTGAAGTTATCGATCACCCGGAAATCCGAGCTCCCGATTCGCTTTCGTGCCGCCTATGGTTGCGAAACAAGGACACATGACTACTAGCCGTGATTTATCGCCCACCAAACTCAACGTAAGAAATGGACTCCAAACTGAACCGCGTTTTTCAGTTTGCTTTGAACAAGTCCTACACCCACATTGTTATCGCGGCAGACTTTAACGTGCACGACGTAGAAACGCCGGCAACCGACGGCATGCAGTTAAAAGCCTGCTTGCAAGAGCTTATTGCTAGCCACCCTCTTTACAACCACGTAACCTCCCCCACCAGATTTCGAACTTCTAACAAGCCATCAATACTCGATCATGTGCTAAGTAACCAAGAACGCCTGGTTGGCGGGATAGTTACAAGCACACCACTAGGTCGTAGTGACCATGTTACTCTATTCTTTGGCTATATATGCTATGCGGAGTACCCTCAAAAGGAGGATGATAAAGTGCAAATTGGCACGCACTACAATATGTTGTCTAACCTTGTTAAGGATACATCTTGGACGTTCTTAACCGAATGCCCCTCCCCAGATGTTGCCTGGGAAACATTAACAAGAACGTTTAGCACACTGGTAGCGCACGCATCGGGACAAAAGTCCTTCCATCCCACAAGCAAGCATACGTCAATTCTGAGGAGCAGAACACGTGAATGTATGTCCCGGAGGGAGTTGGCACGGCGCATTCACCAGGACTGCCCGAACGCCGAAACCTGGACTGCATACGTGACACATCGTAACTTCTGTGTGAAACTGATCCGCGAAGACAAAGTCACTCATCAGCAGAAGTTAATGAAGCGATTTTGCACTAACCGCAAACTCCTGTACAAGCATGGTAACGGCCTTCGAAAGGTAAAGCGAGGGGTTCCAGCGCTAGTCACGGCTGACGGGTGCACGCGATCAGCAATGGAAGCAGCTGATCTCCTACGGCTTCACTACTCCCAAACTTTCCAGCAGGTAACGAGCACAAACATTCTCCTCATTTCTAATACTCCACCATCTGGTTTAGACAACATCACCTTCACTGCGGAAGCTGTGTTGAAGGAGTTGTTATCCTTGCGTTTCTACAGTTCTCCTGGAGTAGATAACGTCGGACCAAAGGCTCTACAAGCGGTAGCTAGCGATCTAACAGAACCACTAACTGTTTTCTATCAGCGACGTCTAGAGGAGAAGCGTATTCCACCAGTATGGAAGCGAGGGATCATCACTCCTATCAATAAAGGAGGTATCCGCATTGATCCTGCCAACTACCGTCCAATAACACTACTTCCCGTACTATCCAAAGTGATGGCATCAGTCATCGCAGACGCGCTGATGCAGTACCTGGAAAGCCACAATTTAATAGCCCCCGAGCAACATGACTTTTATCAAAAGTATTCGTGTCATACTAACCTATTAATTGCACGTAATAGCTGGACTGAAGCTGTTGATGATGGAGTAGGAGTCGATGTCATCTACCTGGAGTTCGCAAAAGCGCTTGATCGCTTATATCATCGCATTCTTCTTCAGAAGCTTCGGAATTACGGCATTGACGACCCAATCCTGAGTTGGATTGGTAATTTTCCACAAGAATGACGGCTAGTGGTGATAGTCCGAGAATCATTGTCTGATACAATAGATGTGGCGTGTGGAGTACCACAAGGCTCGGTTCTTGGACCTCGTCTATTCTTAGTGTTCATTCACCATTTGGCGAGATAAATTACTTCCGATTTCCTATTTTTCGCTGATGATATCAAGAAATGCCAAAGAATCAGAGGACCGGAAGACCACAGACGGCTCCAGTGCGATCTTAACACAGTGTCGAACTGATCAGTTTAAAACGCCCTACCGTTCAACGTAGACAAATGTCACGTTGTACAATTACGCCATAGACATAACAACACCTATTGACTTGGGACAAACGGATTGCAGAATATATCCCAGGAACGTGACCTTGGTGTGATCGTACAGAGCGTCCTCAACCGTTCAAAACAGGCTGAAGTAGCTGCGAAAAAAGACAACCAACACGTCGGCATGCTGCGAAGGGCATTCGGGAGATTTGACCCATCAAGCGACCCAATGATGCACAATTCTTACGTGCGCTCACATGTTGAATACGCTATCAAAGGTTGACAACCTTGGTTGAAGCGCGACCTAGAGACGTTAGTGGCACCACAACGAAGAGCAACAAAGAATGTAAAGGGTCTGCGCTATCACTCTTAACACCGAAGGCTGAAGTTGCTGGGAATTTTCAGCAGGCGCTATCGGAGGCTGCGCGACGATCTCATATTAGCGTATCAGATACTGAGTGACCCCAACCACGTATGCCGCCATTTGCTGAAACCTAGCCACAACACGCAGCTCAGGGGTAACTGCTTAAAATAGAAGGAACAATATAGCCGTCTAGAATGTCGACGGAATTACTTTTCCCTTCGAGTGCACCAACCCTGGAACGCACTCCCAGACTCAGTTGTATCCTCTCCTACCTCGGATGTTTTCAGAAAACCATTAGATGTTGCTCTTAGCTCCCAGCATTTTGTTACCTAATCTCCTCTGTTGTGGATTACGCCAAGCATGCTTTTCAACTGGATTTATGTATCAAATGGACCTAAGTGTGCGACCATATTTTACTTTCTCATTCCTCGCCTCAACGATCACTGCATCTCAGTGTCTTTCTGAACGTTTACGCTCGATAATTTATTTTACACTGATGTTAGTTATCAAAAAATCATCTCGGCAGACGTTCGAAAGATGACCCAGACATACTTTGATTTCATCACATTCACCACAACGATCCTACGGGACGTGTCAAGCACTTGCTTTTTTCCCGTGATGAATCATTGTTTATTGTTCACTGTTCGTTGTTCAAATAAAGCCGAGGCAACCACCTGAAACTAATGACGCAACACTTCCGTTTGAATTGTAGAAAGTGTTTTTACTCACTTAGAATCTGTTCTCACTGGAATGCATTACCAAAATATGTGGTGAACGTACCAGACATGACGACATTCGAAAGACTCTTAGACTTTCATCTTAGTGATAAACGCTACACAATAGTTTGATAAACTGCAACGGGTTAACCACTGATACTTAACGTTCCACGTTGGAACGTTTCGATTTTAATTTTCTTTTGCAAATCCATCTTGTGAGTCTTGTAAAGTGATGCTTTTTGTCCTATCATACATCATTGGACAATTGAACTATTCCGTTGAACAATCAGAAGATCGTTGATAAGTGCGGACTGTCAGTTCAAGACATGTCGGTAAGGCTCAAACACGCCCACGATGCGATCCTTCACACATCTGTGGCATGCGCTGCTATTCCCGCCTACCCCAAGAAACACGGTTCACCGGTGTCGCCATATAAGGGGACACCCTTATGCACACCATAATATTGTGTCCATTCATCATTCCGTTCCTCTGGACTGATCTTTGCGCTTGCAGCCATAAAACGCCCACGTTCACTTTACTGTGTCAAGTAAAGACATTGTTAGTGAACTGTTTATTCTGAAAAGGTGGCAATCTTGTACAAACTTCTCAGATATACTATACCATTAACAACGTTAATAACTGCAATGTTGCTAGCCTTCGCAGATATTTCAGCAATTTCTGACCCAGGAGACGATCGAGTGTTGGGACACATAATAGCTTCTCTTCACGTCTGGGCGACCTGCCTGCGCCTTAGGCACTGATGGCCTATGACAGGTTACGTCTTTCTGTAGTCCATCAAACGAAGACTAAATACTAGGCTGACTGTAGTGAAATAAGCAGTTAAAGGCATTGTGAAATCCCTCAAAATAGTTTGTCGTTTCAGGCGATATCTCAAGAACTGTATTTTAATGCTTCTACATTTGAACAATGAACTATGAATTTATACGGGTTAAGTAGCGTTGCTTTGCAAGTCCCGTTGGATAGTTGGTGGGGATATCAACATAACAATAATGATAATAAGGATAGTAAAATAGTTAATACTTTACATATGAAAATAAGGACTTATTGTTTGCTTCGTTGTAGTCCTGCGATCCTCTTAGATTCACAGCGCCCACAGTTAACAACAACTAATTCCATGGTAACCTCTAGGTGTAGGTTGTAGACGTAGTGCTAAGTGACAAAGTGTAAGTGGTTGGGTACACCATCGAACCGTCTTTTAAATGCTGTTAGTGTCTGTGCAGAGACAACCGATTCTGAGAGAGCATCCCACGAATGACAGACACGAATGGAAAAGAAATTTCGGCGGCACTGCAGACGGCTACACTGTACAGCGAGTTTCAATGCGTGACCCATCAGGGTTGTATTGGTGATGAGTCGCAGTAAAGGACGGCACACATGATGTGGGTCGTGCAGAATCAAGTTGACCATTATCATGTAGCCTCGTAATCTGCGATGACTTCCACTGAATACCTCCAATCGCTGCAGCCTGTCCTAATATGAAAGATATCTCATTACAATTACGTTCTTAGATGCCCGATGTTGTGGATGCTCCAGTGCGTTTAGGTCGCGTGTTAACCATGGATGCTAGGTTTGAATTGCGTATTCGACAAGGGGGTGAACAAACGCACTGAGCATTCAAAGAAATATGGAGCTGTTTATTTGTTCAAACGCCCGTTGCATCAGTCCGACGTGTTGGTCCCAAGTCATCGAGGCCGTTTCGGATTGCCTGAAGCAACTTAGGTCATCTTGAGCCAGGACATCCAAGTCACCTTCGAAAGCTGATCATTGTCGTATATTCGTTCCGAGCCGGTCGTCGTGTTTCAGCCATGGATGCCAGGCTTGAATTGCCTATTCGACATGGGGGCGAACATACGCACTGAGCATTCAAAGAAATATGGAGCTGTTTATTTGTCCAAACGCCCGCCTCAACAGCCCGACGTGTTGGATCCCGGTCTTCGAGGCCTTTTCGGATTGCCTGGAGCAACCCAAGTCATCTTGAACCAGGACACCCAAGTCACGTTCGAGGGATGATTGTTGCAGTACATGCGCTCCGAATCGGTAAGAGTGGCTGCTTTGATGTCGGATGGAAAGCACCTTGCATTTACCGACGTTGAAATGTAATGAGTTTTGGGTCGACCATTGATACACCGTATGTAAATCACTCTGAAGCACATGTTGGTCGGCGTTCGCCTGGATCCTGCGCCAGATCTTGATATCGTCGGCAAACATTCGGAAGTTTGAAGCAATTCCCTGTGCTAGGTCATTAATAGACACCAAAAACAAACGTGGACCTAGAACCGAGCCTTGCGGCGCACCACACTCAACTTGTATGGGGTCCGATAAAGAGCTCCGAACTCTGACTACTAATTGTCGTTGAAGTAGATAGTTGGCGATCCAGCTTAAAAGAGGGTCTCCGATCCCGTAATGCTGCAGCTTGGATAGTAGTATCCGATGGTCTAGACGATCGAAAGCCTTGGAAATATCCAGGTAGATCACATTAATACCTTCTCCAGCGTCGGCTGCCTCGATCCAACTACTGCGTGCAATTAGTAGGTTAGTTGTACATGACCGCTGTCGACGGAAACCGTGCTGTTCAGGAGTGATGAGGTTGCAGTTTTCCAGATAGCACACCAGTGCATCGGCAACTATGGATTTCATGACCTTGGAGAGTATAGGAAGAAGGGATACTGGGCGGTAGTTGGAGGGATCAGTTCTGCTTCCACCTTTGTGAATTGGGCTTATTATTCCAAGCTTCCACATGGCGGGAAGTTGGTTCTGGTCTAAGCAGCGCTGGAAAAACTGAGCTAAATGTCCTGCCAGTTTACTTGCTGCTGCTCCCAATGCCTTTGGACGACTAGTATCGGCACCCGGCGAGCTGTGTTTGCGTAGAGAGGTCAGCTTTTGCAATACAGCCTCTGCGACAAAATTGATATGGGTTAGTCCTGGTGAACAGAATACAAAGCTTGGTAGATCGCTTGATGGCAAAACTCTGAAACGTGGGGGTGTATTGCATCTGCAGCGCGTTTGCTGCTTCCACAGCCGTTCTTGTTGGGCCATCAGACCTTTTGAGTGGAGGAAATCCTTGACTCACCTTTCGTAGGCTGTTAACGTGTTTGTACAGCAGTTTGTGGTTAGCGCTGAAGGTTTTTGCGATGTTCTGCTGATAGGCGGCTTTATCTTCTCTTAACAGTTGAGGGCAGTGGTTGCGTTGGGCTACGTAGTTGTCCCAAGTTTCTGGTGCTGGAGCTTCTCTGTACACTCGCCATGCTGCGTTGCTTACTGTCATCCATTTTCGGGTTCTGCTCCTAACGAAAAAAACTGACTTGCACTTATTGTAAGCTTTTATCTCTGAAGTCTGTGCAATCAGCTGACTGAAAGTGTTGAGGAACTCGAGCCAGGCGACTTCCCGGGGTTCTTCTTCGAGGAAAGACCATATTGTGGCGCTGACTAGCTGGGTGAGTCGGTCGTACCTTGTGATGATTCGCACAATATCAACGTTATCATTCAGATATTCTGCATAGCAGACGAATTTGAAACTGATGACTGCGTGATCACTGCGATCCAACGGGCAGTCTAAAACCAACGCATCAATCATATGCTCCTCGTTGGTAAGCACAACATCCAGCACAGATGGCCTGTTACCAGTTCTGAACCGAGTAAGCAAAGTGATGTGGTTTTAAAGAGGAACAGTAGTTACTAGATCTTGTAGATCGGTTTTGAATTATTCTCCGATCGTGGCAGGGGCTTCTAAACAATGTACGTTGAAATCACCCATGATAAGAGTGTGAGTGTACTTTTGTTGTAAACTGCACCTTAAAGCAGCCGTTAGGCGGTAGTCGGTTTCGGGTGTTGAGTTAGGGGCGCGGTACACCAAGACAATAAGGCAAGCGTCCCTGCCTTTTAACTGCAATCGGCACCAAAGAGAGTCGGGGAACTGCGAGTCTGAATCCTCCCCGGCTTAGCACTGTAAGTCGTTTCGATAATACAGGATTACCCCTCCTCCTTTTGTGAGCCTGTCGTTCCGGATCAGCGACATGCCGGGTAGCGACACTTCAGCGTCCGTCATTCCAGTGTGCAACCATATCTCGGTGATACCAATGACATCATACGAGCCGGAAGCTTGGCGATCTTTCAGTTCAGCCAGTTTGTTAGAACTGCCCTGAGCATTTGTATATAACCAGGCCTTCAGCATAATCAATATATGTGAAGAAGAAGTATGTGGGAGCTGCATTATCCGACTCTTCATTTGGAAATACGGCGGCAAGATCAACAAAATTCTTCTGACATAACGAACCATTACAAACGGTAAGGTAGTCAGAGACCTCAGCTGCAGTTTTATGGTCTCATTCGCTTCAAATGTCCTCATTAAGCCATTGTTGCTCATATTCCTGATTAGGCTTTGACACGGGCGGAAATAGCACCATTTAGTTTCTGCGTTTGGAAAAGAACTTCTGTCTGCGTTCATGGTGGCTTTCTCAAAATGCAGTAAAAGAGTTTTCGGCGTCAACTCCGGAAGCAACAGATTAATAATAATAATACTAGTAATAATAATGGTAATAATAATACGTATATTTCTCTTGATGAGATGACCTGTGTCTATAGCGGCCCAGATCAATTTGCAGAGAAGTATCCATTCTCTTGCATGGGTGACATGCATAGGTGGAGTATTTGAATATAGGTTTCATGTTTTAACATTCTGCCGGATGGTTGAAGCCAAAGTCTAGTTATGAAAACATTGGTGTCTAGATGTTTTAGGCCCCTATTGGAATAGTTCATCGCGGGATTTTTCTCATGTGAATATAAAGATTATGGTGTTTAAATCAAGATAATTGGCGAGTCTGCTTCTAAATGTTACCACCTTGTCACATGACCTGAGTGTTATTAGTAGTTTATTCCACAGATAGCTATATCTGACCAGAAGGAAATTAGCGCTGACCTTAGTCCTAGCCTTCGGTACATTCAATTTAAAATCTTTGTTGCGAAGCGCTCGAAGTGATCAATGTTGTAAACCGAGTGTAGGCAGGTTGGAATAGGTCTTGTTGTGTGGCACGTTGAAAAACATCAACAAGTTGTGCTTCAATCGCTGAATCCAAAGTGGTTCGAGATGCAGTTCATTGCAACGTTCGCATTGCAGTGTTCACTGATCAGTATTTAGTAAATGATCTCTGCAGGTATTCCACAGCAATTCTGTCAATCTTTCTCATATTGCCGTATATTATGCTGCAATATTCGAGGATGGGGCGGGTGAGTAACTTGAAAAGCTCAACTCTAGCACGAGTTGTGTACACTTTGTTTGGTATATTGAACATAGACTGGCACGTGCTACTTGATACTGGGCCTGTTCGGAGAAATTGAAGGTAGATGAGTACTTAATTCCAATATCTCGTGCGGACAGCTATGTAGGGATGTCTTCATCGTATAGTGCTAGATCCTTCGGGGATGCAGCAGCCGTAAGAAATGATGCTTGATTTCGTAGCCGATATGTTCATCATCCATGTGCAGCACCATGACTCAAGGGAGTGTAAGTCATCTTGAATGACTCAAGTAGAATGCCCATTTGTGACGTCAAGTTCCGAAAAATAAACAAAACACGAAGCTTTAAGCAAACGATTGTTTTCCATTAATTCTTCATCAGGCTCATACAGTAATATATATTAGGTTAACGTCTGTTGCAATCGTCAGTGTAACAAAGAAACAAATGATCAGACAATATAACTTGTGATCATGATGGCATCCATCTGATCACATGACTGAAGTCAGGTGAATTTGCGGAGTACCATTACTTCCTTCACGGCTGGTGGTAGGCCAGGGAAGTTGTAGTGTTTGTATTAGCTTCTTCTGAACACACAAGTCCGGATTTGTTAGGCGTATGCACATTGTCTCAGCGGTGGCGAGTATGCTTGCTCTTAGACGATGGTTTGTCTTGATGGTATTTTGTAGAGAATTTGAAAGGCTGTTCGTTTGTCTGTCTGGTGGCCTGTGCTTATTAGATGGTTTGTAATCGCACTGCAGCCTGTCCTATTCTCGCGCTTGTAGAGCCAACCTTGGAGGTGTTCCTTAATTCTCTTACCTAGATGCCTGGTCGTCCGTCCAACGTACCTGGCCCCGCATGGGCAGGTGAACCGGTAGATTAACATCGATTGGAGATGATCAGGCACTCGGTCTTTGAATCTCGGAACTAATAAAGGTCTGCTCTTGAAAATCACATTCAGCTGAGCCGCATTAAAGGTCTTTTTGCAGCTTTGCAGTAGTCGATGTGTGCATGTCTCAGCCGCACTATTTCCTTTGGATGGGAGTGTCAAGTAAAGCTGTTTCTTTTCAACGGTTTGTTTTGATACTTTTGGTGGCCGACCACCAGCCGCGAAGGAAGTAATGGTACTCCGCAAAGTCACCTGACTTCAGTCATGTGATCAGATGAATGCCATCATAATCACAAGTTAAATTTTCTGATCAATTGTTTCTTTGTTACACTGACGATTGCAACAGACGTTAACCTAATGTATATTACTGTATGAGCCTGATGAAGAATTAATCGAAAACAATCGTTTGCTTAAAGCTCCGTGTTTTGTTTATCTTTCGGAACTTGACATCTTGAATGAGCAGTAGTGTCCCGTGATGCTCTTCACACCGAAGCTTATAGACCATTTTGATATCGTCAACAAATAAAAGTGACGTACCATGTTTTACAGATGTGGCGATGTCATTGCTGTAGAGCAAAAAGAGTGAGGGATCGAGCGCGCCCCCTTGAATGATCCCACTGGTGATTGAGTGTGGAGAAGAGCGATAATCACCTAAAGTGACTGTCTGCTGACGACCACTCAGATATGACAATAGTCAACTTAGTAATGCGTCCCGATTCCCAAAATGCTCCAGTCTTTTGTAACAGTCGCTGGTGCGGTACGCGGTCGAATGTTTGGTGCATGTCCAAAAACGGGAGTATTCATGCATAGTTGGAATCGATTGATTCTGAAATGTGGTTAAGATAATGCAGGTGACAGGTGGTGCTCCATCGCTTGTTAAGAAAACTATGCTGCGAATTATTGATCAGGCCAATAGAATCAACAAACTTCATCATCTGCTTTCTGACCAGTTTTTCAAATGGCCGAGCGATTATCGGAGTGTGCTGGATTGGTCGATAGTTATCAATAGTTTGTTTGGGACCTCGTTTATGCTGAGGCATAACAGTGACGTTTTCCGTTGGTCTAGAAAGTAGCTAGGTTCTAGTAATAGAGTAAACATGTTCAACAGGAGCAATGTTTTATCAGGCCCTACTAGTTTAATGGTGGTTGGTGAAATACCATCAGATCCCAGCTTGGAACATGGCCTGATTGATTTGATAACTTGGTGGATACTTTTGCGATGTCGACACTGCTTAGGAGGTTTGTTACTGTAAGCTCAGTGCACACAGGCACAGGGTCAGCTTCGCGATTCATGGTAGCGGCAAAAAGTCTCTGATTGCATCACAGATTTCAGCTGGGTCACGGAGTAAATGACCCTCACCAGCAGCAATTTCAGTCACCAGAGGACAGCCGTCACTGGTTCTACGATGCAGTATTTTGACAAGCTCCCTAGCTTTGCAACTTATCCCTAGGGCTATAAGTTCTTCATTTTTCGTCGTGTTAATTTCGCTTGTTTGCCTCTGGCAGTAAATTCGTGCATTTGTAAGGTAAGTGAAAATTCATGGGTCTTTATCCTGCAGCTAACTTTCTGGTTTTCTTGCTGCTTAAGTGCTCGACGGAATCTTTGGAGACATGATGGATATGAACACATTGTGGAGCAAGGAGGGTTATAGCTTGATGGCTTTGTTTATGGAACTGTTCCACAGCAGTGTATACACTGGTAGAGAGGAAAAATACATCCCAATCGGAGAAACGAATGAACTGATGAAAGCGTACAAATGTCGGTGTAGAGGCGAGTTTAGTGTCCATTTTAATTTGGTCACTGAGTCGGATCATTTTACGGTCGCTGCCAGGGAGATCGTTTAAGATCTCGGTCTGTGGGTTGGGGATCCCCAATGTGAATATTAAGTCCAGTAGTTTGGCGGACCTTCTTGGACTGGTAATCCATCGTGTCCAGCCCCCAGCTCTGATGGAAGAAAGAAAAGAGGCATTCAAGGTAGACGTTGGGTAGGATGATCAGCGTATTTTCGGTAGGTTGAAATCGCCGGCAATAATCTTCTGGCTGTGTGGCAACTCTGATGCGAAGTCAAATGCAGAATTAACGTTGGTGGTACTTAGGTTAGAAGCATTCTGTGGGTTGTAGATACATGCGAGCAGTGTGGAAGGTGAGACACCCGCAACGCACAACCAAATAGATTCAGGGATATTTTCCAATTATGACTGGTCTATAGGTTTAGATGTAAATTTTTGAGTAGGTAATTAATACACCCTTCACCTTTTCTGTCGCAGCTATCTTTTCGAAATAGGTGGTAGTTTGGAATCATCAGAGTAGAGTCGAGCGTGTCTGAAGAACACCATGTTTCAATGACGAGTATCGTTTGTGCGTCATTAAACCGTGCAAAAGTTTTTAGAAAATGAAGTTTGTTGATTACGGATTTGGCGTTAATCAGAATCACTGAAAAAGTACTAAGTATTGGGGAATGATTGCTGTCGGTTGTGGGATCGTCTGAATCTCTGCACCCGAGCATGGTGCACATGGTAGGTAAGTGCGAGTATGGTGCGCCCGATTTAAACATTAGTAGCTTTATGGATAAGGGTAGCGTGTCATGTGTGGATATCAGGACAGTTGGGGACACGACGGGAACCGAGGCATCATGCTTAGGTTGCCGTTGGTTTGGCAATGGACTAGCTTTGTCATCTGGACAAATTGGAGGAAGAGTTCAATCAAGATGTTGAATTCCGCCGGATGTATCGGATGGGAATAGGTGCGAGTTCATTCTCGTCGCCGCTAAAAAGGGTTATTGAGAGAAGCCACTTGAGAGGTTTAAGAAACATGGAATGGAGCGTGTGGTAACATAGTCCTACTGGTCTATGTCCTTCCATTATATGTGCCTTTCCAGCGATTGTTGTGGAGTGTAGGATGATAATTAGGTGTAGTTAAGAGACAGTTGTTATTGGTCTTATTCAACATGGTAGGTTGCTTGCTCTGGTGGTTGTAAGAATTTGATCGATAGGGAATTTTGGGTGCGACCGAGTATTTAGTATCCCGACGTTTTTAATGACACAGGTCCCTGGATTGGAGAACTCGTCCTTGGGTGATAGTGCATTATGAATTACATCAGGTTGTCTAACCTTGGAGGTGTTTTGCTGCATTGGACCAGATTGTGATATATTCAACGAGTTATCATTACTCCACTGTTCCAAGCATTTAGCCTTTCCTTTAATCCTTATGCATGAGGAGTTCGATACAATAGGAGTGCTGTTGTCAGGAAAAGGAGAACCCCCTTTATCTGTCCCTTGTGTAGATGGTGTTTAAGTGGAGCTTGTAAGGACGGCTTTGGAGCTATTTGACAAGATTATTAAATTATCGAGGTCTAAATCAATGCATCTAATATCCACCTTGGATGCACTTGTCTTTTGGACGTTTGGCTGAGATTTCTCGAAGAGATTAGTTATTATTTCTGGTTTTCACGCCACAGTGCCAATTTCGGACCATTGTGGGGGTATCCTATCTGGTTTACTCAAAACGCCATTAAACTGGGTTCACTCGCTTAGGATGCGTCCACAATGGACGAATCGCGGCGCGACTTTCTCGCTGAAAAATTGGGAAATGATTGTACAAATTTTCGGTGTCTTCTTTTTTAAACTTTGGCATTTGCAGTCAACGTCAGACATGTTACAAGCTTTCAGTATCCTTAGTTTTACTTTATCCAGACCTAACCTGTCCGGAACATTAAAAACAATCATATTTTTTGCTCTACATATTCGTTCGTACACTTCAGAGGCAACAGAGGCAATTAACTGCCTTGCTTTTCCCATTAGAACAGGATCAGTCTTCTCCAATGGGTTATTTATGCAGTCATGCGTAATCAGGTGATTTTTGAAGGGTTCAAACAGTGCCAGCGCTTCTCTCATCTCTTTAAATAGTGATTCCAAAGGCAGCCACATATCACTTAGTTCTGCGATGAGGCTACTTTTAGCCGAGGAACAGGTTCGCTGTTCTTTTGGGGTCTCGTGTTTTATTCGCTTTGCTGGTGGCGTGAAAATACACTACACTTAGCTTGCCGAATAAGGGGCCTCCGCGATCTAAGCTAGTCAATGTTAAAACGCAGGTGCCAAGGTAAGATAATGCAATGAAAACCAACCTTGTATGATTTCTCGCAGTTGTAGTTTGATAGGTGGGTTGGATTCCACGGCTACGTTTGTCGAGAATAGCCACAATTCAACGAACGTGTCCAGACGTGCAACCGTGGTCAGGTCGAGATAGCCCTGCAGATTGGGTCCTGGGGATGGAGTGTGGCAGTTGTGCACACACGCACACATACTAGTGAATGCACGCGCGCACGATTCAAGCAACTGATCCTTTGGAACTCGGCAGGCTAGCTGAGGCACGTTAAGCGAACAAACGGTGAATCGATGATGCGGCGGTTACCGATAACTGGCGGCTGCTACAAACCGCTTGGCATGGCTGAATTGACACCGGTAAGCTGGTGGCTGCAATGTATAACACATCGGTTTAACTCTGAATTGGATGAGCACGAGTTTAAGTAAATCGTATATCCTGGAAACAACTTGTTCGAATGAGAGTAAAATGTCCAACGGGAACTTGAGGGTGAAGAAGTTCCGCGCTTGAATTCCTATAGTAAGTCCGTCCAACTTGTCGAAAGTGAATATTCTCTGATTTGTCTCCGTAATTTTTATGCAGCAAGTTAAATGCAAGATGGATAAGAGATTCCCACTTTGGGTACCACGCATGCAGTTGATAAAAATGCTTGGAGCTTTCTCTAATGCTCCTTTTCCATAGATTGTCTCTTTATACAGTGCAATTAAAATTTCCTTGTCACCCATTCAAAGAATTCTGTCCTGATCATTAGCATCTGAATCATAAAGCAACAGCCTGCAGTACATCCGAGGGATACCAAAATGTATGGTTGTTGGACAAGGTGAATAGCCGCTATTTCTGTGATGCAGGAAAGTCCTCGCAAAGGATGTTTGTTAGTATATATGGGCCATTACTACTTTACCCAGCGTTAAAAAGACATTTCCCATAACAGTACGTGTGCCGTTAACCAGTTTCATGTCTATCATCATTTTGCTTCTGGTAGCATTGGCTACTTCTTTTCGAGGACATGAAAAATGGGGCAATGGCATAATACGGATAAAAAATAGTCAAGGCCTGACAAATCCCGTGAGATGGTTTGTGGGAATAAGGCTGGTACAGTAACAGTTACACAAAAGGGAAACACGCATCTGCGGACTCACCATATAATTCCGCATTCTGTCGGAGAAGTCATAGGCAAAAGAACAGAATCGGAAGTCCGACCCGGACATGTCACATCAAAACGTGAAGAAAAACCTAGTACTGGTTCATGGTGTACCAGAGTTAAAGCATGACGATAACAGTGAACGCCAAAAGCACGACATTGAAGAGTGGAAGTACATCACAGAAGTATAACACATGCAAAATATCGTCGCTTTCGACGCCACCCGTCTAGTTGCCTACCCAAACTACCACGGCAGCGGTTTAAGAATTTTAAAAGTTACTCTGACTACGCCCGAGATTACAACAATTGCAAAACAATGTGACATGCCAACAGGAAACTAAGTCTCCAGAGATACCCTTAAGACCATTCCTTCACGCAGTACAGACTTCAGTTACCGACGAGCCAATGTCGGTTGGTCCAACCTCAAATCAGTCAACCGTAAAAACACACGTTTCAAAAACGCCAGCAAACCGGCACTATTCGTGTCGGTCACTCACAGCGAACCGGGCTCCTAACTCGTCAACAAATACAATGCTGCTACACCAACGCTCAAGGCCTCTATACAAAGCCTCCAAAAGTGCGCCATCGACAAGAAAAGTCAAATTGTGACATCCTAACAGTGACTGAAAGTTGCTATCAAACGAAATACTAGATCCGGAGATCAAACGCAGGGAGATGTCAGTCATTCGAAATGATCGCCCATTTCGCGCTGGCTGTGTTGCTATTTACTATCCAGATTAACTGAAATGTGAGGTCATTACCGAACATTCGCTCGTTATTCCCGAGGCCTTATTTTGTCGACTGCAGCTAGCAGTTCGAGATGGTGAATCACAGAAGAAGACGCAGGATTATTGCCGCTCAGCAGTTGTCTACAGGCCAGCGAACTCCGCAGACAGTGATGCCGTTCTGTTAAACGCACTCCACTATGCTGTTTCAAAAACGTATCCTGCTTTACTTACAATGAGCGAGTTCAACGTAACTTCAATTGTCTTAATGTTCTATAGTGGGCTATCATTTAAATAAACCCTCAATCAATTCATGGGCACGACAGTTTTGTAAAACCATGTGCATCGACCAACCAGACACCATGGTTCAAACGAGCCACCGCTACTGGACTTAATCCTAACAAATGAAAAGTTGATGGTTGAGTCAGTTGCACCCGACTCTCCACTAGGCAGTCGCGACCATTCACTTCTAACATTTGGTTACGTGTTACTCCAGTATGATTGATTATGAAAGAGAAACCCAACGAACTATTACTGACTGTTCCATGCTTCACAACCTAGCGACAACCGTTGACTGGGGCTTACAGAATCAAAGTTCGGCGAATGACGCATGGAATGTATTTAGATGTAAACTTAACTGGGTCATACGAGCGGTGTCCAAAGTTGTACCACTACGGGAATCGCGTCGGACCAACAGTTGGATCCGAAGCAGTACATTTGAATGGCTCAACAGAAGAGAAGAGATTTGGAGGCAACATACACTTGGATTTGTGGACATTTGACCATACAGCAATCAGGCCACTATTGTTAGCTCCTTTTTCGTTGAGCAAGTAGGTAGGGTCATTGTTGCGGGCCCGTCAAATATCCCTTCAAAACGCGCCAGAAACTCCGGCAGAATGGCTGTAGGAAGCGGGGTCCAATTCCGCCCCACAAGGTAGCAGAGTGCAGCCACTCCGAGACGCTGCCCAACTGCCCACCTTTTGATAATAGTATTTTGCAAACTACCACCTCGTCGTGATAGCAAAATTCCCCAAATTAATGACCCATAGAATTGGCTGTGATTCGCCGCTTGTTGGTCGTAAAAGAGCCTTCAGAGGACCACTTGCCTTTTTCCTCATCGCCTTAGTTGAGAGTCGGTCGGTCACGTGATTTTGGGTGCGTCGTTAGCCGGGCAGCATTCGTGTCTAAGTCACTAGGTCGCGTGTACCGTAACCCCCTCTCGTGTGCGTGCGTTCCGAGGGCTCAGCGTCTATCCGAATACGTGCGGCTAGGGTCGTTCTGACGCTCGCTCAATTTCCGTCTCACCAGCTCGTACCCCGGGCTAAAGCCATCAGGTCAGTGCAAATCTGTTCGATTGGTTAGCATTCCATACCGTTACCGTAGGCGTGCTTCAATCGTGCCAGTGACAATCTTATTAAGCATCTACGCAATCATAACAGAGGCGTTCCCTCAATTATAACACTAATGTTTCGTCATGACCTGCTGCCAAGTGGCTTTGTCTGTTGTTTGTCTCTTTATTCATGTTAGCGGTGTTTACACTAGAAGAGACAGCAAGAGCGACCACCCGACTGAACTTTGTGGCAATCTCTGCAAATGTAACTGGTGTCCTTGGGATCATTGGCTGAACGACAGACCTTTGAGCTACAGACGCACAGGGCTGATTTTCAGCTGCTCCTTTCTTGTTAATGACAGATGTCAAGGCTAGTGAAATTTGATTGACCAGACGTGTCGGACAAAGCCTGACCTTCGTTGCCATGACTACCGCTTTACAGTCGTAGCTACCGTCGATTTTTTCTTGCGTTCTGCCAACTCTGGAGGAGATAACGGTCATGGGTACCTAGCAGTTTGCATTTCTGGGGAAGCACATATCGTAGCATTTCTTTGCTTACAGTTCACTTAGCTTCCTTGGTGCAGACCCGCTTCCAATGATGCAATATTATCGTTCATCCGCTGTTCGGAATCTGCTGTTACCGGTCACACTTCTGGACTAGGATAGGCAAACAGTTAGCAAATGGAATGGTCAAGCACGTAGTACAGAACCAAAGGACGTCTTGGGAGTTATTTCTCCCCCGTACCTGTACGTGAGCTCAATGTACACACTTCGGATAGTACCAGATGAAACCTTGCGAGTAGGCTAAATTTACTTTAGCTACTTGAAGACATTCTGCTAACTCGCAGATACTCTGCACCTGCAGCAACTTTAGATTCGCCTTTTCTTGCTTTCTGCCGTTCAGCGTTGTGCCGTTACCTGACGCGGTGCTTTGGTTAATTTACCACACTGTACCGGCGAGCGTTATGATTGCAAAAGTAATTGAGCGGTCTGCGTGGCTGCGCGGCTGCGCGGTCCGTGTGATGGTTTCGCTGACGCACTGGCTGGCAAAGTCACAAAATATGACGAGTGACTTGTCTACCGATTAAATCCGCTTGAATGCTGGACAAGCAGTAACGTACCGCAACAACAGATGGTACTGAAGAAGCAGAATTTTTAGTTAACAATTTCCTTGAGAAAGTGCCTTCCAACGAATGTAAAAACCTCCAAGATGTACTTGAAAACTGGTGCGTGTCTCACGTGGATAGAAGAGATAAGTCCGTCGGAAACCTAGACGTAAATCGGACGTTGAGGCGATAGGAATAATCCAAAAAGAACTGCCCATCTTGAAGAGTTGATACATCCGAGTCGAATGAATGTAAACACAAGATGTGTAGCAAGTTGGTGGTGGATAATCCACAAAAAGGTAAGAGAGACGGATCTGAACTTCGTATTGATTAGATGACCTTGACAACCAGATCGGTCAAGATGTTGTTGCGTGTTAGTTCAGTATGTTCATTCGGTAATTCAGCGATACACGTATGGTTATAAAGCATGGTGACATGATCATGCATCCATATTGTGGTGTTTAGCCTTGTCCTGTCTAGCATGAATTCCTCAATTGTAAGCAAGAAGTTCAGTAACAATTGTTTGTTATCAGCTCCGTACCTGGTAGGTGAGATGATGTGACTGTTCAGTGGATTACTTGCGATTAGGTCTTGCAGTTCGGCTTTGAATCTTCCTCAGGGGCTGCGGCGTCCAGAGCCTTCATCTTGAAATCCTTGAAGGGTAGAACGTGGCTTTTTGTCAATGCTGATATTTGGCGGGAATCCATGTTTGGAGTGGACGATGGGGGGACGATTAACGATTGGCAAAAAAGCCGTTGTCATAGTATCTGAGATGTGAATTGGTGACCCGCGTCTCCGGATCATCCAATGGTTCTTATCGTAAGTCGCTGCGATAGTATGGGATTACACCTCCTCTCCTTCTTGGACGAAAGCTTCGGAAGAGTCTCAATACCTGGATGCCGATCTAGGCATCCATAACCTCAGAGCTAAACAAGTCTCGGTTAGACTGATGAGATCCCAAGCATCTGTTGCCTGACGCAACGGAAGCTCGGCGATTCTACTGAGAAGGCCCTGGTCGTTGGTCTATATTCAGAAAAGTGTTTCGGTTCTCAGCAGCGAGCCGAAAGACATGTGGTTCGGATGAGAAATTTTGCCAACCGTTGCATACTCGGCCGCTAGCCACCACGGAAATTGGTGGCAGGATTGCATAGGAAGATCGCCTTTTTTGGACCTGCTTCCTGTGTGAATTTCGAATTGGGTTCCATTTTGTCTGTGCCGAATATTGTATACTGAAATTAGAGAGTGAGAAGATATCAACCTGTGTTGCTCCTTCGTAGTTGGATCGGGCAGTTTACGGAATCACCTCGCTGCTCCTGCGCGGTGGCAGCATATTACAGCTGCACAACACCTTATCCAGGTGCGATACACTCCATATACCTCTAATCCGCAAAGTGGGCGTCGAGGATTCTCCTAAATTCCGCCACCGGTTTCGCCAAGACTGTTGTCTTAGGCAAATTGTTCCAATATTTCACCACTCGGCACTCAAAGAGTAGAGAGTGAGGGATTCGCTTTAAATCCGGTACCACCAGTTTGTACCGGTGTCCGCGTGTGCTGCCTGGGGCGCAAAATTGCAGCAGCAGGTTCAGAATAGCGAAGTGGTCCAAGTAGAATATATCCGGTGCGTCATTCTGCGAGCAACACGAAGACGACGATATGACATGGTATAAAGCCCTAGTCTCCTACATCGGTCGTCGCACGACATACCCGGTAAACTGGAGATGAGCCGGGTAACTACATGCTGGACCCGTTCCAGTCTCTGCATCTCACCTATTGTGATCGTACAATAGGCCGCTGAATCATACTCAAGCACTGGTCTCATCATGGAAGACAGCAGGCGAGTGACAATTTCTTCAGATCAAGTGCCGAAGCTGCGTCATTGTACCCAAAGCAAGTGGAATCCGTTTGCGTACAGTCTGTTCGTGTTGTCGACGGAGTTCCGACCACAGCGTGTGAGTACACGTAGATCCTTTACGGACCTTGTCTGATGCAGCGGTTGTCCTGCTTTGGGGTGCATACGCGCATTATCATCGTTCCACTAATACATAAATAAAGAATTGACCGGGTTGACCGGCAGATCAACTGCTGCAGACCACATGGACAAGCGGTCAAGTTCCTGCTGAAGAACCTCACAGTCGTTGGGAGAAGCGATAACCCTTCAGATCTTCAGATGGTCTACAAACAATGCTCTTGGCGATCGAAGAAGCTAAGGTACTTCGTTTATGTGGGTCAAGAACACAATGAGCTCTAGCGCTATGCCTTGGGTTACGCCGCTACTGAACGAGTGCCATTCAGTTAGGTGCTTATCCACCTGTACCCGCCATTTTCTCCCATTGAGGAAGTCACTGATCCACTGGTGTAGTGTGCCACCAACACCACACATACTCAGCTGGTTTACTTTAGCAAAGGCTTTTTCTGAAATCAAGGTAGATCAGATCTACTGCTTTCCCCCCGGTTCAATGCCTGTAATCATCCATGCCGCGTCAGCAGCAGGTAGGTGATGCAGGAGCAGCCCTTCATGAAACCGTGCCACGCGAGCGTTAGGGGGTCTTTCGACGCTAGTATCCGGAGGAGAGCCTTTTTTGCATTCTGTTCGAGCACTTTCACCAAAAGAGAGGTTAAACAAATTGGTTGAGAATTGTCCACTTCAGTCGCGTTACCACCCTTCGGGATCGGCTTCACTATCTAGCATTTCCAGTGGGTCGACAATGCATATTCAAACAACGATCTGTTGGACAAAGCAGTCACAGCAGGTGAAATGATGGCCGATAGTGACTCTAGAGTTAGCGGATGGAGGCCGTCTGGTCCGGCAAGCTTCGGTCGTCAAGACTGGCGAGTTGACTACGGACATCTTCCACATTGCATTGCAGGCACACTAGTTCCGTAGGAGCTTCACAGGTAGAGTTAGGCATACGCGCAGCATCATTCATCATTATACACGTCAGCTAGAGGTGGGAAACATCTCAGCTACTGTGACGCAAGACATAAAGGAAAAGAAAAATAAATATAACAGTCGCATGCCAGCTAAGCTACCAACAACGGATAGGCATCTTTCCGGTAAGCTACCAGCAAGCTACTAGGCAACAAGAAAAATTATAACGTTTCATGCTACCAAACGAGATCGTAGATGGAGGGGGAGGCTAAAAGGGATGGGGTGGGACAAACAAACTAACAGTAGGAACACCACTGAGGTCGGCTCCTTGCCATGTTAGCAAGTGTATCCAGCCAAACGTGTTCATCGTCTTTCGGACCCCAACTAGGGAGCCGAGACGTTCCAACCGAGGCCAGCTTAGAAGTGAGGGCCTTCATTCCTCTGGACCACGTCATCGCTTGGCCACCCCTCCTCTTCTTCCATCCACATCCCCGGTGATCAAACAATGCACGTCGTGGAAATCGGTGGGCTGGCATGCGCAACACGTGGCCCAGCCATCGGAGTCTGGTGCGTGAAATGACGGTGGTGAGCGGTTCGGTTCCTTCTCGTGTGCCATAAACAAGGCGTCGAACACGCTCATTACTCAAGCGGTGTTCCCACCAGATGTGAGCCAAACTGTGAAGGCAACGGTGGTCGAATGTAACTAGCCTTTTTATGTCCGACGATCTTAGGGGCCAGGTTTCACAACCGTACAGTAGGGTCGAACCAACCGCTGCATTGTACACTCTACCCTTCAGGGCGAGAGCAATGTCGCGCCGCCGCCATAGGTGACGAAGGTTAGCAAAAGCACTTCGACCTTTTGGTCTACGCTTCATGATCTTGTCTTCGATCTCAAGAGCGCTGATACAACTTCCCAGATAGTTGAATTCCCGAACGACGCGCATATCCTCATGTAAATACGGAAACGAAGTTCAACGTCACAGCAGAAGCACCTTCAGCGCTAGAAGTCAGAGCCTATCCACTCGAGTTCCCTAACACTGCTAGGTCACCTGTGGGGTTCCGGCCTCGCTTTAAGTAAGCAAAAATCTTCTTGGAGGCCGACTTTCCTGAGGTTGCGAGTTACTCTACGAAACGTCGACCCTTTCGGTCTTTTGCGCTGTTGCATAGATTCCGCTGCCTCTTGGTTGCCTCATAAGCATCGATAGAGCCCCAGGTTGCGCTTTGTGTCGGACGATAGTTTTGCTCACGTCTTTGAACCAGACCTTGGTTGGTAATCTCTGCCATAGTGACTACCAGCGTTCCATTAGCGTAATTGCCATCTGCCTAGTTTGAAGCTCAAAGCAAGTCCACCTGAGCCCCAACATACCACTTGGTAACACTTCTCCCTGTATGCCCCGAGGTCCTGGGAGCAATCGTTGCAGACCAACGGATGGGCTACCCGAATAGCTACGCTATCATCGTGCTTGAGAAGTGCGGGTTTCATCGTGTACTCCGGACCTGCTGACTGTCTGCGAGAAGTAAGCAAAAGCATTTAACGAGAGAATGTGAAATTTTGAAGGCGTTCTATAAGTTGAATAAAAGTATACTGCCTCCCAACCTTTGAAATAAGTTGTTAACAGACGGCAACCGGAAATTAGTTTCTGAACATCTATGTTCTACTCGATTCTAGTGGAGCCCGGCATATTGCGAGGTTTAGTACTTTGATCTTGTCAGTTCCTATTCTTCATTAACGATCTAGCAAAAGTGATCCTGAGGAATCCAAACCATTCATGTCGTCACCTACTAAAGCTGAATAGCAATACCACACTCAGAAGACACCAGATAAATTTGGACACACAATACAGCCGGTTGGAATGCCACCGGAATTTTTTTCCTCTTCGTGTGTGTCAACGCTAGAAAGCTCTTCCCACATACGTTGTTTCTTCCCCAACGCTAAGGGTTATCAAAAGACGCCTGGATGATTCGCTTATCCACTTATATTACGCCATATAACCAGTGATGTCTACGTCAACCAAACGCGAACAAACGGTGCTCATTCTGAGCTTTTGTGCTTCACTATTTACACACTGCAGTTATGGAACATAGTTTCGGATATATTACAACTGCATTCATCAATTACCTCAGTCCAAAAAAGCGGCTCATGAGTAAGCTTGGTCGTTTCTTTTGTTTTTAAGACATATCTTCCCCATATTACTTCCCCATATTACTCTACAGTAACAATTCAGTACATATTCTAAAATGTTCTTATGAAGAAGGGGCATCTGAGTCGCTGGACGCTTAAATTGACAATTTACACTCATGTTTACTTTCACTTCAACCATCCTACGGGACTTGTAAAGCAATCGTCTTTTTACCTGTAAAATACCTATGTTCATTGTTCATTGTTCAAAACCGTTTTAATATTGGCATATGGTGTTAATATTTGGCGTAGGATCAATGCATTGACTAACCACGATATGTTCCAGCGGGGGCTTGATGAAGTCTCTAATCAGTCGGTGAGGAACTCGCTACCATACAATGCGGACAAGTGCCGACTTTTCGCATTCGCCACCGACGCACCTTATCTACAGGCTTCGGGCGCACGATTTACAGACAACTTATCAGGAACCTGACCTTGGTGTGTTCGCACAAAACGACCTAGGCTGATCCAGACAACCGGTGCCCACTTCAAGAACTAGTAACCAGGATGTTAGTCGCTTGATGATAGTGCTCGGGACTTTAGATTCATGTATTTCCCGGTTGATCTTTTCTGCCAACGTGTGTCCCTACGTCGAATGCGCTTTTCAAGCTTGGCAAACGTGGCTAAAGCCTGATCTTACATAGCTCCACGCATTGCAACCTAAGACAACGAAGAATGTCTGGCGATTGTGTAACTTTTCTTTCCAGAAACGACTAAAACATTTGGAGTGTTCACTAGACGCAAATGGCGGCTGCGAAGTACTTCAAAATGATGTATCAAATACTAAATGACTCAAATCACTTTCGCCGCCACCCTTTGAAAATCAGTCCAAGCACTAACCGGAAGGGCACTAGCTTGAAGGTAAGTCAAGGCAGTCGTCTAAATTGTGGACGAAGTTATTTCTTCCTTCGTGCACGACGGCTCTAGAACACCCTTACAAACTGTATTATTTCTGCCACCACCACAGCCGCTTTCAAAAAACTTGGATATTGCGCTCAGCTCCATACACTGTTGTTTGAACGGATACTCTGGAGTGTATTCCGCCTCATGAGCTTCGTGGTAGTATAATCTACATTAACTCACTGAAAGCAGTGCAGGCGAGTGAAATATCCGACTGTTCTTTACAGTGATCAATAACCATCGTAACTGATTATTCCGTTTTGCGTGGTGCTATATCACTTCCACAACTCTACTTCTAATATGTTACTGTGTCGTTTCACGGACGCACATCGATTTTTCTAATTATATTATTGTTTCAACTCGTGGAAATTACCCCCAGGGGCTTAACTATAAGTATGAGGATATGGTCATCAAGCAGTCACCAAGCAAAATTTTTAAGAAGATCAGTTGTATAAAAAGTTGTAATCAAAAACTTAATCACGATTGATTAGCTACCAGTGACCATTTTGTGATTGGTCAGTGAATTAGAAACTTTCATTAATAAATTTTATTGCCTGAAATACGAATGCAAGTCTTCAAAGCAGCGCAGCTAGATGGTGACTCCATCGTCTCGCTCATCGATCTTTATCCTTTTGAGTCAGACGGTCGTTCGCCTAGTCGAATTGCGGAATTGTGTGCACATTAAGGTGGGAGCATGGGCCAGCCGACCACATAGATGAGGGAGCGAAGGTTGACAAGATAGAAGGGACAAAACAGGCGATTAGTGTTCAGGACGTATTGGTTGAGACAAATGTGAAACTACCGATACGTGTTCATGTTTGATCAAGGATCACACACAAAAGAGTCAAAAATTGCTTTTAATCGGGATGCAAGCAAGTGTTATCAAGTTTACGAAAACATGGGTTTGGGGTCACATAACCAGGGCAGGTAGAGCAGATTAGAGGCTAGTGTACATTATGTGTTGTTTGTAGGCTGCTGGAATTGAATCACAACACTAACCTAAGAGGCCATCCTCTGAAAGTACAATTACAGTATGGCCGGCTTGAATGTCGTAGAAATTTCTTTACCCTTCGTGTGTTCCAGCCTTATAACACTCACCCTAATTATGTTGTCACTGCTCCCAACCTGGTAATATTCAAAAAACGAGTTGTTGTGTCGTCTCATTAGCATTTCATTTTATGCCTTATTAGTCAGGGGTTACAAAACACAATCAAACAGTGTCTTACCAAACTCCAAACTAATGGATTTATGGATTTATACATTAATACTAGAACATCTCTGCTATTCTGCATAAGTCTATGGTGGATCCACTAAAACGCTTTTCACTTTATCATGAACCTTTATTTTCTCCATAATTTCCACTCCTCGGGACTTGTTAAGTGTAACTTTTTAACCGTAATACATCATTGTTCCATTATTCCATCAGCAGTAGTTTTAGACGGGAGGAAAGAGCTGGTGAGTGAATTATTTTTCTGCTTTTTACTATCGATAATAATGGGGGGCCCAGTGTTGGCAGGAGCAACACCGAAAAGCATCCAATCGATAACAATGCGTTTATTTGCCTTTGGTTATGACAATGTCACATGTGTTGCAGCTGCCGGTATTAACTCGCATATATATATATATATATATATATATATATATATATATATATGTAAATGGTTGGCAGTATCCGGTTTCGGATTTGCCTCTCACTGTGTCCAGCCAAAGGATGTCTGCGCCTACAGAGGGACCATGGATAGCTTGCACTGCATCACCCACAGCTCTAACCACACACCACCATATCCAGTGTAAACCAGAAGGAATAAGACCGGAAGGCATGTGGATGGGGGCCACTTTTCATCAACGGAGTCGGCCCACACTCCTTCACAGGCAAACACAAGCACGCTGTATTTGGGGAATCAAGCGCACACAAGGCGGTGGCTGGGCCGTAGTCCGCTCCACACTGAGTGCATGGAACCACTCTTTGATCCTAACACGGCCACAAGGACCGTGCACCCTGTCCCCTCCAGCAACGACCAACTGTCTCCTGCAGACAGTATGGACGAGGTGGTGAGTAATAGACAGCTAGGCACCTTGTCAAAATGCACATCAAGGGTAGCCCCACCGGGGATATCAAGCAACAGCCAATCACTTGAGAGAAAGATAACCAAGAAAATAAATCGAGTAATGCATAAGGAAACGGTGACATAGATCTTAAATTAATGAGCATACAAAATAAGTTGTTTACCAACGAATACGAGGTAAGTTCACGAGGTCAGGAAGTTTATTTTACGGAAATGCCACGAACACGAAAATGTTATCGAAATAACTGCAGGGGGCTTAACCGACGTGTGCAAGTTTATAGAAGAGGGTATAAATAGGCATCTATATGGGAAAGAAAAGCATTGGGACAAAATGGAAAACCCACCACCTGAAATAAATAGACTTAGCATTCAAGCATGCTGTTGGTAAAATGAATGCAGCGTACCTACAAACGCTGCGCCGGTTCTGCCTACGTTCTCTGCAGGACCCGTCGTCGCTTCGGTTGTGGTCGCGAGTGACCTCTCTCATGGCTCACAAGGCCTGCTTGACTCAGGCACTCGCGACCGCATGCGCTACAGCACCACGCACTCGATTTCGATGGAGTACAACCCATCGGTGCACGCAGCTTCCACAATTGCCGCTTTTTCTCTGCAAGCATGATGTCTTTTTGCCGCACTATATATATATATATATATATATATATATATATATATATATATATATAAATTGCTTTTCACGACGAAATTGAACAAAATTGGGAAAGCTGGTCCACCCTGACAAAACTCACCTATTATCGGAAACATACCCGATATGTCACCGTTGGCCATGAGACGGCCTGTTGTGTTCGAGTATATAGTATGCAAAATGTGCACATGATTCATGAGAACACATTTCCGCGCAGATATTTCGCACGACATTCACCAGTCGACTGAGTCTAACGCACCACTTAAGTCAAAGAACTCAGGAATTATCGGTCTGAGTTATAGTGACGCTGTTCGAACACTTGTCGTAGAGTGAATATTGTTTTGGGTCTACGCAGCCCTGTTCTGGGCGGAAATCCTTCTTCTCTTCCTTAATCAGGGATTGCCGATCCGCAGTGAGAGGACGAATAAGTATTGAGTCCAGTAATTTTAGGACCACCGGGGTTATGTTAATACTAATGTGGTTAGCACAGTCGGTGCGACTGTCCTTCTGGTTTATTGCTACTATAATCGAATCATTCCAGTTAGCTGGGAAACTCTCTTCCTTCCAGGCATGTTCGGATAGGAAGAGCAGTGCTTTGCAAAGGACCTCACCTCCATCCTTAAACAGGGCAGGTGGGAGGGCATCCGGACCAGCAGCATGGCAACAATTAATAACTGCGATCGTGTTTTGGACCTCAGCCCCCGATGGAACCACTAAACAAATCAACTGTGGCTCGGCCTGTATCAAGTGACTAGGAAGAGATTCAGGAGCAGGGCTCAACTGAATTGATATTGAATGTGCTACGCCCAAAAAGACAAAGGGTGCCCATATTGTGAACCTAAGCACTGACGCCTAGTTTCCTGGAATCACTAGTGCGGATCACTTGGAGGAGCATGCGATAATTGTTTGCTTCTCCTGTTTACTACATTTCGCAAGTCCTACTAGTCCACCAGACTTCCTTGTTGGCACGCAGACTCCGCTTTAGTTCGCGCCTAATAGTCCGGATTGTTACATTGCGCCCAAAGCCAGTCGGGAGTTTCCTTCTGGATTCCAACAGGTTCACTGATTTCTCGGATATCCAGTGACTAGTGAGGTGGAGATTGCTAGTTCCGCAAGCGGGCTTCTGGGTCATGCATAGCGGCCAAGATCCTATTCCACTGAAGCTCAGTGGCACTAGGACAATAGAGCGAAAGTTCGGTACCCAGCGCAACCAGGTGGGCTTGCCTTACCGAGGACTGAGATAACTTCTCAGCTGTCAATCAAAGCAGACGCTTGGTGCGCCTCCCAATAAAGTTTACGGAAAAACGACAGCATACCAATGCATGATCAAATTTGACGTAAGTACTCCAGACCGAGTGGCAATCCACAATGAAATCATGCTACCTGTAACTTATGGCAAGATGATCTATTTGGGTCCATCGCTGGCTAGCTACAGGGGGACGCAAAGCAGCGCTTCGGCACCCACTTTGTCTAAAAGCGGTGTTGCTAGGAAACAGCAGGTGCTCTGCACACGGATGTAACAGATGCTGGCCGTTGTTTGTACTGTCAGGGTTACGTCCACACTTGCTACATAGCTGAGCTTCTGAAGAGCTCCAACAGTCCGTTTGGGCATTCATATCTCCTGCAAGAACTAAGATATCTGAACTGGTAGCACTTCAGAGCAATGTGTTCAGTTCATGGTAGTAAGCGCCCATGGCGACATCAAAACTGCAGTCGGTGGGAGCATAAGCGTAAATCGCCAACAAACAGCTCCTGGTACTGCTTCATAAGTCAACCTTGGTCGATGTCGTCAAATGGCATGCACATAAACGACTGTTTACGGAATCCCAATCAATCAATGTTGACTCAGCCTTGGTGCCGAGAACGATGCCCATCCTAGCTTGACTAGTGGTTGCGGCAACCGCGTCTCCGGACGCTTGCAACCAATAGCAAGAGGACAAGCCAGGTGCAGTTATTTCAACCATCCCTTGGGGGTCATGAACCCTATAGTCACAGTCCCTAGATTCGAACACGCAACACACGTCGATGCCCAGTGTCCAACGTGCGTGCGAATGCAGCCTGTTAAGCTATTTAGCTTAGAGTGCGAAGGTTGGAAGCCACTAAGGAAACGGGTCAATGTGACCTTATAAATAGCTGTTGGCAATCGGCTTCCAGGGGGTGATGCTGGAAGATTAGGGCAGATGATAGAACTGCAGTGGCGTTGCAGCTGATGTCCATAAAGCTGGGAAGTGTCTATAGTGGTTTAGTATTGGGACTTGGGGTGGGAGTAAGAGAAACAGGTAGAAAGGAAAGGAGTCAATGAACAATGAACAATGATATATTACAGGTAAAATAACCATTGCTTTACCAGTCCCGTAGGATGGTTGAAGTGAAAGTAAACATAAGTGTAAATCGTCAGTTTAAGCGTCTAGTGAATTCAAGCGCCCCTTATTCATATAAACGTTGTAGAATATGTACTGAATTGTTGCTGTAGTGTAACATGGGAAGTAATATGGGTAAGGCACGTCTTAAGAACAAGAGAAACGACAACGCTTACTCGTGCGCTGCTTTCTTGGACTGAGGTAAATTGATAAACGCAGTTGTAATATATCCGAAAGTATATTCCACAAGAGCAGTGTGTAAATAGTGAAGCACAAAAGCTGAGAATGAGCACGGTTTGTTCACGTTTGGGTGACGTGGACATCACTGATTACATAGTGTAACGTAAGCGGATAAGCGAGTCATCCAGACGTCTTTGGAATGCCGTTGGCGTTGAGGAAGAAACAACGTATGTGGGAAGAGCGTTCCAGTGGTGACACACACGAAGAGGAAAAATATTCCGGTGGCATTCCAACCGGCTGTATTGTGTGTCCAGCTTTAGCTGGTGTCCTCTGAGTGTGGTATTGCTATTCAGCTTCAGTCACCAGTGATCGCATCCTTTCGCTTATCCGCCGAGTTGTATGCAGCTGATCAGGCGACCCTTGAAAAGATGCGCGACGACCGATGCAGGTTGTGCTTGAAGTGTGAGGAAAGAGTCATGGTTGTAAAGGGGCTGAAATACTGCCAGGGCGCCCAGACCAATGCAGAAGCACGATTAAGGTCCTCAACCAAATCCTCTGGCTCAAAAGCCTGTCCGCATGTAACGGATGTGGAAAAGATTCGGTTTTACAGAAATAAACGCCATTCCAGTTCCAAGCCCTAAATTGGAGGACAAGGAGACTGATCTTGTCTAACCGCCAACCATTGGCCAGCGTGGTAGGAGTAGCCCTCAAGGAGCTCGAGGGTCACACCATTTAGCTCAACCTTTCGAAGAGATACGCAAACCCTCGCAGCACGTTAAGTTCCAGTCTCGTTACGACATGGTGCTTACTTACAGAAAAACACTGTCGAGTACTGCCTTTAGGTGAGTCTCAACCATTGCGGAGGGTGCCTGAATCTACAGTCTTCTTGACGGTTTTAGGCTCATACAGTGGTTCTATGTTATTTGGAACTGATTAAGATAAAGACACCGCCATATGCGTGTCCGGTAGGCATGTCTCACCCTGTTTAAGTGAATGTAATGCATGTTGAAGAAGTGTGGGCGGGCTTTGAATCGGTAGGTAAAATTTATCCTCTTACTTCTCGGTTTATTCCTTCGGGTTTGAACTGGATATGGGATGTGTGGATGAAGCTGTGGAGAGTGCTGCCCGAGCCACTCGTGGTCACTTTGTGGGTACAGACGTGCTGTGGCTTCTGGCAGTCACGGTGACTAGTAGATCCGGAAACGAATGTCGCCAAAGATGCGCTTCTAGATGCGGTTATCATGTTAGTATCGCAACAATATGTTTGTACTATTCACTCACCAAACTATTTGCCAAGACTCATGCGTGACAGTGTCACGCACGTTGGTGATTTAGCACGCAGTCCAGTTGGCGTGCCCGGCGAGCAAATGAAGATCTCAGAAGAGATCTGTTTGAAGCCTCTGATCCCTGAACCCGGTTCAATAACGCCTTAAGAAACTGTTAAGTATGCACGACTACTATAATACAGATAGCCTTCAGCAACGATAGGTGTGGGTTACAACAGAATAGTATCTGGTTTGTAGGCAAGCTTCAACATTTGCTCCGTTTATTCAAAATCGTTTTAATTTGTACTACTTTTTTATTAGAAGTAGTTAATTTAATGATATATATACATCTCGACCAAAAGTGCGTGCGCACATCTAACTAGTTCTTCTCACTGCTTCTACAAATTAGTAATAGCTAAACCTAGGTTATATGCCCTGGATGATTTGTGTCGCGCCATATCACAGCTGGTCACTTAGTGATTTCTGCTTGTTTCCTGTGAAATCAGTGTTCTGGGCCACTGTCCAGAAAGTTGTCGCTGTTTTTAATCCCTCAGCGAGTAGATGGAATGTTCACTATTGACTAGTTCCGGTAAGACGAAGTCATACCTGTACGCCTTTATGGACGCGTAGTGTCTGTGAGTTGCTTCATCTCATTCCATCACACTCAGCCATTCCTACCTGCCATGATCGCGACAATAATGTGTAATACAACACAAAACATAAAAATATTTTATAGCAAAATTTAAACTTGATTTGCTTTAACTGTATCGCGGAACGGCTGAGCTTCATCTAACCATAGCTATCCTGTAGAATGAATGAATGGAAATTATTTGTTTAGAACGTACAAAATACTAAAGGAGACTGGTTCGCTCTGACTTCGTTGAAGCTCGAAAAGATTTGCGCTGAAGGTACGATCGACATTGAGCTGAAATGTCGAACTGGTGTTACCGCACCAGGCTAGGAAGTTGTAAATTAACCTTAGCTAGACTCCAAAGTTGAAACCACCAATGTTTATCACTTTCGCTGTATTTATAGTAGTTACTGTTGGCTGAATTGTGAATACGTTGTCCACAAGGATTTCAGAGCTCATTCCACCATCGCGACGAGAGTGGACCATAACGCGCTACAATGTTTTGCTTGCTTAAGCGACCTACATAACTATGCTGCATGGTGTTTTTATCACCTTCAGAGCCACTCATACCAGATTGGTCAGCTGTTAGAGGCCAGAAAAACGCAGTCTGCTGGTCCTCCAGGTTGGAGTTTGGAGTGAGGTTGACTCCTTACTCTACAAAACGGACTGTCTGTAGCTCATTGCCACAACCACCCTGCCTTACGATAAGGTTTTTGAACCAAACGGTTTGGCTGATAGTCGTACTGGTTCTACTGTCCAGGCACAATACAACTCACTAAACTTCTCTCTACACAATTTCTTGATACTCTGACCGTCGCAGTGAAAAATAAACGGTTCTCTACCTGCTCTCTCAAGCAGTGTTGATTATCGGAAGGTTGCTACTGCTCAAGTCTTCCTGCCCTTTTATCCTTATCGTCCCATTCCACATTTACTTTTATCCCTCTTCTTTTCAACCCACCACTTCTCGGCCCCCATTTTGCTTCATTAGTCGCTTGTCTTCTAGTTGCGACATACATACAATCACAGGGCTCCGCTCTGGTCCAGTCGACAAGTCCATGAAGAACCAAGTGGGCAATGTCAGTTCATTCGCTTCTTCTTGGAGCCCACATCCTCGCTAAGACTGGCATGCCTAAACGCGCTCATGTTGATACAGATTGTCCAACAGGCAGCGCCTGCCCGAACCCTAGAGACCTTATCGTTTGATATTTGCTGGTTATCAAAAACTTACTTATTTACTGCGGTTAGCCTCTGCGACAGGATGAGCTGGCTTCATGAATGTCGCGGAGTGCAGCTGTCCAAACGCGACGGTCAGCTGCAAGCTTCACGCAGATACTGATCTAATGATTCCTCCAGTAACGAGTACCTTGCATAACATGGAGTCCCAAAAGACTGACTTCCGATTTCACTGCAGCGAGCCACGTTTTCAGTTGTCCATCATGGCGACGACACCAACCCTGGTACGGCGAGGGCGAAACCACAATCCTAGTGAAGTCAGTGTCTGTTTTTCGGAGGACGTGACCGGACCATTGAAGTCTGCGGTGTTGGATGAGCGCTGAGAGTTTCGGAAGGCTGTAACAGCGCTTACGAACTCCGTCATTAATGATACGCTCATCTCACTTCGTTTTCAAGACAAGGCTTTGATACCAATGGTCCAAGGCTTCTAGCTTCCAGGTGTCTTCGGATGGCAGCAGCCATGTTTCGTAACCATAGAGTAACAGTGCCCGAATGGATGCTACAAATACTCGGATTTTCCTTCTCAGACTAATTCCCGTCCTTCGCTACATTGTGTTTCTCTGTTGTAAGAGGGCTGCTCTAGCGCTGTCAATACGATTCCGGATTTCAGATGTAGCCTGACCACTGGGGAGTATAGAAAATCCAAGACACTTGAACTCAGGAATAGTTTTGATGAGTTGTCCATGTAAGAAGAACGACGTGGCGGACTGGGTGGCTAACGATGAGAAGTACTTCGTCTTGCTGGTGTTAATTTCTAGACCGATTACAGGAGCTGATTGGTCGATCGGATTTAGCAGTGACTGTAGTGATATAGTATCTTTCGCAAGGATAGCGATCTCGTCAACAAATGCTAGATATGACGGCCGGAAGTCAAGGCTAACTTAAACACCACGATAGCCTTAAAGGGCATGATGCGGAATCTAGTCGACTGCGAGGTTGAGCAGCAATGGAGAAAGTGGGTAACCCTGCCGGACTTCAGTATTCATGTCGAATTCCACTCTTTCTTCTCCATAGGCCCGAATTCGGGCCTTCGTGCAACGGTAGTATGATCTCATCAAGTTCACCAGTTTAACCGGCAAGCCATCGGCAAGTGGGCTTCTCCAGAGTGCTTCACGGTCAAAGGAGCCAAAGACAGGTCAAAAATCAACCAAGCACACAAACGTGGACTGCTGTAACTAGTAGTGGTTTTCAGGTACCTGACGTAGACTGGAGGTTTGGTCAGTGCAGCCTCTGACTGGGCGGAAGCCTCCTTAGTTATGGCAAGTTCGCAGGTTCATCTCAGTGGCAAAAGAGGAAAGCAAGATTTGTGCGAAGATGTCTTCATCCACCTCGACCAGGCTAAGCCCGCGAAAATAACTGCACACAGTTTGGTTACATTTATTGGGAAATGGCAGTAGTACTGAGGTACTCCATGCGGAAGGACAGATTTCGGTCTCCCATATGGAACAGAAGAGCTCGTGCAAATTGTCAAGGAGAGCTGGTAGACAAGAGTTGTAGATTTCCGTTGGAATCCCGTCCGCTCCCGGGGCTTTCTTCGGCTTGTGACGAACGTGTCTGCGATTTCTGTGGATAGCGGTGAGCAATCTGCGTCATATCCTGACGGTTAATGCTGAAATGGGTGCGGTGGTGTATATTGGGCGATTTTGGACGTTGCTATCTGGAAAGTCTTCCTCCCGTGTCGAGGATGATTTGGTCTTCCGAATTGCGCAATATCGGCTGTAGTGAATGACACTTGCCAGAATATAAACGGACGAGACGAAAGAGAGGACCGAAAATGTCAGGATTAGATGAAGCTTCCATGTTACTTGCAATAACAGACCAGTAGCGGTTACGATCATTTCGTGTTGAGCGGGTTGCTTCATGTCTCAAGCGACGGTAGTTTGGGGAATTCGTGAGACTGGCTTTTCTCGCTTTAGTGAACCATCAGGTAGTATCTTCACTGATCCATTCCTCCATGTGCTTAGAGGCTGGCTTGCCGAACTAACTCCTCCTAGCGCCAGCTGGGTCGTTCGGCATTACCCCGTTCTAGCGTAAAGTTCAGCGGCAGTGTTCCAGGACGTGGTGGGTTTTCGCCTGCCAAGCGTTCTCCCCATAAAA
The DNA here is from genome assembly GCA_944474145.2 of Dicrocoelium dendriticum. Lineage (NCBI taxonomy): Eukaryota > Metazoa > Platyhelminthes > Trematoda > Plagiorchiida > Dicrocoeliidae > Dicrocoelium > Dicrocoelium dendriticum. The sequence continues at coordinate 66,398,505 of OX104064.1, forward strand.
TGCCACAGATGTTCATTTAACAACACTGGGACGAGGCGAATGTGACTCGCCACTAAATAAAGTCACTGCACCTTACTTCACCTCGCTGGAGCATTGTAATCATTCAGCTTGACTCTGAAGTACTGGGAGTATTGGGCCTTTGTTTGACAGCCAGCCAAACGAAAGGGGTATGAACCGAGCAATCGGTCACCGGTTCCCAGTGGGCGCCATTCCCTGAATTCGCACTGCTGCTTTGCGGGTTAGATCACTCTGGCCAAAGGCTCCGGGTGGGACCCCTCAAGTCAACCCCCTTCCTCGGCCTGGGCAACCGGGAAGCTGTATGCCCACACAGCACATGAAATGATAGTTTCACAACTCCTTGCTCACGTCTCTCGCTCTCTGAACTCTCTCTCTTTGGCCGGGGTGTTGGCGGTCGTGCACATTAAAACCACACACTATCGCAGCGCAAAGCACCGTCTTCGTTCTACGTTTCCTCAACCCACCTGTTCTTGGCAACCCCCTTCAATTTCGAGCCTCCAAAAGTGTATTTCAAATAAAAGCGGTACCTTTGGCCTCCTCAATGAACTGCTCAAAACCGATCGCAGACATTCCAGTACAAACGAAAAGGCTTTTATTGCATCCCTCTCGATCTGCAAGCCAGCTACTTTCAATGTTCGAACGTTCATCCAGATTGGTTCACAAGCTGCATTTGCGCGAACCTTGGAAACCCTCACAACAGACGTCTGCTGCCTAAGCCAAACCCGTTTATAAAACTCCAGCAAAACGCTGCGATCGCTTTCATCCTCCCCAAGTTCTAATTGCACATTCACCTTTCGCTTATCTTGAGATGCGACAGCGGCAGCCTCTGGTTGCGCCAGCGCAGGAATTGCGTTAAGCGCGCGTGCTGAGGCAGCGCTCATTGACTGGTTACGGGTCAACAGTGGTCTTTGTGCAGTCAGCTTGGAAATCTCAGTGCGATCTTACAGCCACGGGACCAGTAGGCGCTGCTTATTCATTGTGGCGGCGTACGCTCCCACGGACTGCAGCCCGGACGAAGCTGAAGACGAGTTCTACCGCTAACTCGGCGATCTCCGCAAGGAACGCCGCAAGGACGTCGTGATACTCGGGGGTAACCTAAATACGCAGATGGGTAGACTAAAGGTTCCTGAGCGCGAACTTGGGAGTCAACACAGCCACGATACTCGCAGGACGGATAACGGCGATCGACTCCCACAACTGTGCGCTGACCACAGCTTGTTCCTCTCTAGCACCAATTTCTAACTTTCCTGGCACCAACGAGCCACCCGGCGACCTCCGGTGACTGGTCACTCTTGGACGCAAAATTGACCACATCGCTGTGTTATCGTTGGTGAGGCTGCATAAGGGACTGCGAGTCAATATGGAACAATTACCTGACTTCGGATCATGTGCTCGTGTGTGCTAAGTTCGTTCTTCGCTTTGAAGACAGCCAACAACGTAGCCGGAAAGGGTTTGACACAGACAAGCTCTCCGCTCCAAATGTTCCCGACGCATTTCAGAACACATTAGCCTCCAACCTACTTTCTCTATCCTCCGATTTTGAGACACACTGGGTACAGATCCAGAGCGCCTTACGAAAGTCCGCTACCCTGGTCTGTGGCTTCACTAGACGAGCTGTTATTCATTGAATATCAGCACAGTCACTCCAATTGATGGAAAGTCGTCGACCAATTCCCGCCGGAGTTGAGTACGACGTATTACGCAGGATCATAAGTGTTGAGCTCAGACGGCTCCTCAGGAAGGATGGCGAGGATTGGTGGACAGAGGGCGTCGTTGAGATGAGGCGGGCAGATTCACCAGGAAACTCAGGCTAACTCTTCCAACTTATTTGCTCCACGAGAGGCAGAATACCAACAGTGAGTGAGATTTTGCGTGAAAATGACGGTGAACTAATTCACAGTCGCCATCGTTGTCTGGTAGGATGGGCAGAGCACTTTGAAGGTCAATTTAACTGGCCAGCAGCGTAACCGAGTCTATCTTCCGTGGTTCACAGTCCTCGCTGGTGCGTGGATGCTTCTCCATGGACAGAGGCTGAGGTTCCCAATGAGCTTCGCCTACTAAAGCGCCACAAGTCATCTGGCCCAGATGAACTTCCTCCTGCCCTCTTCAAATATGGAGGTCCTGTTCTCACTAGCGAACTGGCATCTCTATTCCATCAGCTTTGGACTACTGAAACCATTCCATCCGACTGGAATTTAGCGGATGTTATACCTGTTTACAATAAAGGAGACTGGACTATTTGCTCCAACCATCGTGGCATCAATCTCATTTGTGTCGCATCCAAACTGCTCGCTACCGTACTCTTACGGAGGCTCATTTGGGTATGGGAACAGCACCTGCGTGAACAATAAGCTGGATTTCGCTCGGGTCACGGTTGCGTCGATCACATGTTTACAAGCCTCCAGATACTTGAACCTCGCCATATTCGAGCCACTTATGACCTTTTTGACAGAGTGACTCTTTGGGACTGCCTACTGAAGAGGGGAGTACCTAAGAAGTATATCAGTATTCTCCGTGTCATTTATCATCAAACTTCTTCCTCGTGCGAGCATACGGAGAAATTTCGCTCCCTTTCAGTATCACTAGCGGTGTTAGACAGAGTTGACCACTCTCGCCATTCTCGTACAACTTCGTCATAGACGAGATACTGGATACTGCTCTGGATAACTGAGTTATGCAGTGTTGAACTGTTCCCTGATGACTGCCTTCGGGACTTAGAGTTCGCCGATGACATCGCTGTGATTTGCGAGCCCTCCAAAACTGCCCAGCATGTGCTGCTCAGACTGGAGATGTCCGCTGCCCTAACAGTTGTTTTCCTTTTCACTCTCTCCTTTTTCTTCTTATATGTGGTGGCACTCAGCCAATTATATTTTAATTGGTATTATGTTGAATATATATATATATATATATATATATATATATATATATAATGTGCTTCCGGGTCGAGCCCATGTTGGACAAAGCTGCGCGTTGTAATGACGATTTTAGACTAGACCAACGAGCGTCTATTGATTCAGTTTGTGCAAGTACGAGGCGTGGTGCGCTGGCAGCAAATTCTGATTCTATTGCTGACTCAAGAGATCGGCAGCAGTCAGTAATTTTCCAATGAGGCAGGGTTAATTCTCTTTGGTGGTAGGGTCTTTCGGCGCGTTGTCAAGGGGAGTCTGAATTTGGTGCGCATGAGTGCGTGGTCCGAAACATTTTTATTGTCCGCTTCAGACTCTTTGTACGCTCGACAGTCATCGATGAAGGACATCCACCAGGATTGGATTAAGATGTAATCTATCTGCCTTGCTATAAGACCATCATTGAAGTACCACGTCAGAAGATGCATCCTGGGATGTTGGGAGTGATAATCGCTTATGCACAACCGGTTAAGGTCAGTGAAGCTACGCTATTGGTCCCCAGTGTCACAATGCTCTCCAAGAGCGGATCTTCCGAGTATGTGACGGGTCTGCTCGTTCCTCAGCCCGGTTCGTGCATCCCAGTCCCCAGCAATAATGAAGATGTCGCGTTTTGGAGCATGGTTTACCACAGTTTGTAGAGCATCGTAAAAGTTATCTTTGTCCGTTTCCGATGAAGATAGGGTTTGTGTGTAGACAGAGATTATGGTCAGATTCATCGGGTGATCTTTGAAGCGTGCAACTGATATTCCAGCTGCTATTGGCTTCCATGAAAGGAGAGCGTAGTGTGCCTGGCAACTGAGAGCCATGGCGACTCCATAATTGCTAGAATTATCTTCCGGCCCACTGTGGTAAATCCATATGTGGTGTCTACACTAGGGACATTGATTTGTTGAGAGCCATAGCCGGGTACTCATGATTCTGACAGGCATGCTATGTCGATCTGGCAGTCATGTACTTTGCGCATGGTCAACACGGCTGCCGACAGTTAATAGGGTTCTGACCTTCCAGCATCCAATGAATAGTGGCTTCCCGGGATTGAGAGACCCAGGTAGCTTACTTATCACACTGGCTACTGGAATAGCGAAGAACGCGTCGCCTTCCGGGAACTCCGTTGCATGAGAAGAATCGTTGGTAACGGTCATCTCACGAAGTTACGTGGGGATTATGCGTACGTATGAGCACCCCAACCTCTTCCAGCTTTTGTTCGAGGGTTCACTTCTAGCCTTTGCACAGCCAAGTGCTACATGCAAGGCAGCAAGGATTTGGGAAATTGTCTTAACTTCTTGCCGATTGATCACGGGTCGATCTCTTCCGTCGGGTTCTCGGGACTGACGTTGCATGCGGGTACTAACTCACCGCGAATAGTGTTCCCGGCTATCCTCAACTGGTTTAGCCCATCTGCCTGACGGTTCACCGTGGTGTGGCCGCTATCGCGTTCAAGCAGATTCTTAGAGTCACAGGTGAGAGCTGGGTGACAGGTGGAGACCGAAGACTGGCGGACTACCACGGAAGGTAACACAGCTCCCCTACCAGCGTTGCTACTCCTCCCATCTACAAGATTCGAGCTTCTGTGCTTACCCTGTGATCCCCATGAGTGATACTGCCAGCATATTCTTATGGAGTTTGCCAGGAGATAAGGCAACTTCAAATACCGGTGAAGCCGTTGTAGGCGTTGCCCTGAGTCTCCGGACTGAAGCTGCTCTGGTTGACTAGATTCCAATGAACAGCCGGATGTGCGCCGTCAGATTGCCTGGCTCGTTCAGCGGTCTCAAGTCGCGCGTAGACGAACAGTGCCTGTTTCTCATTGCCGCCTATGCGCCCCCAATTGTAGCGCTGATTCTGTAAAAGATGACTTTTATCACCAACTGAAGGTGCTCCTTGGTTACAGAAATGTTAGAGACACTGTACAGCCGTCTGGCGTCCTGAACGCCCAAATTGAAAAGCTGTTCACTGACGAGCTGCATCTGGGCGGCCAACATGGTGTACGCTCCCTTGGTGATAACGGTGTGCAATTACTATGCCTGTGTGCAAATGCTCGTCTACTTCTCGCGAGCAAGAACTTCCGATGCAGCACCAGCAGAAGAGTGGCATGGGGCCTACCCGCATCAAACCGGGTATGGACACAAATCGACCAGATTACGAAAGTTATCACCGGAAAGTCTGTGTCAAAAAGACTGCTCAATTTGGAGCACCAGTGTGGAATCTGATCACGAACTCGTTTGTGCCGATATTACAGCTCGCCTCGGTGGACGCATGCGGCGATGCTGTGAGTGCATAGCTACACGCCAGCTGGCGAAATCAGATGTTATGGATGCGTATCAGCGTACGCTGGCATCCGGACTGAGTAGGCGCTCTCTAAGTATAGTAAAAGACTACTGGTCGCATAGTCCCCGAACTTTGTTAGCAACAGGTACATCTCCACGTGGTAAATCAAATTGCCAACCTGAAAATTGGGTCTCTATGATGTCCATGGAACTTAGGGGTGCTCGTCGACACATTCAGACTGGGAGCGAACACAACGAGGCTCGCGAAGCTTCAGGGACAAATTACGTGCTAGCCTGAAGAAAGACCTCGAATTCTGGTGGTCCCATCGTGTATCGGAGATGGAAATAGTCGCTGCTTTTTGTGGTCATTGTAAGTTATTCTGTCTGACACGTGGAATGGGCAGAAAGTGACCTGGTGTTTGGGAGACCATAAATGACGAGAGTGGATGACCGATACACAGCTTGTCAAAACCCTTGGATCACTGGGTCGAGCACCTTGCAAAGTTGCTTAACCAACCGGAGTTACAGTTTCTCCATCGGCTGTGGTTCACCGTTCTCCCTGGGCCGCCGCCTTGTACACACCATCACGCAGATGTAGAACGTGCGATCAGACTGTTGAAAGTGAATGAGGCCGCAGTAGCAGATAGAATTGCCTCCAGCTCTCTCCAAATTCAGGGACACGCTCTTATGGATGATTTGCACAATTTATTAGGGAAGTTGTAGGAGCAGCAAATTGTCCAAACAGACTGGAGCCGCTCTGTAATAGTCCCAATTTTGAAGGGGACTTCACATGCTGAATACAGCACTCATAAAGGGATTAGTTTGCTCTCAGTTGCGTCTAAGATACTCGTCTCTGTCGCTCTTCTTATACTTTCTGGCAGCCTTTAAAGCAAGATTCGTCAGGAACAAGCCGGGTTTCGTCGTATTCGCGGATATATTGATCACCTCTGCACATTACGTCAATTGTTGGAGCACTGCCTTATTTAGCTGCGTGGCACCGTACTCGTGTTTCTCGACATCAGAGATGCGTTCGATTTAGTGGATAGATGTGCCCTATGGGACTGCCTACCCAGCGAACGTGTGCGCGAAACGTATGCAGTATTGTCAAAGCGCTTTACTCGCATAGTTCGGGCAAAGTGAGGGTTTGCGGCAAATTCTCGCCACCCTTAACTATTTCCTGCGGTGTACTACAAGGACGCCACTGTCACCTTTCTTTTTCAACTTCTCCATTGACGAAGAGTGGAGACTGTGTTCACTGGACACGAGTTGGGAGGTGTAGAGCAGCTCCCAGCTGATCGACTTCGTTACTTGGAGTAAGCCGACGATGTTGTCCCTATCTGTGACAGCTTTCAAACATGTCAAGTAGCACTCGACAAACTAGCATTGGCTGTCAATCGTTTCAGACTATGCGTCGAACACTCGAAATGTAAAGTCCTTCTCCAAGATTGGCTGGGAGTCACTCCTGCGCTGAACCTTGGTGCTGATCAGCTTGAAGTCGCTGAGAAATTCAAGTGTCTAGGCAGCTATATCAGTGCCATTGGAATGGAAGATGAGATCATAAACCGCATTGCAAAAGCTCGAAGTGCTCTTGAACAGTTGCTAAACCTAGCTCATAAAGCCAACAGACATAGAGATGCTAGTCACGTTTGATCATCACTGCCTTCACAGCTTAGCTCATGTCTAGTGGGAGCACCGCGTGATCAGTCAACGTCTTAGGCGTCGTCTATTTGGTGCAGGTAGAGCAAGTGAACCGCTCAGTAATGTTAGTTCACGTACCGAACTCCCATGCCTGGGTTACACTTTGCGCATGCCAGCCCACCGACTCCCTCAACGCGCGTAGTTTGTGCGCCCGGAGTGTGGATGTCAGAAGCGGAGGGGAGACCAAGAAATGACTTGATCAAGACGAATGAACTTGGCGTTGGTTGATGTGTCCCGACTGCCTGGCTGGGATCCGAAGGACGATGAACACGTCTGATTGGATACACTAGTTGACATGGCAAGGGGCTAACCCCAGCGGCGTTGGTATTGTGGGTTTCTTTGTCCCCCCCTATGCTGGTTATCTTCCCACTCCACCCCCGATCTCCTGTTTGAAATATAATGTATTACTAAGCAGCATGTGGAGTTTTTGCATTCCATAATGTTCAGTATATTGCTTTTCGTATATCTGCGTATCGCGACACAATAGTTGAAGTGGGTGTTAATGTGAACTAATGTGTACTAATGGCGATAAGTATGGTAAATAGTTGCCAAGGGACTTAAACCATAGTATAGTTGTATTGTGCAGCATACCCCAGACAACACAACGTGTCCGTCTTCTGGAAGCGTTCAGAGTAATTAGCTAAGAGTTCATAACTCGCCTGATGCAGTTTCCGAAGCATCAGCCATTCCGCTGCTGAAACCCAAGTTGTGGAAGTAGACTGAGTTAACGATGAGCCTTGCGTTGCCTTAGTATCTGTATCGACTTTTTCTTTAAACTAAGTGGCTTTGAACATTGCTTCTTTTACGCAACGCAATAATTCTACGGAATATATGTAATCAGTGGGGGAGAATACTCAAAATACAATAGCGTCCATAGACGAATACTAATGGAGCAAATGTGCCACCGTTGATAAACGCCATTTCTATGCAACACGTAAACTAAGCCAACTGAGATGATGAATGTACCTAATTACATAAATAATACTCCATAAGAACTGAAGGAACCACAACATGTTTATCCTGCCCTTGAATCCGCGATTGAGAAGGGGTCGGGAATGCTTATATGCAAACTTTCACCCAGTTAAATCAATTTTTTCACACTGTTTATTGACCGTCGTGAAGATGAGTAGGTTGATATCAGCGGTGCCCCGAAAACACATTGGCGCTTCGCTACCGCGCAAACGACAGCAGCAAAATGCAGGCCGGGATACTCTGACGCCGCTCACACGTACGTAGGTAAAAGCCGGTGAGGTGTGAAGTTTACGCCAGACTCAGAGATCAGCCTGCCTCCGACCGGAGACGGATGTTCAGCCCAACTTAATATACCTACTGAAGTCAAGAGTCCAGCGAATGACAGTTTTGCTGAACTGTTTCGCTAATATGAGGTGCGAACCTGTGACACTTAAGCTGATAAGTCCCATCAGAAAATGAATGAGTTTCCGCTGCTGGGCAAATAATAAGTACGTTAAACTAAGGGATTAACATTGAGTAACAGAGAGTATCTGGAATGGTGTAGTGGATAACATTACTGAAAGATTCGAGTCAATAAATCCAGAAGGGTCACTGGTATTCAACTGGATACACAGTTAGTATTTGCAGTCTGGCTCATTCATTCAACCACAAAATTAAAAACTGATGCGTGAAGAAGTGAGATCACTATACCAGGCAGGCCTGAATTATAAGTGCTCACAACTCACCACATTCCTAGTACCAGTCGACCTGAGGTCACATGTCATCGGTAAGGGAGAAAGCAGTCATCATTATCATGTGACGTCATAGTAACCCTAACGGGAAGATTATAGTTTATGGGGCGGGAGGTTACGTAACCATGTTCAGGTCAGCTGACCGGTCATCATGGGCTCAGCTTCGCTAATAGGCGTTTGTCTGTTATCCCGGTCACTGTGCTATGACCACCATGGATGTGATCACTGGTTTGCCTTTGTTATCGCTCGCGATGGGAGGGGTGAAGATAAGCCGTTGCGCAATCTACTTGACCAGATTGCGTCATCAGTCCCATTAAGGCAATTAGCCATTTGTGAAGTTATTGACTTGCAATAACCGGAAGCCTCATGAACAAAAAATTGAAGATTGATAGGGAGTGAATGGCCGACTGAGCACTGTTTTACCTTCCGTGATGTAATTTCGAATGCCGAAGTAAAACTATTGAGCGAATGGAACAAAACAAATTCTCACCAAGGGCGCATTGATTAGAAAGTGGTCTTGGAATAACCCACTCCTGGAAGTAAAGCCATACCGACATGAATGAAGGATAGAACACAAGTAAAAGGGATATGGTTACCTACTAGGATAAACGTGGTAATCGAAGTGCAACGATTTTGAGCGGGTAACCAGTTAAAATAGTTTAAACACACATACACTTACTTTACGGCGCATCCTGAGGATGCGATGAGAGGAGGGTAAGAAATGATCCCTTTGCCGGCGTCGCTCAAGATAACTGAAGCCCAAACGAAGCTTGTCAGGATATGCGAGGATAGAAAAGTCCAAAATAGAAACTGGCCATCATATGGGTGTGGGCCAGATGGGCACATCTGAACACAATGGAACAGTACGAGTGAAGGGCATGTATATTGTTGCTTAGTTGAGCGTGCAAGAACACATTTTGTAGAATGTACACTAAGTAATCAGTACTAAATCCTAGGTAGCAACCTTCAACTGTGTAGTGATAAAGAAATCTGTGGGGATGACTTCAGAACATTTGCACTATCTTCAGAGCAGAGTCAAACTGTTACCGTTTATTTTTGAGGACAGTAGATAGCAGGAAATTTGCCTTTCTATTTCAAACCAGAAGCTGTTTCTCCAAAAGCTGCGCCATGGTCCCACCGAAACAGCGGCATACGTCAAATCCGACAGGTGATGCATCAGTGGCGAAGGATTTTACAACAAACGAGTGTCACTTATGAAATTTCAGGCTGTCGAGCTTGATTAGTTACTGTGCCTCAGTTAATTAACTAGACCTAGCGATCCCCAGCGATTTTGGCCGTTCCTTCCTAGCGACATCCCATACTGATGTTACAAAGGAAGTTTAGTGAAATTAACGCAACAGGTTCACCATTATGCAAGGTATTTTTCCATGCCTAAGATGGATGCCTTGCTTGAAGCACCTGCAGTTGGTGGTTTGCGAATCCCACACAGAAGCAGCGAGAAATGATGACTGTATATGCCACTGGATTTGACTCATTTGTCTGAAAAATGGATACTCGCTTACTGGAGGGTGGTCAGCGAAACGGCACAATAAAATCGTACGATGGACTGTAGTGCGGTTCAGCGGCGATGATGAATACAGAATACTGAATACCATTAGGAAGATGCAATAAGTTATGTCTCTGTGTAGCTGCATCTAAAATCGCTCAGGTACGATTATCGACTAGGTTGGCGAGCCTTTCCGATATTTTATGTCGACAAAGTATCTATCTATAAAGTACTGAATCCAGTAACCGACTTTCTTCGACATCGTGCGTCAGCAAGAAGTCGCGAGGCCGTCGTATGTTTGCCACAGAAATGAGTGGGCTTGGGTGCGCTTGATTCCCCTAATACAGCGTGCTTGTGCTTGCCTGTGAGTGCGTGTGGGCCGGCTCCGTTTAAGAAGCGTGGCTCCCATCCACATGCCTCCCGGTCTTATTCCCTCGGGTTTACACTAGATATGGAGTGTGTGGGTGGAACTATGGATGGTGCCTCGCAAGCCACCCATGGTCCTTCTGTAGGCGCAGGCGTCCTGTGGCTGTTCCTGTGGATGACGCAGTGAAAGGCGAATCCGGAAACGGTGGCCGTTAAATAAATAAATATATATATGTATGTATATATATATAGGGTACTTTGGCGACAAGTATTGAAGGCGATGTTTGCACGCCTGTGTGATGTGGACTGTATAGCCACAGTGGGCGACCTGTGGCACCACATTCGCGACCAGATGCTGCAGAGGAGACCATTGGGCGCGCAAACTGTAAGCAGCCTGAGTGATTTGATGAGAACAATGCGACGATTGGCACACGCGTAAGAAGAATGCAGCATTTGCTGCACATGCCGCAGACCACTGTGATTTGGGGAAGAATAGTTAGTTTCGCAAACTGCGACCGCGACGGACCTGCGAGCTCGGTCGCATTTAAACTGCATGGTGGACGGAGAAGCCGAAGCAGATGGAATGCTACGCCGAACAGCGCTGACACAAGGAATACATTGACTCCTTGAAGGCGGTGTATGGACCGAAAATGGAGCCGCTGAGGACGCTGATCGATGGTAGTTCAAGCGTTACCTGCACACAGACTATAGACATAATGCAGACCTGGTGCAAACACTTTGACTGTCTCTTGAAAAACCGTTCAGAGATCGCCTGGCCTACTTTGAATGGCCTCAAGCAGCACGATGTGAAGCCGATTCTGGCGGACACGCCGACACTGCATGTGGAGCAGAGAGCCCTTGCTCAGCTGCGAAACGCAAGGGTGTTGGGGCCGACGGGATCCCGCCTGAAGTATTGAAATACGGCGGACACGCGATGGTGACTGCGCTGCATCACTTAGTGCAACGCGTGTGGATTGGGGAGGAGGCGCCTCCTGAACTAAAGGATGCTCTTACCACTGTACAAGGGCAAAGGGACCAAGCAATGGTGTGCGAGTTATCGTGGCATCAACTTGCTGAGTCGTGTGAGCGAGGTGATTGCCCGAATCCTGCTCAACCGCCTCGTAAGTCAGGCTGTAGAACCTAACGTGGAGGAAGAGTAGGGTTGATTCCGCTCGGGTCGCACACTATAGATATGGTGTTTGCGGCTCGTCAGTTGCAAGAGAAGTGCAGAGAACGACACCATCCGTTGTACTCGCTTTTTGTTGATTTCACCAAGGCTTTTGATACGGTGCATTGCGAGGCATTGTGGCTAGTGTTGGGTAACGTTGGCTGCCCGCCTAAGTTGGTTAGTTTAATTTAATGTCTGCACAGTGGTATGCGAGCGAGGGCGCAGCTGATTGGAGGGACCTCGGATGACGTTGCAGTTGTCTCTGGTGAGAAGCAAGGCTGTGTCTTAACTCCTACCCTGTTTAGTATTTATCTTCATGCATTGATGTGCTTTTGATGCGGCTTGTGCTTGCGGTGTTCGTGTGGAGCACCATTTTGATGGTGGTTTGCTGAACATCCGTCGTTTCGGTGTGAGAACTCTAGGCTGTGAGACAACTATCCGTATGTTGCCGTTCGCTGACGATTGTGTGTTGTTTGCACACAGCGCGGATGAGTTGCAGCACATGAGTATTGCTCTAGCTTAGACAGCGGCCAAATTCGGGCTCACCATCAACACAAGCAAAACTGTCTGTCCCTTTCAGCCTTCACCGGTGGTGCAATGTACAATGGTGACATAAATCAGCATTGGAGCTGAAGTATTGGAAACCTCCTCTCTCTTCTGCTACTTTGAGCGTGTGATGTCGGCTGCTCAGCGGCTACTCAGTGAGCTTCGAATCCGCGTGTCGAAGTCAGCGGCGGCATTCAGGAAACTTGAGTACCGAGTGTGGAACAACCATCAGCTTACCATTGGCACGAAGCTGATGGTGTGCAAATCCATGGTGCTGTCCGTTCTATATGACATGGAACGTGGACGATGTACCGGCAGGATGTGCGATATCTCGAGCAGTTCCATTGACAGTGTATGCGACGGATTCTTTGCACTGGTTGAGGCGACAGAGTTGCGGACACGGAAGTGTTGCGCCGTCGTGAAATATATGGAGTGGACCGTAGACTTTTGCCGAAACACCTGAGGTGGTTCGGGCATGTGAACCGTGTGGATTCGACGTGGATACCGGAACAGCTATTAGATGGGTAGCTGAGTGTTGGGAAGCGGCTTATGGAGAAACCGACGCTTCGTTTCCAGGACATGATCAAAGTGAGCCTCTCACGTTCTAATCTTGATTGCAGGTCATGGGAATCAAAGACGGTTGATCGGTTTACATGGCCCGATCTGGTCACGAAGGCAGTTGCCAAGGTGCAGGAGAAAGGCCTCATGCGCAGGGTGAAGAAGCGGTAAGTGCGGAAGCCGCAGGCGCCGATGGGTTGTTCTTCATCGACATCGAGCGCATGGTGCTGAGCACATGCGGTCGCGAGTGCCTGAGTCAGACAGGCTTAGTGAGCCATGAGCGACGCCACTCGGGCCCACCACGGAAGCGACGACGACTCCTGCAGAGAACGTAGGAAGAACCGATGCATCGTTTGTAGGTACAATGCATGCGGTTTACTAACAGTTTGATCGCATGCTGAGTCCCTTTATTTCAGGTCGTGAGTTTGCTATATTCATTCATTATTGCCTAGGTGAATTATCTTCTATTAACTTGCACACATCGTACAACTTAAATGTAGTTAATTTTGATAAAATTTTCGCGATTGTGACATTTTCTTAAAATATATTTTCTGACGTCTTGAAAATAAGCGAAATTATTTAGCAACACATTTATTTCATTTGCTCATTTATTAAAGAGCCATGTCGGCATGTCTTTAAGTATCATTCGATTTATTTTAGGTGATATTGTCGTTTCAAGTGATTGGCTATTGCTTGATATCCCCGGTGTGGCTGCGCTTGATGTGCATGTTGACAAGAGGCCTACCTGTCTATTACCCACTACCTCGTTCATACTGGCTGCAGGTGACTGTTGGTCGTTGCTGGAGGGAACGGGGTGCACGGTCCTTGTGACCGTGTTAGGCTCGATAAGTCGTTCCATGCAGTCAGTGTGGAGCTGACTACAGTCCAGCCATCGCATTGTTTGCGCTTGATTCCCCAAGTACAGCGTGGTAGATTTTGCCTGTGAACGAGTGTGGGCTGGTTCCTTTGATGAAATGTGGCTGCCACCCACATGCCTCCCGGTCTTATTCCTTCGGGTTTACACTGGATATGGAATGTGTTGATGGAGCTGTGGGTGGTGCAGCGCAAGCCATCCATGGCCGTTCTGTAGACGCAGGCGTCCTGTGGCGGTCCACAGTAACAGTCGAATCCGAAACTAGATGTCACCAACCAGATTTATCACTTAAACTAATCAGATCAATTTCCCCTATTGTTACGTTTTTTTGCGAATTTATTGGTCTGTAGAATTTTTGAAAGCAATTCTTCACATTTGGTTTGATCGTATTGTTACTTTATTTTAAATCTCAAATTTATCATAGCTTTGAATGCCGCCTTCAGTGGTGAAGGATCTGAAACACTTCCTCTGGCTCTTCGCAAAGTTTTTGTAGTCATATCTTGCGTGCTATTCTGCATTGGTTAGGTGCAGCGCAATGAATATTTTATTAGTTTTTCGAATCCGCTGCGATATGGTATCATTTAACTTGATTGTAGAAGGTTTAGGCGATGTGCACTGAAGTAGCGTGACACAATGCAAGCAAAAAGTACCGGATTTGGACGGAATTTGGCACAGCATTACCCTGCGACAGAGCGACTGTATTATGTTAAATATATGACTAACAACCGGTAACAGCAGTCGTTTGTTTCTAGCGAAACTTTGTATCAGCTTAAGCCGCACTCTTCCTTCCGGAACAGATCCGTGAGGTACATGCACAACTACTCTAACTTGAAAATGAACAACACTTTGGTCGAACTACTGCCGCTTGGTTTAAAATTTTGCGCCTATAGACACAGATGTAACCAGCTATGCTAGGAGTCGCAAGCTGAAAGCCAATTTGGTCAGGTAAAAGGGCTAGTCGTGTAGTAGACTGTGGATCTGGAGCAGTTTTGATTTTCTCTGGTAATACGCTCCTACCAATATCGCAACCACCATGACCCTACACTTGGCCTGGCATGAGAGCACTTAGCAGTTGTGAAGGAGTTAAACAATAACAATGGTATCGTCCTGCACAGAGCGAACTAAAATACCGGGGTCGCGCTATTAGACAAGTTTGCAAAATTGCTTAGCGATGAGAATAACTTTTCTTTCACAATAGAGAAAAGACCAGGCGGAGCACACTAGAGGCAGATAACTAAGAGCATGCATGTGCTGCGGAATAAGTGATACATTTCACTGGCCTTTAATGATTGTTTGAATCCAGGAGAAATGGACATTACAAGATTTTACGGGTGGCCAAAAATCCATAAAGCTGGCTTCTCACTTCACCTTATTTTGTCCTTGGTTAATTCGCCCTATGATCAGCTCGTACAGTGGCTGATAACACGCTACAGTCCTCAGGATAGATTTCAATGTACGGAAGATATGTGACAGTTCAGCATCGATAAGAAAGTAATCTTCTCCCTCGAGGTGCTCTCGTTTTCTACCAGCATTCTACTGCTTAAAACGACCTATTACGTATGTAACCATATAACGAATGCATACACAAGTCCTAGTAAGTGAGCTAAAGTGCGTCCTCTTGCGGTGTACCTGGAATGTCCAGTTCCTATGTATGGTAAATACCACCGGTAGAAGGAAGATTTACTATGGGATCGCCACTTGGTCTGCTGTTGGTTGATATTTCCATGGTGAAATTAAACAACACCAAGCTGTACAGACGGATATCGTTGGCTATGAATGCTATCATTGTTATATGGATGAAATACTACTATTCGAAAAGAACGCGAACTTTGTAATAGCGAGCCACCCGGTAGAGATAGCGCACTGTGGCTACTGAGCGCATGTAGAAGCCTGTTTAGACAATACACGGTCATTCCCCGCGTTTCACCCTGGGGTACAGCCAATGAAGTGAGCACGTAGACAAACTGCTCGTCGGATACGGCCAAAGTGGTAATGACAGACTTTGAGGAACAACGTCTAACATTTCGTAAAAAATATAAAAAATGATTTACAGAGCCATTTTAAAGTCAGCAAAAATGCGGAGAATGTTCTTTTCGATAATTCTCATCGGGCGTATACACCAAGTCCAGATGAACCAGTCGTTTAAAGTCTTCTATACCATCCCTAAACGCTACCCAAAACGTTTTAAGAAACATCTGTTGACCATTTCTGAAGCCATTGCAATGTAGGTTCTTAAACCGGAGCTGTGCAAACAGCGCACATTTTTACTGGTTCTGAAATTACCCTGGCCATGAACTATCTCCGTCATTTCACCTCGGCCTTCAAGGTTGATATTGTAGTGCAACAGAAAACATGCTCTTTCAGTATATGGTAACATTGGATTTTATGGTTGTTTTAACCTTCGAAACGTCCATTTGTTTAACTGACTGCACATCCGTTGTCACAAACCGTTTTGGTGAGTTCCTCGCTGCACGTTTCTCGCTCTGTCTGATTCGCTTCCCATTCTTGTAGTCTGCACAATACACGTTGGGTTCAGTTGCCTCCGACTTCTATACTGTCGTATTTGACACCTCTTACGTGTCATTGCTTACCGACTAGTATCCCAGGCTCCGCCCAACAATATATGACCAACCTTGATCACGTGCTTCCTAACGCGACAGTCTGATTGATCAAACCACTTAGTTTTCATACTGCCCGGTTAATGAGTTGGTTGTTTCTGTATAGTCCTTTACTCAAATTAGACAGGCGTCTACGGGCATTTTTCTCTCCAACTTTTTGTTTCATACTTGTAAAGCCAGATGAGAATTATCGAAAAGAGTATTCTTCGCACATTTGCTTAATTTTGACTCAAATGGGAATAATTTACGAACTGAACAAATGAAAGCAACCCAAAGAGATATTTCAGTTGATTAACGAAGTATGCAGGGAGGACTGTATGAGTCGCACGCAGTTCTATAAGTTGTTTAAACGTTTCGAACACGACAGAACGTCGGTCACTGAGGATCCCAAGTCTGGACGACCACCCATATCTACAGCCGACGATCATATCTGGAAGGGTTGTACTGTGAGGCTTGAAAATCGTCGTGTAACTGTTCAAGAAATTGCTGACAAAGTGGGTATCAGCGTGATTATTCTGTTAAATTTTGAGTGGCGAACTTGAAATGGGCCTTGTCAGTACAAAACTCGTACCACGTTTTTTGGCTGAAGCTCAGAAACAGAACCGTGTTAAAAGCAGCCAGGAACTGCTTGCCACTACGAATGACAATGAAAACGTTTTAGAGAACATCACAACTGTTGATGTGACATGCATTTATGGCTAGGCTATTGAAATCCAGGTGCAGTCATCGCAGTAGACCAAAAAGAGGTCTTCTTGTCCAAATGAATCACGTATGAGTCCGTTGAAGACCAAGGTGACATTGTTTATGTTTTTGACTGCAAAGGAATTGTCCATCAGGAATTAGCATCACGTGGTCAAAAGATAAAAGTAAATTTTCCAAGGAATTCCAGCATACTTGAGGAATGTTATGTACAAGTAAAGGCCTGAACTATGGGAAAATCAGACTTAGATGTTGCATTAATGCGCAGAATCATTCATCGTTCCATGTCTGCAGCTACCATAAAAAGGACAAGGTCCCGTTGTGCATCACCCACCCGATTCTCCGAACCTAGCCCCAGGAGACGTTTGCTGTTTCCTAAACTTAAAATCGCGCTGACAAGACGTCAGCTTCAACCATAGCAAAGAGTCAGAACAATTCGACAAACAGCATGCGCACGATCCCAGAAAGTGCTTTCCAGGGGGTCTTCCAAAATTGGAAGCACCGTTGAGAACGATGTATTGTTAGTAGAGGATTACTTTGAGTGGGACAGCGCTTAAAATGCGGTACAATGAACAGTAGATTTGTTAAGGCAAAACTTCACTTTCCTTTTGAACACAGCAGTAATTGTTGCAGCTAGTGTGTACGTCAAGCGCAATGAGGCTATCGACCCCTTGGACCAGGCACACGCAGAGATGATGTCTACCTATCAGTACGGAGCAAATAACATTTGCGAGTTATTGTTAAAGGCACTGATGATACAACACGAAATGCGTGCATTTGCCAGTCGTCGTCTTCTTACTGCGTTTTTCAAGTTACTAAAGGGAACTAACTGTTTAAATAACTGTTTGTCATTTCTCAAAGTCCTACTAGCCAGAAGAACGATTGTTTCCATTCAAGGGAAGGTTAACCTCAAAAATTACTTCGGATGGACACTACACAAACTTCCACAGCCCCCTTCGCATGTGATATAAGTGGAACTTGATTCGCTGCCCTACATCGATAACATGTAACGTCTTCGTTTAAGATAAGCTGAGTGATAAGCTTAGTGCATACAGAATGTGTTGCGTGAAAATGGGCATCATGATAGATACATTTCTAATGATACTCAGTAGAAACGAAAACCGATTCCGGTTTCAGAGACTGCGTAGAAAGAGCTATTCATAAGACTGCCTCTCAAAAGCGGCGCAACCCGGATAACCTTCGCTTGAAAGTCTGATATCTGCAGTATATTTTCCCAGCAGCGACCCAGAAATGCAGGTGCTCCACCGAAACACTTATTCGCGCGCAACACAAGGGAAAGCTAAATATGTTGAGTGCTTCTATGGTCATTTATGAGTTCCAATGCGCATGTGACGCAAAGTATGTCGGCGAACAGCGCCGCACTTGTATAAGCGCGTCCATGAGCAGTACCTACTCTGGTAACGTCTAGGCGGCACTGGGGTAAACTAGCAGCCCCATTTTGGTTCATCCTTTCTATAACTACCATCTAGTAGACTCATACCATACCCTTCGTGTAGTCTTCACGGTCCGTACACTGTAATTGAAGCTTATGCCCCTTACGCTTAAAACAGCCATGGTCATCTAAACTTGGCTGTTGCAGCCGCTTGTGTGCTCGCAGAAGGAACCAATGCATGCACAGTAGCTGCGTTGTCAAGTGGAGGCGGAAGACGCTGGGGCCAGTTACTCTGGACGAAAAAGCACCGGCGTTGTAGGTTAGGTTAATTGTTGATTCACGAACATGGCCGGCACGTGGCCTATTTCCTTGAAACCATTTGATCGCTTTTCATGCAATTGCTGCATTCTTTAGGTAAGCTTAGGGGTTGGACGATGAATCAGTGCAAAAATTTTCCTACTCAATCTACAGCTTTCAGTAAATAAGCAAATCTGGTCGCTGGTATCCGTTTTCTGATTTACCTATCACTGTAACCGCGAACGGCCACAGGGCACCTGCACCCACAGAGTGACTACGGGCCACTTGCGTTGCACTACCCACAGCTCCCTCTACACACCATATATCGGCTGTAACTCCTAATGAATAATACTAGCAGATGGATGGATAGGCACCACAAGTTATTCAAAGGCGACCTACGCTGCTTCGACACGCATAGCATTCTTATAAAAATTAGGGGAAGCGTGCATACCAGATGTACACCGGATGGTGCCTAGGCCTTAGCATGTCCCATGCTAGATCGTACCACTGTTTGAACCTAACTCTGTCACGAAAACCGTGCACCCTGTCTCAGTTAGTAAGGACTGTCCGTTTCATGGAACCCATAATCGATATGGCGGTATTTTAGGCGCCTTACGCCAAATGTTAGTAAATAAGAGGTAAACTAGCTAATGTTTAGCAAGTTCCGGAGGATGGTTGAGATAAAGCAGCAAAACAACTCAATAACTTTAAGTGTGAGCTGGTGAACTCACCGAGAGGTTTTGAGGAAAACAATTAAAAGTACATTTGGTTAGCAGCTAAGAATACAGGTTTGCTTTTTGTATGTACGTAGGGTGAATGAACAGTTTGGACCCTAAGTAACCACATGAGATACAGATTCCTCAAACGCAACACAACCTCCGGCTCTGCTGAAGCGCTTTGGTTGTAACGGAAAAGAACTCTTCAGCTTGTGACTAACAACACTTCGGCAGACTCAATGATGTCACTTTCCTTGAGAAAATGTTTGCCAACTAAAGGTTTTTACATATTTGGAAATGGGTGGAAGTCAGAGGGAGTCAGATCTGGTGAGTAGGACGGATGAGGAAGTCGCTTGAAGCAGCAATCATGGATTGTGCTTTTAGCAATGGAAGAGGTGTGAGCTGGATCGTTTTCATTTTGAAATTGACTATTTTCGTCGTCATTCCTGGTCTCTATTCTAGCGTTGTTTGGGATACGTTGCAGGAGCTTATAATAATACTTTCCGGTGATGTTATGACCTCTTTAAAGGAAATTAATATTTATCACACCTCAGGAATCTCAAAAAGTAGATACCATCACTGCGCCAGCTGACGGCGTAACTATGGCCTTTCTTGGCCTCGGAGATAATGCACACTTCCATTGCTTTGATTATTCTTTGCTTTCTGGTTGATGTGGTGGACCCAGCATTCATCCATAGTGACAAATTGTGCAAGAAAATTATCGACGTCTGCTCAAAGAGTTCTAAGTTGTTTCGTGACATAACATGCTGAATGCGCTTCTGCTCAGGAGTCAGAGGATGTGGCACCCATCGATTGGACAGTTTTGAGTAACCTTACTCCTTAGTTAGAATATTATCTGCACACTCATGCGAGGTGCCCAACAACTTGGCCATCTGACAAGTTGTTATGCGGTGACCTCGAGTGCTCGCATCCACTGCTAGGCCAAGATTTTCTTTGCTAGTGGCTGTTGATGGTCTCTCTGACCTGGGCTCCTCCTCAATACTTTTTCTGCCGCAGTTAAATTCTTGCACCCAACGTCTAACTGTGGCATATGAAGGGGCTTTGGCATGCAATGCATTGAGCATATCCTGGTGGATTTCAGATGGTAACATTCTTTTGAGATAGAAATATTTGATCACTGCGCGATGCCCTGATTTCTCCGTTTTCACCGAATTGTGAACCCTATTCAATGCAAAAGTATGCTTAAATGGAAGTGGATAAGTTAGCAATATGAATTTGCATTATATGAATAAGGAAGTGCTAGATTATAAAGCATTATTGGGCTTGCCAGGTTATCTAATTTATGTCCCAGGCTTGAAATTTTCATGCACCTGATGTAGTTTCCTAATAAACTTGTTATACAGAGAATTGTAACTGACTCGATGAGTCCTCGAGGTGCTTTTAGATAATGTTAACTTGGGTCAGAAATAACTTGCGAGGGAAGTGCTTTCCACAGCCAGCACATTCGAAGGGCTACGAAGGTACGGTAGCATTGACACTGGAACAATGACATATTACGAGCGAAAAAGCGGATGAGTATCAAATCCCGTAGGACGGCCAAAATGAGAAACAAAACGCGGTGAATAGCAAACTGTGATAAAATGAAAATCGTTTTGATAGACTTACCACGGTGTTAACACAGTGGCATGCAGAAACGGCCAACCTCAGTTGTGTAGGTCAATTCTGGTTGTGCACTTTTCGTCCCATTATATCGTCTGTCGAGACACACAGGCTGTCTGGTAATGTAGGTGGGTTAGTGCAACGTCAGGACGTTTATTAAACACAGGTAAATTGGGGGCAGAAACAACGTAATTTGGATGGGCGTTCCATGGCTGGCACACACGAACAGAGTAAAATTTGCGCCGACATTCTAGCTGACTGTATTGCGTGGCTAACTTGAACTGTTGGGCAGCTATATAGCATTCCCAGCCTTGGATGATGGCCACCTAGGTTGCTGCTATGACCGGGTATCTGGTGATAGCCACGAATAAGAACGAGCTTGCTAAAGCCCGTCTTAACTGTGAGACATGCTTTAAGATCTCGCATTTGTGGGATAGGGTACCTGTCGGGGACCGGAAGTTTATTTAGTGCTCGATAGTCACCGCAAGGACGCCTGTCACCAGATTTATTTGAGACCATCTGGAATGAAGAGGACCAGGGACTATGTGAAGGACGGACTATTCCAAGTTCGAGCACGTGCTCGAAATCCGTCTTAGCTGACTTAGGCTTTTCCGGCTAAAGTCGGCACGGGCGTGATGAAACGTGTCGGACGTTAGTTTGGAAATAGTGCGGGATTCCATATGCCACGGGCAGTTGTGCCTTCATTAGTTGAACTAATCTACACCATTTCTCGGCCAAGTTGTCGTCTTGGGCAACAGCATTAATATGAGGGGACATCCAACATGACTCTACTCAATTAATGTGAGAAACCATGGCCAACCTGGTGCATCGGCCGCCGACACTGTCCCTGGTAGGACCTGAAGCGTCCCACCTGCACCCCTATGACTTAGTGCGTCTGAGGCCCAATTGGCTGAAGGTGATGGGCTATACACGCACACCTACACACCTGCACAAGTAAGTGGTGTACGCACGGCTCAAATTAACTGAGCAGACTCATGTTGGATGCCTCCTCAGATTAATTCTGTTGCCCGAGACGACAACTTGGCCGAGAAATGGTATAGTGTAGTCAGCGAAACGTTCGGCGTAATCGGAAAAGGTCTGTAGGCGAACGTAGACTCGGCTGATGCCTGAGATGTCGGTACTGATGCCAGTGACGCCGAGTGTCGCCGCGGGGTCGAATATCCTCATTTGTTTCGCAGCGACCAAAAGGTCGGAAGGTCAAAGGAAATCTATGCCGATGATGGCAAACGTGACGGAGGCAATAATGAAGGCCCAGCGTAGTATCCTAAGGAGACCTAAGTTAATGATCAATGAGCGGTGGCCGTAAGTAGGAATGAGTGTGCAGTTGGTGGCAAGGAGGCTAAGAGTGTCCAGCTGATTCGCCTCGCCAGCTACGGGAGGAATCAAGCCTACTTTCGCCCCGGTATCCAACAGGAACGCGGTTTTAGATTTGCAGTCCTGAACGCAAAGACTACTGCCAGAGATGTGGCCAGTGACATTATTGATATGTAATTTGGGCTTTGAATGTTTTGTTCTTTAGTCGATAGGTAGGAGAAAGGCGTAGTACATTGTTTCACCTGAAGAATAAAGCGACGGTAATATCAACGTAGTTTGTTACACCGTAGGCTTGGCCGACGCTCTTAGGTACTGATCCGTTATCGTGTGCTGAAGGAGAACTGAGAGCGCTGTGTAAAGCTGCTAGTTCAGTAAGTATTATGGCAAGCTCAGAGGGAGGGTCTGCGTGATACCTGCATAAAATAGGTGGCTGCTGAGACGCGTTAGGACTATTCGGTGGATATGTAGCAGGTGGCATGGTGCAATCTATTTCCCTAGGAAGATGATCTATGGTCGCAACAGCCAGTTATGCGACCAGAGTGAGGGGAGAGACATTGGCAGATATGACGATAACTTGGAGTATCTCGGGTAAGAGCTGAAGCCATAGCTCCAGAAGGATGGAGTCATCAACTGAGTACGAGCCGAGAAGTCTCTCTACCTCATCAAATAGGGCAGATGGCTTCACATCTCCTAGAAGCAAGCCATGAAATAGCTGTTTGCTTCAAATGATCACCGGTTGTTCCAGTCCGGTCACCATCTCCTGCTTGAGTGATTTGTAAGAATGATCAGTATTTTGGCTCGACAGAGTGTCTCTGAGCTGTCAAACGAAGTTCCTAGGAAGGCTACATGGCAAATTACTACATTAACTTTGACGGAAAGTAATATTGTGACGTCAGATCTCATAATCTAACAAGATAAACCAAAAAAGAGCGTCATCAAACAGGATAGGTGGGACAGACACCGATGCGATACTAAGAGATCTGCCGAAAATGTTAGTCCTGCATGAGCAATGGAATTTCACAAAATAATAGTTACAAAAACGCATTTCAAAAAAGAACAGAAACGACCGCACCAAAAATGATTTCGGAGATGGCGGAACAGCGCTGCCAGTCTGGGTCACCAACTATGGGGTGCTACTCAGATGCTAATCGTAAGAGATGGCTCATAAAAGGCGTGCCGCGTACGAAAGTAGGGAGAACAGTTAGATCGTCTGAACCCCACATGTATTGACAAAAGCTACAACCAATGGAAGATAGAAAAGCAGAAGCAGACGGCAGTATGCGGCTTCACTAATCAGAGGAACAAGTGGTCGGCATGTACAATCAGTTAAACAAATGGACGATCTGAGGATATGAAAAAGAATAAAATCCAATATTATAAAATACTGAGAATGTGAATGATTCATGTTCACTGCAAGAGTCAACAAGCCATAAGTAACAGGGTCACTAGGGATTCCGCCTTTAAAAAAGGAGCAACAGGACTCGGATTTCATATAATGGAGAATTGTTGCTCTTCTAAGCACTGGTAACACACGTAAGATTGAGGCTCGGATAGCCTTGTAGCTATCAGTTCCAGGTAGTTATCGGTGTACAGCGAACTGTGAGAAGGAAGTGAAAGCAACTTCTTCAGCACAATTACTGAATTAAGGGACACGTGCGAAAATCTTGGAGTCGGTAAGTTGGACGAAGGTATGTGACATAGACAGGCTGCACGTTCGAACGTAGTGGCGTACTGGGGCCGCAGAGCATTGGCCACTTCGTTTGTGCTTTGTGTCCTGCAGTCTGTAGTGAGAAGCTGGGATATGCCATGCATTACTTTACGAATACTGTTGACATGTTTGTACAATGGTTTATTGCTTACCTGAAAGTTTCTGGCTGAGTATTTTGTGAAGTAACGTCCTTAGTGAGAAGTGTGGCACAATGGTTGTGGTGGGTCAGAAAATCTCCACAGCTTCGGTATCTGGGTTGGCATTGTAGGCATACCATATTAATACCATGCATTTGCGAGTCCTGCTGCTGAGAAATGACGGCGCCTTTGCTGAACAAATTGGTCTACTTTCTGGCCCGCTTTCGATCATGCTCCTGTATCTTTCAACAAGTTCTTCCCAGACCAAGGCAAAGGAATCGCTGTTTGAAATCTCACATCTCCATCACTGAGGTCAGAACATATTGCGATCCAAGTTCTTTCGCATTTTCTCCATATTATTGTGTCGCAATTAGCTGGTTTTACACTTTCTCATCACGATTTGAGGAGCTCTGTTCATTAAAAACACATTCTCTGGAATAATCCCAGCAGAGATTGATTCTGCTGGGTTTACAAAGACAAGTTTTCGTCAATGTGCACGCGAACAGTTGCGTGCAGTTGCAATCGCCCATACAGTATTTCTTCCTCCTTTGATAGAAGAACCTGTCAGCTTTCCTTCAAATATCCACTCCTCTCATTCCAGCACCGTGCGTGACGGCTACACAGCATATTACCTCTCCATTATGAAAGTTCAGGGAAGCCACGATCAAATTTCTCTGCTTCTCAGTTTCTTTGGTGAGATCAATCAACGTGTCCGACAAGTTATCGGTCTGCACTCGACGTCCTGCGCCCCGGAGTATGACGCACCTGCGTAACACACCAAGCAAGATGAGCCAGTCGTCTGACCTTGACCAGACGATCAGCGATCAAACGCCAGCCGATGGTGAGGCGTTGCTAACCAGCTAAACAGGCAACGGCCATACGGTCACCGTGGCCACAACACTTGTAGCCTGAAACGAAGTATTTGTGCTAGTCAAACGTGCTATGGTAATAAAAGTAGGATTGGCGGGTTCCCGCTGAACTAGTTGTTATCATCCGAAGCGCGCCAGAGTCGATCGTACCGAAGCAGAAAATAGAGTACGCCAGGCCCATGACTGCTCCATTAGAAAAACGCGCACTAGCGTTAGAACAAAAGTATGGTAATCTAGTCGCCGAAACTAAACAGCGTTTAAATACGCAATTTTTTTCGTCAATGGCGACCTTAGCCTAGCTTGCACCTCATCTTAGGCCCCAATTGCTATCGTGAAAGCAGGAAAATTGCCATGCGTTCCCACGGCCTTGTGCTACCAACAACATGGGAACTACGAAACAACTTGTCGTCACGAAAGATAGAATCATGTAGGCTTCACTGCTCACATCCTCTTATCCAGTGCGTCGACTGATGCAGGTTCGGTAGCACGTATATTCCCGATTGGCCAATAAAAGTCGAGCCTCTCCGAACACCGATCCACTTATGAAACTGTCGATGCTCCATACAAGCAAAGTGCAACTTTTGTAGCTTCACTCTCTACAGCCACATCAGGGGTCAAGGATCAGGTACAACTTGAACAGACGTCGCTAAAGTCCCTCGATAGCCGTGCCTCCCACATCACGGAATACCAGACAGAAGTACGGTGACCTGACACTCCTATGCAACAATGTTCCTGAGACCAAGGCTAATTTATAAAGGGGTAGGAAACAGGATGGTTTGAAACAGTGGAATTTACTTTGCGATCGAATCGGACTTCGGGCCAAGCCGACCACTTTAATGCGCATCACTAGACATCCAACACTGCTTTACTATGGTGAGTTCCAACTAATACGAGTAACGCTGGGCTCCACAAGTGACGTCGAGACAGTGCTTTTGTCGGCATATCGCCTGCAGGATGAAGACAGTGGGGTACGTTTATTTCCGGATGTGCCATGGAGGGAACGTCAGAGGGACAAAAATAAATCGAACAGATAGCACAAGCAGAGTGGTATGGGAATTATTTTCCTTCATGGCGTGCCTGAGCTACAGGCAGCTAGCGACGAAGGATCTCATGCTCGTGACCTGAAAGAATGGCGGTACATTCTTGAAGCTCTCTGTGTTGGTGACGTCATACTTCAGGCAATCACATGGTTACTCGCGTCGCCTCACTACAAAGGCAGTAGCCCGAGGGTACCGAAACTAATGGTTCAATCACAACAGATGGAGGTGAACTTCATCCGCAGCTGGCAGATATTTTGCAAACTACTTCCTTCTGAACTACTATTGTAAGCAGCAGTTAGAGAACCACAGTCAGAGGCGTAGCATAGGGGCGCGGTCTGCCCCCGGGGCGACATGTGACAGGGGGCAGTATTTTTAATGCGTATGGTTGTTTACTAACAAGTGTAAATGCATCTAAATTACTTCCATGACTGAAGTGGTAAAAACAAATGATGACAATCACATTGCGGTCGAAGATGAAATTGGTACTATAAACGTTTATACCCGGGCAACAGAAAGCGATATTGACAGCATTGATGAAGCGGGAAAGTTATATAATGCTGATGCAGAAGAAGCGCGCGAAGTTGA
Organism: Dicrocoelium dendriticum; assembly: GCA_944474145.2. Lineage (NCBI taxonomy): Eukaryota > Metazoa > Platyhelminthes > Trematoda > Plagiorchiida > Dicrocoeliidae > Dicrocoelium > Dicrocoelium dendriticum. The sequence continues at coordinate 66,425,130 of OX104064.1, forward strand.
AGAATTGGAAGTACAGCCACACTTTTGCACAATAACATGCACATCAACCGATTATATGAATGTATCCCAGTGGTGTGTTAAGATTGTGCATGGAGTTTTTACTACGCTTTTCCTTCTCGGGTCTGATGTCTTGCAGCATGCTGTTCATGAATTTAATAAGTGGTGCTACCTGGAACAATTGCAAAGCTGAGGCTAAGAAGCCCACAACAAATTGTTTTTGGGGATTTGCGAAACGGTGAGCAAAAATTGTGAGCACTGATGGTGTATTCTCCTTCAAACGAGGTCCTGTTTGGTTTCGACTGCAGGATGTTCAACGGGATAGCCTAGTTTCGACTGATAGAAAGTAAATCCAAAAGCCTTTGAACACGAATCTAGCAAATCGCGTATTCAGTCATTCCTCAACCGCAAAGCCATCTGGCTAGTTGAAGAAAGGCATTTGCCGAAATGGAGTGAGTAGGTGTAGGAAAGTGGTGGCGTAAACTTTTAGCCAGAATACGACATCATCAGGCTTATCACCAAGGAAAGCATGACATTGTGTCATCACTGAAAAGACATACATGATGACAAAGGAGGCAAAAATAGAGGGAATTTTTCAGAATTTGTAGCTGTGTTGGCCAAGGATGACCCTGTTCTTCGCAAACATTTGGTGACAGTTCACCTGGAAAATAAAATCCTCATCTGGTATTTGTTACCACACGTGCAAAATGAATTTGTGAGCGTTGTGGTGAATCAAATGAGGAATAAAATCACAGAGCAGGTCAGTGAAAGCGATTATGTTTCCCAGATTTTCGATAGCACGCCCGATGTAACTCACAAAAATCAGATGAATGAAAATGAATTGACGGTAGGGGGAGTCGTTTCGCAGCTTCAATGAAACCAACAGCAAAAGGTCAGAGGAAAATTGTGCACTGGTTTTGAGAGAATCGAAGAAACATGGGATTCGGATTAACGAGTATCGTGGTCAAGCATTTGACAATGGTACTGTTATGGCGCACTAATGAATGGGCGTCTATAGAAGTATCTGTGAAATCAGTCCCAAGTCTAAATTTGTGTCATGCACGAAACATTCGCTGTGTCCATGCAGCATCAGCGACGGTTCATACTGTAACAAATTTAGTGCGATGGACCACCTGTTATCACACATTTTTCATCTAAATATTACTTGAATGCTTTTATTCTAGTCATATTACTGTGAAATCTAGATAGAATAGTCGAACAGGTGTAGTGGTGTGATGAAGAAAAACTCGGATCTCATCACTTATCTGAATCCTTTCACAGAATAAGGAGAAAAAGCAACCACAAGATCCGCTGCTTCCCATCTCGGTATTGCAGTTTCCATTTATTTCGTTTCTGAGCATTTAGAGATCTGTTCCCATAGAAAGCAAGAATGCATACATATGTCTAAACAAATAGGCTGGATCTGCAGCACAGTTCTATCAAGCGTTAAGAGTTTGCCTTCTTCAGAATAGAGAAAATGGTGCAGATTGCAACGGGTGAACCTAAAAACACCGTCCAATTCCTTACAAGACTAGATCTGATCAACCTCTCACAACATGACTTTCTTTCAAAACGACCCTGCCATACCTGCCAGCTAAAAGTTCTCGATCCCTTCCTGAGTATGATTGACAGAGGAATGGCAATCATTCTAAATTTCGATGATTCTCTTCAGACCATTACGATTATATGTGCCCTTAAATATAATTGTAATGGTCTGAGGAGAATCATCGAAAACAATTGTTCACCTATGGTCGCGTGTTCTTTTGACTCTAAATGGGAATTTTCAAGTTGCATTCTAATTTTCTTGGATATGCAAAGGGCTTTCGACCGTGTGCAGCACAAACCACTACGGTCTGTTTTAGAGTCATATGGCACTGGAAATCTTCTGCTAAACTGGTTCGACTTATACATGCACGATCGAGTCCAGGTAACTAGAATCTTTCAGCAATACGCTAGGGCAAAACAGATAATCAGCGGCGTCTTCCAGGGAAGTGTGCTCAGACCACTACTTTTCCTAAGATATGTAAACAATATATGCGACCCGATCAAATATGGACGCCCACTTCTTGTTGCAGATGACGTCAAACTGGTTTATTCATTTCATCCAGACCAACAACAAATGTGCCTGGGAAGCATCTGTAAAGACCTGTCCGACCTTAATATAGCTAGTGAACCTTTGTTAATGAAGTTCTCCGCAGTAAGATCCCAAGTACTTGGGTAAAGATGCCGCATCCCAGAAGACTCTAGCGCACTTGTCGGAAACGTGCTCCCAACGTCTGATTCATTTCGGGACTTTCAATTTCTCCAAACCTGTGCTTTATCAGGTTGCAAAAACAAGGCAGCTATGCCGGTATATCACCAGAACTTTCTCGCTGCCTGAACCACGACTTGAGTCATTCAAGCTAATCGTATGAATGACGCTGGAATAGTGTATCTTTCACAGCCAATTGAGAAAGAAAGCCAGAACAGCTATGGAAACTGTCCAAGCTGGTCATGGGGCGCTTCTCAAACCTGAGTTAGTACGATCGCTGTCGACAGCTGCAATTGGCTCCTATTTGACTGACACTAAACGAATAACTTTCTTCTCGTCTACAACCTTATTAACTGACGAATTTACGCAGACAGCACCGCACTTGAGCTACAGAAGACTGCCTTCGACCCCACTCGAAATGGCGGCTAATTCCTACGCACAAAGCTTGCAAGTCATGAAACTCGATCGAATTTTTCATAGTGCGATACACCGATCTGTGGAAGAACCTGCCCCTACAGATACGCATGAGTGCAAACCATGTTACATTTCGAAATTCCCTATAGACTTTCCTAATTATAACAAATGTGTTGAAGGTCTTTGACTCACAACAAACTCTAGTAACACGGGCGGAAGCTGGTATAAATAACATGTAAGCAGCTAGTTGATCCAACAGCTTGTCTACATCATATCATTACCTACAAAACCAAATCCTGCGTCTGTGCAACCTATAAGCCCCTCACTTTTGTTGTCTACTCCTGAGCTGATGCTGATTAGAAGCAGCGAGTAGAGTATACCCTGTGTAGCTGCATCATTTGTCGCTCTTGGACATTAACGTATTAATTATCGTACCGCTGTTTATATTTTGCCTCTGCAAAGTGTTTGTCCAGGAGCTTCTTAAATTCGGCCACTGAATTCGCCTCTATTACCGGCTGCGGCGGGTTGTTCCAGGTATTCACCACTCTACGTTCGAAACAGAGTTGGTGAGCGACCCGCTTCAACTGCGGTGCGATAAGTTTGTACCGGTGTCCTCGCGTACTGCTTGGTGTGCGCAGATGAAGCAGTTGTCTCAACATGGCGTAACCACTCAGATGTAATATCCGGTGCGTCATGATTAGGTCAATCCTCAGCCGACGATATGCTAGGGTGTACAGCCCTAGTTTCTTACATCGGTATTCATACGGCACACCTCGTAAGTTTGGAATCAGCCTAGTGGCTACATGCTGCATCCGCTCAAGCTTTTCTACCTCGCCCAGCGTGATGGGACAATATGCGGGAGTGCCGTACTCTAGCATTGGTCGTATTATCGGGACGAAGAGGCGAGTGGTAATCTCTTCGGACCAAGTGCTTAAGCTGCGCCTGAGCGCCCAAAGCATCCGAAGGCTGTTTTGGTACAGCCTATTCGTGTTGTCAATGGACTTGAGGTCGCAGCGTGAGAGCACACCGAGGTCGCGCACGAAAGACGCGGGATGCAGCGGTTGACCAGCCACTGTGTACGTTCGGCTGTGCTCGCATTTACCCAACCTCATGAATTGCGACTTAGCAGGGTTGATCGGAAGGTTAACCTCTGCAGACCATGTTGAGAGGCTGTCGAGATCCTGCTGAAGTAAATCACAATCATTGAGTGTGCGGATTACTCTCCACATCTTCAAGTCATCTGCGAACAACGCACATGGTGATTGGAGTAGCTTAGGCACATCGTTTACATGGATCAGAAACAATATCGGCCCCAGTACACTGCCTTGGGGCACGCCGCTGCTCGATGGGTACCAGTCCGTTAGATGGTTGTCCACCTGGACTCTCCACTTCCGATCCACAAGGAAATTTCTGATCCATTTGTGTAGCGAACCACCAACACCGTACATTCTCAGCCTGTCAAGGAGCACTGCGTGGTTGATCTTGTCAAAAGCCTTACTGAAGTCAATGTAAATTACATCGACTGAATGGCCTTGGTTCATCGCTTGTAACCACTCGTGCCTTGTCAACAGTAGGTTGGTGATGCACGAGCAACCTTTCATGAAACCATGCTGTGCGGAGGTCAACAGGTTTTTCGACTCGAGAAGCTGCAGAAGGTTCTTCTTCACGATCTTCTCGAGCGTCTTTGCCAAAACAGCAGTCAGGCAGATCGGCCGGTAGTTATCCACTTTATTTGGGTTGTCACCTTTCGGTACAGGCTTTACGACTGAGCATTTCCAGTCGTCTGGTAACAGTCCGGTGGATAGTGACCAGTTAAACAGTTCAGTTACAGAAGGCGCGATGATGGCCGATGGGGTCTTGAGGATCAGTGGGTGTATATCATCTGGCCCAGCAGGCTTTGTCCCATCAAGATTTGCCAGAAGCTTGCGTACATCCTCAATATTGCAGTCCAGGCTGTTAAGTTCGGCTGGAGCGGTATTCGTCGAATTCGTTACAGACACCTGGTCACTTGCAAATACGGAGGCGAAGTGCGTCGCCAATGCGAACGCACGATCTGTACTCGAGGTTAGGGGCTGCCCATCGGAGCCTTCTAACACTGGGACATTGGCTACAGGCCTCAGGCGCCGTTTCACGTATGCAAAGATCCTCTTGGGAGCAGTTTTGCTTCACAAACTAGAAAATGGTGCTACAAATATCGGTAGATTTTACATATTAGGTGATCGGTTTTGGGCCCCGAGGGAAAACTCATGGTCCCAAATTCTAATATGTAAATTTACTATATTATTATGAATTTACCTGGCATAAACCATGATACCCAATCACTGTACAACTGATTGCTCCCGCTTATGGGGTCGTGTACCGTTTGCCAGCATATATACAAATTTATATATTTATTTATACATTAAGTTCGGGGTAAGCGTGAAGGGTCGAACCCGTCAAAAAAAAGAGCTAACGGTGAATAATTGTTTGATATATCGATGGGATTTGATGCAGAGTTGAAACGGAAAATGCTGTCTCTCATAGATAGTTTGAATGATAAAATACCATGGATTCCAGCAAATTCATAACCTTGCGAACAAATTTGCTTTTCTTACACCGTCAAATCTTCTTGATGATAACTCTGGTTGTCCGTTTAGTGAAGTCGACGAAGATATGGACATAGAGGAATGCATTGTCGAAAGGAGGTTGCAGTATTTTGTGAAAGCTTCGAAAAATGACAAAATTAATGGACCTTCTGCGCTTTTAAGCCTCATACAGAAATATCACCTTGGGGAATCTGCTGCGCATATTTCTTATCCGAACTGTTAGCATTGTCAGCTGTGAGAGCGCATTCTTAAAACGCAAACTTTATAGCGAAGTACCTTCAATCATCATTCAACTAGACAAGGCTCACGGATGGGCAGTTCACAACATAGAGGGCGAACTTGACGATGGATAGTATTATCAGTACTAGTGCCTCAAGTAATGCGCGAAAAGTGTGTGTGTGTGTGGGTGTAAAACTTGTTCACGAGTGCCGTAACAATAAAAATGCTTGAATTCACGGCAGCAATCTGAAATTAGACCTTGGCTTGTTGTTCTGCAGAACGAAGTAATTGTGAGGGTTTACTGATTTACAACCGCCAGGAGGGGGGGGGGGGGGAAAATTTACGCCCGCCCGGGGCGGCAAGAACAGTTGCTACGCCACTGACCACAGCCACACAATCTCCTCATGGAAACACTTCTCAGAACTCAGTATAACCTTAAATACCATACAGAAATGTGCGCTAAGACCAGTAGACTATGGAGAAAGCTAAATATAGTTTACATATCGCAAATGCAAATGAGACCGGAAACAGATTGCATTCATAAAGAGATTTGGTAATTCATCCAAAAAACAATTAGGTGCAGGCGTCATCGGTCGGCATAAATTCACATCATTCATGGGCTCCTCATCAAATGGTTTTGAGATCCGAGAAGCTTTCATGTGGGTACACTAGTGCTCAAGGCTCATTGAGTTAACTTTCTGAAATGCAGCTGCGTCAAGGATTAAATGCCTGTGATCTTACCGCTATAACTTAGACATGGTTACGCCCCGTTATAAGTGACATGGAGATCGTATTACCAGGCAGGTTCGTTGTTTGGCGAGATTGACTCAGCAAAGGTGGAAGAGTGGTACTGTACTTCCGCGGTGATCTCCAATGTGAGTCCATAGAGGATCCGGTTAACACAGTCCAGAATTCCCTTTGGTGCCGCCTACGCTTGAAAGGTGACGATGCCTGCTTGGTGGCTGTCGGTTACCGTCCTTCCTCATCAACGCTCGAGATGGACTTCTATCTGGCGTCCGCAATAAGGTGGGTGGTAAAAAAGATTTACAGCCATATGCTTATCACTGGGGATTTCAGCATCCATACCCTAGAATCCAAGGACATGCAACGTGGATCTACAAGAGGTCTCCAGTTTCCCGGTCTATGGCCACATCAATAAGCCCACCAGATTCAGAGCCGCTGTTAGGGCGTTCATACAGGATCAGATATATCAAACTAGCGAAGAAATTTCGTTCCGATACTTTCCCCGTGATAATACATGTGTAAGCGGTTAAAATTGCGACAAGATAAAATAACTGGGATAGAGTTGATTCAGTCTAAACAGCCTGCTTTAGCTATTGATCAGATATTAACCAAGGGTAACTGGTGGTCGAGAGGATAAGCGTCGATGGCCCCTTGGACTGCAGCGATCACGTAGTTTTACTCCTCGAATACATCCGTTGTGTTGGAGATTCCGTGGAAACTACCGACGCAAGGAGAACGAGTATACGTAAGATATACTATCTCAACTGGGTGAGACAAACAGCTGGACCTTTCGGACAGATGATGCACCGGCTGGCGTATGTTAACAATTTGTCAGCCAATTTAACACTCTAGTTGACAAAGCACCAGCGACTAACGTGCTCCCGCTTGTGGGGAACAGGACACGCAACTGTAAATCGGTGCGAATCTCAGCCTGGCATATCTACAAACTTTCTTCGAGCACCGACATATGGATAGCCTATGTAACCCAACGTAACCACTGTACTTAGGTTGTTCGCGAAGATGGAATGACGCACAAGCAGAAGTTGGCGATGCACACGGCCTCAAACCATAACCTTTCGTAGCAATACGCAAACAGTCTTCGTAAGGTGAAATGGGGAATTCCACCTCTTCAAACAGTGGGCGGACCCACACGGGCACCGAAGGATGCAGAGAATACCCTGCGCTTGTTATATGCTCCAACCGTTCGGTGCGGTCAGTGTTCATCTAACTCTATGACAATGATTGCCTCACCCCACAAATCACTGATATCCTCCACGGCACAAGCTGTACAAAAAATGCTGCTGAGTATGCGTAAGCACTGCTCTCCTGGAGTTAATAACATTCATGCGAATTCATTTGCGTCAGTAGAAGATAGATTAGCTGATTCTTCCAACACTGTTTTGACGAAATGTATGTGCTTGACATGCGAAAAAACAGGATGATTACTCCTATTCACAATGGAAGTAGTCGTTTCCACCCAACCAACTACCGTCCCATCATCTTACTATCAGTGTTTTCAAAGGCCAGGGAAGCTATTATTTCTGATGGGCTAACGGCCTAGTTGGAAGAAATTAACCATCTTGCACTGAACAGCAAGGCTTCCGACGAAATCGATCGTGCACTACAGCTCTACTGCTAGCACGATGCAGCCGGACCGAAGTAGTAGACACTTGAATAGTTGGTGTAGCTTTTCTAGACGTCTCAAAGGCTTTCGACGGGTTGGACCTTGGCATTCTACCATCAAAACACCAGACCTTTGGTACTGGTGATCCTCTCCTTGGATGGATCAGAAGATTTCTCCTACACTGGCGCTTAGAGGTACGAGTGCGTGATTCACTATCAGATTCTATCCAAGTTTAATGCGGAGTATCACAAGGATCCGCAGTGGGACTACGATTATTTATGATGTATATCAACGATATCACACGACACATAAAGTTGAATTGTCTGCTGTATGCTGATTGCATCAAAGTGCGGAGGGCGATCAATCCACAAGGTGACATTACACCACCATAAGCCGATCTGGATAAGGTCTAAGAGTGATCAATCCCGAATCTACTTCGGTTTAATGCAGACAAAAGTTGACTGCTGCACCTACGGCACCAGCTGAGGTGCTGCTACAAACTGGGCAACCAAGAGCTACAAAGGTCTTCTGGCGAAAAGGAGCTGGGCGTTTTGGTACAGGTGGATTTTTGAATCAGGGTGAAACGACGTCAAGGAGGGGGTACCCAAAACGTGGGTCTGCCGAGACGTGCTTTCGGATGATTCGACCCTTCGAATTTTTAGCAGTTTCTAGGCTCACACATACGTCCACCTGTGGAACGCGCAATACAAGTTTGACAGCCATTTTTGAGAAGTCTCACCACCTTGGAGACCCTCCAACGCCGGGTAACCAAGATAATCAGAGGTTTATACCAGTTACGGTATGAACAATGGTTTCGTGTGCTCGGGATCTTCAGCGTACAATACAGGCACTTGTTTCCCGAATGAACTCCTCTGCTCAATGTACATTTCTCTGGGAAGTCTGATGATGAATAAATCGAAAACATTTGTTCACTTTAAGCAGACCCCTTGCGTTTCTCATTGCAATCTACAAGAAAAATGTGTATACTACACGATATTAAACGTTACAAATTTGCCCAAACACTCAAACATTGTATTAAGTTCACTGTTAGAACTGCTGAAACGGAAGCCTTTATCGAATTTCATCGCCACTGCGTTGACACGGGCAACTACCCAAAAGCACTCTCGAAAGCATTGCGAAGGCACCATATTCGCCCTACAACTAGCAACTTGAAGCGTCATGCGCTAAACATTATGGGATCAGCAAAATGGAAGCTATCTGAGACTGAACGGCAAATAGCTCAGAGGAAATCCGCCCTGGACGCCACCGACCATGATGAACGAGTTAGTTTTACTGGGTGTGTGTGCAACGTGACCTCCAAGTGAACATCCAAGAAGATATTAGTTCTGCAGAAAACACTGACCGTGAAGGAATGTCCGAACACATTTCCATCAAATCCGGAAAGATATGTACACAACCTGTCCAGTGTGCGACTAGACACCTTACAAATGCAGGCGCTTTCATTGGGCCTTAGGTTTTGCCATCCACGAAGTAATGATCACCGACTAGTAATCGAAACTCAATTTGAATACCTTCACAACCAGACAAGTGATTTAGTAGTCACTTTCAACACCAGCCTAGAACAATTTAAGTGGGACTTTGTCAGCATATCCTTTCAGTATCAACGATATCCCATGACACATTCCCGATTACTAACAAAGGCACACATCAAAGCCATAAGAGAACTTTAGCAAAACGAGGGCATCAAAATCACCAAACCAGATAAAGGATCAGGAGCCGTGATCATGGACCGCACGGAATACCTGCAAAAAATGAAAATTATCCTCTCGGACTCCTCCAGATTTTTACGATTTGAGCGAGAGAAGGACAAAACAAATTACACAGAAGCACAACTGACAAAGTGTTTTAAATCACTGGTCACTGATTGGCACATGACTAAAGAAAGAGATGAGAGGTCAAGACCCACCGGCTCCATAATTCCTAGATTTTACGGTCTCCCAAGAATACACAAGCCGCGTACACCATTATGACCGAGATTGGATATGAGGAACTCAACATAGCATTGTAAAATGGTTAACGTCTATTTTGGATCCTATTAAGAAAGTGATAGCCCCTCATCAACTTACGGACACTTTCCAATTTGTTGAAAACGTTAAAACCATGAACAGGTTAGGCTATGGAATGTTTTCTCTGGACGTCGTAGCTCTGTTCACCAATGTCCCACTGCTGGAAACAGTCAATTTCCTTTGTATTTACATTGAGCAGCACAAGATAAAGATCGAGATACCAACTGTCCACTTAAAGCAGCTATTACTCAGATGTACTTATAACATCCAATTCCAATTCAACAAAGAATTGAACAGACAAATAGATGGCGTAGCGATGGGATCACTTCTCGGACTGCTATTGGCTGTTATATATATATATATGGGAATGTTAGAGAATAGTCCATTAAAATCGTTCATCTCTGGTCTACGTTTCTACCGACGTTGTGTTGGCTATATATTCTGTATGACTGAGCAGACGAGCAACTTGCAGAATGTCGTGGTGTTTTAACAAGGCACATTCCAGCGCCACTTTCACAGCTGAAGAAGAAATTGACAACCAAATGTACTTCTTGGATGCACTTAAAGCGACGAGAAGACGGATCAATCCAGATGGGATTGTATATAAAGCCGTACTGGACAGGCCAATACCCGCACTTCCGGAGCTTTGTGCCAATTAGCCGTAAAAGAACACTAGTAAATACTCTGGCAAATCATGTACGGAATATCTGTAGTGAGGACACAATTGAAGATGAAACGAAGCGAATCAGGCAAACGCTCCTCGTAAACGGCTATCCAGAACAATTCGTTGACGTTCATATAAAGCCTAGTAGCCCAAGACCAACAGTATACACGGTAAAGAAAAAACAGCTAATTCTCCAGCTTCCCTTTATGGGTGACATCCCGGCTGAGATATGCACACGACAAATAATACAAACTTGCCGAAAGGTCTTTAATGCAGATCAACTGTCGCTTTTACAAGCGGTTCGCTCATTGTTCCTAGATCCAAAGACAAGATGCCTGATCAACGCCAATCAATGGTAATCTACCGATTCACCTACTCCTGTGGGGCTAGTTATATTGGGCACACGACCAGACATTTGGAAAAGCGAATCAAGGAACGTTTACAAATATCGCTCATCACGCAACAGGACAAAACTAAGTTGAGTGCAATAACTAACCATCTGATCTTCACCGGTCATCTGATTGAGTAACGCGAGTCATTTGAGATCCTCTATCGAGTGCCATCGTAGTCACACCATCGGTCAGAGGCTCGGCTACTTGCTACCACTGAAGCGGTATGCATCAGGTTGACAAAGCCTAATCTATGCATTCAGAAGAAGCATTACAACTACCCTGGCTAGCCGCTGACAAGGATGTATCGGACCTCACTCAGTGGAGTCACATGACCTCAGTCATTTGACCACATGACACGTTAGGTTGACGTTATTTTGACTTACCAGTTTTTGAGAAATCCCAACCACACGTGCAGCCATTTACTGGTCGGTCACAACAGCAATCTGAGAGGCCACCATCACAAGCTGGCAGAATAGTACAGTTGTTTGGAATGTCATCGGAAACTCCTTTCCGTACGCGTTTGCCAAGCGTGGGACTCTCTATCGGAATCTGTCACCTGTGTTCCCATATTTGTACAGTTAAAAGCTCGAGTTGACCGCGTACTCATTTCACTGCAACATCTCACATTACCGCTCATGACCAAACACGGGTGGCTGTTCGAGATTACACTGACGGTCAGCTCCCAGGATACGCTACATCTTTTTTATCTACTGTGTAGAACATTCCATGGCCCAACGATCACCTTGTGTGCGTCTGATTCCCCAAATAGACATGATTGCTGCTGTGCATATTGGTGGAGTGGAGGTCGGTTCCCTTGATGAGAAGTGGCTCCATCCACCGGATATGGGGTGCGTGGATAGAACTGTGGGTGGTGCAGCGCAAGCTACCCATGATTTCTGTAGGCGCAGGCTTGCTGTAGCTGTCCCAATGAATGCCACAGTGACAGACAAATCCAGAATCGGATGCCACCAATCCATATGTCTTCATTCCTTATGGACTAGCAATGAATTTACGGTTTATAATACGCACACCGCGGCGAGTCCACCGGTGTAAACCTACTTATGTTGATATTTGTACTATATTTCGAATTTTCACTATGAAAATTCGACGGTATCTGTTAAGCTTTAGTTTTTTTTACCCGTATAAAACCATTGTTTCATTGACGAGTTCTGATAAAACGTGGCAGTGCGTGATTGCATGAGTGAAATCCGTACGGTCCGCTTGTTTTCTCTCGTTCGACGGAACACGCAGAAGGAAGCGGGCCGAATAGGGCCACTTCCAGACACGGCATGTAAATAACAGGGCTGAGAGTTTCATCTGCAGGATTCAGAATTATTAGGAGAAGTCTCGTTTCACCTTGGTGCTTAGAGTTTAGGTGGCAGCTGACACGCACCAAATTGATGGGCGTAGCCACAACACCCATGATGTTACAGATGAAGTTCCACTGGCATACGCTACCCCGTTGCTTTCCTTTTAAGGAATTCGACATCGTTTCGGGAACGTTGGTGTACGTTACTGATGGTTTATCAGGCGATCTCTTAATAATTTTGATGCAGCGTGGGTTGAAGTAGATTACTCCGATGGTCAGCATACAAACGATGGTGTCTGTGGAAGCTAAAAGGCGCCACCTTTATTTGTTTTAAACCGGATGGAAATAACTGGAGACCAGAGTTTCCTGGTGGCAGCCAAGGTCCATGCACCACTCAGTACAAGATAACTTTAAGGTTTCGGGAAGTTTTGAGGATGCACGAAGCCCAGATCGTATATATTCTAATCGGACTGGAGATGGTTGCTTCAGGCGAATCTGGGACACTGGTAGAGTTTACACGTTGAATGGAGTTAGAACACACAAGTTACCTTCTTTTAACACTTCCATCAAGTGCATCCAGACTGAGGATATCATATGGGAAGGGTGGTCAAAAACGAAACAAGACACACCCAAAAGTACATGAACACTAAGTGCAGGGACCACGCAGCACACGTGCCACATCTACCGTTTAAGTGTCCAGGGTTAGTGAATGAAACCAGGGGCGGCGTCCTTACCCTAAGCTGACACCCATTCAATCTACCCGTTACCTCTGAAATGGATATATATATATATATATATATATATATATATATATATATATATATGGCTATGACCTTGTCAGCGTGTGCGTGCTAATCGTGCAGTCCTGTGCTCTGTGTTAAACTGGACTTATCCCCTCACATTCTTGTGCCACCCCTTCGGAAGTACGCCCAATCGACACGCTGGTACACCACAAACAAAATCTTCGGAAGTCTATTCAATAAGGCCAATTTGAGTAACTGCTTAGTTGAGTTTCATCAGTACCTTTGGGATACCATTCGACAGAGCTTCTTTAAAACTGTCAGACAATATATATCTTAGTACTCTGCACCATTGTACACCATAAGTACAGGCAATTTTTGTCATCTCACGTTACTGCCATATTTTTGCGTGTAGTTCACTGCACAAGGCCTGTGTGATTTTGGCTGTGCGACTAGTGACGCACAACTACCATACTTGTTGACCGGACAACTGAAGTAGCCCAAACGGTGTGATCAGCGCAACCTAAAAGTGTATACCCACCAATGATCCATGGATCGGAGAAGTTTGTCAACCGGGAATCCAGTGAGCAACAAACCTAAGGTCAACCGTAGCTCAGACAAGCAGGGAACTGAGATCCTCTTTTGAAAATCACGTGTTCCTTCTGTGCCAATTCCTACGACGCAACAAATTTGAACGTTACACTTAACGGAGCTAACAGCGTATCGACAGATAGCTTGTGGTTCTGTGACTTATGTTCAAATAGTCCGATAATTAAGATTGTTCAAACGTTTACGATAAGGTGTGAAGCGTTGGCTGTTACGTTGGCAGACCAAAAGGAACTGATCGCGGTATTGGGAGGGAAAATCTCAGAACTCGAGTTGCAGATTAAGGTATTGCGTAGCCCGAATCCCAGACCTGTCAAAAGCTCTCTAGCAACAATGCTACACAGTCCAGCGAGTCAAAAACCGTTAGTGAAAAACAGCATTGAAAACAGGCCGGCTGAACGGTCTCCCAAGTCTCCCGTAATGCTCCGAAGCATGCAAAGTTACGCACAAATTGTACGATCACCTCCGCCAGCAGCTGGGCAACAACAATTGACTCCTGCAGATAGTGCAACTAACGGCGTTGTAGGTAAGAAATCTTGCTGTAGCCTTGGCCTATCGTCCACGAAAGACAAGCCAGACACTCCCACTCGATAAAACCTACGCTCACAAGGAACTGCAGAACAAACAATTACCTTGCAACCAATAGGCGATGACAGTGATATGTTCAAACGTCCTAGAACCCACTAGCGAACCGCTAGAAGGTAGACAAGCCGAGGAGCAAAACCGATGGACTGAAATAACCTGCGCACTCGGACTGAAAGTTCTCCCATCTAGTCTTACACGCGTTTCACGAAATCCATTATCTCCACACGTAGGGGAACGTCGGTTACTGCGAGTAACGTTCGACAACACGCTCGACCTGGAAGACGTCTTCTTAGCAAGCCACATTCTAATGAACTCTGCTGTCAGTGCCTGCACTTTTCCTGACAGGCCATGGGCAGAAAGACAGAAGCGGAAATCCAACCCTAGTTCGTCACGTCAAAATGAGATGATGAAAGTGGTACTGGTTCATGGTGTGCCAGAATTGAAGCAGGACGATAGCAGTGAACGACAGAAGCACATCGAAGAATGGAGGTAGATCGCAGAGCTCTATGACATACAGAATGTCGTGGTTTTTGACGTCACCCGTCTAATTGCTTCCACAAACTACCAAGGTAGCGGGCCACGAATTTCGAAAGTTACCTTGGCATCAGTGACAATCCAAGCATGGCATGACAACAGGAAACTTGGACCACCAGAAGTACGTTTAATGCCATTCCTTCAATTAGTACAGACATCAGATACAGATGAGCCAGCCTCAATTGTACCTATCTCAAATCAGCCAACCGTTTCAAAAAACTTCAGCAGACCGGCAGTATTTTGCCGGTCACTCACAGCAAACCAAGCTCCTAATGCGTTAAAAAATACAATGCTGCTACACTAACACTCAAGGGTTGTATTCTAAGCTCACGGAACTGCTCCATCAACATGAAACAACAACTTGGGACCTCATAGCAGTTACTGAAACTTGGATGTCAAACTACATACTTGATCCAGAGATTGAACTCAGTGAGATGTCGGTCATTCGAAAAGATCGTTCATCTCGCGATGGCGGTGTTGCTCTCTACTATCGAGATTATTTGAAATGTGAGGATCTTACCGACAATTCCCTTGTTATTCCCGATACACTATTTTGCCGACTGCACCTAGCAGGTCGAGATGTTGGTTCACAGAAGACGAGTGATGCTTGCCTCTTAGCAGTTATCTATAGACCTCCGAACTCATCAGCAGACAGCGATAACATTCTGTGAAACGTTCTCCGCTATGCTATTTCACAAAAGTACTCTCACTATCTTATAATGGGTGACTTTAATGTTCCTTCAATAGCATCAATGTCCCCTAATGGGCCATCATTTAAATCGAAACTCCTTGAATTCATGGATATGGCAGTTTTGTATAACCAATTGCATCGACCAACCAGACACCGTGGTTCAAACAAGCCAACACTCCTGGACTTAATCCTGACTAATGAGGAGTTGGTGATTGAGTCAGTATCACACGACCCTCCACTGGGCCGTAGCGATCATTCAGTCCTAACATTTGGTTGTGTGTTATGCCAGTATTGTTGCTAAAGAAAGAGCGACTCAACGAATTGTTACGGACTATTTTAAGCTGCACAACTTGGCAGCAACCGTTGACTGGGACCTACAGACGCACAGTTTAGCGAATGACGCGTAGAATGAACTGAAAGACAAAATTAACTGGGTCATGCAATCAGCATCAAAGGTTGTACCAGTACGAGTATCACGCCGGACCAATACGTGGATCCGGAGCAGAACACGTAAATGGGTCAACAGAAGAGATGAAATCTTGAGGCAACATTCGCTAAGCCCATGTGATATCACAAGGCAGAATTACAAAGTCATCAGAAACTAGTGCACGTCGCTCATTAGAGTCGATAAGTACGAATGGCAGGAGAACATGGTGCTGAAATTTACTAGTAACACAAACTACTATACAGATTTGTGAATGGCAAAAGAAAGGTTTAGCCCGGAATACCACCATTCAAGACGGCCAGTGGCCTAACAACTACTGCTGTGGATGCCGCGAACGCTCTACTCCTGTAGTTTGGCTTGGTAGCTACAAATACCCTGGAATCTTCGCCCTATCAACTCTCAACAAACGTTGGCTTTTCCATCGTTACCTTTACTCCAGTAGCTGTTGCAAGCAAATTACAGTCTTTCCGGGAGTACGGTGCCCCTGAAATCGACAGGATCTGCCCAAAAGCACTGAAAACCCGTTCTCCAACCATAGCAGCACCACTTGCAACCTTTTTCCAGGGTCTGCTTAACTGCCAAGCAGTCCTATCTGAGTGGGAAAATGGAATTATCACTCCAATATACAAAGTAGGTAAGTGATCGGATCCTGCCAACTACCGATATATTAGTCTCCTTACTGTTTTATCAAGTGATGGAATCGGTAGTTGCAGATGAACTGACGCGATACTTTGAAAGTCAACAAATAATTTCTAATGCCCAACATGGTTTCAGACCCAGACGAGCATGTCTCACCAATCTGCTGCTCACTTGGGATTCATGGGCCAGGGTAGCTGATGTAGGATTCCCAATAAATGTGATCTTTCTAAAGCACTCGACATGGTCAACCACTTCTTTCTCCTCCAAAAGCTTGCTGCTTACGGTATCAGCGGTTCCCTGCTCACCTGGTTAGAAGACTACTTACACGACAGAGCAATCAAGGTAATAGTAGCTGACATTCACCCTGCAAGTCTGTGTCTCCAGTGGTGTACCAGAAGGATCCGTCCTCGGCCCGCTAATGTTTTTGGTCAACATTAATGAGCTTCCAGCAGACATTCTATCTCCGATGCAAATATTTGCAGACGATGCTAAAATATGGAGAGCAATTCGTTCAGCATCCGACCGTGCCTACTTCCAGGAAGATATGACTCGGACTAACGAATGGGCAGAAAGGAACTAGCTCCCACTGAACTCTGCAAAGTGCCACCTGCTGACGGTGCGCAGCAGCTTAGTCAACACATACCTTTTGGGGCAACACGCGACTAGTGAACGCGACTTAGGTATAATCGTGCCAGAGATTCTTGGCAATTCGCTCCAATGTTCGAAGGCAGCAAGTGTGGCGAACTTGAAATCGACTTTTGAGGCGGTCTCGGCACCTTTGAGCGACGGCTTGTACCATTGCTGATTAACTCCTACATTCGCCCTCACGTTGAATATGCAATTCAAACCTGGTGCCCATGGTTAAAACGAGACATTCGCTTATTGGAACAACCCCAAAGAAGAGCCACAAAGACAACGCGTGGACTATACGGTCTAAGTTACGAACTGCGTCTTCGTGTATTCGGTGTGTTCTCGTTAGAATACCGACGGCTTCGCGGAAATCTTACTCTCACATACCGGATATTAACTGAAAGCGAGCATCCATGTACATCACCGTTGACCCTAGCCCCTTACAAACAAAGCCGAGGCAACCACCTGAAACTAATGGCGCAACACACCCGTCTGAATTGTAGAAAGTATTACTTAGAATCTGTTCTCACTGGAATGCACTGCCAAGATATGTTGTGAACACACCAGACATGACAACATTCGAAAGACTTAGACTTTCATCTTAGTGATAAACGCTACACAATAGTTTAATAAAGTGCAATGGTTTAACCACTGATACTTCACGTACCGCGTTGGAACATTTTGATTTGAATTTTCCCTTGCATATCCATCTTGTGGGTCTTGTAAAGTTATGCTTTTTATCCCATCATAGACTATTGAACTCTCATGCACCTGGTGCTTTAGCACATACTGTCGTGTGTGCCTCAAGTGAACCGGTTTGGTATGTTGTCAACATCCCCGGATCACAAGCCCTGACGTTAAGTGCTCCATGCTGCGACTACCATTGAACCTTGTGTCACCCTGTTTGTGTCGAAATCTTCATTTGACTACCATGCTATCACTTCCAGTCAGTGTCGGTAAAGGCAAGTTAGGTAGAGTGAAACAATAATTGAGTATGAACACAGAACTATTGCCCAATTCACTGTTGCTCGCTCAGTGGTTCTGTTCAGCTCATCATTCCGCCGGGTCTAGTTAACGTGAAAATTTACCAAACAAAACTATTGTTAACGTAGTTTTACCATCGCACTTCAGCGGTGTTCCGTGGGCAGCGAGCGTTAAAAAATCTGTGAACATCGTTACACGAAAGGTCCACGTCACTTGACCACAGTAGAGGTGCTCGTAAAGTAGAATTGCGGATGAGGTCACGATAGCACCAGAAGTGAGAAGGGTTGGCGGAACTTCAAAAAGCCGTAATGCACTTTTATCCATTAAATCGCAGCCAATGAGACAACTCCTCTTATGAGCTGGCACACCAACCACTTTTAAGGAGGATTCCGGTGGGGGATTACACCAACCAGCTGCTTGTTTGACACTGGACAAACTAGCAATGTTCTGATCCAGTTGCAAGCACAGTTAACCCAGCTAACTTCACCCTCACACTGCATCAAGTTTCAATCGGCTTCAGAAAACTTACCTTATCAACCATATATCACTGGAAAGATAAACATAAGTAAACCATTACTGATGTCTCAACATTTCGCTTCCAACTATTCGGTTATGGCGTTTGAAAACTTGGCTAACACCCTAATTTCCGTTGTCCCTAGAATGGTGGACAACGCGTAACTACCGCACACTTCAAGTAGACACGCATCACTGCGTTCAGAAAGATGTGTTAACAAGACTATCAGTGACAGTACCGATGCAGAAATGTACAACACGAAACGCCGTCTAACTCGCGGAGCGAAGCACTCTTGAAAGCAGTTTAGTTAAACCCCTGCTCCTGGACCTCAACTGCTCAGGTACAGGCTGAATCACAGCCGATCAGTTTAGAGGATCTATCGGAGTTTGTGGTTCGAAAGATAACCACATTTCCGGTGACGGATGGTTCTACGTAGGCTCAGCGATGATGTGTTGACAATTACCGGGTAGTGATAACTTTAACTTGGCGCCTTCTACATAAGCTCGATTATCGAGGAGGATCGTTTTTACTGAACAGTGTATAGCGCAGGACTCGAGGGTGTGTGCGAAAGTTGGCTTAGCGGCAGTAGTGACGACGTGTAGGCGCTTAATTTTTGAATGCTTGCTAGGGACAGTTGGGCTTTACGGTAGGTTTCCCTTCTTCCCCTTACTCCCTTGTTCATTTTAGTTGTATGGCAATGAAGCACCCGTTTAAATTACTGATATACTACTGTTGGTATTGGTGGTACTTTGTTATCACCCGCATGAAAGCAGATAGCTCTTGGCCGATACAGTGCAAACTCCCGAACTCGACCGTGACTCTTGAAGTCTGATAAGGGTCTACGGGAAACTCTGCTGAGTTCCCCAGGACAAGTGGGGTACGCCAGAGTTGTCCTATATCTCCTTTCCTCTTCAAAATGCTAATCGTAAATAACTCGGCTCTTGCATACTTCCGGAACAGAAATTCTGCCAAATGACCGACCTCGAGTACGCAGACGACAGCTCACCTTGGGTCTGACGCAGCAACTGTGGGAGGTTAGCCGAACAGACTATCGCGTAGCGCTGCACGCTTCGGAATGTGTTTTGCACCTTCAAAGTGTAAAGTACTGATGCAGTACTGGATCGATGTGGCACCGGTTCTGGCTATCAGGGAACAGTCACCGGAAGTGGCGGGTCGGTCCACTTATCATAATAGCTGCGTCACCCCCGGTGGTCACAGCACTGAGGAAGTTACTTCTCGTATTAGCAAGGCCTATGTGGGATTTCAGTGACTAAACTATCTATGGAGAGGGCTGGATATCAGCCTGTCAGTAACAGGTAGGGGTCATGACGCTGCGATAAGGCCGGCGTTATTGTATGGATTAGTTTGCAGTGAAGACATTAAATGATAGGTCGGTTTGGTCACCGACGGTTACGGAGTATCGCTCACATCTGATGGGAACCCAGGAGTAAGCAATGCTGAGGTCCGCCGTTGCTCTTTGGCAACAAACATTCCGCTGCCGCACTGGAAGGTTAGCTTAAACGCAAACGCTTACGTTGGTTAGGTCATGCCCACCTTAGGCCTAGTAACATGCTCCCTCAGGGCACATTATATGCCGTCGCTGCACCAGGTCGGGTGAAACCACGAGGTGGCCAGTCGATGACGCGGTATAAAAACATGGGAAAATCAGCTGAGAGACTTGGTCAGGCTGATGCGTGCCGTCTTCGAGGGTGGTAGGAGGCTCTAAGGGACATGGCACAGTCAGCTGCGTTCATGTGTTGGGCAGGCAGTTCCTGCCTGATTCCGTTATTTGTATACTATTTGCGTTCAATCTTATTTTCTTACTGTTGTCATCTGCTGTTATTCTGGTGGTGAGCCGGGCAGCTGGATTCACCGTACTTCGATGCCCGGATCATAGCCGTTCAACAACAGGAAAACTACACAGCCTGCGGTCACAGCCAAAGGGCATAAGTTGCTCTAAGACCGTTCGGACCGGTTTCCAGCGGATCCCAAAGGAACTCTGCAAATTTACTCCATACTGGGTAATGTCTCGTAGGTTAAACTCTCCTGTCAAAGTGCGAAGTAGGGGGGAGCAGCAGGGAGACCTGTCAGGGAAACCTAGTGTTCCATCTGAGTCTCCTCCTAAAGTTGACCTGTAAAGAACCAACCCGAACTTCGTCAACCACATTAAGGAGACCAGTCAACTCTTCAAAAATGGAATCACCTATTTCATGTCAAAAGGTGACTTGTCAATTTTACGTTAGGAAGTGATATGTGTATTCTCCGGGTGACATGAAAGAATGGCGCCCTACTGCAACTACGGTTGCCAGATTGAGTCCAGTGACGAGGGTAGTGCACTTCGCGTTTTCGATTATGCAAATGGATGGACTGGAGAATTCGCAGTGTAGGCATGTCATCCCCAGTAGATATACAAATGTTGATCCCAGCGAGCAAATGCACTTTTCGGACCGGTCGTATGTCTGGGGGGAAAGAACACGGAACGTGGAAACTCAACCAACCGATAATGACAATGAGTCTGTTCCACTGTGCCCAGGGCACTGTAGGGTTCATGGCCATTATAAACGTCTCACCCAGGAGCATACCTAGAACTTGACAACGAATCCGCGTGCACCTAAATAGAGCGTGCTTGGGTACGAAAGCGATTGCCCATCACCTGAACTCACGAACCCGTCTACACTTAAGTAGACCGGATACTTCTCCCCAATCGGAAGTACGAAATCGAATACCCATCATTCGAACATAAAAAAGCGAAGCAGCAATATGAAACAGAGTTACAACTTTGGAAGCCACCGAAAACCGAAGCAAGCATCGACAACAACAGCCACCGAAGGACCGTGGTTATCGAAACCGATCATCCACTTAATTTGAGAGGACATAATGACGGATAAATCGCCGACGCTACGCTAAGAAATGGAAGAGGTTTCCTTTTGGAAACCGATTTCTAGTTAACTGAGACGGTAATTGGCTGTGATTCCCAAGGTTGATCACGTACGTCAGTGGATAGTGGAATTCGAGATAGTGAACACCAGACGAATACTGCAATAATACATCCAACGTTTTCACACTTGAGACTAGCTGAGATGGACGATTGATTCACCAGATGCGTTCGCCTCAAGATTCATGTATACACTTATAGTACCGACGCGCAATACCGCTAACCGCACTATGAAGTGGCCATAAGCAGAACAAAACCGAGTTACTCACTTGTGAAAAGCGCTTCTGGGGAGAAAACTGCAGCGCCTAGCGTAAGAGGATATACTGCGCGTGTATAGGTTGGGATCGAGTTGGTCGGAGTTTACACCCAAGTGAAACAACTGTAGGTAGTACGCGTTACCAATTTAGACACAGACTGTGATCTAAGCAAAACGCTGCTAGCAGTTATCCCAGTAAGCAGGGTGCTCACTTGGCATCAACAGATCGGTGGACCAAGTACCACCCGAAGAGAGTAAACAGGGATAAAACCGGCCAAGGGAATGAGCAAAACATAGAATGTTGCATGAGTTTCTACAGCTCGAGATATCGGAGTACTCCTAAAGCACAGACCATAGTTGCAAGTAGGATCACACGCAACAACGGAATCACCGTCAGCAATCGATCCCGAAACTGCCGCTCATCGATGAAGGATGAACTCGGACATGAAGCGATGATGACCTAGATAACCCAATACTCGTCTAAAGGCTATCGATCTTTGTCCCCTACGTGTGGATAGCAGAAATTGTTTAAACTTTTGATGTATTTTTACGTTTTACATTGAATACATAGATGTACATCAGACAACTTTACAAAATTGAGGGATACTGGTTTTAAATAGCGCTGCGTGTAGGACAGACAACCAAGCTCACACAACCGGGTGGGTTGGGTTGATACAGCGTTTAATTTCTCCAGCGTCCATCATGACATGAAAGACCAAATGTGCTAGCACATGGGCGGAGAGCAGCAATTAGGGAGGAGAAAAAATGGGCAAAAAAGCGACGGGGCGAAGACAGAAATGCAAGAAAGTACGATACGGTCGCATACGTTAGTGAAGAACAGTAGCATACTCCGAATGAAGAGTGTCTGTTCAAAGACACGTTCAAATCTTGCTCGAGTAACAAATAGGGTACATTGCCTGGGGAGACATAGTAACAATTGCGAGTCAGCAATGGGGATCAAATAAGGGTGTCGAAAAACAGAATTACCAGAAAGACGAGGAAAGGTATCTTTCGGACAAACATCTTGAATTCCAGTTCGTCGAAAATGTGAGCAGATGCCATTGGTCGGCGGGACTGAGCTCCCATCCATGACGAACACAAGGGAGTAGTTAACAAGGATAGGGATGGGGAAATATTGCCGAGAAAGGCGCGCATAAAAATGTCGGGACACGTTCCGAGTGCGCAGACATAGAAGAGCCACATCCCACAAGCCGCAGCGCTTCGAAAAACCCAGGATCCGTTCGGTAAAAGTTAAGGACCTTGGTACTATGGGAGAAACGAGTTCACAAAAGGCGAAGAAACTTTTTGTTAGGGAATGGAGAGATGTAAATAGGAAACTCATCGCAAAATAGCGAAAAATATACAATTAGACAGTTAGCTAAAGGTGCCAGCGAACAACGCTACAAAAGTGAATAAGTGGACGGACACGTGGAAAAATGAAGTATACTGAATATTCAGCGGAATCAGCGAATTGGACGCGTAAACACTGTCAGAAATATATGTGCGGATGTGACCACATGAGACACAAATAGAATGCAATGAGCACAAGGAGGAATGACTGCAATTCAGCAGAACACAAGCATGTTTCAGTGAGTATACAAACGATCGATTAGGCTAAGTGTGCTAGATGACTCCTTGACAGCGATCAACTCAAAATATGGGGTAGAACAGACAGACGACCACGCGAACGACATATAAGCCGGTCAGAACAATGGAATTCACGGTGGCTGCTGTTTATACCGTGCAGTTCTTCCGATCCCATGTGGCTACAAACTTAGGGGACAAAAGCTTGCATCGGAAAACGGTAAAAATCAAACTGGCATTTATCAAAAACAAAGGTCTGTTGTAGAAGTGTCCTTAGGTATATGAAATTCTAATCAATTCAAGTCACGTAGTGATGCGAGATCATTGACTTGGATCTATCCGCGGCATGGATTCCACTAGAATACCGAAACACTTTGTAAATAACCAAACAGAGTAAAGAAGGTCGGCAAACTGATGAGTTTATCACGAACTACGTTGATCTGAGGTGTTAGGAAGCAATGGCACTGGATTGCCGCCAATGGCGTAAGCACATCAAAAATGCCACTGCTCAGGTTTGCGAAAAAGCTATTGCGTTAACAAAAAACTCCGGTTATGCACGCGTCATATGCTAATGTATCCTTGTCCGTCGAAATGAAACACCTATTGCTATAGCACATGCAGTTTTGCGTGCCTCAGTCGAGCCAGTTTGGTAGGTCATCAATGTGACCACGAGGGGTCAATTTTAAAGAGACAATGGTTAAGTTGAATGAGCAAATGTCAACGCATGGAGAGTGCGCTGCTTCTGGTTCCATCTGCTAACCCACATCAAGAGTGGAACAGATGTGAAACATGTGTTTTATCGTCCTGCTGTTGGTCTGTACATGTGCCTATGTAACTACTTCGTCGCAACCTGAATGTTTGCTAAGTGATTTCCCAGGTATGGCTGCGCTTGGTGCGGGTGTTGGCTGTCCAAAAGCCACCATTTCGGTTCTACTGGCTCTAGGAAATAGTTCGTTGTTGCTGGATGTGATCGGGTGGGCCAGTCTCAGATAGCGGTTCCATCCAGTGTGTAACGAGCTGTTGTCCGGCACCGGTTCTGTGTATGTTTGGGATGCATGCTTCCTCAAATCTCATGAGGCTGCTCTGCATATTGAAGGAGCTATGACTTGGTTTGACGATAAGCAAGCATGTAATATGATTTGGGGACACAACAGAAACGTACCAACAGTGGAGATGGGAAAAGAATCACACGAAACCAGACAGCTATCAGACACTAAGATGTTTCAGAGGTGAGCAAACTGCTGGAAGTGGTCGCTTTAGAACTGCTGATCGTGTCCGCTTGAGATTGTGCAGTTGAGAACGATTGCTGCTGCTGCTGCTGCTGTTTACGCGCTTCACGCTGCTGCGCCAACTGGAGCTCGCAACGGCTTTGTCGATGACGTTCGACCAGATGATCGAAGCTGGAATCCAACCATTGCTTCACATCAGCGTAAGTCACGATGATGACATTCTGGCTATCGCGGCTGACTAAACAGAGGCGTTCAGCGGAACCGGCTTCGACCTAGCGAGAGACAATGAAAAGGCATTAGTCAATAGTAAAGAGGACTGAGTTGATACTCGGATGAACAGACTCATGCTGAGAATAAAAATAACAAAAGTTATGACTAAGGAAGAGCGACTGGCGTAGAAACGATGGGGAAATAACGTGTATTAGTACTCACAACGAAAGTAAGCACTGAATTAGGGAGCAGTAAAAGTGGATAGCTGAATAGCCGTGTCGAACAGACATGTTGATATGGTTCAGTACGACAACCGAGATTGAGACAGTAATAATAGAAATATGATGATCAGTTTCGTATTCCAAAACCGCAGCTATGATACAAAGAAGGAAGTGAACCCAACGCAATGTCAATTCGTGACCCAAATGCAGAAACACTCAACTATAGTGTAGAAGTCTGTTTTTGGAAATAAGCCTGACAAAATGAAGTGTTTGGATGAATATTTTATTGAAAGGGCCAACATTTGTTGACCAAACCTTTCGCTATAGCGAAATCACCTGCCGGGTGGTTGGGAACACAGATCGTGTAACCAACAGTGCAGAGAAAAAGCTCGGATATGCGATCCAACATTGGATGCTTCCGTATACCGACATTCTTTCGCTTGCTGAATGACGTTCACAAACCCCATGAGGCCAATAAACTGAATTGGTGAAATAAAAAGAAACAACAGTAACGTACCAATACTTTTTGGAAATATCCACCTGCTATACAACCGCAAGCGGTCGTTTTCGGAACGTGGGGGATACTGCCAGGACTCCTAAGTACATGTGGTAGCAGGGATTCAAATTTAGGGAGTCGAGGCATCAAGTTAAACGTGGCGGATTCCCATAGTAAGGTTGGAAAGAGATGCAGCAGTACATGGGTCGACGACCCTCATTTCTCTGAGTCGTCGATAGCATAGGTTGAGCAAGTGTGTATTGTAAGACAATCGGATTAAACGCAAAACCGAGATCCGGGTATTTACTTCATATAATAAGCCCCAAATAACCAAGATAAAAAAACAACTAAAGGGGGAACCGTGTGATGTCCCACATCAAGTTAAGGAGGCATGATATTCTTGATAAACATGAGCAAAGGGAATCAGTGACAAAAAAACGGAGGAAACGAAGTCTATTTTAAAAATCAAAACGGAAGTCGAGGTCAAATGTGCTAATCAGGAAAAAAACAGCAGGACTTCGGCCTATCGAGCATAAACTAGACAAAATGACAGGCGAATGAAGAATTGAGGCTAAAATGGAACACCAGCTGTAATCCGGAATGTCAGTTTATTGTGGAAAAAGGAGGGTAGAACCACCGCCAGTTTTGGATGATCCGTCCAACGAAACGAAAACGCATGCTCTCATATATTAATGGACCCCCTTTATAAACACGTCTCAAGTTGTGGACACAAACCGAATAGACGAAGGTTTGGCTCTATCCTGCACTTGATGCACGGAAACAGCCTCCCTGAGATTAGTGTCATTTAGTGATACGACTGCCATTCGTCGGTATTTGAGAACGCATCAAACAAAGGGATGATTTGTCATGAGTGCAACTAGGGCAATTATTCGGACGTTTCAATCGATCATTCCACACCTGATCGGGTAGCAAAACTAGCGCTTAAGCTAAGCAGAATTTGAAAAATGCAACTGACCTTGTTTAGCGTTGCAATCACATGCGCCAAATCCAAGTATGGTGCACCCAAGGAGTCCGTCTGGTGGAACACGAAGTCCCGGAACAACTTGAGCATATACCGGTCCCCAGTCTCAGCCCAGTCCGGATTGGTGCCATTACGACTGAAGCGGTCCCAATTGGAAAATAATCATAAAAGAAAGTGAATGAACGATGGGGAAACACGAGTTGGTTGATAGTAGTACACAATGAAAAATTATCCTAAAAAGCCAAAATATATACCATTATAGGAGGAAAATAAGCCATTTCAGAGAAACATTTTGATAAAGAATAATGTATGATGAGTAAATTTGTGAGAATCGTATGGAGATGAGTGAACTGGGACATGTAAAACGGAAAAACACTGTGGCGACTTGAATCTATAGTTGTGATAATATCTAACTGGGTACAATGGAAATGAGTTTACTCACTCAGCGCGTTCCACGACGGATTGAAGTTTGCAAATCATTCGGAACAATCGGTCGCATTCCATACCCTAAGGTAAGCGAGAATTGACGGTGAACAACATCTCTCACTAATCCGCATGTAGAACATATACAAAAGGCACAAAAGCAAAGCGTGAAGGCTAGAGAGCGCGTGGGAGATAACAGTGGGTTGAATCGCTTTCGAATAAGAGTAATCAATGTGACTCACAACAGAGGAGAAAACACAAAATTATCACAAGTCTGGTCAGTTTGTGAAGCATAATTTCAGAAATGGTACCACACTTGCATGACAATTAGTGTATGTGCACAGTAACACATTCCGAAGGGAACAAAATGAACTACCGTATAGTACCGAATACAAGTCCATCCATAGATAAGCCGACAGTGTAACTTTGTAACATCAAATTTGTCCAAAGTCGTAAGTCCCTGTATTAGCCGACCCTTAGAAAATCAGCGAAAGAGAAACGAAATTGCTTCCCCACAATTTTGACGTTATCACTACCCGTTCTCACTTGAGCGGGTTCAAGTGAAACCTGTCCGCTATTGATTACTGATTGGAAGCAGCAAGTAGGGTTTGCTCTATGTAGCTGCATGTAATGTCACTCAGAGACAAAGACCCGTTATGTTCTGTTGCGCTCAATATATTTTGCGTCGGCAAAGTGTTTGTTCAAGAACTTCTTAAATTCCGACACCGACTTTGCCTCAAGTACGTGCTGCGGTAGGTCGTTCCATACATTCACCACTCTGCGTTCGAAACAGAGTTGGCGAGTGACCCGCTTCAAATCCGGTACGACAAGCTTGTACCGGTGTCCTCGTGTGCTGCTTGGTGTGCGCAGATGAAGCAGCGGTCTCAACATGGGGTAATCTCCCAGATGTAATATCCGGTGGGTCATGATGAGGTCAACCCACATTCGACGATAAGCTAGGGTGTACAGCCCTAGTTTCTTACATCGATCTTCGTACGGCACACCTAGTAAGTTGGGAATCAGCCTAGTGGCTACATGCTGTACTCGCTCAATCTTCTCTACCTCGCCCCGGGTGATAGGACAATACGCGGGAGAGCCATACTCTATCATTGGTCGTATTATTGGGACGAAGAGGCGAGTGGCAATCTCTTCGGACCAAGTGCTGAAGCTACTCCTGGACAGCTATTGGTCAGTTGTGGTGACCGCAATGTTATAATCGCGGTTAATGGGGCGTAGGGCCGTCGGAAAAGACCTTCATCGTACCGGACAACGTATGGATTAGACGTCAAGTCACGTGAAAGAGGTAAGACAGCCGACAATACGGCGTAAGGTCAGAGAGGCGCCTCATGCATAGGAACCACAGTAGGGCAGTGGGTGAGAACGAAGTTTGAGGTCAGACGTGTGGAAGGAGGTACTTTTAAGGCACCGGATCGCCTGGCATAACATAATGTTTAAGGTCTTTTGATTCGCTACTGTCATCTGTCGCGAACGTCAAATGTGCAAAATATCGAGAATTTTCGACACAAAGTAACGCGTCCAGTTATAAGTACTTCAAATCCCCATCTGAAATACCTTCCATCACTAGCGGGTGGTGCTAATGTGAGGTAAGGGCAGTGGTAGACAGTGAATTCCTGGGTGGATTATGCATGCGACTAGTTTCAAATTCCGTACAGCCTTTTTATAAGCCGACCCCTCATCTACAGAAACGAAAATTGTCCAAAAATCATCGGCATATATTCGGGAATATTTAGGGAATATTTAGATGGAACGAGCGCTGCCCAGTGATGCAAAGATGAGAAATATAATGTGCGCAGGCACTGAATATGTTAGCTGTGAGCACTCAGCTGTATTACGGAATTCCGACATGGTGTTATATGCGAGCACAGCGAAACTTACCAAAACAAGCTGGCGCTCCAAGAAATCAGAATGGTCATACGCAGCAGTCAATTGGTCATAGAAAAATGGCGCAGTAGAGTGCGTGAGCTGGTTCACATCCGTAATTTGGCCGGAAATAAGCCCACGAATTAAAGTGACTAGCTCCGCTCGGTAAGCACGCTGGAGTAAGTTGAAGGAGGTCGCCCGTTGACTCATCTGCAATGCAGGACAACACGGAATATGGGTAAAGTGAACTTAAGATGATCGAAACAACGTCCGAGTTAATGCAGTTGTCATGCAAGTTCAGGGAATGGCAGCAGTGAGTCACGTGATCGATTAGGTTAAGAAACCGGAACGGTCTGTTGACGATCGAAAAGCTCTTAAGGTTGAGTAAGCAATACATAACACAAACGAGTAATAACTTAGTGAAAAACTATTCGAAACGAATAAAGCAAAGAGAGGTTTCGGTAGAGGTAACAGAGCCAAGGCGTCAAAACGGACACAAACAGATGGGATCCATAATTCAGAAAAGCCTGGCAGCAAAAGCGCCAGGAAACGTTCAAAACCGGTGTGAGCAGGTTAGAACAAACGAAACGAATACAAATTCGAAAACAAACGCATAGTATGAAGTGTGTTAGTTAAAACAAAAGAGGTGGTTTAAGAGCTCGGATTTTAATTTGGCATATTGATTAGGATACAACCGCCAGCAACATACATTCAGGAAATGGATAAAATGAAATGGAAGCCGCTGCTTATAACCAGTTGATTTTTCGCGTCAAAGATGGGTATACAAAAAAGTGGGCTAGTACGTTAATGCAACGCATCTAAGATCATTCCAAGAGTGAACAAAAACTGTTTTGTAAAACTAACCTGGATGGCCTCGGAAGTACCACAGGCGACACCGATTAGAAGTTTGCCCAGCTGAACGAAGTCATTGGCCTATGGTAGAAAAACCAAGAAAAATAAGAGTAAGAAAAAGGAGGTGAAAAACTTAAGCAATCATGTTGACGACTGAACACGAATAAATGTTCAGCGATAGTCAACTGAGAGAAAGCGGATAGGATGCTGCTCTTCTCTAATTTTGCGGTGAAGGGTTGGCAAGTGGTCCAATGGATAAAGCACCTGGTTTGCAAACAAAAGATTTCGCCGCTTCGAATCTGTGTTGATAAGTGTGACCCCGCAGTACCCATAAGCCATATGCGACTGATGATGGTAGCGAAGCGTCAATGCAGCGCGTCAGAGTACTGCTGATACCTTTTTATGCGCTCTGAAGAGAACAAAAGAACCAATCGATACAGCATTGAGGAGTGGTGCAACTAGTAAATATAGCGTTTGTTCTGGATACTTCTTGAAGATAACATCTGAAAATGACGGATGGCCGTGGAAGATCGGAATCAGGCGAAAAGCGATCAAGAGAAAAGTCAGAAGTATAGGAAAGGGAATGATACATCTTTAAGGCTATCGACAGTTGAGCGCGCAATGCAGTGTGCAAGATGAACAGAGTTGTGGGTTGGTGGGCCCAATGGTGCAGTGGGTTGCAGGAAGTGGGGACGTGCCGGCGGTGCATGAAACAAAGTCTACATCAAGGTATGAAAGACAGGAATACAAACCTG
This sequence comes from Dicrocoelium dendriticum, assembly GCA_944474145.2. Classification (NCBI taxonomy): domain Eukaryota; kingdom Metazoa; phylum Platyhelminthes; class Trematoda; order Plagiorchiida; family Dicrocoeliidae; genus Dicrocoelium; species Dicrocoelium dendriticum. The sequence continues at coordinate 66,455,548 of OX104064.1, forward strand.
GTCATCAGGAAGATTTGGATCGTCAGATCGGTGAAATAGGACATCCTTCAAGCCAAAGCAATTGATGCGGAGGCTGCGTAAGAGTAAACAAGAGAAAACACGTGTATGCCAGGGAGTTAGTAGAAGTGATTACAAAATAATGGCGTGAAGCATGCGAAACAGCAGTTTCTCTAATCGCCCGCAATACCAAGCGGCTCGGTCATTAACAACGCACGAATCCATGATACATGTCGATACAATCGCTAAATCCTGTTCGCAACGTGGAGAAAATCCAACGACATGGCGAAGTTCGCAAAGACAAACAGTTTTAATCGTGGTCTGAGGCAAAAGCAGACCGAAAACACAAAAACATTTACTAATCAAGACTACAAGTGCAAATGCAACACAGAGAACAAGCTTAGTGCTGAGTGCAACTAGTTGAGTCAAATAAATTAGCTAAATCTGGAAGGAGCCACTGCTATTAATCAGTCCGTGGAGGACTGTTTTGATTTGACTTATATCCAGGCACTTAATGTCCCATTTTGTTTCGTTGGAAGACTCAAATAGTTTTGATGGTTAAACAGGTATTTCTGAGACATCGTTAAGCAAAAATACCGTCCTTTGCTTCACCCTGGTGGAGTATTGTACGCTAGCAGCCTGAGGCTGACTTTATGGTGGGGATTAGGGCCGTTTGGTGATCGATCAAATGAAAGGCGCGTCGATTGAACAATCGGTCAACGGCTCCCAATGGATGCGTTTCCCTGACTTCGATCCACTGACTTACGGGTAGGCTATCAAGCCGAAGACTAGCGATAGTGTCTCCTAATACAGACTCCTAGTTCGGCCTGGGCAACAGGGTAGCGCACTCTCCGACAAAACTACAAATGCCGTGTTCGGTTTTCTTATCACGATAACTGTGCGGTGGGGCCTTCAAACTGACCGTTGCCTTTCTCATTGAGAAATCCTTTCCACTGTAGCTACTGCGGGTTTATCGAATTCACATAACACATTTGCTGTTCTGTTTATATTGACTATCTTCTAACTGCGAGGCTGTCCTATTCTGTTAACATCCGCGTATTATTCAATATGTTCACAAAACCAGAAATACTTTTAAAAGAGTTATGCGGAAGCATTCTTGTAAATTGAGGAAACATCGTGCTGGCTGGCGACTAAGCCTTAGACGTCGTTCAGTTGACAAGACACATTCCACTGATCATGTACAGCAATATTAGATTACCCATTGGGAAAATGACGGATCTTACCGCTTCTATACACCAAACTGAATATTCGAATGCAGCCAATTTGATGCTTCAAGAAAGCTGGTTACATGCTGATGATGTTATTCAACTTGCTGGTTATCTTCTTACCAGATCTGGTCGCCTCGGAATGCCTCAAAATCCTGGAGGGTGTGTCATCACCTACGTTCATCGACGCTGAGGTGGCTCGTTAGCCGTATTTTTTTGACCTACTCAACACTTACAATCAGCTGCCATTTGTTTGAAGGTAAGTTTTTGAGTGCTTTTATTTCTGTTAATATTGGGAATGTATACAGAGCTGAAACTTTTTGCGGATTATCTATCCTCAGGGTTACTACCTAAACTGGCCCACTCTGTCTGTCCTCCCTGGGGACTTCAATAAAACTGATACCGTAGTCATCTAGGCACGTGATGTGACTAACATAGTGGCCTTTCCGAACAGACTTGAAGCACAACTAGATTTCGTCTTCACAAACTATGCCTGGCTGTTTTCCGCACAAAACGTGCCCCACTCGGTAATTCCGATCATTGTGTTATGAAAGTGCCCGGTCGTTTATGCTAAGACTCATGTCGGTTCATTGGCTAATAAGCGCTTCAAAACTTTGAGGTGACGAGATTGTTCAGCATGCAATATTGAGAGTCTCCAGGAAATAATGACTTCTACAAGTCTTATAGTTTTCAACAACGAAAATTTGTCTATTCAGTGTGATCATTTCACTGACTATCTTAACTTTTGCTACGATCTTTGCTGCCCGGTCGAAGCCATCTATGTACGAGTCGATAGATTCTCCTCACCACCACTAAAACAACTTAGAATGAAAAAAAGAACGAGCCTGTAAGTGTAAAATGACTGCTCGTGTCAAACCACTCTCTCGAGCAAGGGAAACTGGTTTCACAACTGAATAATTTAAACATCGAAACCGTTTTGTACAACCACAAGTGTCGAGACTTATGGGGACTTTTAAAGCAGCTATGCGGTGAAAGCTAAAATAAGCAGATTGAATCTGTGGATGTCGAGAAATGCATTGGTGAGTTTTGTTCTTCTTCACAGGAAGTAGCCCCCACCCCTTCATTCTTCCTGCCCTTGTTCTCTGGAACAGGTCCAAAAATTACATTCCAACACGTTGTAGGCAACTGTGAACTCTGAACTCAAGAAAGGGTAGTGGACCCGAGGCTCTTTTACCAGTTGTCTTGAACGAGTGCGCCAATACCCTCACCATGCCCATGATGGATCTTTTTAATCGGTGGAATTATTCCCGATATTTGGAGACTTATCAGGATAACACTCGTGAAAAAGGGATCCACGAAATTCCGTCCGATTACATGTACATCGGTTATGCTGAAAGTCTTCAGGCGACTACCTGTGACTTGGGTCTCAACAAGCACTCCGACCGTGGATATAGCTCAGTTTGCGTACAGACTCCAACGTTCCATGTTGGATGCCGTAGCATACCTTGTTCACATTAAAGTATCTTCATTAGATGTGAAATGCAAGAATGTGCAGCTTTTCCTCTTTGGTCACACTAACGCTTTTGGAAGTGCCGACAGATCAACCTTGCTTAATCAGCTGTCTGCGAATGGTGTTCAACTAGCAGTGTGCAACCTGATGAGCAAGTACTTCGTAAACCGATCTCACTTTACATAGTTAAAATGGAAAAAGTCCCACACCCTTAATGGTGACTGCGACGTTACAAGGAGCAAGCCTCTCTCCTCTATTTTCTCTATATATCGAAATGCATCCAATTCCCCTCGATTTCATTGGATGTAAGTACGCTGACGACGTAGTCTTAGGCAACATTGCTCCAACTGCCGAATCATCAACGGCTCGCCAAATCGGAACTTCAGCAGTGGTCATCGGCCCGATCCCTTATTTTCAACGCTTCTAAATGCCACGATTTAACTTCCCCTTTTCTCCGCACTGACAAACGTCTGACTGTGGCAAACAATTCGCGCACCATGGTCGTAAGTGACCACAACATACCCAGTTCATCCACTGTTAAGTACCATGGTGTATAGTTATCTCACGTTGAAGAAACGTTCCGCAAGGTGCGAAAATTATTATCAGATGTCCAGCTCTTTGATTTACAAATTCGTGACTGCTTGTGCTTTACCCCAGTAGTTATATTGCTCACCTATTAATTTTTCTGATCTACAAAAGGACTGCACATTGGTTGTGCGTTCCATTAAGCTCATTTCTAAGTGTTGCGAATTGCCCAGAGAGTCTCTGGTTGATTTCATCGTTACTTAACACTCTATTAGATGTGACAACTTTACAGCAAATGTCTTAAATTACCCACGTCATCCCCTTCACGCTGATTTATGAAATCCCACTCCTACCTGTCTACTCGCTCTAGATTTAGGGTTTGTTTTCTCGCACATGTTAGCACAACTCTATTTTAAAGTATTTATCCCGTTTGCTTGTGGACTCCAAGAAACTTAACAGAATCACACGTGAACGCTTACTTGAGTTATGTACATACATGTTTTGTTCTTTTTCCGGTTTTATTGCAGTCCCATGCCTACGTTATGCCTCACTACATCCGCAGTGCCAATGTGAAATGCTGGAAATGTTCCCAGTCGAGTTCATAAAGCCTATTTTGATTTGACTTGAAAAATGATTTTCGATGGATTCATGCCTATAAAAAGGTTATACCACTGGAGTCTCGTCAACTACTCCGCCAGAAAGTTGCGAATACGTTGACGAGCTAAATCAACCAACAAACTGAACCGCTCTGTGCTTCACTTAGTTATGACTTCAGCTTGGCATGCAGACACGTTGTTCATAAACCGAGGATAGTCAGGTTTACCATCTCTAAGTCACAATTTGGGTTCGTGTAACGGCTGGACACGCGACTTCAGTATGCTCATAACATCGTGCGGAGCGCAGTAGTGTCTGACCGGTGACAGTGGTTCTGGCATCCGACCCGTCCTCCTCGTGTCAGTGGTTCGAACCTACGCACGTGTGGATGACTCCATGTCCACAAGCGGAGCGCTAGTACAGAATTTCGGCGCACGATTAATATATATATATATATATATATATATATATATATATATATGAATGGCAGCATCCAGTTTCGGATTTGCCTGTCACTGTGGTCAACCACAGGACGCCTGCGCCTACAGAGGGACCATGGGTGGCTTGCGCTACACCACCCACAGCTCTAAGCACATACCCATTATCCAGTGTAAACCAGAAGGAATAGGACCGGGATGCATGTGGATGGGAGCCACGTTTCATCAACGGAGCTGACCCACACTTCCACAATATACACAGCAGCAGCATTTCAGTCTATTTATGTGAGGAATCACACAAGACGGTGACTGGGCCGTAGCCCGTTTCACACTGGGTGCATGGAACCACACTTTGCGCCTAACAAAGGTCACGAAGACCGTGCACCTCGTCACCCCAGCAACGTTTCAGTCTCCTGGAACCAGTATATAACGAGGTGGGGGTGTTAGACAGGTAGGCACCTTGTGAAAGTTCACATCAAGAGAAGCCAGGCATTGCAGATCACACGGGAAGGTTCATGCGCCAAGCGCACGTTCCACAGATAGTCAGTCGAGTTTAACCCGACTGAGATTACATAGCATATCATATGCTTCATCAGCCTCGATCTTGGCAACTGCCCTATGGCAGTTCGAATCCAACATAATCACATACACTCATGCATGTGCCCACACTTGTGTGTGAACTACCACAAACTGAGTGGAGAAGTAGTCACCCTCATGGATAATAATACTGCGAAGGTGCATGGGTTGGTATTGGAGATAAGACTAGCAGCCATATTCGTCAAGTTATGAAAAATCGCACGTAGGAGATTAAGTAACAAATACGAACTGTCGGTAGGTTTAGAGGCGAAACTAAATTATAGGCTTAAATTTAGTCAGAAGCGTGAACATCAACAATAGATCAAGCGAGATGCTGCAATAGGGAAGCAAATACCATCAACGCGGTTACCGGGTGGGAGGATAGAAGAATAAAAGGTACAAGAATACAGTCAGTGTACTGTAGATGCTGTCCACTATATGTGAAGTCGGCTTGCAACTGATGGTCGCACAGCGTGAGAATGCGACGAGGTGATAACTGCAACCTCTCCGTGTCGCTGCCGCGTAAGACCAGACCGGTGCTATCTGTTGTTATAGGGAGCTAGCATGATTATCACTTCCTAGTACTCGCCTACGCACATCATCGTTGGGGAAACGCTGGTGCCATCCGACCCCAGCAATGCTTCGCAGACAACGATGATCAAAGACTTGATGGCGCCTCAGATCTTCAGAGCGAAGCGGTCAAGTCTCACTACCATAGAGCAGAACGGTCCTCACTGTGGTCTTGTATACACGGCCTTTCAGACGGAGAGAAATTCCCTTCTGTCGCCAAAAATGCCGCAGGTTCAAGAATGCAGCTGTGGTCTTTGCAATGCGTGAGCTGACGTCAGGTTCTATGCGCCCATCCTTGCTGATGCAGCTGCCAAGATAAGTGAAATGATCAACCACCTCGAGTTCCTCGTTAGCAAGCGTCAAGGGGTCATCAAGTGGCTGGTGGTCCTGCAGCAACACTTTGCACTTTGAAGGTGCGAAGTGTATACCAAATAATGGGACCACTCTGGACAGGATATTCAGGGTTGATTGTGCCGTCCCAACATCGTTGAAAAGCAACATGATATCGTCCGCATAATCTAGACCAACTAACCTTTCACCAGGCAGCACTTCGACGCCTACATCGTGAGATTCCGCAAGGGAACACTCCATGATAGAATCGACAACGAAATTGAACAAAAATGGGGAAATCGGACAACCCTGACGAACGCCACTTGTAGTCGGAAAGCTATTCGACAGGACACCGTAAACCCTGACGCGGCCTGTAGTGTTCGAATATAGAGCACGAAGGATGTTCACATATTTCGTGGGAACACCTTTCCGCGCAAGTATTTCGAACAGAATCGATCGATCGATTGAATCGAACGCACTCTTGAAATCGAGGAACACAGATATTGTCGGTCTGCGGTATGCGTGGCGATGCTCTAGCACCTGTCGCAAAGTGAATATATGGTCTATACAGCCACGTCCTGGGCGGAAACCGGCCTGCTCTTCCCTAATCCGAGATTCCCGTTCCGCAGTGAGGCGACGAACGATAATCGAGGCCAGTAATTTTGTCACAACTGTGACCAGCTTAATGCGGATGAGGTTGATGTTGCCTACATGATGCTTCATCACCATAGTTTGACTAAAACGACATACAGTTAAATCATATCTTTTTAACCCGGATAAAAGTTATTCCACTTTATTTAATTTGTCCAGTTCTGTTCTTTAGCTGCATATACGGTGTCAATTTTGCGTGGTTGCATTCCCACAACTTCGGTGTTAGTTGTCTGATATCTCCGGTATGGCTGCGCTTGATGTGAATGTTGACAAGGTGCCTATTTGTCTAACAACCTCCAGCTCGACTGCTGGCTCCAGGGGACTGTGAATCGTTGCTGGGGAGACGGGAATCCCGGTCTCATGGCCGTGTTAGGCTCAGAGTGACTCCATACAGTGTGGAGGGGACTACGACCCAGCTACTGTCTTGTGTACGTCTGGTACGCATGATTCCTCACATAAATAGACAGGAATGCTGCTGCTGTGTATGTTGAGTGTGGGTCGGCTCCGTTGATGAAACTTGGCTCCCATCCACATGCATCCCGGTCTTATTCCTTCGGGTTTACACTGAATATGGTGGGTGTGGATGGAGTTGTGAGTGGTGCGGCACAAGCCATCCATAGTCCCTCTGTAGGCACAGGCGTCCTGTGGTTGCCCTAAGGAAGCCGCAGTGACAGGTAAATCCGGAATCGGAAGCCACCAACCATATACTGATACTGATACTGTATTTAAGAGCAAGTAGAAAGGTTTCTGTACAACTCTATCGAATTACGAAAAATCAAAATTTACTTGTGAATTATCAGCAGTTGTGTCTGGTCCGTTAATCGTTTATCCGTGTTCGGTTAGAAATTTGTACTAGCGTCATTATTTCCGGACATACAATGTATTCTTTTGGCACTGTATGTGCATCGTTTCACAAAAGCACAGGTTTGCAAAATAATCGTCGATACGGGTTTTAAAACACTTCACAGAATCGGCCTCTATTAATCCTTCAGGTAGTGTATTCCATAAGTTTACGATTCTTCGTTCGATACAAAGCTGATGTGATACTTTGTTCATGCTGGGGACCCTGAGTTTGTAACGATGTCCTCGGGTGTTACAGGGTTCTCGCAGGTGAAATATTGGCCGTAGTATGGGGAAATGATTCAAGTGTAGTACTCGATGGGTCATAATAAGATCAATTCTTACTCGGCGATAGGATAGTGTGTAGAGTCCGAGCTTTTCACAACGTTTTTCATATGGAAGCTTTCGTAGACTGCGTATCATTCTAGTTGCGATATGCTGTATTTTCTCCAGTTTTTCAGTTTCCCATTGGGTTATCGGATGGTAAGCTGGGGCACCGTATTCAAGAATTGGTCTAATGAGCGAGGTGAATAGACGAGGGACGGTTTCTTCTGACCATGTGGAGAAACTGCGTCGTAATGCCCAGAGCATACGAAGTCCCGCACGGTACAATTTCTCTGTATTTTCTAGTGATCTTAAATCATGTCGTGAGAGAACTCCTAAGTCTCTGACAGATGTGTTGGGATGGAGCAACTGGCCGTCCAAGGTGTATGATCGAGTGGCTGGACGTCTGGTGATACTGATGAACTCCGACTTGCTTGCGTTAAGAGGGAGTTGCATTTCAGTGGACCACGTTGACAGTCGCTCTAAGTCATGCTGGAGACGAGCGCAGTCGTCCTGGTTTTCAATGATCCTCCAGATTTTCAAATCATCTGCAAACAGGACACATGGTGACTGGAGCTGCTGGTTCATATATGAGAAGCAGAGAGTAGCCCGAGTTGGGTAGTGAAAGTATTGAAGGATTCGAGCCAACAGACCCCAGTGGATCCCTGATGCACAACTGGATAAACAGTGGGTGTCCTCGACCGCGCGCATTCATTCAAATCCGCAGAAGTACGAACAGTGATGTGTAACGAAGTGAGATCGCTACACCGAGTTGCCTTGAAGTAGAGATGTGTACAACTCATTAAAGCCCTGTTCTAAGGTGAGAAATTGTCACGCTAAATGCTAGCGGCAAACAAGAAAGTAATCACCCCACAGGTGAGTTCATATTAACTTCTGTGGAAGAACTCAGTTGTGGGGCGGGGTTTGCGTGATAGATGTCGGGGTCTTCTGGCCGGTCATCATGAGTGTAGCACAGTTAATAAGCGACCATCTGTTATTCCAGTCAGTGAGGTATGATCGCTGTGAAGGTGACCACCAGGTTCATTTCGTTATCACTCACGCAACCGATGAGAGGGGGAATGATGAACCATTCCGCAATGTACTCGACCAAATCGCGTTATCGGTTACCTCAGGGCAACTAGCCACTTGTTGAGTTACCGGTTCGCAACAACCGGAGGCGCGTGAATAATAGATAGGTTTATGGGAAGTGAATTGTCAACTGAGCAATGCTGTGCGGTGCAACAACCTCCCCACGGACAAAGGCAAGTTGGTGGGAAAGTAGTTGTGAGGGGAATCAAAATCATACGAATATGACTGAATGCAGGAACAAGTTTAGAAACTAAACAGGTAGCTAATGCAACAGACAGTATACAGATCACGGAAATTCGAAGCGGAAGTAAACGAAGCAGCGCGACCCGATAAATACTATTAGAGAACAGGAAGAGATACATGTGGGTTGCTTCCTCGACATATGTCGGGCACGTACGCGGAATAGTGTTATTTATTATCGCACAGTGTAAACGTATTTCGGTCCTGCGATACGACCTTGTACCGGTGTCCAAGAGTGCTGCTTAGTGCGCGAACGCGCGGGGATGGCCGCGGCATAGGGAAGTTACCAGATGCAACATCCGATGCGACATTGTGAGATTCACTCGAAGTAGACGATACGAAAGAGTGTACAGCCCGTCTCCTGCGTCGGTCTTCGTACGACATACCCCGTAAACTGGGAATGCGCCTGGTAGCCACACGCCGAATAGGTTTCAGACGATGCTTCGGAATGTACGAAACAACCAATTGACATGTAGCATCCTAACTATCCGGAACATGAATAACACATACCAGAATAAATGAGGATAGTGAAATCCAAAAGATAAAAGTAGTCACCGTATGAGTGTGGGACTGATGAGCTCATATGGCAAGTGCAAAACGCGCAAAGTGAAGATCATATTTACTAGTGTTTGTGTGATCCGGTTGTATGCTATAAGCTGTGCGTGAAGGAACAGGTTTCAGTGTATCCTAACGAAACAGCTTTAAATCACATGTACTAACTGCCAACTTAATGTGGAGATCTGTGGGACTAAAAATAGAGGATTACCGTGTTCCGTCTTGTATAAGAATTTTGGATGGGTCCAACACGTTGCATGCGCGATTCAAGTGCAAATGGATGAAACGCAAGCCATGTACCAGCTGAATGATGTAGGAACACAATACGGATTCTGGGAGCATACCGATATCAGAGGGCGTGCCTGAAAGATAATAAGAGGTAAGATAGACATACACGTGCAATAAGCGGTTATTATAGAGAACAAACAGACTACAAAGAGCCACAGCCAGTTCAGTTAGTGCTTGTTTCTTCTCTAACACTTGAGCTAGAGGGACGCTAAGTTTACCAGTTCGGAAATGTCATAGAACTTATGCGAGTGCATTTCTAAAAACGAGTGAGGACAGTGACAACGAGTTATTCTCACCCCAACCCGGATAACAGAACATCGCTAGTCGCAGTGATTTTTAAATTGAAAGGAAAGGACAATTAGAACAAGTAGCGATGGAACAAGATGGCAGATATGTGGGGATTTCGGTATTGCTCCTCCCAACACTGACGCTGCAAGACCGCTTTCTTCCTTGTTTGGACGCATCAGGTAGAGATAGTCAAAGTCAGGAGTGACACTCGGAACCTAGTGGTTAACGGCTGACGCCCTGATCACTAAGCCAGTGAGATCCGTGAGAAACGCTTGGCACAGCGGTTAAGAATTCGAAGCTGGGTTTGGAGTACCTGTTGTGTAACTGAATTGTGACACGCGATCCCTGTTGAGATATCGGTTTACTTTGAAGTAGACCTAGGTTATTCCGATTACCAGGACCGTACCAGGAGTGGGGTTTCGGTGTTGCTTCTACTAATACAGATGGCTGGCCTAACGAACAACCTCCTCGTGGTGCCAGCTGGGTTGTTCGGGTGCTCCTGTTCCAGCGAATGGTTCGGTGGCGGTGTTCCAGGACGTGGTGAGTTTTCGCCTGGCAAGCCTCCTCCCTATAAAAAACCACAAATGTCTGTTTAACAACACTGCGACATGGCGGATGTGACCCGCTACGACATAAAGTCACTGCCCATTACTTCCCTCCGGTGGAACATTGTATCCCAGCATCTTGCTGCTGAATTTGTGGGGAGGATTGGGCCCCTGTTTGGTACCTGACCAAAGGAAAGACGTACGAACCGAGAAATCGATCACCGGCTTTCAATGGGCATGATGCCCTGAATTCGCTCCGCTGCCTTGTAAATAGGCTATTTAACCAAGTGCTCGGGGTGGGGTCTTCTAAGACAACTTCCCTAATTCGGCCTAGGCAACCGGGTAGCATCTCGCTCAATGACGAACCATGGAAAGTTACTCACGCTCTTGCTCTCACGATGTTCTACGTTCCTGCTACTGCAGCAGCTTTACAATCACATGCCACCCAATTACCTATCTTCCCTTTGTACTGTTCACTCACTTCACTACCTGATTCCTCGACGGTGAACAACTCTGTCTCCATCGGTGGATTCGTCCCATCGACATCCGCCAACTCAGCCACACAGTGCTTCACAGGGAATTACCAGCCACAAGGTCTTCCATCATCGCTTTCGCAACCTGGAACTCGGTTCAAGCGAGCAACACTAAATGTGCGCACTCTACTGCAGATCGTACAACAAACGGGATTGGCGCGCACCTTGGAAACGCTCGCAATTGATGTCTGCTGCCTCACTGAGACACAACTTCAGGATCCCAACACAGTCTACCAGCTGTCGTCACCAATCCATCCCCACACCGTTTATATATATATATATATATATATATATATATATATATATATATATATATATATATATATATATATATATATATATATATATATATATATATATATATATATATATATATATATATATATATATATATAGCAACATCGACACCGCGCGATCAGACATTCTGTACAACAGGAATGTTGACCAAATAGGTAAATTCAGCCGTGGGGAATACTAGCGCCACTCCGATTAATGATTTTCGGCTAAATTGGCGCATTTGGGGTTGAAGGGATGATAAACATACTCGTCTATAGTGCACGGAGGATGAGAAAGTGAAGCGAACCTTGGAACAATACAACAGACGGAATTGCCAAGATGTAAAAACAACAGGACGAACGAAAAATCGATGAAATCAGAGGAGTGGGGTCTCAACTTGTCCATCAGTGAATGTGGCCAATAGGTTTCGAACTCGGGTGTCAACAAGCAAATCTAGCGATAGTGGCAAAACAAGCTGAGTCGGGGTTACCAGTTGGTCATGTTGCTGTCACATTCAGCTAAGGTCCGCAAACACAGACGTGACGCGGTAACCACTGAGGAAGAATATGACGCACGGCTTTAACCCCCCCCCCCCCGAAGCCGATGCAGTGAAAGTGTGAAATCGGTAGCGTGCAGCAGACTTAAAGGCTCGTCGACGAATGCCACTCTAACCAAGGCGGTATCGCCATCGCACAACAGTAATGCTCCCATGTCGTCTGTGATCAACAGCAGATAGCCTCTGAACATTATTTCCACGAAGGAGTCAATTCGTGCACGCATATGATAAAACCGATACTGCGGCACTCTACTTCAGCTTACTGATCCTAGGGAAGTGCTCCTGCTCGCTCACAAAGCGTCGATTGTGTGTAGGCATGTTTATAATACGTAGAAAGAAGAGTATTACAATGTGTGGACAGCTGAAGCGGTTTGCTGTACATGAAAGGCTAGCTAAACAAGCCTACAGTGACGAGTGGACAATGGATGGTCCCCCGATTATTGTTCCATCAGGCTCAAGGTGGTGATTAAAAGTGAGGAGCGGATGTTCGTTCGGGTAACAACGGATCGATGTGGCACGGAGATACCAAGCCACGTTTGCACTGCGCCTGATTAGTGTTGTGTTGAGTTCAGATGCCAAGAAGAGCAGGAACCATGTGGATAAAGGAGACCGGTAGGGAATGAGTGCGATATGAAGCACAAGGTGCAGAAAAGGTATGTTTCGCTAGTTTCTGGGGTGATAGTGGATGAACCGATCGGATACGTGCGATGAGTTGAGGTTTGCATAGGTAGATTGTCCCACAACCAGAATAAACCGAGGAGAAAATACACCAAAAACACCACAAAGGTTGGATGATGAAATGTTAGGAAGGATAACAGAACTCACTTTTAAGCGAACTATGTGGGCGCACAGCTCGAGTGACATTAAATGGTGAACTAAAGCTGGTCAACTTCATTGGATCACTCATATGCGTCTGCTGCACCGTGCACGAACAGGGTGTGTATTCATACACCACCACTGCAGCTGAAAAGTAACCGAAGAACATACAATAGATACTTCCATTAACACGTATTCAACGTGAGTAATCGGTAAAAAAACATCAGAAGTATGCAGTACCGACGCTTCGCTGTCGCGCAACCACCACCGGTCGCACGTGAGACACTGCGAGGGTTGCCCGGTCCCTCCCTACGCAGGTTCAAACCCGCACCTTCAGATTACAATGCAGGCTTGTGATTCTTAAGGCTATGGGCCGGCGTGAGCAATCTGTAAGCTATACTGGTCTAAGTGGCAAGCCAGAGCAATCAGAAGCGACAAATGAAGGTCGGACAACGATGCGGACCGCCAACTGCTTCACACATCGTTCCTTCGGACGTTACCAACTATGCTACGGTTGAGTTCAGATAGGCATCCATCTAGTCAGATGGAAAGAGTGAAGTTGATAATTGGAGTAACATACAATAGACCTTAGCCAAAGCCAACCAAGAGGCCAAGTGAGCAATTCCATTTTGGGGCTATTAATGGAGAGCCTAACGATTGAGAGAAATCGAAAGATAATGAGCACGGTTGTGAAGCACAAACAGGAAGTAGTGCACAAGACATAATAATAACAACACAAAGTGAATTGTTTCGCTTTCTCAAAACGGAAGCCATTGGTTAAGCATGAAGCTTAGGAAATGAGTCTGCCTGTTTCAACTGAGACAAGACTGTGATGAGAATCAGTGCACACAAAGAAAGATGAGCAGAGAGAAATAGCAGCTGTCAACTGAAAGCATGAGACGAATTTGGTACCTACAATTATCATTGAAGGCGTTAGTGAAGAAGATATCGCGGAACCCGACAAGTGCTGAATGATCCGATTCGGACAGTTGTTTTGCCAACAAGTATGCATCCGAGGACAAGGCGGCCTCGTGATCAGTTGGTAACACAACCCGGCGCAACAGCATGGGTCTGTTAAATCTGGGAGACCACGCCTTGAAGCAGACAGTCGGTACACCAAAAGTAACTGATACGCGAGGTGGATGCATGGCCTCTAACGGTACCAAGTCGGTGTACGCGCCCAGGTTTCGCGGGAGCTCTAAAATGAGGATAGGATGGTAATTTAGTAATGGCGGTTTAGGAGAAAGGTCCAAAAAATTACAGGTGAGGAACTAACCGTGTAACAGACAGTGCTACGTAAAGCAAGGAGCCCGTCAAAATGTGGGTGAACGTCGATGAGAGATGATCAATCAAACGAGAAAAGATTATCATACATGTACAGTACGTAATAAACAAGCTGAATTCAATCAGTCAGAAGTGGCGTGAGCATCGAAGAGCTGTGGATCCAGCTGCTACCATACGTCAAGATGATTGCAAGTGGAAAGCGGCAACGGAAAAACCAAATTGAGGAAGGGAAAAAGTCAGACGAAAAAAGTAACAAATAGAAGCAAGAGACAGCTAATGAGTTCGAAAACTTGAGGGCCCCATTCAATAGGACAGTACACACTACCTTGATTAAATTTCAACCAAGTTAGCTATACCTTTCGCGACGTCGCAAGATGTAAATAAGAAAGTTCTGTAGTACACCGGACACTACCGACGCTTCTCTGCTACGCGACCATCACCGGTCGAGCGTGGACTACGTATATCGCGAAATCGCACGCATCTACGCGGAATCGAACCGCTAACCTTAACAGTACAACGCAAACGCGCAATGCTTTCGGCTATTCTTCGATTTCATTGGCGCAGAAGAAACACCAAACAACATGGGTAGAGCTGGGTAGCCAAAGGGTGTACGAGGGACAGTTTAACTGGCGTAGTTGTAAATTAGTCGCACAACTCAAGATGGCATCAGGTCATGTTCAGTAACCAATTAATAACGTTCACTCAATGATCCGTAGGCACTGAAGATAATAAACGGCAAATTTCCAAGTAGCTTCAATGCGAAGTGGTAACGAGTGAAGTTCATCCAGTAGCTAATGAAGCAAAGCAGCGATGTGCACCTTGATTCAGAATGGTAGACTGATATGCCATCACCGAGTGACTGAAATGAACACGCGAACCTTCCCGACAAAGGAGGAGACTTGAGTGGTGTGGTCATCAAAGCTGACACAATTGCCCAAAATGGGTATCGTGTCGATTTGGACCAGCAATAGCATCCATAAGGTTGAAGACGAGAAAAATATGCAGAGGACTGCCTATCCATCAAGAAGTACACAAGCTAGGTCCGATTTCAGACCAGTATTATCTGCGCACTCAATATTAGTCAGTCAGAGACCAGGTAGCAGACAAGTCAATTCCGATATTTTCGACTGCAAAAGTTGAAGAGAAATCAGGTGATAAGAACCCGGATACACACATTATTGTGCTCGAGGATTATATAAACCTAGGGAAAAGTAGTAAAGTAACATTTGAAAGATGAAAATGATGAGATTCTAGAAGTACCTGAATATACACGGAGTCTTATGGAAAACCTAAGCCAGGAGTGGATCGCAAAAATCCGTTGATTTGAAAGTGGGCGAAGGGAAATGATGGCTATAAAGTGCTGCAGAATTTGTAGGTTATCATAAACTATTCCTGTCGTAATAGGAAAAGGAGCCCGTGAACCAAAGTTGGTGATACGGAAGACGCAAGGAGAGTAAATAGAGGAATTGATCAAACACCCATGAGACTGACTCAAGAAATGTTACTCAATGAACGACGAATGTTGTGCCAGTAAGGTTCATCTGATGACTCCACAAACTTTTGATATTAGTAGTTCTCATGGGATACAAGCATGTGAAGTTTGCCCATAAGGTTTTGCAACAACCATGAAACTCGCCACTCAAACTGAGGAGCAGAAACTAACAGGACTGAATGGTCGTTAACTTCCCGGCCTGGTTCATACCTGATGAAAACAAGGAGAACGCAATAAACAAGACGAGACTTTCGGTAGGCAGTTGGGAGTTGCAGTTCGAGGTAAGAGGTGAAGGTAACACGGTGAGTTGTTTCACTCGACAGCGTATCAGTCATATATAGAGTGTCATCTGTGCGCCCAACAAGCTAGGCGGCATTACTTATTGTGAATTAGAGCACCCGTGTAAACTCTGATCGTCTCACTGGTGCCTGGATTCGTGGGACCAGTTGTGCGTATCAGTTGGAGGGGTTGGTGATAACTGCTTACTGCTCACGTCTTCTTCAGTTAGTGAGCCCTACGGATCCACCAAGATTCAATGTCAGCGCGCAGTGTCATAGTCCACACCTAGTAGTCTGTCTGGTCACATTTTGTTTAGAGCCAACAAGGAGTTTTCTTCCAGATTCTGAAAGATTAATAGATCACTCAGACATCCTGGGACTGGTGTGGTGACGGCTGGTAGTACCGCAAGCATAAGCTCCCGTGTCGTGTATGGCGGTCGAGATTCTAGTCCACTAAAGCTCTTTGTCCTTGGACCATCCTTCCAGGTTTGTCCGATCGAGGGCTGTGATATGTTCTCAGTCCCAAACCGAGGGAAACGCATGAGCAGAGTCGACGCACGTATTCCGCAACGAGCGTCAGTCAAAAATTGAACCATACCACCTGGAACATATGATAATGTGATCCATTTGGGTGCATCGGAACAGTTAAAAGAAGACGTCAAGTAGAAGATTAACGCTCATTGTACTTAAAAGTGGTGCTGCTAAGAGAGCCGATGCTCGAGGCACAGTTGTAGCAGAGGCTCGCCATTATCTGACTGTTCCGAAGTAAGTCCATACATACCATCTAGCTCAGATGGCCTACTTGGTCGGCCGGTGGCCGAGTGGTCTGTGCGTTTGGTTTGCAACCATAAGGTCACCGGTTCGAATCCGCGTAGGGGTGGGCGTCCTCGCGGTATACTCAGCCCGCGCGCGATTGGTGGTGGTCGCGCGGCAGCGAAGTGCCGTTACGGCGTACAGCTGACACATTATTATTATTTATTATTATTAGATGGCCTACTTGCGTACGCACAACCCGCATAACAATAAGGATAGCTGAACGAATGGGACCATGCAGCAGCGTGTTCAGTACATGATAAGCGTCCTTGACAGTATCGGAACTGCAGTTGGTAAGGGTGTAAGCGGTAGCCACTAACAGACAGCGTTTAGTGCCACTTCGTGAATCGACCTTAGTTGATGTCGTCAAACACGCTGCACACAAATGGCTGCTCGCGGGAATTCAATTCATCACCAATGACTCAGTCATGTTCGTTCAAGCTTGACCAACGGTTGCCGAACCAGCGTCTCCAGATGCGCGTAACTAACAGCGAGGAGAAAATTCTGGTGTAGTTGACTAAACAATCACGTGGGGTTCGTTGATATTAATTTCGGACACACAACACGGCAGCCCTCAATATGTTCGAAGCGTGGGTGAGTGCAGCCTGTCTACTTACTGCGAACGTTGAACGCCGCCAGAGAAATGGGATAGCTAGGCATGATAGGCGGAAACAATTGCAGATGGTAAGACCCCAGTTGGGTTGCAGCTTTTGTCACCAATGGCGCGTATGCTGTCGTCCTTTTATCGGACTGACTGTTTAGGTGTGCTTGGTGTTGATTTTACCGAGGTGTAATGACTGATTATGACGCGGGACAGTAAGAGCCACAAGGAAGCCTTCTCGCCGATGTCACCTTATCTTTGCACGACAGCCAGCTGTCTGTGACGGTACGTTATTGACACAAGGTGTAGGCACCCTGATCCTGGATGTCTTGCGCCGGCCCCTTTCCCTCCCTTTTATGATGCTTCGTTTCGTGGGTCACCGTAGTTGTACGACAGCAAGGCATTAGTTCAAATGACCGATGTACTGTCGTTGATGATGGTGTCAACCAAGCTGGGAATTATAAAATCGAGTTTAGTAAGGTAAGTTGGAGGAGTAAGGGAAATAGGTGGAAAAATAAGAAGGAAGGCATAAGCATTATCGGCCCTGCTGCTTGCAGTGTGTAAGGCGACACTTTTAAAGTTACACGACGACCAATGTAAGATGTGCATGAAGGTCGATGAAAGAGATATGACTGTATATGAGTTGAAGGTCAGGGCGCCCAAACCTAGACAGGATGATTAGGGTCTCTAATCCAAGCATTTTGCTAAAAAGCCTGTCCACAAAGAAGTGATCCGGTTTTACAGAAAGAGACGCCACCCATTTCCAGCCGACAGCCTGGAAGACCAAGAGACTGAGTTAGTCTAACATTTAACCATTGACTAACCTGGTAGAAGTAACTCGATAGGGGCCCGGAGGCACCAACCAGTATAGTTCAATGGGTTGAAGAGATACACAAACCATCGCAAGACGTTAAGATCCATTCACGTAAAGAAAATACAGGCGTGGTTGAAAATGAAACAAAACATTAATTGGACTTACCGTCCTTAGCTGGACCATCGCTTGTGAAGAGGCATGCTTGGACTTTGTTGTGAAGGACCTGCGACGAGGGAATACATCAGATCAAAAAAGTTCACAATGAAAACAATCAAATAGCATAAATTCCTGTTTTAATGAAAAAGTGATGATGAAAGATGGGGGCGGTGCTAACATCGAGGAAATGTAGTGTACGCTTAGAACAGAAAATAATGGTCAGATCTACCGATAGTAACATAAATCTATACGCGACAAACGTAATTTCAAGAATTATGGGATACAATTGGTGTCATCATTTATGTCTGGCCAAAGATTGAAAGTGCGGAGGCATCCGGTGGCCACCATCTTGTCATGTTTCACCCATACATGCTTTGGGCCAGCCGGCAGTGGAAACGTGTCTTTCTATGTAGACAATGGTAACTGGTAATGCAAACAAGCAAGAAATGAGACTAGAGACTTCCGGATCAACTGACAAGGGTTTCAAGCTAAACTAAAACGGTGGTCATCGTTGATTTGCAGATGAAGTTTATGACTATGACCCCAGTTCGGTCTAGAACCCTTAAGCTGTATAGTTAAGAGTTGTACGAGCGGCAGCCACCGGACGAACCAGCAAGTGACACGGTAAAAGCTAGTGTAGATGGGAAAAGATGGATTGGACATAGTAAGAAATGTGAGCACAATGAATCAAGGTTGATGAAGGAAGGCGGACAGTGTACATACAATGTGCATAAATAGATAGTTAACCATTACTAAACATCATTCATTTTACACATTGGTTAGAAGTGCAAAAACCCCAGTTATGGTGGTGCGGTAATTACTGGGTTATGGAAGAGTAGCGAGCAGGAGTGCGCAGACGAGACCCATAAGAAGAGAATGTAGATAAATATAAGTGTGTACGAAAATAGATGCGACGCTGCCGCTAGATGGACACTGGAAAGTAACAACTTCGTTTGTAGATGAAACGTCGATTTGAAAGTCCAACATCACGACACCAATAAGACACCTCGAAATAGCGCGAAACATGCGTTCAGTGAGATGGGCAGAATCAACAAAAAATAAAAATGTACACAAGCTAGTATGTTAGATGGTAACGGTCTAGAGTTGGGTGTGACTGAAATCTAATTCAAAATACCAACCGAACAAGGCAGACCGTTGCGTTGGTGCACTAGAGTAAACCAAGAGTGAATAGAGGAAACAGTGAGCCATAATCAGCGGTCGAACATAATCAATTCGTATTTTAATTCAACGAGAAGTGAGTGGAACCGGTCGAAGCAGCAGCAAAATGAACTTGAAAGACCGATTAGTTCAAACTAGAAACCGGGAAATGCATTGTCCGTAAGTGTAAGTGGGTAATAATACGTTGTAACCTTGCCAAAACGAAACTATGAATGTTGTTGCCAACGACTAACTTGCTTCAACTCATGGTCCATGTAGGATGAATTGAACACTCGGTCGGTGCATGCGCGTGATTTCAACTCATGAACACGTCCAGTGCGCATGTGGGCAGCAGTTACTTCGGGAACCGGAGGGACCATGATCCATGCAGCGGCTTTCAAAGCACCAGTTGCCTGAAGATCTCGGGTGTCGTCAAGCTGTTGGTCTGAATAGTAGTGTGAACCGGAAGATCTCGGACAGGAACTACGGTTCACAATAGAAGACTTTGACGTTGAATTCAAGTCGACCATGGGCTTTTCCGGTGGCAACGGTACAGTGGAGTTGGTCAATGGGTGTAAATGGAGAGACGACGAAACACTAGGCTTGATGGGTGAGGAAAGGAGGCTCGCGAAAGACGAAGGACCAGATAGCAGGGCATCCAGGCTGGTGGAAGAGACATTTAGTTGTGAAAAATCTGAAGACGGTCCATCAGAGCGAGTATGCGGTGCATCCGGGGAAAAACGATCGTTGTTAACTCCGAAACGGTTGAGTACAAAAGAGGAACACAAATCAGAGAGAGCATTGTTGAAAGACAATTGGTTAGTATCCTGTAAGCTGGATAGTACCTTGGAAGAAGACTGACCGGGCACCTGAAGCAAAACGATTGATGGTGGTAAAAGATGAGCATGAGTCGATAAGTTTGGAAAGCAAGTATACAATGCGCGTTGGACGAAACATGGGTGAGTAAAACAACGCGAGCAATAAACAATGATTAGAGAAAAGTTCATATCTTAAAATCGAGCGACAAAGGCGGCAAATCGGATTAGACTGAATTGGAAAGGGCGCTACTCGACACAATGACACTAGAAGTTCCGCTGTGCTGTGCATGCCCTCTAACCTATGACCGCGCAACTGCCATATATGGCTGAGCATAGATCGGAAAGGCTGACAAACAAGAGGATCAGTTGCCTAAAAACTGGAAACGAGAAGCCAATCGCACTCTCACTGAAAACAATACATCAATAAGCGTTGGCAAAATGCAAACAAGGGTTACAAAGAATGGGGTACTATGGTATAGGTCGATAATAAACAGGCTTATGAATAATAATTGATCAAAACTCCAATATAATATTAACGAATGCGAACCGGGCCTAAAAGATCACAAGGAAAAATCTGATCGTCAAATTTAAATGGGACTGGAACGGTAGGTAAGTCCAGTATTTCTTCCTGAGTACGTCGTTGAACCGGAGAGCCAGGGTTATGAAAGTTTGGTGAACCTAAAACGAAAAACCTGATCTACACATTGGTCAAACAATTATTGCCAACGTGTTGGAAATTGGCAAACACCGTTGTGCTGGTGACGAAAAATAAAAATGATTAAGGGGTGCGAATAGAGAAAAATTAAGGACAGGATGAAACTTGGTGTAGAGGCGAAATGGTAAGTTTAAAAGGAAGCGCAGACTAAAAATGGCAAACTTGATATCGTCACCCCAGATCACCTAGCTGGCCACACATTTTATTGTAGATGTGCCAACCAAACCTTTTGGAAGTGAGCTCCAGCCTTCAAAAACGGCGTGTGAGATGGGTTTGTGTTCTAACCCGATCGGAGCGCAGCTTGGTGGAAAACGCAGTACATGGGACGAATTAAATTTGGACTTGGAACCCATTTCGCGCTGACCCCAAAACATGAGAAACAGTAATTGCTTAGCCCAGTGTATTGAAACTGATAAATGCAGGAAGCAAACAAACGAGTTATAACTCACGGGAAGGCGGAACGTCGCAAAGACGTCATCAGAGTCAGGTGATCTTACTGGTGTTCCAAGTCGGTCACCCATCTTAAACATACCATTCGGATTACTCATCAAGTTGTTTGGGCTTGTGATCCCGATATTCGACAGAACAGCGGACCGCGAAGGACACGAAGTTACATTTCCTAACGATGAGCCAGCAAGTTCATGGAAAACCCCGCCACGAGAGTTTTGCACCCTTTGTGTGTGAGGCATAGAAAACTCAGCAGCATTGACCGTCGGCCGGTTGAATGCTAGAGGCTGACCCAGCGCCCCTGGGCTCAGAACCTGATTAGCTTCGAACGACTGAAATTTAGTATGGAAATGATGCACTTACAGATGAAATCGAAGGACCGAGATTCAATGCTTTCATTGGGTATATTAGCACGTTGCTGCTTTGTGACCCAACTCCACCATAGTAAAAGTTGGAACTCATCAGGCAACAAGAGCAGAAACCCGTGAAACAAAACTTCCGAACCAGAACGACGCCAAGTCAAACAGAGAGAATATCGCGCGATAACCAATAGCCGATTAAAACCATTGCTTTAAGAAAGCATAATAATTTTAAAACGGTACAAACGTTAACCATATGCGCACGGTTATATCACATTATTCTTTGTGCTTTCTACAATATTGTTTAAGTAAGCAGCCGACCTTTAAAATCGTTTTTAATGGTTCGGTATAATGCACTCAGTTAACATGCGTGAACATGCAAAAATGAACTTAACACTGCGATTGCGCGTTGGGGCGGTCGGTAACAAATTTAGGCCACTAAAATTTTAATGGGGCGTCAAGTGCTTGTTTGACCGGAAACGCATGAGAAGCTTGGAAGCGTTTCTTCTTGAGCGCATCGGTGGGTTTCGTGTTGGTAAGGAGCTGCGAGTTCTTACGGATACTAAAAGTGTCCACACAACGCACCCTGATAAGACAAGCACGGCTTTCGTTCCCTGCAATATTATTCCCTGTTGCGCCATTTACATAAGGAGACAAAAGATAGAATTGCAATACATGGAAAAATAGTAAAGTAAGGTATTTGATAGCAAAGGATAATAGCAGTTGTGCGGGCTGGGTTGTACTTATTAAAGCTCGGAGAACGTTAAGCTCCACCCTAAGATATCTTCAATATGGAGAGTGAACAATGGGATAGTAAGTTCGAATTAAGCGGTCAATATTATCCAGTATTAGGTAATACAACGGAAGTAATGTAGATTAGTACAATATTCATAACCAGCACGGCCACCGCAGATCGAATGTAACTCAGGATTTTTGCAATTCTTCAGTGGCTTATGTTGAAGGCTTTGTGATATTCATAGTCGACGTTGTTCTTCAGTATCTGGAATGGAATCTGGAAAAACTACATTAGTATCGGTCTCATACGCATTGGCATGATCTGCCGTCTGACCTTTGTCTATGAACGGTATCTGCTTTACATGACGATTGTGCAAAGATGAATTATCCATGTCCAATATCCGCGCCATATGTTTTCCGAACATACAGCAATTCCAGAACGGAGTCGGAAACCATTACTCCTGGAATAGGATACCACAGCAGTGCATAAACCTCCCATGTTTGAAAGAAGTGGTCCTAGGTTGCATGTTTTAGTGGGTGTCTCGCCAATGGTAAAATGAGCACAACTATGATACTGAAGTAAGCGTTTATCAACGAATCGATAGTGTTAAGCAAATGTGGTCCGTGCACGTGAAGTACTTGCACGTTTCATAGTACCAACAAAGTTTTCGGCCAATCCGTTGAAGCAAGGATTCTGGGGCAATAATCAGATGATGAAAACCCTGGCTCTACTTCAATCAGTAACACACGACGCATGGAACTGTAGCCATTATCACTCACAATGCCCAAAAGCACAGATTCACGGCTAAACATTTTTTTAAGGCACGAATATTAACTTTAGCATTAAGTTTATCCGGCATGAATACTCCAGGCCGCTTCAGATAATAGGCAATGATGACAAGTGCATACTACTTCCGAAGGTATGGACCACAGTAATCAATGTGAAAGCGCTGCCAGACTGTACAAGCCATTGGCCGGGGCGTCCTTTCAACGGCTGACTTCTAACCTTGTGTCGGCAGCCTACGCATCCTGAGGCAGTCTGTCGAATAGCTGCATCTATCTCAGGCCATTAACATAGACACCGGACGATAGCCATCAGCTTTTTAATGCCAAAATGTCTAGAATGAAGAGCAGTCAGCACCGCAGCTCGCAAAAGTGGAGGAGTCTCAATACGATCATTGACACATACTGCGCCATCTGGAGTTACACATACTTCATCACAGTGTTGATATAACTGGGCATGGTTCCGATTCAGCGGTGTTGAACAACCTCGTTTTAAAGCTGATAGTATTAAGCTAAAGCGCTTGCTTGTTGCATTAATTAGAGCTGCAAGAGACATAGGAAGCGGCTGAGCAAGTAGGCAATCAAAGTCCTCATATGGTTCATACAAAAAATAATGTTGAGACAGCTAATCCGTATGAGGAAGGTTTTTAGGACTTCTGTGTTCTATCTTTTATTTATACGCAGAGTGCTTTGCTGCAGCTTTGAACCGTGGCTACAGAGGATTTTGTAAACCAGCTAGATGGATTTTGGATATAATCATAGGCGTCATGTTCAGTTATTAGGGTGAGCCTTAAAATTGAACAAGTTTTTGTTTAGTCAGTTCGCAGCCCAATACACAGCTAAGGCTTCACAGTACGGCTGTATTTATTCCATTGTAAACTTGCTGATTCTTCGGGAAATGCAAAGAAGTGGGCGTTTTTCTTGTTCTAGCACAGCACCGATACCGCTTGGAGCAACAGCGGCAATAAGTACAAGACAAACTTCTGGCAAGAGAGGTCGAAACACGTGGTCAGGCTGGAGTAAGCTTAACAAGTTGCGTGGCACTGCTTCATGCTCTGTAGAATTCAAAAATTTTACAGTTCCTTAAACAGAACAGACCAACAATAGAAGCTAAATTTCGTACGAACTTTGAGTTTTAGTCTAAGGTTCCCATCAAGGAACTTTTTGCATTAAGGTTTGTTGGTGATTTCACATCAACCAGAGCTTTAAAACGATCGGCATCAGAGCTAAATCCAGAAAATGGATCGTGATAGCCCAGACAAATAGTTTCTTTAACGCCGGTTGCCCACTGTTTGGGATGCACATTTACGTTAGTGTCCCTGAATCGTTTCAATTGTGCTAGCAAGCAGGAATCATGAGAAACCCTATCAGTGGCATGTACAATCCCAGCAGCTTGTTACACTTCAACGCCTTCCAATCCTTTCACAAGTGAACGCATGAGGGTCTGCAAAATAGCTGGAGGTAAACTAAGGCCAAAGGCGTAGTAATGGTAGTTACTTTAGTGAATGCCTCACTAAGAGGCATTTGTAAATAGGCATCCTTCAGGTCCGGTTTCGAGAAAAACCCAGAACTATTTAAGGGGAAAGTACAGCTGCAGATTCCGCCGCAGTGTAACTGCGCTGGCACAGTCACGTAATAAGGGTGTTCCGACAGGCACCACCAACTATGGGTGTCTGACTTTCCGTTTATAGTGGCCTAACTAAGGGTGTTGCCTATCGGGAGCTATGGACTGGTAAAAGTATTCCTTTCTCACAAAAGTTTAAAACTTACCGGACAGGCCCCCTTAGTTCATTTGGCATAATTCGACTTTTAGGCAATACAGAATCTATAGCGCGGAAGCTTCATAACCTTCCTCAACTATTCAAGTTAACTGCTGACTTTGCGCTATTGTTACAACAGTCGAAGTTCGTGGAAGAACAGAGGCATCAACGTGACAAAACTCCCATTCTAGAAGAGTATAAATCTCTATGGCCCCGGCAAAACATCTGAGCTAGCCAAACTATTCCGTGCCCGGGGTTCGTCTTGGAGTGTCAATCTCAGTTTTATCACCACGCATGATGGAACATTACACGACGCACCAGGTGATATTCTGCGAAGCCTTTAGTGCTTAGTTTCCCAAAGCAATGCTCGCTGAATCATCAGCTACGCCAACATTTACCATACCGCACAATAATGAAGGTCTATACCCAGTGAAATTCACTATAGCGAAAATCACCGGTCAAGTCGCTTGCTTATACTCCTCAACCTGATGGGATTCACCCATGTTTGTTACAAAGCAGTGATAGTGACTTCCTTCAGCTTTTGCTCAACCTATTTACATTCTCTTTTAACAACGGAGTACACCCTACTTGATGGAAAACTTCTGTTGTTATCCCACGACATAAAAATGACGCTGCCCACGAGGTTAAAGATGTTCGTCCCATCAATCACACCTATCGTATCTAGAATAATGGAAATGATAGTTAAAGCTAAACTATTTATATTCTTGAACAAAGTTAACATCATCGGCAATTCGCAACACGGCTTCATGCAAGTTCGATCCTGCGCAACATGCCAGACTGACTTTTTAAACCACACAACGACTGCCATTGACAACGGAAACAGTGCCGTAATCCTGTGCCTAGGTTTGCAAGAAGCTTTTGATAGAGTGCCTCACAGAAGGTTACTAAACAAACTAAATGTTATTAGCATTGGAGAACCCATGTTCTCTTGGCTGTCTTCATATCTACTTGGTAGATAGTAGGTTGTGCGCATAGGCAACCATTTCTCTAAACCGAAGGCAATCACTGGTGGAGTGATGCATGGGTGTGTACTTGGTCCACTTCTTTTTCGAATTTATATTAACGATATATTCCAGAGAATAAGAAATGGTGTTGTATTTATCTTTGCTGACGACATTAAAGTTGTCTGCTCACAATCACTTGCAACTACTCAGGGAGCCCTACGTCTCGTTCAGGATGACCTATCCGCCCTTGACTCCTGGTGCCAATTGTGGTCGATGTCATTGGCCGTGGACAAATGTAATATTTCGTCGTACAAATGCCAAGGCCGTTTATTACTACAAGGCGCCTAAATCTCGCAATGCAGGACAATTCGCGACTTGGGCGTGCGATATTCAGTTGCGTTTAACTTTTCTGAACACTGTGATTTCCAAGTTTCGAGAGCCATGAAGATCATCGGTTATATCTACCATCATTTTTACCTCACGGAATCTCGCATATCGCTTTACAAAACATATGTATTGTCGTGTATGGCATACTGTTCAATGGCACAGTCTAATCTACGGAAATCTGACCAGCACGCTCTTGCGAGGGTCTATAGACACTTCACTAACAAGCCATGTGGATATTCCTCAAAGTTGACAT
This sequence comes from Dicrocoelium dendriticum, assembly GCA_944474145.2. Taxonomy (NCBI): domain Eukaryota; kingdom Metazoa; phylum Platyhelminthes; class Trematoda; order Plagiorchiida; family Dicrocoeliidae; genus Dicrocoelium; species Dicrocoelium dendriticum. The sequence goes on from OX104064.1 coordinate 66,482,093, forward strand.
ACAGGGAGCGACGTGATAAACTTGGATTTGACCCTGTTTGGCTTCGGATAATGAAGCTGAACCTATGTTTCCTTTAAAGAACCATAAAATGACGAATTCGCAGTCTTGAAAACGGTGTTCACCTACCTGTAAATCGCAGATACCCAATACGTAATAGAGAGGTAAATGTCATTATACCAAAATTTACTATGCTAATCAGAGAACGTTTCTTTTTAACCCAAGACTCAAAGATTTGGAACAAACTTCCAAGTGATATCAGTACATGCCATACTAATTGCAATTTTAGGCTTATAGTGCGTCAGATCGTGCGCTATATATCCGGTACGGGACTAGACGACCAACAAAAAGTAGTGGGCAGAATACACAAAAGTAACCTAGAGAAGAAGTTTATTGAACGGGAGGAGGGTTAGCTAATGCTAAAAATAGGGCACCCAGAGAGAGCTAGCTAGGGAGAATGTCGTTGGCGTCGAGTGCGTTGACAGAGCGTCGTTCGCAGTCGAGTCGCGCGCCAAAGGCGGAGATCGTTTTCCTGTTTCCAACAAACGGGAACAACGTTCTAACAGGCAAACCGAATGGTTCCCTAATACATAAGAAAGCTATAATTTGAATGTATTTTAGAATAGTTTACACAGTCATACGGGGGAATCTCCAGGTCGCTACAAGCTTGCTATTAATCAGCACTTAACCGTCCAGAACGTGATTAATATGTTCGGGGCTTCACGTCCCTAGATAACGCATTCTAAAACGGTATCCATGGGGTCTGAATGAATTTCCGAAACACATACACGTAACATTTCGGACAACAGCCCCTTTCATTACATTTTTATTGGCCCAAATATCTGTCATGTGATTGTGAAGAATCCTGCTTCATTGACAGGAAAAAATAGTAGAACGATTCTGATTACTCTATGTAACCTACTCTGCAAATGCGCCCATGTTTATCTCTGAAAATGTATTGATGAAATGTCATGGAAGACTTGTACCATTATTTGACCTGTTCCTTCTAGGGAAAAGCTTCTCGCATCTTCGAGGAGTATACAATTTAGTTATGTAGTTATTTAATAATCACAAAGTCAACTGGAGGAATTTTCATACAACCCCATGCTATTGAACAGTCATGAATCAAAGAACGTAGCTGAGCCTCGGTAACTGCAATCGGCAAAAATGTAACACTATGTGTGCCTGGATAACTTCCGGCCCAAAAGTGGATGGTCCTCGATATGTGGCAACAAGATTCTAATCAACCAGATTTCATTGTCTATAACCAGTACAGTGCATCAACCTATCACAGGAAAAGTGTGACCAGTAGTAACTCGGATGGTAATAGAGGTTGGGTGTAACCACATCAGGACGATGGCGAAAAGACTTGGTTTACCAGTAAGTGCTTCTACACGACCAGTGTCATCGACGAGCTCACTTGCTTTGGTGTTTTCAAATCGAAGACTACGGTACACATGGCTATTACCATTAACAGTCAGAGTTACGGAATGACAAATCGAACGGCTGGAGCATGTCGTCCACAGGCGATTTCACAACGTTACATGGGTTTGCAAGTCGGAAGGCGTTAAGAATTTATCCAGCCTTGTCACAATAAATAAATAAATAATTAAATAAACGGTATATTCTCTGTAAAACGAGACACACCTCTAAAGGCATGATCAAATATGCATTCAAGCATAGCTTCTTTGGAATATTAAAACATTTTTTTTATATGAATGGAAGAAACGAAAAGCTGTAGTCCATATGAGCGAGCATATTGACAGGTGATAGTCAGATCAAGGACCATGACGGCGCTGTGGCGCGCAAAAATTTTTGCGTCAAGAACCAGTGGGGGGTAAATTTGCCACGTAGTGATCCATGAGCACAGGAGCCCAAACAAGGTTTAGTGCAAGCAATGACCATTACGAAGCCGGGATGATCTGTACTGCACTAAAGCATTCTTCATAGCAGAATTAGTTGCACAGGTTGGATGTAGGAGGCTGAGGACTGCGTCAGTGTGAAATGTATAGCTGTGACTTTTAATTTGTGGCGAGTCACATCCGCCACGTTGCAGTGTTGTTTAGCGGACATTTGTGGCTTTTTATAGGGAGAACGTTTGCCAGGCGAAAACCCACCACGTCCTGGAACACTGTCGTATTTTCCGTTGAACTGTAGTGCTAGTCGGCTATGCATCGTATAGACCGATTTTGCACTCTATTATTAGCAGTCGGTTGAAAGCCAAAATTCTTCCTTCGTTGGCCGAATGGCTTAGTAATGATCCGGCAGCAGTCGTTGAAGCCGGTCAATGATGTAAAAGAGTCGCAAAGCTGAATGAAATTGATGCAGGTGAGTAAACACATTGTTAATAGAGGCCTGCTTTTTCTATTATATTGTCCGGCCCGCAACGCGTGACCAACTATCCATACTGGACTTGTCATATGGACGGTAAGTGCAGTTGTTTCTTGAGTCTGAGTATGTCCATAACAGGAAGAAATGCTATTCTCCGCAAAGTGGACTAGTAATTTTTTCAAATGTAAGTGCAAGTGTCTCCATGGCCAAGTGAGAACTCCATGAAAGATCATCGGAAAAGCCGCTTATACGCGCAATGCTCTCCGTGAAATGTCATCAGAAAAGTTCCAGGGGACTGGAGAATCGGAATGTTTGAGGCAGTGAAGATAATCACGCCAGAATTGTCTGTTGTGGAACAGTGGATCCATGTAAATTCATTATTCCAGGTAAGTAAATTGTTCTACTGTGAGTACGAGGCGAGCTAAACCCTGTATATACTGTTGTCGTTTTACATCCTACCATACGTTGCCCTTTTCCTTCCTTGTGTGCGGGCTCTTCCATTACCTTTCAGTGGATCATTCAGGTTTCTCAAACTCTTATTAGCTGAGGTCCCGTATCTCATGACAGCCAACTTATTGTTTCGCATTTTCAACATTGTACAGTTCCAATCATGGATATATGAACAATTTTCTGCGTTACTGTTACAATTGCATTATAATGTTTGTACCGTTGTACATATCTGATCATGCCTCCATGAGCGTGCCTCGCATAGTCGAGAATAAAATATTTATTTATTTATTTATTTATTTATTTGTTTAGACCCCGTGGTGGTAGCTTCTCCAGAATGGCGGAAAGAGCTCTATTTGGAACGATATGTGGGTTCTTCATCTCCCGGAGAAAAGAACAAGCATGTAAACCAGCTGACTATTGAAGGTGGGTCGACCAGTCCCAGTGGATAAACCTTCTTGTTTTGGCTGATGTATCTGTAGAAATCTCGGGAGAAAACGGGCAACGGACAAGAGGCAGCCAAACAGAAAGACAGCAATGAAGCAAGAAGCACAAACATAGACTGGTGGCGCGCAACGGTGCCTATGATACATTAAAATTTAGGTAATTTTGTTTAGTATACATGATTTGCAAGCGCGTTCTTTACATCACGTCGCTGGTGTGACTCAAACTACAACTACTAGGTAGAAAGAAGGATCTGCACGTGCAGGGTCAAGAGACGGATATAACAAAGCGTGTTGACAAAGTTAAGCGATTAATATGATGGTTGGAGAGTAACAGGTAAACCGATGATGATGACCGCAGACCGAATGCGTGCGGCATCTTCGGTGAAACTAAGGACAACTAGGTTGAGACCGAATGCGAGAGCAACATAGGTAAAGCAACGTTCCAAGAAGAAAAGGAAATTTAAAGAATCAGCTATGAGCGGAAGAATGCGGACGGCAGTGCGAAGAGTAACTCGTGAGAGCAATTAGGAGACGATAGTCAGGACGAAAATTTTTACTACTAAAGTTTGGTGAAGCCAAGGACGTTCTTGTGCGAAGTATGAATCGATCAGTTCTGAAAAATCACCGGTAATATCCCGATAGTCTGAGAGAACTCTGAGAGCCGGAGACCGAACAAACGAAACTTGAATAGTCGACACATCCTTAGGACTCGTAGTAGTCCCAGAGAATTCCACTGATCAGATGATGACAACGAAGAACATGGCACTAAGCGTCGGTGGTCTGATTGAAGGTTTGAGGGTACAGGTTACTGATGGAAGTGCCATATTAATAAAAGGTAAACAAGCCTAGCGGGCTGTCAATGTAAGCAAGACATAGTTTTGAGTCTACAGAGATTAGATCGGTATATCTTGCTAGTCTGTAAAAGGTCAAAGGAGCAGACCGGTCAGATGAGACTAGGTTATTACAGGGCACTGAGCGTTGGCAGTCCGATTAGAGGAGAAATGATAGTAGTGAACGCCATAAGGAGAGGAGACGGTCAGGATAGAAAGAGGTTTACTTATAAGGTGTGGAAAAGTCCATGGGGCTCGTGAGTAATAGGGACAGAGCGTTCGGTGTTCTAATCAAATGCCTGTAACGTCACAGCAGTCTGAATGAATTCGGAGAGCAGGGGACCGATCAGACGAGACTGGATTAGTCGGCACATTGAGAGTAAGTCGTACAGTTGAGATGTGAAAATAAATGAAGAGTCAGCGGAGACGGATAGGTTTGGGATGCAAGTGGCTACATGAATATAAGGTATGCAAGTCAGGCAGGCTCGCAATGTGAGAGAAGTTGTGTGTTGGTGATACAGAGCCTAAGACTACATTGCGCTAGTTAGGAAGCAGTCAAAGAGGATAATAGGGCAGGGCTCTGAGAGCTCGCTATGCGGATGAAGAAGTGATAAAGACAGGCCGCGATAAGGAGAGGACAGAGTCGAGAGTTTACGTTTACGGATAAGGTATGCCACAGTTAACGTGGCTCTCGAGGTAATGGTGACCGAGTATTCAGTCATCCGAGTATGGCAGGCAGCGTCGCAGAAGTAGGAGAGAAGAAGACCGATCTGCCGAGGTTGGACTTGGTCGGCGCGTTGTGATTGAGTCCTATGGTTCATTTGGGAAGGAAAGTGGACTCAGTAAGATTGGACTGGTCAGAGATAGAAGTGGTTATGTTAGCATAGGGCGAACAAGTTCGGCAGGATATCAAAGTGAGGGAGGAAGTGCTTTGGATTGACGGAGCCTAGACCGCTAACATCCCGGTAGCCTGGTAGCAGTCCCATAGAATGGTAACACTTTGCGTTTCGGTGAGGACAAGTGTGACGAGAATGCAACTTCCCATGTTCGTCACATGTACCCAACCAGTTAGAAACGATAATAGGATTAACCGCGTTCTAGTGGTTTCTCCTGGACGGATGATGGGCTCCACATGACTTTGAGGATTTGTATTATCACCGTTTATGTTGCTTAACAGGTTCAATGGCTTTGACAGAACCAAACAGAAGTTGCTGGTCAGTGGGTGTTCCACACTTAAAAATGTCGTATACGTCTGGGGAATTTTAACAAAGCAGGTTAAGTTCCTTGTAGGTTGAGTCAAGAAATGAAACCAGCTAATGATACTGAGTTGGGATATTATTTCCAGAGATCAAGCCATCTATGAGATACTCATCTAGTTTAACACCAAAGTACATCGGGAAGCCTAAATAGGTGGCTGTGAAACAAAATCATGAACAGGCTGGTTTGGGTAACGTTGCAGGATATTAAAATTTGCTTCTACAGCCACAACGAAATTTTTCAGGCATATGATCGCGTAACGGGGTCATCAGCTGTTCATATGAAATTTTCCCAGTAACTATGGATATGTCGATTTCTGCAAAACTGAATAAACTTTATGTGATGGTAGCTTACGTGCCAAACCGCCAGCCAACAGCGCGAACTGGTTTCCACCAATCGGCAACACAATCGGAGGTCGCAATCAGTTCGCGGCACCGCCAACCAGTGGCGCACACAAGCTACCGATCGGACGAACAGACCAACGGCTCGGCAAAGCGTCTGGCAAACAAGCGTGGTCCGAATATCCAATCAAAACCCGAGACGGCTCGCAAACGAGTAAGCGACGTTAAGGGGATCGAGGACTTGCATCAGACGCCTGACCAATCAGCGTCACGTCAATCCGGTACGCGAACGACCGTCCATAGGCCAGAAAGAGCAGGCACTGAACCGAAACCCATCGGCCGATTGGTTTTTGATCGTCAAGACACAGCATGGGGAACCAATTGTAGCAAATGCCATGGACGAATTACGACCGAACGATTGGAGGCGAAACGCCCAGGATCAAAGGACACTGGCAAATGGAGACAAATGCATGAAAGTGTAGTAGCCGAATAGAAACGGGCGCAGAAAATGGTCATATCTGATATAAAAAGAAAGCAAGTCTCGCCAATAAAGATTTTCGTGTCGCCGCCACCTGTTGTTCTTTCTGCCGGAGGGCCGCACGTTTTACATGGCGACAGAGGACAAGAAGACACGCCGAACCCCGCATGCGTTTGGTGGACAACCAACGATTCCGCTGCCAGCTCCGTTGCAAATGACCGAGAGTTCGTTGCCGGAGAATTGGAGAATATGGAAGGCGAAGTGGCTAGACTTTGTAACACTGACTCAGTTGGATTCTCAGCCAATGGCCTATCAACTGGCGATGTTCAGGCATGCCATTGGAGACGAAGCCAGGCGGACGCTGCAAACGTTGGATCTCAGCGATGGAACTCAGGAGATGGAGCTGGATGAAGTAATACGCAGATTCGGCGAGTTTTGCGAAGGTTACACAAACGAAACTTACCAAAGGTATCTGTTTTTCAGCCGAAATCGCCTGCCGGGTGAATCAATCGACGCATACATCACGGAGCTGAAAATTCTGGCGCGGGATTGCAATTTTTGCACCTGTTTACGAGATTCGCTGATCCGCGATCGAATTATAATTGGCATAAAGAATGAGGAACTTTCCAGACGCCTTTTGCGACAGCGAAACCTGTCTTTGGAACATTGCATCGATATCTGTTTTAGCGAATCAAGGACGGCTCAACAGTTTCAGCAGCTCAAGATGGAGTCCACGACGGATCTGTTTGCAGTATCCCGAGGCCGAGAAACTGTATCGAAGTCATCGAGCGCGAATCAACCCAAATGCCAGTTTTGCGGCCGCTCACACCCAAGGCGCAAAGAGGATTGTCCAGCATGGGGCCGAACCTGTATGAAGTGTGCGAAGAAGAACCACTTTGCACGTTGTTGTCAGGCAACCAAAGTCGACTCAGTCGGGCAGGACGATCAGGAAGAGCCGCAGGAACTGGCTATTAACAACATGACAGGACGTGAGAGACCAGTCTGTGTATTCGCAACGTTGCTTATTCAAGGGCGTCCGGTGCGATTCCAATTGGATTCAGGAGCAAGCGTGAACATACTTCCTCACAAATACTGTCCCGATGCAGAATACCGCCAAATACAGACACAGCTCAGAATGTGGAACGGATCAAAGTTACAACCGAAGGGCTGCGTTACCATGAAGGCCATAAACCCGAAGGATGGCTCCGAGCATTTACTTGATTTTCTCCTGGTATCAGGAGATTTAATGCCCATCCTGGGCCTTGATTCCATTCAGAGTTTGGGTTTTGTTTCTTTTAATCATGATCGTTTTGTTCACTCGTGCGAAGTCGGTACAGAGATCGTAGACAACTATCCCAGTGTGTTTGATGGTACCGTGGGAAAATTCCAAGGCGTAGCTCACCTGTCGTTAAACGAGTCCGCTAGACCAGTAGCACTACCAGCGAGAAAAGTACCTATCGCTTTGCGTGAGAAGTTCTTAGACGAGTTGCAGCGTTTGATCAGTTTAGGTGTGATTGCCAAGGTCGATGAGCCAACCGATTGGGTCAGTCAAGTCGCGATAATCACCAAGAAGTCAGGCGATTTGCGTGTGTGCATCGACCCTAAGCCGCTCAACGCCGCACTCAGGAGAGAGTATTTTACACTACCAACGCTAGATGACGTCTTACCCGAGTTGTCCAAGGCCAGATTGTTCACGAAGGTCGACCTCGCTTCCGCTTTCTGGCACGTCCAGCTTGACGAAGAGTCCAGTTATTTAACCACGTTCGGAACGCCATTTGGACGGTTTCGGTGGTTGCGCTTACCATTCGGTTTGAAAGTGTCCAGTGAAATTTTTCAGAAACGATTAATGCAGGCCCTAGACGATCTACCCGGAGCTATTTGTGTAGCAGACGATGTAGTGGTTTTTGGGGCGACTCTGGAAGAGCACGACCGTAACCTGAGCAGATTTCTAGAACGCTGTAAAGACAAGAATATCAGATTGAAACGTGAGAAAATTGAGTTACGAAAAACAGAGCTGGTGTTCCACGGACATGTTTTGAGCGCAGAAGGTCTAAAGCCAGATCCGGAGAAAGTTAGAGCCATAAAAGAGATGCCACCTCCGACAGATGTTAAAGCCGTGAGCAGACTAAACGGGATGGTGAATTACCTCAGCCGCTTCCTTCCACGACTAGCCGAAGTAATGGTTCCTATCCGAAAACTTACACATAAGGGCGAGAGCTGGCAGTGGAACACAGAACAGGAGGAGGCTTTCCAGAACATCAAACAACTGATCGCGTGCGCCCCTGTCCTAGCGTATTACGATCCGTCACTTCCCCTTGAGATCCAGTGTGACAGCAGCCAATTCGGTATCGGTGCCGTGCTAATGCAGAACGGGAAGCCCATCGATTTTCGCAGTCGGACACTAACGGAATCCGAGCGCCGTTATGCACAGATTGAAAAGGAGATGCTAGCATTGGTTTATGCCGTAGAGCGTTTCAACGATTACACTTTTGGTCGCCGGACCACTGTATTTACCGATCACAAGCCTCTGGTATCAATAGCCAATAAACCACTGCACGTCGTCCCACGCCGCTTACAACGAATGCTCATTCGGCTCCAGAAGTACGACCTAGACATCGTCTACCAACCGGGGTCGAGGATGTACATTGCAGACACACTGTCTAGGGCATATCTTTCCGATGTGACCGCAACGCAAGAAGACCAAGACATTGTCCATGTCACTCAGCTATTGGCCGTCACAGAGGAGCGTTTCCAGCAACTACGACGCCACACGGAAGCAGACGAGCTGTGTAATCGGCTCAAGGAAACGATACTGAAAGGGTGGCCCGATAGTAAAAACAAGCTGCCAAAGGAGTTGACTCCCTTCTTTAACTTTCGGGATGAACTTGTCACACAGGATGGGCTAATCTTCAAAGGCAACCGTATACTCGTTCCAAAGGCAATGCAACGACCCATGCTGGAGCTGATACACGGAAGTCATTCAGGAGTCAATGCTTGCGTGGCGAGAGCTCGAGAGCTAATGTTTTGGCCTGGAATGACTAGTCAGATACGGGATCACGTTTCAAACTGCTTAGCCTGTCGAGCACATGATGTCCGCCAGCCGAAGGAGCCTATGATGCTTCGTGAGGTCCCGGAAAGGCCGTGGCAGAAAGTCGCCCTAGACATCTTTGCACATGACGGAAAGAATTACCTGATCGCTGTCGATTACTTTAGCGACTATTTCGAGATTGATGCTCTCACGTCTACTAGCACACAGGCCGTGATAAACAAGCTACGATCGCAGTTTGCGCGACATGGGATACCGGAAGAGGTAGTGTCCGACAATGGCCCCCAATTCAACAGCGCCGAATTTCGGAGTTTCAGCGAAAAGTGGGATTTCCTTCATCGTTTAACCAGCCCTTACCACAGTCAGTCAAATGGAAAAGCTGAGTCAGCCGTGAAGGAAGCAAAGAAGTTACTCACCAAAGCCAAGGAGACCAAAGAAGATCCTTACATCATGTTGTTAGAACGAAGGAACATGCCATCTGCCGAAATTGGATGCAGTCCAGCGCAACGTCTGTTTGGCCGTAGGACAAGAACCCTGTTGCCGATCGCCAATACTCTGCTGCAGCCTGAAATACCATCGCAGAGCTTGATGTATGAGCGCTTGCGTGAGCGCATGCTTCGACAAAAGAAATATTACGATCGCGGAACGAAGCAGCTTCCACGCCTGTTGCCCGGAGACGAGGTCTGGGTCGCGCCGACACCGGGAGCTAACGGGTCTTGGAGGAGAGGGCGAGTAGAAGGTCTCAAAGGCGAACGAAGCTACGACGTAAGAGTTGGGGATAGTCTATTTCGACGCAACCGGGTGCAGTTAAGGAGACAACGTGGTGAACAAGCACGGCATCGTGCGAAGCAGCCAACGCAGCCGGACATTTCGGTGGATACGGCAGCACACGACCACAAGACTACACGCAGTGGAAGGCGATACAGCGCTTACGCAATCGGACTACAAAAAAACGAAAAAAGGAAGGATGTGATGGTAGCTTACGTGCCAAACCGCCAGCCAACAGCGCGAACTGGTTTCCACCAATCGGCAACACAATCGGAGATCGCAATCAGTTCGCGGCACCGCCAACCAGTGGCGCACACAAGCTACCGATCGGACGAACAGACCAACGGCTCGGCAAAGCGTCTGGCAAACAAGCGTGGTCCGAATATCCAATCAAAACCCGAGACGGCTCGCAAACGAGTAAGCGACGTTAAGGGGATCGAGGACTTGCATCAGACGCCTGACCAATCAGCGTCACGTCAATCCGGTACGCGAACGACCGTCCATAGGCCAGGAAGAGCAGGCACTGAACCGAAACCCATCGGCCGATTGGTTTTTGATCGTCAAGACACAGCATGGGGAACCAATTGTAGCAAATGCCATGGACGAATTACGACCGAACGATTGGAGGCGAAACGCCCAGGATCAAAGGACACTGGCAAATGGAGACAAATGCATGAAAGTGTAGTAGCCGAATAGAAACGGGCGCAGAAAATGGTCATATCTGATATAAAAAGAAAGCAATTCTCGCCAATAAAGATTTTCGTGTCGCCGCCACCTGTTGTTCTTTCTGCCGGAGGGCCGCACGTTTTACAGTTTCTCAATCGGAACTCGAGGTCACTGGGCCCCCACAGAAGAGCGAGAGAGCAGACCGGATCGGAGGAGCAGAGGAACAGGGATGCATTAGCCAACCACACCGTTCATTATAAAGGTAAAATAGAAAGTCCCTGAATGGTATTTAAAGCTCACATGGAAAACTCCAAAAGGTTTAACTTATGGCTAAGAAAGTAGTGCCACGGTCGTGTTAATTGTCCGCTTCATCCGGTTGGCTATCTGTTCGCCCCAATCAGTGCGAGCGAGTTTGGCTCGCCTGCCATGTCTTGGTTCCGTAAAGGTGATGGGCGCCTCGATTGTTCGCCTAGCGTATTCGTTCCTAACAAGATCGGTTCAATTGTAAGCATAGTACGCGCGTGCGATGTTTCCTTCGAGGTGATCCGGTCGCACATAAACCCTGGATTCCCGGAATTATTTGAGTTTGAATAGGCGATGTTATACGTGAAGTGTTGTCTTAATATGGTTTGACTTCATCTCATGTGAACCACCTCAAACATCGTTATACACCTGAACAAGTTCAGCAAAACAACACTACAGAAATTCCGTTGCAATTGCCAAAGGTAGCTGGTTTTTCAGCCGAAATCGCCTGACGGGTGAATCAATCGACGCATACATCACGGAGCTGAAAATTCTGGCGCGGGATTGCAATTTTTGCACCTGTTTACGAGATTCGCTGATCCGCGATCGAATTATAATTGGCATAAAGAATGAGGAACTTTCCAGACGCCTTTTGCGACAGCGAAACCTGTCTTTGGAACATTGCATCGATATCTGTTTTAGCGAATCAAGGACGGCTCAACAGTTTCAGCAGCTCAAGATGGAGTCCACGACGGATCTGTTTGCAGTATCCCGAGGCCGAGAAATTGTATCGAAGTCATCGAGCGCGAATCAACCCAAATGCCAGTTTTGCGGCCGCTCACACCCAAGGCGCAAAGAGGATTGTCCAGCATGGGGCCGAACCTGTATGAAGTGTGCGAAGAAGAACCACTTTGCACGTTGTTGTCAGGCAACCAAAGTCGACTCAGTCGGGCAGGACGATCAGGAAGAGCCGCAGGAACTGGCTATTAACAACATGACAGGACGTGAGAGACCAGTCTGTGTATTCGCAACGTTGCTTATTCAAGGGCGTCCGGTGCGATTCCAATTGGATTCAGGAGCAAGCGTGAACATACTTCCTCACAAATACTGTCCCGATGCAGAATACCGCCAAATACAGACACAGCTCAGAATGTGGAACGGATCAAAGTTACAACCGAAGGGCTGCGTTACCATGAAGGCCATAAACCCGAAGGATGGCTCCGAGCATTTACTTGATTTTCTCCTGGTATCAGGAGATTTAATGCCCATCCTGGGCCTTGATTCCATTCAGAGTTTGGGTTTTGTTTCTTTTAATCATGATCGTTTTGTTCACTCGTGCGAAGTCGGTACAGAGATCGTAGACAACTATCCCAGTGTGTTTGATGGTACCGTGGGAAAATTCCAAGGCGTAGCTCACCTGTCGTTAAACGAGTCCGCTAGACCAGTAGCACTACCAGCGAGAAAAGTACCTATCGCTTTGCGTGAGAAGTTCTTAGACGAGTTGCAGCGTTTGATCAGTTTAGGTGTGATTGCCAAGGTCGATGAGCCAACCGATTGGGTCAGTCAAGTCGCGATAATCACCAAGAAGTCAGGCGATTTGCGTGTGTGCATCGACCCTAAGCCGCTCAACGCCGCACTCAGGAGAGAGTATTTTACACTACCAACGCTAGATGACGTCTTACCCGAGTTGTCCAAGGCCAGATTGTTCACGAAGGTCGACCTCGCTTCCGCTTTCTGGCACGTCCAGCTTGACGAAGAGTCCAGTTATTTAACCACGTTCGGAACGCCATTTGGACGGTTTCGGTGGTTGCGCTTACCATTCGGTTTGAAAGTGTCCAGTGAAATTTTTCAGAAACGATTAATGCAGGCCCTAGACGATCTACCCGGAGCTATTTGTGTAGCAGACGATGTAGTGGTTTTTGGGGCGACTCTGGAAGAGCACGACCGTAACCTGAGCAGATTTCTAGAACGCTGTAAAGACAAGAATATCAGATTGAAACGTGAGAAAATTGAGTTACGAAAAACAGAGCTGGTGTTCCACGGACATGTTTTGAGCGCAGAAGGTCTAAAGCCAGATCCGGAGAAAGTTAGAGCCATAAAAGAGATGCCACCTCCGACAGATGTTAAAGCCGTGAGCAGACTAAACGGGATGGTGAATTACCTCAGCCGCTTCCTTCCACGACTAGCCGAAGTAAGGGTTCCTATCCGAAAACTTACACATAAGGGCGAGAGCTGGCAGTGGAACACAGAACAGGAGGAGGCTTTCCAGAACATCAAACAACTGATCGCGTGCGCCCCTGTCCTAGCGTATTACGATCCGTCACTTCCCCTTGAGATCCAGTGTGACAGCAGCCAATCGGTATCGGTGCCGTGCTAATGCAGAACGGGAAGCCCATCGATTTTCGCAGTCGGACACTAACGGAATCCGAGCGCCGTTATGCACAGATTGAAAAGGAGATGCTAGCATTGGTTTATGCCGTAGAGCGTTTCAACGATTACACTTTTGGTCGCCGGACCACTGTATTTACCGATCACAAGCCTCTGGTATCAATAGCCAATAAACCACTGCACGTCGTCCCACGCCGCTTACAACGAATGCTCATTCGGCTCCAGAAGTACGACCTAGACATCGTCTACCAACCGGGGTCGAGGATGTACATTGCAGACACACTGTCTAGGGCATATCTTTCCGATGTGACCGCAACGCAAGAAGACCAAGACATTGTCCATGTCACTCAGCTATTGGCCGTCACAGAGGAGCGTTTCCAGCAACTACCTAACGCCACACGGAAGCAGACGAGCTGTGTAATCGGCTCCAAGGAAACGATAGCTGAAAGGGTGGCCCGATAGTAAAAACAAGCGTGCCAAAGGATAGTGACTCCCTGACTTTAACTTTCGGGATGAACTTGTCCCACAGGATGGGCTACTCTTCAAAGGCAACCGTATACTCGTTTCCAAAGGCAATGCAACGACCCATGCTGGAGCTGATACACGGAAGTCATTCGAGGAGTCAATGCTTGCGTGGCGAGAGCTCGAGAGCTAAAGGTTTTGGCCTGGAGAGGACTAGTCCAGCTACGGGATCACGTTTCAAATCTGCTTAGCCTGCCGAGCACATGATGTCCGCCAGCCGAAGGGAGCCTATGCTGCTTCGTGAGGTCCCCCGGAAAGGCCGTGGCAGAAAGTCGCCCTAGAACATCTTTGCCTACATGAACGGAAAGAATTACCGTGAACGCTGGCGATTACTTTAGCGACTATTTCGAGATGGAATCGCTCTCGACAGTCTACTAGCACACAGGCCTGTGATAAAACAAGCTACGATCGCAGTTTTGGGCGCGACATGGGCTAGCCGGAAGAGAGGTAGTGTCCGACAATGGCCCAATTCAACAGCGCCGAATTTCGGAGTTTCAGCGAAAAGTGGATTTCCTTCATCGTTTAACCAGCCCTTTACACAGTCAGTCAAATGGAAAAGCTGAGTCAGCCGTGAAGGAAGCAAGGAGCACAAGGGCATCCTTCAGCTCAGGAGGCACCTCCTCCTCAATCCATACGCGTTGCGCCAAGTGGTGCAGCGCAGTCAACAACGCGCGTCCGCCGTGTTTCAATACTTCAGGCAGGATCTTGTCGGCTCCGGCACATTTGCCGTTTCGCAGCTGAGCAAGTGCTCACTGCGTCTCATCCACTGTCGGCGTGTCCTCCAGATTCGCCTTCACATCGTGCTGCTTAAGGCCGTTCAATGTAGGCCAGTCGATCTCTGAACGATTGTTCAAGAGACAGTCAAAGTGTTTACGCCAGACCTGCATTATGTCTGCAGTCTGGGTGCAGGTAGCGCCTGAACTACCATCGATCAGTGTCCTCAGCGGCTTCAATCTCGGTTCATACACCGCCTTCAAGGAGTCAACGAATTCCTTGTGTTGGCGGCGTTCGGCGTAGCATTCCATCTGCTTCGCCTTCTCCGTCCACCATGTATTTTTAATGCGACGGAGCTCTCGGGTCAGTCGCCGTCGAAGTTTGCGAAACTAAATGCTCTTTCCCAAGTCACTGGGGTCTGCAACATGTGCAGCAAATGCTGCATTCTTCTCCGACACCAATGCGCCAATCGTCGCATCGTTGTCATCAAACCAATCAGGCTGCTTACATTTTGCGTGACCGATGGTGTCCTCGACAGCAGCTGTCACCTGGTCGCGAATGTAGTGCCACAGGTCGCCCACTGTGGCTATGCAGTCCACATCACACAGGCGTGCAGCCATCGCCTTCTCTAGCTCAGTACGTTTCGCCACAGTACCGAGGGAGAGAATGTTAAATTTACGCCGATTCACGGCGGGAGTGCAATACATCGATTTACAAAAATATATGTGCCGTTTGGTCCTCACCAACTTGTGATCAGTGCCACACTCAGCTCCACGCAGTACACGTGTCATGCGCACTTCACGCATATCACGCTGACGTACGATGACATAGTCGAGCAGGTGAGCGTGACCACTCCGTGGGTGCGTCCAAATTGCTATATCACTCGCGCTCAGTGCAAATCGAGTGCCCGTGCTCCTCAGGTCGTGAGTGACACACAGTGAGAGCAGCCTGTCACCGTTCGCATTCGCTGGGCCAATGCCATGCGAACCGATAACATCTGTCCACACCAATGCATCACGCCCAGCGCGCGCGTTGAAATCACCCAGCAGAAATAGTCGGTCGCTCCTCGACAGAGACCGTATCAGGAGGATAGCTGAGTGTAGAACTGGTCACGCGTGTCACCAGGATAACACATGGTCGGACCGTACGTGCTTATAAAAGTAGCAAACTTACCTCTTCCGAGTCGTAGGCAAACAGTCATCAGTCGCGCGCTGATGCCCGTTGGTTCACCCACCAGCTGGCCATGGAGGCGATCGGATATTGCAAATCCGACCCCATGATCACGTGGTGCTGAGGCGGCGTTCCCCACCCAGTAGAATGTGTAGCCAGCACCTGCTTCATGCAACTTATCTTGCTCAGCGAGCCGGGTTTCACTGAGCGCCGCAATATCGATATTGTAGCGCGCCAGCTCCATCGCGACGAGTGCAGTGCGTCGATCCGGGCGCTCGCTGGAGTTCCGGTCCAGTAGTGTGCGCACGTTCCAGCACCCGATGCTGAGTGTTTGCGCGCAGGCATACGATTGCATTGTTGGGCAATCGCACGCGAGGTGGTCGTCGTGCTTCGGAAGTTTTCTTGAGGGACTCCACCCGGAGCCTTTGGCTCAATAGCTTGACTCACAAGACTGGATGGTTTGGAGGTCTGCTTGAAAGACCTTTGGCTCAGTAGCCTGACCCATAAAGCAGTGGGGAGCAGATCCAGCTCGGGAATGTGATTGCAGAGACAGATGGGGATCTGCTTGACGGCCGTCACACACAGCCTTTGAGGTTCTGGAACGTTTTATATATGTTTTGCGACCGTAGTAGGATAGACCTGCGACCACGGCCAGACGCAGGTGGGTTTTTGGCGGGTTTGCACCAATTTGACCAGGGGCTGTCTGGCTTGAGGCGGGCAGTAACAAACCATTGAACACCCGGAGGTGTCCTCCCACCGTCAGAGACAATGTGTGGCACTCGTGCTCTACGCCAATCGAGCCGTGAGCTTATAACCCGTAGGCCTGTTGTCTCCCATATCTAGGTTTTACGGGAAGTGGGCCATCGACCACTTCCTAACCTCCGGAGAGGATGGACTAGGATACTGGTAGGACGCCCACACCTGACAAGAGAACGACTCGGGTCCTCAGCCAAAGCCTTCGATTAAATGAACACCTGAAAGGCAGCGGGTCTAGCACATGGTCAGTCCACTAACTCATGCGGATTGTTGTCCTGGATCTTAGCAGGGAGAAGGGCGAAACCCAAATCCCACCCAGCATATATATATATATATATATATAGTCATGTACTTGCACATACAGTACCTCTGGGACATCATTATTGATGCAGGTGCTACCTTGAAGTTACTACTGGAACTGGACTCATCTTCCTCACCAGGCCCAAATGGGCTACACTCTCATTTTCTTAAGATGGTAGCAGAATTCATTGCCTTCCCACTTTGTCAAATTTTTCAGCTCTCTCTCAAAGCTGCTCGACTACCTGTCGATTGGAAAACGGGTGTAGTTATGCCGAAATACAAGGGTAGAAACCGCCAGGACCCTGCGAACTATCAGCCAATTTGCTTGACATCGGTCGCCTGCAAGATCATGGAAAAGCTCATTAAATGTGCCATCCACTGCGAAGATCTGAACTTCACTTTGTCTACTCAGCATGGCTTCCGAAAGGGACATTCCTTCAACACTAACCTACCGGTCGCTAGAGAAGTGGGCTAAGTCAATGGACGCTGGCAAACGTTTATATGTGGTCTTCATTGACTTCAGCAAAGCTTTTAACAGAGTCCATCATCAGGAACTACTCTAAGCTCTGCGGAATTGGCATAACTGGGAATCTGCTACTATGGATCAGTGACTTCTTGCAAGACCGGAACATGCAATTCAAGGTAAACGATACGCTTTCATTTCCAATGCCTATGTACAGTGCCGTACCACAAGACTCCGTTCTCGGACCGGAATTGTTCAATATATATAGCAATGACCTAACAAGTATGCTACAAACGCAGTCTGATTTATGCAGACGACCTCGAGCTATGGTCGGAAGTGTCCAGCGTCGAAGACGCCGACCGATTTCAGGAAACGCTTGATCTACTACACGCTTGGTCTATCAAGTGGGGTTTACCGGTCAACAAAGATAAATCCTCTGTGCTTTCCATCGGTGCTGCTGAACCACTGGGCATCTATCACATTGGTGGGCACCTACTCAGGATTGCCACACAGGAAAAGGACCTGGGGACAATAGTATCCTCTGATCTACCCGTGACACATTAAAGAAAACTGCTGCGTCCAACAGGATGTGGGGAGTCATAAGATCATTCTCTAAATTGACGCCGCAGATATTAAACTTCTCTTCACCTCCCACATCCGTCCCATCCTTGAATTCGGACTTCCGGCCATAGCCCATCTATCGAAGCATGAAAGTGACAAGATAGAAAAAAATTCAGCGATGTGCCTCGAAATTTGTCCTTGGGCTACGCGAACTCCCGTACCCCCCAACTACAAATGATCAACCTTTTTCTTTAGACTTGCCGATGTCGCGGTGACCTCATCTATACTAGGCGTATCCTACGAGGAGAATTGAGAAACGAGCTCAGTGTTTTCAGCTAAGACTTGGCAGTTCGACTCGAGGTCACAGCTGGAGGCTGTTTACACCGAGGAGATTCAAAGTCCACTCAGATGTTGCTCTCTCTACTCGAGTAATTTATGACTGGAACCGACTGCCGGACCCGATTGTCAGTGCGCAGTCAGAAGCGAGTTTCAGGCGTTTGCTAGACATCTCCCTACTGAGTACTCCAGGATCCTGCAGGACTGCTACTACATCCTGAGCTATGCCACAGCTACTACGCCTGCACTCCTTGAAATATCGGGAAGTGAAGGAGCTGACACGGGACCTTCCTTCTGTTCTCTACCACTCAATGAACTCAATGAATGGTCAACTTTTGTCACGAGTGTTTCGTCAAACACTGGGCTTCACGGTATTTCACCTAAAAAGCTCAATCAGTATGGCACGTAGATACGCTTAACGAAATGCTGCAAATTTGGTAAACAGATTAGGCAATTTGACTAGTATACTAGTCCGTCTTTGGTAATGAGTACGCCGCAAAAATAGAAAAGTGGGGTCTGCTCCTTGGACAGCTTTTTCTTGTCTGTAGTCCATTTGTTCGTTGCCGTCTACTTCAATAGTCTGCACAGTTCGTTCTCTTCCATATACCTCTGGAATTGCTTCAAACGTTCCTCAATGACAGCGATTAACTGTGTTGCATAGACAAGTTTGGGGTGTTCTTTTCTAAGCATGTCTGACAGTTGCGCTCTTGGAACTGATGCTCCAAACCCCCTACATAAGTTTGTAGACCAGCCAACAAGGTTTATGGAGGGGCAGTCTGCGCATATTCTTGTTGTTTTGTTCTTATTTTCGCAACACCAGTCGATTTCGTAAGTAACATAGTTTACGGGCAGCCACTTGACGCTAGTGACCACGACTGCGTTTCCTTCGAGTGCGCTGTAAATAGAGTCCAAGAGAAATGCGTGGCTAGAGGGCCAAACATCTGGCGTACTGATTTTCAGGCAATGCGATCCAGAGCTGCCTTATCACCCCGCACCATCTTGGCCGCAGATGATATGCAGACGGCATGGGAGACATTCAGGGCATTCCTCTCTGAGGTGTCCCACACATTCGGCTTTCATTTGGAAGAAAAGCAAACCAAGTCACCCTGGTTCGATCTAACCGCACACCAACTGTTAGGTAAGCGGGCCAGGTGTTGGCAGAGTTACCTTTCGACTCTGTCAGATGATGCCTTGCTGTGTTATCGAGCGGCGCGGAACAAGTGTAAGCAGCACCTAAGGGATGCCAGGGTTCGTTACGAACTAGAGCTAGCAAACAGCCTCAAGCAATCTGAAGCGATTTTTCGCTTACATCAGAAGACGATGACGTGCGGATCCATCCATCCCGGTGTTGCATGGATCTGAGGGGGTTACTGCGCATACCGATCACGATAAGGTCTGCCTTCTTGGTGAGCAGGATGCGAAAACGTTTGCTCTCGAGTCTCCTTTACCAACTATCGATTTAGAGGAGAAAGTTCCGGCAAACTCTTTGTTGACCGATATCACCTTGTCAGAGGCCAAGGTGCGTTCACTGATGCAAGAACTGAGCCCTACCAAAGCCGCTGGTTTTGATGCCATTCATCCGAAATTGTTATATGAACTGGCAAGTGAAATTTGTGGGCCCGTAACTTGCCTGTTTGAGAAGTCTTTTACCAGTTGCACCTTACCCACTGACTGGAAGGAAGCTGTAGTTTGCCCCATCTTTAAAAAGGGAGGTAAACATCTTCCTGTAAACTACAGGCCTGTCACTCTAACCTGTGTGCTGGTTAAGTTGTTAGTAAAGCTGGCGACGGATGCCCTCGAAAAACATTTAAGGATATTTGGCCTTCTCAGTCCATCAAAACATGGTTTTCGCAAAGGGTACTCATGCCTGACCAATTTGATGGTTGCTCTGGAAAGTTGGGCGGAGTCTGTCGATCAGGGTCAATCAGTGGATGTGCTATTCATTGACTTCTCCGAAGCGTTTGAGTCTGTCACGCATACTCGTCTTTTCC
Organism: Dicrocoelium dendriticum; assembly: GCA_944474145.2. Classification (NCBI taxonomy): domain Eukaryota; kingdom Metazoa; phylum Platyhelminthes; class Trematoda; order Plagiorchiida; family Dicrocoeliidae; genus Dicrocoelium; species Dicrocoelium dendriticum. The sequence continues at coordinate 66,502,144 of OX104064.1, forward strand.
TTAAGCTCCGTTCCTACTCAGTTTCCGGGCACGCGCTTCGATGACTATCCACATTTCGAAGGGCGAGAGATCTGTGTTCGAGTGGGCTCCAGTCTTTCTTTGCGACAGGCAGTTTTTAGCGGTGTTCCACAGGGATCAGTTCTTGGTCCACTGCTATTTGCTGTGTACGTAAATGAGCTGCCAGTAATTCTGGGGCAGCTTACCCTTATGCTCCTCGACGACTTGAAGTTTTCCTGCATAGTGAGTGACCCCCGATTGCTCCCAAGTCCTGCTCTTGATTGGTCCGTTCTGTGGCAGATACCAGCAAACTACCCCAAGTGTTCAGTTTTGCTCATAGGGTCAAATGGTCCGACAACGCACTACATGCTTGGCGATAATACCATCGCAATGAGGCTGGACCTTACCGTGGCGCGATGGTTTGTGTGCCTCAGCGATCCATTGAGCTATGCTGGGTGCTGTTTTTGCACCCTCAGAGTCACTCATACCAGATTGGTCAATGGTTAGAGGCCAGACAAACTCAGCCTCCTGGTCCTTCAGGTTGGGGGTTGGAATGAGGGTGGTACCTTATTCCTTAAAACGGACTCCTTGTAGCCCAACGCCAAACCCACTGCCTTGCGGTCAGGTTTTTGAACCAAAGGCTTTGGTTGAGAACCCTAATCGTTCTCCTGTCTAGGCCTGGGCGACCTGACAGTATCCTGCCCACGCAATACTATGAATCTTTCCTCAAACAATTTCTAATGCTCTGGCCACCGCAGAGCATAATCAACGGTGCCCTATCTGCTGCATCGAGCAGGGTGGATAGGGGTTTGGATGCTACTGCTCAAGACTTCCCATCTTCTTATTCTCCCTCTTACGCTTTTTCACTATTACCGTCCCGTTCCAACTTCACTTATATCCCCCCAGTTTTCAACCCCCGATTGTTGGCCCTCCCCCAACATGCTTTGCTAGGCATTTACCTTCTAATTTCAACTAACATGCTAACGCGGAGCGTCACTTCTCTCCTGTCGACAAGCCCATGTCCAACCAAGCGGTCCATTCCAGTTCATCCGCTTCCATTTGGAGCCCTCGATCATCCTTCAGATTGGCATGCCTCAATGTACGCACACTCCTACAAATCGGTCAACAGGTAACACTTGCCGGAACATTGGAGACCCTCTCGATCAATATCTGCTGCTTATCGGAGACCCGCCTGCAAGACTCGAGCTCTGTGTTCACTCTACCATTCCCTTCAGGTGACGCAAGCAAAATTTTCTCATTGCGCCTATCCGGTGACGATGCAGTTTCGAGCACCTGCCAAGCTGGTGTTGGCATTGCCCTGAGTCCCCGGACTGAAGCTGCTCTGGTTGATTGGATTCCAATCAGTAGCCGGGTGTGTGCGGTCCGATTGGTTGGCTCGTTCAGAGCTTCGAAATCGCGCGGGACTAATAGGTGTCTATTCATTATCACTGCCTACGCGCCCACAAACTGTAGCGATGATTCGGTACAGAACGACTTCTACCGCCAACTGACCGAACTCCTTCGCCACAGAAGAAGCACGGACACTGTTGTGCTGGCGGGGGATATGAACGCACAAGTTGGAAAGTTGTCCACTGATGAAATGCATCTGGGCGGTCAGCATGGTGTAGGCTCCCGTAATGATAACGGCAAGCGGTTACTTCATTTGTGTGAATATACTCGCTTATTTCTTGCGAGCACTAATTTCCGACACAGCACCCGCCGGAGGGTGACTTGGCGCCCACCAGCCTCGAACCAGCCTTGGACGCAGATCGATCACATTGCGATAAGTTACCGCTGGAGAGGCTGTATCCAGAATTGTCGCTCGATTTGGAGCACATGTGTGGACACCGATCATGCACTTGTATGTGCTGACATGCAGATGCGTTTTGGCGGACGCCCACGACGACGATGTGAGCGCATTGACACCAGCCAACTGACAAAGCCAGCTGTTCTGAATGCGTATCGAAGTACGCTGACATGCGAGTTGAGCAAGCGCTCACTGGAGACAATTGATGGTCACTGGTCACATGTTCGCCAGACCTTATTAGCAGCAGGCAAATCCTCATGTGGTATGTCTAATAGACAACATGAACATTGGGTCTCTTCGCAGTCTCTGGAACTTATCGACGCTCGCCGACATATCCCGGCTGGAAGTGAACACAATGAAACTCGCAAAGAGCTCCGGGTAAAACTCCGTGCTAGCCTGAAGAGAGACCGCGAATCTTGGTGGTCTCATCGTGCGTCAGAGATGGAAGTGGCCGCTGCCCTTGGCAACCATGGTAAGTTATTCCGTCTGATACGGGAAACGGGCAGCAGGAGACCTGGTGTTAGTGAAACAATTTGTGATGAGAGTGGACAGCCTATCCACAATTTGTCAAAACGTCTGGAGCGTTGGGCTGAGCATTTTGAAAAGCAATTTAGTCGGCTAGAATTGTTCGATTCTTCGTCGGCCACTGATCGCAGAGCTCCGTGGGCTGTCCCTTTGGATCCACCCTCGCTCAGAAGTCGAACGTGAGATCGGACTGTTGAAGTTGAACAAAGCCGCGGGACCAGATGATCTTCCTCCAGTTCTTTTCAAATTCGGAGGCTCTGCTCTTGTGGATGCTTTGCATGAATAACTAGTGAAACTGTGGGAGAAGGAGATTGTCCCAACCGACTGCAGCCGCTCCGTCATTGTTCCCATCTTCAATGGCGGCTCGCGTTCGGAATGAGGCAACCATAGAGGAATCAGTCTGATCACCATCGCCTCCAAATTACTCGCGTCCATAATTCTTCACAGACTGACTGGCGCTCGTGAAAGCCGGATTCGCGAGGAGCAAGCCGGGTTTCGTCGAAGGTCGTGGCTGCATCGACCACATCCACCTTGCGTCAGTTGTTGGAGCACCGCCACACATATTGGCGGCCCACCGTTGTCGTGTTCCTCGACATCAAAGGTGCCCTCGATTCGGTTGATCGATGTGCCCTTTGGAATTGTCTACTCAGGAATGGTGTGCCCGAGAAATATGTAAATATTATCCGAGGATTATATACGCGTAGCACGGGCAGAGTGAGGGCTTACGGCAAGCTGTCGCCACCCTTCAATATCTCCAGCGATGTAACACAAGGATGCCCACTGTCACTTTTCCTATTCAACTTCGCTATTGACGAAGTCATGGAGATTGCATTTACAGGACATGACTTGGAAGTTGTTGAGCTACTCCCAGCAGAACGAGTTCTTGACTTGGAGTATGCAGACGACATTGCCCTCATCTGTGACAGCTCCCAGACGTGCCAAGCCGCACTGGACAAATTAGCTTTGGCTGTCAGCCGCTTCGGGCTTTGCTTTGCACCACCGAAGTACAAAGCGTTCCTCCAGGATTGGCAGGGATCGCCCCCTGTGCTGACCCTTGGTGGGGATCTGCTAGAAGTCGTTCAGAAATGCAACTACATGGGAAGTTGTATCAGCGCCCTTGGGATCGAAGACGAGATTACGAACCGTATAGCAAAAGCTCGAAGTGCTTTTGCTAACCTTCGCTACCTATTTCGGCGGCGCGACATTACTCTCGCCCTGAAGGGTAGAGTGTACAATGCAGCGGTACGTTCGACCTTACTGTACGGTTGCGAAACCTGGCCCCTAAGATCGGCGGACATGAAGAGGCTAGTTACGTTCGACCATCAGTGCCTTCGCAGTTTGGCTCACATCTGGTGGGAACACCGCGTGAGTAACGAGCGTGTTCGACGCCTTGTTTGCGGCACAGGAAAAGGGAATGAACCGCTCAGCACCGTCATTTCACGCACCAGGCTCCGATGGCTCGGCCACGTGTTGCGCATGCCAGCCCACCGATTCCCGTGACGTGCATTGTTTGCTCACCGGGGATGTGGGTGGAAGAAGAGGAGAGGTGGCCAAGTGATGACTTGGTCCAGAGGAATGAAATCTCTCACTTCGGAGCTAGCGTCGGTTGGAGCTTCACGGCTCCCTGTTTGGGGTCCAAAAGTCGGTGAACACGTTTGGCTGGATATACTTGCTGACATGGCAAGGAGCCGACCTCATTGGCGTTCCTGCTGTGAGTTTCTTTGTCCCTCCCCATCCCTTTTAGCCTCCCCTCCATCTACGATCTTATTTCGTTGGGTGAAACAATTTTTTTGCCTAGTAGCCGGTTAGTAGCTTACTGGAACGATGTCTATCCGTTGCTGGTAGCTCAGCTGGCATGCAACTGTCGTATTTATTTTTCCTTTATGTATTGTATGTATGTATGTATTTCCTTTGTATTGTGGTACAATAGCGGAGGTGTTTCACCACCTCTAGCTGACATGTATAATGATGATGATGATGATGTTGACTTTCTCTGCAATTTATCGACGCTCGCCGACATATCCCGACTGTAAGCGAAGACAATGAAACTCGCAAAGAGCTCCGGACAAGACTCCATGCCACCATGAAGCGAGACCGCGAATGTTGGTGGTCTCATCGTGCGTCAGAGATGGAAGTGGCCGCTGCCCTTGGTAACCATCGTAAGTAAGAAATGCGCAGCAGGAGACCTGGTGTTAGTGAAACTATACTCGGCCGGTGGCCGAGTGGTCTGCACGTTTGCTTTGCAACCAAAAGGTCACCGGTTGGGATCCGCATAGGGGTGGGCGTCCTCGCGGTATACTCAGCCCGCGCGCGATCGGTGGTGGTTGCGCGGCAGCGAAGCGCCGTTATGCCGTACATCTGACACATTATTATTATTATTATTATTATTATTATTATTATTATTATACGTGACGAGAGTGAACAGCCTATCCTTAATTTGTCAAAACGTCTGGAGCGTTGGGCTGAGCATTTTGAAAAGCAATTTAGTCGGCTAGAATTGTTCGATTCTTCGTCGGCCACTGATCGCAGAGCTCCGTGTGCTGTCCCTTTGGATCCACCCTCGCTCAGAAGTCGAACGTGAGATCGGACTGTTGAAGTTGAACAAAGCCGCGGGACCAGATGATCTTCCTCCAGCTCTTTTCAAATTCGGAGGCTCTGCTCTTGTGGATGCTTTACATGAATTACTAGTGAAACTGTGTGAGCAGGAGACTGTCCTAACCGGCTGGAGCCGCTCCGTCATTGCTGCCATCTTCAAAGGAGGCAGGCGTTCGGATTGCGGCAGCCATAGAGGAATCAGTCTGATCACCATCGCCTCCAAATTACTCGCGTCCATAATTCTCCACAGACTGACTGGCGCTCGTGAAAGCCGGATTCGTGAAGAGCAAGCCGGGTTTCGACCACATCTTCACCTTGCGTCAGTTGTTGGAGCACCGCCACACATACTGGCGGCCCACCGTTGTCGTGTTCCTCGACATCAAAGGTGCCTTCGATTCGGTTGATCGATGTGCCCTTTGGAATTGTCTACTCAGGAAAAGTGTGCCCGAGAAATATGTAAATATTATCCAAGCATTATATGCGCGTAGCACGGGCAGTGTGAGGGCTTACGGCAAGCTGTCGCCACCCTTCAATATCTCCAGCGATGTAACACAAGGATGCCCGCTGTCACCTTTCCTATTCAACTTCGCTATTGACGAAGTTATGGAGATTGCATTTACAGGACATGACTTGGAAGTTGTTGAGCTACTCCCAGCAGAACGAGTTCTTGACTTGGAGTATGCAGACGACATTGCCCTCATCTGTGACAGCTCCCAGACGTGCCAAGCCGCGCTGTACAGATTAACACTGGCTGTCAGCCGCTTCGGGCTTTGCTTTGCACCATCGAAATGCAAAGTATTCCTCAAAGATTGGCAGGGATCGCCTCCTGCGCTGACCCTTGGTGGGGATCTGCTAGAAGTCGTTCGGAAATGCAACTACATGGGAAGTTGTATCAGCGCCCTTGGGATCGAAGGCTAGATCACGAACCGTATAGCAAAAACACTTCGAGCTTTTGCTAACCTTCGCTACCTATTTCGGCGGCGCGACATTACTCTCGCTCTGAAGGGTAGAGTGTACAATGCAGCGGTACGTTCGACCTTACTGTACGGTTGCGAAACCTGGCCCCTAAGATCGGCGGACATGAAGAGGCTAGTTACGTTCGACCATCAGTGCCTTCACAGTTTGGCTCACATCTGGTGGGAACACCGCGTGAGTAACGAGCGTGTTCGACGCCTTGTTTGCGGCACAGGAAAAGGGAATGAACCGCTCAGCACCGTCATTTCACGCACCAGGCTCCGATGGCTCGGCCACGTGTTGCGCATGCCAGCCCACCGATTCCCGTGACGTGCATTGTTTGCTCACCGGGGATGTGGGTGGATGAAGAGGAGGGGTGGCCAAGCGATGACTGTGTCCCGGGGAATGAAGTCTCTCACTTCGGAGCTAGCGTCGGTTGGAGCTTCACGGCTCCCTGTTTGGGGTCCAAAAGACGGTGAACACGTTTGGCTGGATATACTTGCTGACATGGCAAGGAGCCGACCTCATTGGCGTTCCTGCTGTGAGTTTCTTTGTCCCTCCCCATCCCTTTTAGCTTTGTTCTCTACCCACCATCTCATTTCATAACGGAAAACAATAATTTTTATTTTTCCTTTTAGTCGGCTGGTAGCTTACTGGAACGATGTCTATCCGTTGCTGGTAGCTCTGCTTGCATGTAACTCTTGAATTTTTTATTTCCTTTGTATTGCGGCACAATAGCTGAGGTGTTTCCCACCTCTGGCGGTCGTGTATAATGATGATGATTGGCGATAATGAAACCCATCGCGTATTCCAACAGACGGACTTAGGGATCACTTTGTCTCAGGGCTTTACATCCAGCGATAACTGGAAGAAAGCGTCTTGCAGGGGTTTTCGTACCCTCTATATGATCCGTAAATCAATTGGGATCCCCACGGAAGAAATGTTTGTTAAATTGTTTTACGGCCGTTGTTTACGACCGCATCTGGGGTATTTGGTCCAGGCTTGTGCTCCTTGCCTGACTCGTGACCTAATGGCGGTAGAGGGAGTCTTGAGAATCGAAACCAAAATGGTCCACGGGTTGCGAAATCTTTCCTATCCTGACAGGTTGCTCAAAGTAAGGATGTTTTCGTTACCTTATCGTCGTCTTCTTGGCGACCAGATTCTTACTTATCGTATACTGACAGGGCGGATAGGTCCAGACCTCTCTTGGCTTTTTCATCCTTCACAGTTACCTTCTGTCCTTGGGCATCCGATGAAATTGCACAAACTCATCTGATCGGGTTCGGGCTGACACTCGTTTGTCACACCGAGTGATAGATTCTTGGAACGCGCTACCTGAAGACGTAGTCTTGTCATTCACGGTGACATTTTAAACGTCGCCTCAACGCCCTGAACTTGCAGCTCCGAATGTTCCACTTCTCTTAATTTAGTTTTCGTTTGCTCTCCAGCTATCTTCCTTTTTATTCACTTACTAACTTCCTCTTTTTCTTGTTCTCTTTCGTACCCCACCGCTTCATATCTAGTTCACAATTTTCTTTTCCTTTTTTTATTTCACGCGGCCGGCGCAGCGGGGACTGCTAGCGCAGGGCACGTTGGTTTTGATTGGCTAGCCATGATTTGATTTGTACCTGCTGATTTGGCTCCCACAACTGGCCAATCTTGCCACCGCATTCTAACGTGGATCAACAACGCATACAGAATGCAACGACCATGTTAATTTTTGTTCCTATCCCATTTGGATTTACTAGCGTGTTCGTAATGTGCATCTGGCTGGTAGCAAATGTATAGGTCATACTTCTGCAGACGAATGATCACCCTTTGCAGATGGCTTGAAACAACATGGAGCGGCTTATTGGCGGTTGTTACCAGGGGCTTGTGCTCGGTTAAGGCGGTGTATTTACAGCCAAATGTAGTCATTGAAACCCTACACGGCGTAAACCAATGCAAGTACTTCCTTTTCTATTTGCACGTAACGATACTCCACTTCTGTTAGCGTCCGGTTGCGGATGTCAACATACCGTTCTGCGTGAGTACCGCTCCGATACTATACTGACTGCTGTCACACTGGATCTCGAGTGAGAGTGCTAGGTTATGGCAAGCGAGAATGGGGGCGCTCATGATCAACTCCTTTGTTTTCTAAAGTGCTCTCTTGTCCCACTACCAGTTTTCTCCTTTATGAGTTGGTTTCCGAATCTGTAACATCACATCAACTAATCCGGGCAGGAAGCAACTTAGGTAATTCACCATCCCAAGCGATGACCTGGTCTAGAGGAAAGCCTGATGTCTCTGATGTATTCGTTAGACAGGAAAGTCAGTTGGATTGTGAAGTGTCTAGACCGCTCAGGTCTTCTCCGTCAGGAGACAGTGGAAGATACTTGCAACTTGCCAGTCCCGGCGTCCGTTTGCTCACAGTCTACTATCAGTACACCAGTTAGTAACGACACTTGGCAACGAACCCTCAGCATGTTGGATTCGGCTGTTAGCGAGAGAAACAAGCGGGCTTCTGCTCTTGTCATAAGAAAGCGGAAGAGGGTTCATAAATGACAAAACCCAAGGCAGACCTAGGTCCGTCGGGTTCCTTATCCCCATTTCCCTCAATTTCTACTGCTGTCTCATGGCATGTGGTGTCGTCTACAACATTGGTGTTTGTAAAACTGGACGCCAATCCGAAACCGACAACTTCAACGGAGCGTTCAGTAAATACTCCGCGGCGCGGGGACTCGTATACTGACTACAGTATTATTTTCAGGAGTGCCACTGAGTCATCTGCTGTTCTTCCAAAACAACATATGCCTGATGACTTTCAATGGTTTAGGTTATGCGGTACCAAACTCCCGCCGCCAGGCTTTCTCAGCGCGACTGCGAAAATTTACCAGACTCGGTTGCTTGCCGGTTGACAAGTGTGTATCTCGCCCTCGCTTGTCGAGTGTTGTTCTTACCACTCCGGAGAAGTGCCAAGCTCTTCCACCTTCCGCCTTTAACCTTAAAAACACTGGTCTCATTGTGCACCCAAATCTCCCTTTGATGGACAGACTGTAATTGCGGGAGGATGTGCGAAATCTTAAAACCCCTCGTGAAGCAGAAAAACAGGGTCTCCGCTTAGTGGGATTTCGGGTGGTGAGCAGGCGGTCCACTTCCGCCTTGCTAGAACCTGTTCTGGTGGCGAATGATCCCGGGCTCATGATGCTAAATCCCTACTGGTGATCTTCATAAATGTGGGTAGCCTGCAAAACAAGTTGAGCGAAGTAGGCGCCCTTGTCGACGACTACCGTCCAGGTGTTCTCGTATTCACTGAATCTTGGTTGTCCACCAACGTCACGAAGTGTGAACTGTGCTTACCAGGCTACGCACTACTGGGCTGTAGCCGCACATCCGATCGTCGTGGAAGTACCGTTGCTTTGTACGTCAACTCAACCCTTACTGTCTCTAAGGAGTAGACTTGCCGATCACCGGACGGTTCTGTTGAGGCACTCGCAATTTCCTTCTGTATTGCATCTGTGCAACTGAAACTTGGGTTGGTCTATGAAAGCTCCGATAGTGTTGCTATTGATCTCATTGATTTTATCCATGAACACTCGGCGAATAGGTGTTTAGTGATGTAATAATAATAATGTGCCACCTGTACGCCGTGACGGCGCTTCGCTGCCGTGTGACCACCACCAGTCGCACGCGGGCTGAGTATACCATGAGGACGCCCTCCCTTACGCGGATTCGAATCCGCGTCGCAAGATTACGAGACAAGCTCGTTACCTCTAGACTACGGGCTGACTTGTCTCGACTGGGGTCCCGTAAAATCTAGCTATGGGCGACAACAGGGCCACGGGTTATAAGCTCATTGCCCGATTGACATAGAGCACGAGCGCCACGCATTGTCTCTGACGGTGGAAGGACATCTCCGGGTGTTCAATGGTTTGCTGCTGCTCACTTCAGGCCAGGCAGCTTCTGGTCAAATTGGTGCAAACCCGCCAAAAACCCACCTGCGCCTGGCCGTGGTCGCAATTTCGTATCCTACTACGGTCGCAAAACATATATGAATCGTTACATTACCTCAAAATCTGCATGTGCGGACCTCAAGCAGATTCCACTCTGTCTCTGCAATCACATTTCCGAGCTGGATCTACTCCCTGCTGCCTTGTGGGTCAAGCTGTTAAGTCAAAGGCTCTGGATGGAGTCGTTCAAGCAAACCTCCAGATTACGCACTGCCTTTGTAGCTCAGGTTGTTGTGTCAAAGGCTCCGGGTGGAGTCCCTCAAGCAAACCTCCAAATCACCCACTGCATTGTGTTTCAGGCTAATGTGCCAAAGGCTCGGGCGAAGTCCCTCAAGCAAACCTCCGAAGCACAATCACCACCACGCGTGCGATTACCACCAATGCAGTCTTATGCCTGCGCGCTAAGCGCTCAACATCGGGTGCTGGAACGTGCGCACACTACTGGATCGGAACTTCAGTGAGCACTTCGAGCGACGCGCTGCACTGGTCGCGATGGGACTGGCGCGGTACAATATCGATATTGCGGCGCTCAGTAGGACCCGGGTCGCTGAACAAAGTAAGTTGCATGCAGCTGGAGCAGGCTATATGTTCTACTGGGTGGGAAACGCCACCTCAGCACCACGTGAACATGGGGTTAGATTTGCAACATACGATCGCTGGTGAGTGAGCTGACTGGCATCAGCCCGCGACTGATGACTGCTCGCGTGCCACTCGGAAGACGTAAGTTTGCCACCTTTATAAGCACGTACGGTCCAACCATAAATAGATAGTTTATTCTCACATTTATGCAGACAGCCTATTTTGACTTGATTTGACGCCACTAAGTGATCCGCTTCCACAGATCAAAATAACCACAGAAGATTGGCGACAATGAACGGAAGCAGTTTCACCAACGGCGCAATTTCCTATCAATTGTCGACGATTGTTTACTCTTTGCAGAATGGGTGGTGGTTTCCGAGGAACTTCAACAGAGGGTTCCGAATCAGTCCCCTACCGACCACCCGGGAATAGACCAAATGAAGGCATTGACCAGAAGCTACGTGTACTGGTCTCATCTTGATGCCTAAGTCAAAGAAGTCCGGTCTAGCTCCAAATGTGCACTTGCTTCTAAGTTGCCAAGGAAAGCAGAGCTCCATTTGTTAAGTATGGCTTTTAGCCGATAAACGGAACAGAACGCGCACGCGTATTATGGAACCGATTTACTAAAAGCATCCTGCGTTACAATGGTTAGAAAAGCCGGAAAGGAAAACCGATGAAATAAAGAAATCAAGCCAAGGTCATTCTCAACCAGTCATGTGAGGGCCTGTGTTTACGAATCGGTAATCAAGTGCATACGTGATGGCTCTCTCTTCCCTGGTCAAGACTGCAAACTCCGGGTTGATATCTATTAATTGGCTTAGGCGTGCGTTTTGAGCGTCTTAATTGTTGTTGTGCCGCATTCGTTTGTGGTTCCTGGTCTTGTGAAGCAGATTCTCCGTCCGTTTTTGGATCAGTAGCAGCCACTTTTAGGTCCCGCTCCTGTGGTTCGTTTATTTATTATTTGCTATTATTATTTGGTATACACTTCGCACCTTCATAGTGCAAAGTGTTGCTGCAGGACCACCAGCCACTTGATGACCCCTTGACCCTTGCTAACGAGGAACTCGAGGTGGTTGATCAATTCACTGATCTTGGCAGCTGCATCAGCAATGATGGGCGCATAGAAACTGAAGTCAGCTCACGCATTGTAAAGGCCATAGCTGCCTTCTTGAACCTGCGTCATCTTTGGCGACAGAAGGGAATTTCCCTCTAGCTGTAGCTTCGCTTGGTTATTTTTGTGGACATGAGTGTATCAGGTTGCCAGCTTGTTTCGTGAGGCAGTCTTTTTTATACCGGATCAAAATCATTAAGACACATTTCCTCTGGCATCTCATCCACACGCATTTCCTCCTGCCTTTCCTTTATTCCCCGAAGGTTCGGAAAATGTAGGTATAGTCTCGTTCGTAGTGGTCGACCTAACATTAATTCCGCGGTTGACTTCCCTGTCGACTAAATCGGTGTCGTACGGTAAGAGAACAGCAGGCGATCATATTTAGTTTGTAGAGTTCCATGAGTCTGCTTGAGGAGATCTTTTTTACCAGTCTGGACTGCACGTTCTGCCATTCCATTCGACGCGGAATGGTACGGTGCAGACTTATTGTAATGTATTCTGTTGTTACTCAGGAGCTGTTGAACCTTTCACTGGTAACTGGGATTCCGTTGTCGGTGCATACCGTCCCTGGGATACCAAAAATGGCGAATATGGAGCGCATTTTTGCAACTATTGCTGCGGAAGTCGCATGTGGAACAGGATGTACTTCTATCCATTTAGAATGGACATCAATCAAAAGTAGGCACATCAACCCACTGATTGGGCCAAGTTAATCCGTTTGTACGCGCTGCCACGGCCTCTCCGGCCCACGCCATGGACGTATCGGTACGGGAGATTTTCGCCTTTGATGTTTCTTGCATTGTTCGCAGTTTTTTAGCATACACTCTATCTCGTGATCAATATTTGGCCACCAACAGTAACCAGCTGCCAGCTCCTTCATCCTGTTCACGCCGGAGTATGCGTCATGCAGTTCTCTCAGCAACGGCCGTACTTCTTCCGGTGGAACGATGAGCGATCCTTGAAATATACAGCCGTCGTTTAGACTCAACTCATTACTCCGACAGGTGAATGGTTTCAGTTCCTCTGACGTGCTTGTAAGCCATCCGGTCATCAAGAACCGTTTCACCATCCACAACACAGGGTATCGGTCCTTCAGACGACGCACCACGTCACTCCGGATGGGTGTCTTTTCGAGATGCTGCATCAAATTGATACACTCCATAGGTTCACTCTTCCTTTTTGTGGCATGCTGTTGCGGGAGGCGCCGAAGTGCATCGGCAATGGTATTACTTGCTCCGTTTACATACTGAAGTTTGTAGATATATTCGCTCAGAAGCGGTGCCCATCTTTGCATTCGAGGCGAAGACATTTGTTGGATTCCTTTCTCCTCACTCAGAAGCTAAAAAAGTGGTTTATGGTCAGTGTGGATATCGAACTGTCTACCCCAGATGTACAGCTGGAAATGTTTGACTCCGAAAATAATCTTTAAGGCCTCTGTCCAGTTGGGCGTAATTCCTTTCAGCGGGTTGCAAAGTGCGAGGAGCAAAACTGATTGGTCGAAGAGAACCGTCATCCGTCCGGCGGCTAAAGGCTGTGCCTACTCCGCGTGGGGAAGCATCACACTGCAGCACTAGAGACCGGCTCGGATCGAAATGCACGAGATACAGGGAGACGCTGAGCATCCTTTATGCATGTGTGAAGGCCTCTCTTTGATCCAGACCCCAAGTTCAGGACTTCCCCTTGTGCAACAGTTCGTACAAGGGTGCAAATACTGTAGAGGCTTTAGGTTAGAAGCGACCATAGTGAGAAAACATCTCTAAAAGCGATTGGAGTTCAGCATCATTTTTGGGTTCAGGTGTGACAAGGATGGGCTTTACTTTGTCTTCAAACACGTGTTGTCTGTTTTTATCGTGGCGGTAACCAAGGTATCGAACGGACTCTGGGAAAAACGTACTCTTGGACTTCTTCAGTTTGAGTCCACTCTGTTGTAGGCGTTCGAGCACAGTGGATAACCTTTGTACGTCCTGTACTTAGTATGTCGTCAAGATAGGCGCAAGGGAAAGGAATATCTTCGATCAGGTTGTCAATGATCCTTTGGAATATCGCTGGAGCCGAACAGATTCTGAAGCGCAGACGTTTATACTGGAATAGACCCATGTGTGTGCTTATCGTAGTGTATGATCGGGAGGTCTCATCTAACTCAGTTTGTAAGTACGCGTGACTGAGGTCGATCTGTATGAACTTTTGTCCGCCTGCCAGCATAGCATACAGATCCACTATCCGAGGTAAGGGATACTTATCCAGAACTAAGCAACGATTAACAGTTAGTTTATAGTCACCACAAATACGCACAGAACCATCCGGATTCAGGACTGGAACTATTGGAGCTCCCCACTCACGGTATTGGACTGGCTCGATTGTTCCTGCTGATTGCAATCTCTTTATTTCGTCTTCCACCTTTGATCTCAGGGAATAAGGTAGGGTACGTGCCCTGAAAAAGCGGGGCTGTTTCCGGCCTTAATCTGGTAGTAGCCTGATATCTGTACAATTTTCCTAGTTTCTCATCAAAAACGTCAGAATATTTGTTGAGCACATTCTCCAAGCGCTGGTTATTGGACATGAACTTCACTATCTCTAGAGTGGCCGGAAGGCATTCAATCCAGAGTAAGTTTGGGCAATCATTCGCCGCAACATATGCCTGTAAGGTCTGCTTCTCCACAGGGTAATTTACATGAACAGTGCATTTTCCCAGGACTGATATCGGCTGTCCAGTATACGTATGCAAACTTGATTCACAGGGGATAACTTGGGTAATATTTTAGCTGATGCAGCACTGATTATGGTAACTGTGGCACCGATATCGACTTCCATTTTAACTAACTAGCCTTTTATTTCCAATTGCATAGTGTAGAGTGTGTGAATACTGCGAATGCACGATGTTGCGTTCCAGATTGTGTTTAGCTGGTCTTCGTCTGAAGACTGGACGACCTTCACGGGCTTCTTGGAAAGCGTGATGTCGCGGCTGTACAAACTTTATAGCGGCCAACTCAGGCCAAGTGCCTTAATTTTCCACGTTGGCGGCAGTTACTCTGTTTATGCCGACATTCCTTGGCTGATAAATGCTGGCTTCCACACCGGTAACGCGTAAAAGGCAATTTGGACCGTCTCGGGTTAACATCTTTTCGGTCGACTGCTTGGATTCTGTCTGTATGAGGCTGCAAGGAGAAAGCTGCTAACTGTTTATGGACATTTCCCGGCTGTCGAACAATATTGCCTTCTCTAAGCTCATCGTTGTCTTATCTTCCGGGAATACCCTTTCACGAGTCTGTTCGTTACGGATACACTTGCTGACCTGGCAAGGAGCCGACCTCATTGGCGTTCCTGCTGTGAGTTTCTTTGTCCCTCCCCATCCCTTTTAGCCTCCTCCTCCATCTACGATCTCATTTCGTAGGGTAAAACATTTTTTTCTTTTTGCCTAGTAGCTGGCTGGTAGCTTACCGGAACGATGCCTATCCGTTGCTGGTAGCTCAGCTGGCATGCAACTGTTGTATCTATTTTTCCTTTGTGTATTGTATTATATTTATGTATGTATGTATTTCCTTCATGTATTGCGGCACAATAGCGGGGGTGTTTTCCCACCTCTAGCCCACGTGTATAATAATGATGTTCGTTACGGATACCGGATATCAAGCACTGTAAAGCCATCGCCTCTTCGAATTTCTTAACGGATTCCACTGTACCGACACTCTGATAGGGTTTACTGAATCCGCGCCATGAGATCAATGACGCAAGGTCGAGAATGAATACCGCGCAGTGTGTTCAGTCGTGAACCCCATAGCGCACTGCTGACTGTCTCCTCACCGACATGTAGGGTATCAAAATGTCTTTGGCCTTCATCCCCTAGAAATTGTCACAATACTTTAATTTTGTGACTCTCTGAGAGTACCGTGTTTGGTTGCAAGAAGGGTAGTAGCTCCAACTAATCCAAAAAAGCGCGGTTCCAGGTAGCCGGTGTTGGTTTCTCAGAAGGAACCTACCAAAGTAGTGTAGCAAGATGCAACATCGCAGTAGTTTAACCACCTCGCCAGAATGTTAACTATGGCCCACAGCCAATGAACGGAACAGAACGCGCACGCGTATTATGGAACCGAATTACTAAAGCATCCTGCGTTACAGTGGCTAGAAAAGCCGGAAAAAAACCAACGAAATAAGGGAAGTAAGGCAAGGTCCTTCTCAGCCAATCATGTGAGGGCCTATGTTTACGAATCGATACTCAAGCGCTTATGTGACAGCATTGTTGGCCGGTTCCCTGGTAACCATAGTCAAGGCTTCATGCCCATTATGCATGACCTGTTAATAAAAATTATTTCATTCTCCTGGGCAATGCACATAGCTAGTGGCCAGAAGTTCTGCAGATATCATCGACTACTACTTTAGCAACTATTACTGCATTTCATCAGGTTTTCAGTCGCTTCGAGTATCCAAACACGTTAGTGACTGACAACGGAGCTCAGTTCAGTTCAGCTAATTTCATGGGTTTCTGTAACAAAAACGGCACAATACACATGAAATCACATATATATATATATATATATATATATATATATATATAAAGTAAATGTTATCAGCAGTCTGTGAGATACACATAGACCCAACGAAAACCACGAAACGAAAGTAATAAATACCGAGACCACAAGGAAAAGAATGTAAATTGCAAAATCAATTTCTCTTGGATCTTGTCTTTTTGTCTATTTTTCACACGCCGTTTTATCTTTTTCGTCTGTTTAATCTTTACGATGTAAATCAAGCATCTCACACATTTTCCATTGGGCCCGGTTTTGTGCCATCCCCTAAACCGTTTCCAGCCAGCCGTGTTCTCCATATTTGATCCCCCGTCCCGGAAGACGCACGGGACCTACGACAGCCAAAGTGGAAGTCAGCGCTTTAATCATTTCATCATCATTATACATGTCAGCTAGAGGTGGTGAAACACCTCCGCTATTGTACCGCAATACATAAAGGAAATACACACACACATACAATACATAAAGGGAAAATAAATCCGACAGTTGCATGCCAGCTGAGCTACCAGCAACGGATAGGCATCGTTCCGGTAAGCCACCAGCCAGCTACTTGGCAAAAAGAAAAAAGTGTTTTACCCTACGAAATGAGGTCGTAGATGGAGGAGGAGGCTAAAAGGGATGGGGAGGGACAAAGAAACTCACAGCAGGAACGGCAATGAGGTCGGCTCCTTGCCAGTTCAGCAAGTGTATCCAGCCAAACGTGTTCACCGTCTTTTGGACCCCAACCAGAGAGCCGTGAAGCTCCAACCGAGGCTAGTACCGAAGCGAGAGACTTCATTCCTCTGGACCAAGTCATCGCTTGGCCACCTCTCCTCTTCTTCCATCCACATCCCTGGTGAGCAAACAATGCACGTCACGGGAATCGGTGGGCTGGCATGCGCAACACGTGGCCCAGCTATCGGAGCCTGGTGCGTGAAATGACGGTGCTGAGCGGTTCATTCCCTTTTCCTGTGCCGCAAACAAGGCGTCGAACACGCTCGTTACTCACGCGGTGTTCCCACCAGATGTGAGCCAAACTGCGAAGGCACTGATGGTCGAACGTAACTAGCCTCTTCATGTCCGCCGATCTTAGGGGCCAGGTTTCGCAACCGTACAGTAAGGTCGAACGTACCGCTGCATTGTACACTCTACCCTTCAGGGCGAGAGTAATGTCGCGCCGCCGAAATAGGTAGCGAAGGTTAGCAAAAGCTCGAAGTGTTTTTGCTATACGGTTCGTGATCTAGCCTTCGATCCCAAGGGCGCTGATACAACTTCCCATGTAGTTGCATTTCCGAACGACTTCTAGCAGATCCCCACCAAGGGTCAGCGCAGGAGGCGATCCCTGCCAATCTTTGAGGAATACTTTGCATTTCGATGGTGCAAAGCAAAGCCCGAAGCGGCTGACAGCCAGTGTTAATCTGTACAGCGCGGCTTGGCACGTCTGGGAGCTGTCACAGATGAGGGCAATGTCGTCTGCATACTCCAAGTCAAGAACTCGTTCTGCTGGGAGTAGCTCAACAACTTCCAAGTCATGTCCTGTAAATGCAATCTCCATAACTTCGTCAATAGCGAAGTTGAATAGGAAAGGTGACAGCGGGCATCCTTGTGTTACATCGCTGGAGATATTGAAGGTGGCGACAGCTTGCCGTAAGCCCTCACTCTGCCCGTGCTACGCGCATATAATGCTTGGATAATATTTACAAATTTCTCGGGCACACCATTCCTGAGTAGACAATTCCAAAGGGCACATCGATCAACCGAATCGAAGGCACCTTTGATGTCGAGGAACACGACAACGGTGGGCCGCCAATATGTGTGGCGGTGCTCCAACAACTGACGCAAGGTGAAGATGTGGTCGAAACCCTTCTTGCTCTTCACGAATCCGGCTTTCACGAGCGCCAGTCAGTCTGTGGAGAATTATGGACGCGAGTAATTTGGAGGCGATGGTGATCAGACTGATTCCTCTATGGTTGCCTCATTCCGAAGGCGAGCTGCCTTTGAAGATGGGAACAATAACGGAGCGGCTCCAGTCGGTTGGGACAGTTTCCTGCTCCCACAGTTTCACTAGTAATTCATGTAAAGCATTAACGAGAGTAGAGCCTCCGAATTTGAAGAAAGCTGGAGGAAGATCATCTGGTCCCGCGGCTTTGTTCAACTTCAACAGTCCGATCTCACGTTCGACTTCTGAGCGAGAGGGTGGATCCAAAGGGACAGCCCACGGAGCGGGGCGATCAGTGACCGGCGAATCAAACAATTCTTGCCGATTGAATTGCTTTTCAAAATGCTCAGCCCAACGCTCCAGACGTTTTGACAAATTGTGGATAGGCTGTCCACTCTCATCACAAATTGTTTCACTAACACCAGGTCTCCTGCTGCCCGTTTCCCGTATCAGACGGAATAACTTACCATGGTTGCCAAGGGCAGCGGCCACTTCCATCTCTGACGCACGATGAGACCACCAAGATTCGCGGTCTCTCTTCAGGCTAGCACGGAGTTTTACCCGGAGCTCTTTGCGAGTTTCATTGTGTTCACTTCCAGCCGGGATATGCCGGCGAGCGTCGATAAGTTCCAGAGACTGCGAAGAGACCCAATGTCCATGTTGTCTACTAGACATACCACATGAGGATTTGCCTGCTGCTAATAAGGTCTGGCGAACATATGACCAGTGACCATCAATTGTCTCCAGTGAGCGCTTGCTCAACTCGCATGTCAGCGTACTTCGATACGCATTCAGAACAGCTGGCTTTGTCAGTTGGCTGGTGTCAATGCGCTCACATCGTCGTCGTGGGCGTCCGCCAAAACGCATCTGCATGTCAGCACATACAAGTGCATGATCGGTGTCCACACATGTGCTCCAAATCGAGCGACAATTCTGGATACAGCCTCTCCAGCGGTAACTTATCGCAATGTGATCGATCTGCGTCCAAGGCTGGTTCGAGGCTGGTGGGCGCCAAGTCACCCTCCGGCGGGTGCTGTGTCGGAAATTAGTGCTCGCAAGAAATAAGCGAGTATATTCACACAAATGAAGTAACCGCTTGCCGTTATCATTACGGGAGCCTACACCATGCTGACCGCCCAGATGCATTTCATCAGTGGACAACTTTCCAACTTGTGCGTTCATATCCCCCGCCAGCACAACAGTGTCCGTGCTTCTTCTGTGGCGAAGGAGTTCGGTCAGTTGGCGGTAGAAGTCGTTCTGTACCGAATCATCGCTACAGTTTGTGGGCGCGTAGGCAGTGATAATGAATAGACACCTATTAGTCCCGCGCGATTTCGAAGCTCTGAACGAGCCAACCAATCGGACCGCACACACCCGGCTACTGATTGGAATCCAATCAACCAGAGCAGCTTCAGTCCGGGGACTCAGGGCAATGCCAACACCAGCTTGGCAGGTGCTCGAAACTGCATCGTCACCGGATAGGCGCAATGAGAAAATTTTGCTTGCGTCACCTGAAGGGAATGGTAGAGTGAACACAGAGCTCGAGTCTTGCAGGCGGGTCTCCGATAAGCAGCAGATATTGATCGAGAGGGTCTCCAATGTTCCGGCAAGTGTTACCTGTTGACCGATTTGTAGGAGTGTGCGTACATTGAGGCATGCCAATCTGAAGGATGATCGAGGGCTCCAAATGGAAGCGGATGAACTGGAATGGACCGCTTGGTTGGACATGGGCTTGTCGACAGGAGAGAAGTGACGCTCCGCGTTAGCATGTTAGTTGAAATTAGAAGGTAAATGCCTAGCAAAGCATGTTGGGGGAGGGCCAACAATCGGGGGTTGAAAACTGGGGGGATATAAGTGAAGTTGGAACGGGACGGTAATAGTGAAAAAGCGTAAGAGGGAGAATAAGAAGATGGGAAGTCTTGAGCAGTAGCATCCAAACCCCTATCCACCCTGCTCGATGCAGCAGATAGGGCACCGTTGATTATGCTCTGCGGTGGCCAGAGCATTAGAAATTGTTTGAGGAAAAATTCATAGTATTGCGTGGGCAGGATACTGTCAGGTTGCCCAGGCCTAGACAAGAGAACGATTAAGGTTCTCAACCAAAGCCTTTGGTTCAAAAACCTGACCGCAAGGCAGTGGGTTTGGCGTTGGGCTACAAGGAGTCCGTTTTAAGGAATAAGGTACCACCCTCATTCCAACCCCCTACCCGGAGGACCAGGTGGCTGAGTTTGTCTGGTCTTTAATTATTGACCAATCTGGTATGAGTGGCTCTGAAGGTGCAAAAACAGCACCCAGCATAGCTCAATGGATCGCTGAGGCACACAACCCATCGCGCCACGGTAAGCTCCAGCCTCATTGCGGTGCTTTAATCATTTGTCGCCACTTGATAGCCTAACCCCCGCGCGATTTCTTCCACCCTGGTCTTTTGCGAGCAAGGAGAACGCGTCGGGGCAGCTGTTCGCACGGCATACGTAAAACTTTGTCCAGCCACCTCAGTTGGCGCAATGGTACCTGTCCATCAATTGTTACCCCAGACATGACGTCTAACATGATCATTGCGCATGTGGTTCATCCACCGTACTCTGGCTATTTTCCGCAGACACATTATCATAGGCCGAAATCCGACGCACGTCATTCACACCACTCGGCCAGTACTCACTCCCATACAGCAGCACCGCGCGAACACAGGCATTGTAGACCCTACCCTTTACCAATAATGAAACGTCACAGCGTCGCCACAGATGCCTGAGGTTGGCGAATGCCGAACGGGTTTTGGCAATGCGGAGGGAAATCTCCTTTCCCATGTTACCATCAGCAGAGATATAGTTTTCCAGGTAAACAAAGTTGTCCACTTGTTCAAGCTGCGTACCTTGGAGAGTGGGCACTGTAGCAGGTGGATGCCAATCCAGGACCAGGACTTCGCATTTCTTAGGGGCGCAGGTCATTCCGTATTTTGATGCTTCAATCACCAAGCCGTTTAAAACGGCTTGTGTGTTCTGTCCGTCATCACCAAGCAAGGCAATATCATCCGCATAATCCAAATCGATCACGCGGTTGCCAGGAAGAAGCTCTATACCAGACCCC
This sequence comes from Dicrocoelium dendriticum, assembly GCA_944474145.2. NCBI lineage: Eukaryota > Metazoa > Platyhelminthes > Trematoda > Plagiorchiida > Dicrocoeliidae > Dicrocoelium > Dicrocoelium dendriticum. The sequence goes on from OX104064.1 coordinate 66,523,226, forward strand.
TTGAAGCCCTCGAGAGTGTTTAAGAGGACATCCTTGATCGCGAAATTGAAGAGAAGCGGAAACATGGGGCAACTCTGTCGTACACCGCTAGTGACGGTACAAGATGTAGAGAGCTTACCATAAGCCCTCTTTACCTTAGATTGCAATATAATGCTCGAAGGATGACTATATATTTTTCGAGTACTCCATTCCCTTGTAAGCAACGCCATAAAGCTGGCCGATCGATGGAGTCACAAGCGACTCGGATGTCCAGAAAAACAACGATAGTGAGCTGACAGTAAAGGTGACGCGTTTCAATAAGTTGGCGGAGCGTAAAGTGGTCTATACCCCCACGACCGGGGCGGAAACCACAGGAGTGCAATTCTCGAATCGAGGTTAGTCTGCGGTGTAGAATGGATGTTAACGGCCTGGTGGCAACGGACATTGGACTGATTCCTCTGTGGTTAGCGCATTTTGTACGGGCATCTTTTTTGACGATCGGGACGGTAATTGACTCGCGCCAAGCAGATGGACAACAGAGCTGTTAGCTAGTTGACAATTACTTCACCCCCGAACTTGAACAGCTCTGGAGGAACTCCGTCTGGGCCAGCAGACGTGAATCGCTTCAACTGTAGGAGCTGAAGCCAGATCTCAGCTTCAGTGGGTGGTTCCAATGAAACCTTCCAAGACGCGTCACTAGGTATACACAATAAACTTAGCGATGGAGGAGGCCAGTTGATTTGAGTGCGGAAGTGTTGAGCCCAGCGGTCCTTACGCCTGTGTAAGTTGCTTATCGACGTTTCGTCAACCTCGCGAATGACTTCACTGACATCAGGCCTTTTGTGACCAGTGGCCCGAATGACCTGGAAGAGCTTGCGGAGGTTTCCAGAGTGTGCTGCCGTTTCCATCTCTGAGGCGTGCTGGGACCACTAAGTTTCGCGATCCGCACGCAGACTTCGCTTAGGTTGTTGGCTGGGAATGCGACAATGCACTGCTATTTGAGTCGGCCGGGATAGCTCTACGACGATCAAACAATTCCGGTGAGTGTGCGGATATCCAGCCCCTCAGAGGACACCTTGTGATTCCGCAGATTGAATGACTGGAAGTTAACATCGCGTCACGCAGGAAACTCCAATGATTTTCGATGTCTTGAGGTGGAGCAACAATGAATACATGCGATAAGGATGCTTGATTAGTTGATCGATCAGAGGCCAATTAACTTGTTGGTGTCGAGCGTATGGAGCTTAAGTTTTGAGGAGCCGCCGAAGCGCATGCAGATGTGCTCGCAGGCTAAAGCATGATCTGAATCGAGCTACGTAGACCAAATCGATCTTCAACCCCGGACGCTACCTCGCCATCTAAAGCTGATTGCAATGTGATCTATTTGTGACCACGCTTGCGTTGGTGATGAATGTCAGGTGGCTACGCGTCTTCTGGTATGCCTAAAGTTCGCACTTGCGAGAAACAGACGGTGGTCTTCGCATAACGTAAGAAGTCTATCACCGTTGTCAGAACGGCTCTCATCAAGCGCGTGACTGCCACCAAGATGACGGTCGCCAGGAAGCAGGCGACCTACTCGTGCATTGAGGTCTCCGGCAAGAACGATGACATCTGACTTTTCGGCCTTGTTCACGACGTTATGGAGACCACGATGAAAGTCATCCTTAACCGATGCACAGCTGCAGTCGGTTGGAGCGTAGACAGAAAAGACAAGCAAATTGCGCCTCTCCTCGCGATGTCTGTTGGTTCTACATGAGTCTTGAAGCCAAACCGCACACAGCCGGCTGTGGATTGGAAACCAGTCGAGTAATGCAGTCTCCGCTTTGTCACTCAATGTTATACCGACACCAGCTAAACCGGCTGCTGCTGCCTCCATGTCACTAGACGGACATAGGTAATATGTGGCCTCAAGAGCCGCTAGGGACGACAACGTAACCACGGTGCTGGGATTCTATAGTCGAGTCCCCGTAAGGCAGAAAACATTGATAGCGAATCACTCTAGAGTGCGCGCCTGGTCAGCCCCTTGTTCAATCTGTAGGGGGTTCGAACATTGAAAGCTTCCAGATGGAATGAATTACGGGGTCGAAGGATGACTGATGACCGGATGATTTGGATACCAGCGAGACGGGCATTGGAAGTAGATTCAACATGTAGATTATCAACAAGAGAAAAGTTGGCGTGTGATGGAGAAGCACGAGTAGCAGCAGAAGTAAGCGACGTTGTAGTAATTGCAAAATCCATGGTTTTCGCAGAGAGCACGATGCTACTTGGTTGCCCAAGCCGATGTAGGGAGTTGTCTTAGGGGACTGCACTCCGAGGCACTCCGCAAGGCAGCGGAGCGATCAGGGATTTGCACCCATTGGGAGCTGGTGACTGATTGCTCAGTTCATACGCCTTGCGTTGGTTCCTTTTCAAATAGGGGCCCAATGCTCCCCAGAATTGCAGCATACATTTGCTGGAATACAATGCATCGCCAGGATAAAGCAAAGGGCAGTGATTTTATTTAGTGGCGAGTCACATCCGCCATCACAGTGTTGTTAAACGAACATATGTGGCATTTTATAGGGCGAACACTTGCCAGGCGAAAACCCACCACGTCCTGGAACACTGCCGCCGAACCACTCGCTGGACCGAGGTAATCCCGGACCACCCAGCTGGCATCACGAGGATGTTGTTCCCATGAAATCACCCATACTATCCACAGTCGCTTCGTGGACTCCTTCAAGGGATCATTATTGAAGGACCGATGGCTGAGATCCTTGGGACTTTTCTTTTCATCTACAGGATCACTGCAAATCCGCAGGTACCACTAGCTAAATCTCCGACTGAAGCACTGGTGCAACAGGAATCGCTATCCAGGCTCGATTTGTTTATACCTGCTGACAGGAAGAGCCTGAACAAGAACTGCAAAACTGAAACGCAGTTCAACAGGAGACACGGTGATCTGAACCGCGTTTTCGTCAAAGGGCAACTTGTGCCGGCAAATGACTACCGTAAAAACCAGGTTACCTGGAAATCAGGGCGTCATTCTTCGAACTGGAAGTGTTACATGTGGCGTCAATTTTAATTCCGAGACTTGGATTCGACACGCCAATCAGTTTCAATCCCATTTCTTTCCGGATGCATCGCCGACGCGCAGTATGTTGCCCTTAGACTTGCTCCTCCACACCTTCCGTAAAAGCTTAAGGAACTTCACTTCCTACCGTAGTTAGCACCAAGAGGATGGACGGATAAACGCCGAAAAACAGTTATTCCGATTCAGATGATGAAAACCTTTGTGATTTAATCTTAAGGGGGAGATGTTAAGGAACCCTGACCCTAACGAAATTGGTCGGTTACAGCGTCCAGCAATCCGGCTCGAAAATGAAAGGCTTGTCTCATGGTTGTTACCTGGTTCAACCAATGGTATTTCGCCACATTTACTATTTCAATGTTTGTGATCTCATCTCCCATTCCATTGGCGCTGATCTAGCTGCCTAAATACTGCAATTTCCCGTCAACTTCGAGCCGATCCACGCCAAGGGTCAACGCAGGGGTGGATAACGACTTTGCATTTCGAGAGTGCAAAGCATAGCCCGAAATGACTGACTTACGATGTTAATTTGTCCAGTGCTACTTGGCACGTTTGAAAGCCGTCACAAATAAGAGTAATGTCGTCGGCATACTTCTGGGAGCAGCTCCACGCCTAGCAGATCGTGTTTCATGATTTCATCATTGGCGCTGTTAAAGCGGAAACATGACAGCAGGCATCGTCTCATACCGCTGGAGATATTGAAGGGCGGCGAAAGCTTGCCACAAGCCCTTACTCTGCTCAAACTGTGCGTGTAAAACGCTCTGATAATGTTTACATATTTTTCGCATACTTCCTGTTTAGACCCAAATGACACATTGATCAACCGAGTCGAACGCCACATCAATATATAGGAACACGACTACGGTGGGTCGCCGATAAATATAGCGGTTTCGGCAAGTGACGTGATATGAACATGTTATCAATGAATCCGCAACTGTGACGAAATCCAGCTCCTCGCGAATCTGTCTTTCTCGTGTGCCAGAAAATCTATGATGAACTACAGACGCAAGATGTTTAGAAGCAGATGAGATCAAATTGATCCATCTATGATTGCGGCATCCAGAATGTGGGTGCCACTTTAATATTGAGACTATTATCGAGCGAATCCATCTGCTGGGGCAGTTCCTTGCTCCCACAGCTTCATAAGTAAGTTGTGCAGATCATCTATAAGAACAGTTTCCGCGAATTCGAAGAGCGCTAGAGATTCTGTCCGCTCCTGAGGCCTTATTTACTTTCTTTTGCGCGTGATGGCGGGTCCAATGGTACGACGGCATTACCGACGCTTCGCTGCCGCGCAGTCACCACCGGGGACGCTTAGGCTAAGGATACTGCCTCTACGCAGGCTTGCACCCGCGTCGTCAGATGATAAGGCAACCTTGTTACCTTTAAACTATGGGCCGGCCTAGTGGGACGGTCCAGGGAGAAGGATGATCACTGACCGAAGGAGAAGCTGTTAATTCTTACCTGGATTCCGCTCTAACCGGAGTTGTATCGATCACCTCTATACGCTACGCGTTCGGCCGCCCAATGATCATGCGAGCCGCGTTGGACGCATTTTCCCGAGCTGCTCTCTGGATTTATCTGTTGAAAAGGCGAAGTGTCCGAGAGACATATCAATAATCTTCGTGCCATCTATTCTCGAACCTTGTGCCGAGTGTGGGTGTATGGCGGAATTTTTCCACCTTTAGTACCACCAGTGGTGTTAGACATGGCTACTCAGCATCACCTTTCCATTTCACTTCCGCAGTGGGTGAAATCCAGGAGGCGTTGAGCTACTTCCGGGGGACCGATGAGGTATGTGATTTGGAGTATGCAGGCTACCTCACCGTAACTTGCGTTTCCTCACAGGCCGCCCAAAATGTGCCATGTAGGTTAGAGGTGTCTGCCTCCCAGATTGTAATTACCTTTGTTCCATCCAAGTTTAAGATATTCCCACAAGTCTGCTCAGGAGCTGCTCCTACCCTTATCTTTTCAGGCTCTTCTCTGGAAGTAGTAGACAAGTTTGTTTTACTTCGGAAGATGCATAAGCGCTAACGGCTTTACGGACGCGTTCTGTTTGGGCGTATAGAAGACCCGAGTAGCTTTTGCTAGTCTCCGACTCTGGCGTCGATGCGACCTGAGTCTCTTTCTGATGGACCAAGTCTACAATGCGGTCCTGCTCTACGGTTTCGAGACTTGACCTGTCCGTGCGAAGGACGTTAAGAGATTGTCTGTTTTTGATCACCGCTGCCTTCGGAGCATTGCTGGTGTACGATGGCAACATCAAAATAGTAATGAGGGTGTTGTCGAAGGATTTTCAAATCAAATAGACTTTGTCGGCCGCTAAGCAGCATAATTTTATTGCTCAGACTTCTGCGGCTGGGGTGCGTGCTTCGCATGCCTACTCACCGTCGACGTCACCGTGCCCTATACGCGCACTGATAAATAGGCTGGAAGCGAAGACAGGGTAGCTAACGTACAACTTGGGCCAAAAGCATGAAGGCACTGACCTCAAACTTGGTCGCGGTCAGGCGCCCTCAGTTCCCTGGCTGGGGGTGCAAGGATCACGAACACCCATGGCTGGAGGCCCTCATGCACATGGTAATGAACTGCGCACAATGGCGAACATGTTATGAAACTCTTCTCACGTAAATTCCGTTTTAAACTTCTCTCTCACTTTTCACCATACGTCCTTTTTCATTCCTTATACACGTCAGCTAGAGGTGGGAAGCACCTCATCTACTGTGCTACACTACATAAAAGAAAAAAAGGGGGAAATGTAACAAATGCAAGCAAGCTGAGCTACAGCTAACGGATGGGCATCGTTCCGGTAAGCTACCAACCGGCTACTATGCAGCAAAAAATTTACTATGCAAAATTATATAAGGCCAAGTAGTGTGCTCGTGGTTGGAGAGGCTAGGAGGGTTGCGATGGGACAAAAAAACTCACAGCACGAACGCCATTGACTTCGGCTCCTAGCCATGTTAGTAAGTGTATTCAGTCATTCGTGTTCATCCTCTTTCGGACCCCAACCAGGGAGCAGAGATGCTCCAACCGAGACCAGCTCCGAAATGAGGACCTTCATTCCTCTCGAGCAAGTCATCGCTTGACCACCCCTCCTCTTCTTCCATCCACACCCTGGCGCGCAAACAACGCACGTCGCGGGAGTCGGTGGGCTGGCATACGTAACACTTGGCCGAGCTATCGGAGCCTGGTGCGTGAACTAATGGTGCTGAGTGGTTCATTTCCTTTTCCTGTACCATAAACAAGGCATCGAACACGCTCGTTGTTCGCCCTGTGTTCCCACCAGATTTGAGTCATACGTTGTATTGTATTTATCCATATGTTGTGGCACTGCCAACTGGACTATTTGTCAAGTGCTTAATCTATATGGTTGACAACAACCCATCCCAGATTTGCCTGTCTCTGCGGCCTCTGTAGGACAGCCACAGGACGCCTGCGCCTACGGAGGGACCATGCGTGGCTTGCACTGCACTACCCAAAGCTCCATTCACAATCCCCTATCCAGTGTAAACTCGAAGGAATGAGACCGGGAGGTACGTTTCATCAATGGAGCCGGCCCACGTTTCTTCAGCAAGTAGAGTCGAAGCATACATGCCTAAGTGGAGAATCATGCTTACCAGACTTACACTAGCAGGTGGTTGGGCCGTAGCCCGTTCCGCACTGGATTCATGGATACACTCTTTGAGCCTAGCACGGCCACAAGGATTGTACATCCCGTTCCCTCCAGCGACGAATAACTCTCCTAGGGCCAGTATAGGCGAGGTGGTGAGTGATAGACGGTTGGGCACCTCGTCAACATTCACATCGAGGGTATCCACACCGAGGGTATCCACACCGAGGGTATCAATCAACAGTCACTCACTACCTGGAATGCAAGAATCTCAACCCGCAAGCACACGCACAGACCAACTTCAACGACGATGCAGCGCATGTGCTACATCAACCGCATCATTGACATGAGTTAGTAAACTGAATCGGAAGTAACGAACTTACCAAGCGCCGCGTTGATGATGACTACGAATTTAGCATACTCGTCTTCTTCTTCGAGATGTTGGCCCAACGTGGCGATAATGATGGCTTACCAAACCCGCTTGGCTGGGGCACTCTCAACCGCATGTGCTACAGCACAATGCGCTCGACGTCAATGAGCTATCCACCATCGACACCCGTTACTTTCTCAACAGACGTTGTCCGCATGCAGTAGCGATTTATCTTCCACCGTCCTCTTGATATGCTCCCGCCATTGGCGCCGATCCACTACCATTGGCTCCCAACACCTTAAATCAACATCAGTTCGTGATAAGCTCACCTTGGTTACGTCCTGGTAACGTAACTTAAGTTTTCCAACGTGCCGCTTCCCTGCACGCTTTTGTTTCGGTCTACGAGTCGAATGTATGTGGCGAACATACCCGAGCCACTTGAGATGCCTTGGCGGCAGTAAAGAGTCCACTGCACACATGCGACTGCGTCGGTGCACCTCCGTATTTGCAAAACCGTCACTCCAGCCGATGCGCATAATACGACACAGGCACTGTTAATGAAAGCGCTCCAGCCGATGAACATCCTTTCGATAAAGTGTCCACGTTTCGGTGTCGTGTAGAAGAAGGGACAGCACCATACACTTGTATATCAGCAGCTTCGTCCAGACAGTGAGCTGGTGGTTGTTCCACACAGGACATACCAGCTTGCCAAATGCAGCAGCCGCCGTCGATACGCGGCTGATGCAGCTCGCTCGTCATCTGCAGGTCGGTTGATATTACGCGCCCAAGGTAGCAAAATCTCCGAGTTATTTCCCACACTTCGCCGGTAACCTGGATTATGGGAAGGCCTAGGGACTCCATTCCGGGTGAAGGCTGGAAAAGACAAGACATTATTCCTTCTTCATTGTACACTCGACTTATTGCCCCGAAACGACGGATGTTCAGCAACGCGCCATCAATACGGTGTTCCACACGGACATTGTAATCGTAAGAAGCATCAGAAGTACAGGACGTCTGCATGAAGCTGAATATTAATCAAAGCTGTAGCAAGGACTGAGCTTTTCTTCACATCCGAGGTTTGTCCACAGAGCATCCTTGACCTCATACCACTGTGCAGACATTCAATTAAACTTACAAACTTACTCGGACAACCAAACATACCCAACGCCAGCCAAAGTGCCTCGCGGTCCAGCGTGTCTAATGCGTTGGTGAAATCTAGACAGCTCTTACCTTGACAGTTGTTGGTTTCTGCATTTCTCCTCTATTTGACGAGCCGCGAACACCATATCTATAGTGCTGCGGCGCGAACGGAATCCACATTGCTCTTCCGCCACGTGCTATTCAGCGATCTGAGTAACGTGGCGGTTGTGCAGAAATCGGGCGACTTAGCAAGTTGATGCCATATTCGTGCAACATTGCTTGTCCCGTTTGACGTTGTACAGTGGTTGCACAAGCGCATCGTTTAAGTTAGTCGGCACCTCTTCTTAAGACCATCAACGTTGCACCAAGGATTGTAGTGCGTATATTAACGGGGATCCACGGTGTTTCAATACTTCAGGCGGTATCTCGTCGGCTCCGGCGCACATACTGTTTCGTTGCTGATCTCTTGTTGTCTGTCTCAAATACTGTCGGTGTGTCGGTCGGACACATCATCATCTGAAACATGAATTTCCATTATTAGTTCCAAATAAAAATATCAGAAGACATATGTTGTGTTATGACATGGTCATTTCATCCATTCTCATCGGCCACGTACATACAATTAACAAAGAAACCAAATTAAGATCACATAAGTCCAATTGTTGGTCAACGGAATTAACATTGTGCGCTACTCTGTACCACAAAGGGCTCAACGTCACAGTCAGCTATTTCTGAACGCAGAGCGTTGGGTGCTGTTGATCGATAACGACGGCTGCGAGAGGCTTGATACTGTGAGGCCTTTGGCTGCGTATGATGACTGAATCATTCATCTGAGTTTATCTGGTGACCGCTGTTCAGCAACTGCCTCGTAATTGCTGAGGCGGCCTTGCTATTCGATTCCCCCGGTGAAACCGTCGCAATTTCCACCCGTTCGCGTAGCCACTTCGGAATGTGTTCGTTGATCCGGACACCTAGATTTCGCTCATTACGCCCAACATAGCTGTCCCCGCAGCTGCATGTGAATTTGTATAGACAATAGGACGTGAACTGTATTGACACCGGTGTCTTCAATAAACACTTAATCAGTAGTCTTGTGGACACAAGCAGGCGTAGCTCCGCTGCATTGTTTGCCTTTTTCATTGAGGCGCTTATTCGCTTTGCGGTGACTTTCATAAGGTGGTCACCTTAGAATGGCAACTCGATAAAAGCCAGTTTCTTTTGCACCGTTATCCTTCGATCTCGTCTTACTTTGTCGCTGTAACGCTTTATGAACTGGAGTGGATAACCATTTGCTCGTAGCATCTGAAACAATAGTTCTTTCTCAGCTTCTAGTGTATCTGTGGTGTCAACCATATGAGTCCGATGGAACAAACTTGGAACGAGGAGCTGCTTATAGTGTATCGGCAAAAAGCTCGTAAAGTATTGACTGTGACGCTAAGCCTCCCGTGCTAGAGAATAGTGCACTGTCGTTATTCCGTTGATCAACAATTGGACTTATGTGATCTCGTTGGTTTCTTTGCTTTTTGCTTGTACGTCGCCGATGAGAATACACTAAATGAGAGTGTCATCCTGCAACATACGTCTTCTGATATTCTTATTGACATTTTCATCTCTTGCTGTTGCAACCCGTTCGACTTAGGCCAGTCAAACTCTGAAGGGTTGTTCAAGGTACAGTCTGTGCGTTCGCTAGATCTGCATTATATCTACAATCTGTGTACAGCCAGCACCTGAAATAGGATCGAGCAGCGTCCCCAGCGGCTGTAACCTAGGCCCGTACATCGCCTTTAAGGAGACTGAGAATTCCTTATGTTGGCGGCGTTCAACATCGCATTCCATTTGCTTCGCCTTATCCATCCACCAAGCATTTTTGATGCGACGAAGTTCTCGAGTCATTTGCTGTCAGAGTTTGCGAAAATAACTCTCGTTCATTGAGTCGGCAAGGTCCGCCACATGTGCAGCGAATGCTACACTCTTTTCCAACACCATTGTCGTATCTCACTCCCAGTAATACGTATGTCGGCCCTTAGCCAAGAAGTTCGAAGGCAGCGTGCGAACGACGGACAGTATACTCGGCATGTGAAGTAATACACTTTGTCAGGACTGAAGATAGGCGCGTGTGTGTATGCATGCGCGCGCGTGTGTGTAGAACACCAGAGTAGGAGAAGCGTAGTTAACGTTCGTTAGCTAAACACGTGACATCTCTCATTGTTGTGACTAGCGTCGCTGTCCGAGGTGGGTAAATTATCCCATGGAACCATCGCCGAAGGGCCTGACTCATTAGGCAGCAGGGCGAGATAAGAGTTTCACATCCTTTGGGAGCTGGCGACTGAACACCCAGTTCGTACGCCTTTTGAATGGCGATAAACCATACCATAAACTTAATACTCCCCAGGTTATACGCCAAATATGGTCATCGGTTTGCTTGCCGGTGCACAATGTTTCCAAGGAAGACAAGGGTCGTGGCCCTGTTTATTCGTGAGTCACTTCCACCACGTCTCAGTGTTGTTGGACAGAAATTTGTGGATTTTTATTTGGAAAACGCTTGCTAGACAAAAACCCACCACGTCCTGGAGCACGGCCGCTTAACCATTCCCTGGGACGGACAATTTTTGAGCCACCCAGCTGACACCAGGTGTAAGTAGTTTGGCATGCAATACTACAGACACTAACTCTATTCGCTTTTCCGTCCACTTGTCATGTTATCAGTTGACCGGCTCCAAATTTCTACTATAGAACTGCATCGTTGATGAGTCATGCAAGTTAATCGGCATGTTTGCAGATTTTTATATGGCTAGCTTGATGGTCTAAGTTTAGCAGCTTTTCTATATTGTTCAGCAGATGCATCGGTGACCATAGCTGACTGGTTTCTTACTGCACACATTGGCGGCGTCCCTTATGAATACAGTAACGCTGGCTAACATTGGTCAGTTATCATGTATTCAACCAGCTGCATTTACGACTGAAGTGTCACAGCGTCACATGGGCCCTACATATGCGTGCATTCGCTTCGAAGTGATGTAGATAAACATATAAGCATACCGATCGATAACTTCAAGTTATAGCTCACTGGTGGTGGGGGTTGGGAGTGTTCTGTCGTCATGTAACGTTTCTTTGAACATAGGAAACACATAACTAAGTGCACAGTGGATTGGTTTAACCTACTCAGCAGCGGAAGTATGTCCGAAGTGATCTATATTACCCACGTACCACAAGCAGACAACAGCTGCTTTAAACCAGAAGTGGAATGCGAGGCAGAGTTATTCAACTCATTGTGATCACAAAATTCAACATCACACATTCACATCACCAAATTCAAGATAATGATGAAGGCTTAGACAAATCCCGCGTAGCGTGACGAGGTAAGGGGCAAACGATTCGTTCGTTAGTCATCGGCCGAGCGCCAGAATTAAAAAGGAGCTTCTCTTGAGCGACCAGAATCGTCACAATAAGTTACGGTCGAACTACTCTTAGGCTCTAAATCGCTTGTTTTCTTCTTCATTATCAATACACGCCAATCTGACTTTTCACTATATAAAGCATTGATATTCTTACTATATCTTCGGAGGCCATGCATTTTACCGTTTTCAAACCAGAATCTACGTGATTGTTTATGACTCGTAGATCATATGATGCGGCCCTTGTCCGAAATGACAAGGCATCTACCTTGAAACACGGAGTTTAAGGGTTCCAGCCTAATTAGGAGACCGGCGACTGCAGTATCCTTAGCCTTCTCAAGATTGCTAGTGGCTGTGTCAGTGAAGTGTCGGTACGGCGCACCGGCGTACTGCTGATGTCTTTGGAGCGAAGAGAAACCTTTGCGGCGGTGGATTTAGTCTTGCAAACATTTTCATTACCTCGACGGGGAATCGAACCCCGGTCCCACGAATTTCCGGTCCGCTGCTCTGTCCTTCTGAAGTCCAAAGGGCGATGGTAGATTACTTGAAGGATGTTTGTGAGTAGCGTAAGGTTCGTAGAAAGTAGAAGTCACGCTTAAACTGCACACAATAATCTGCCTCGACGGGGAATCGAACCCTGGTCCCACGAATTTCCGGTCCGCTGCTCTGCCACTGAGCTACCGAGGGCTGACGATTAGATGCGCAATTTAATACATGACTTCTGCTCGGCGCGCGACGTATTGCCAATGAGCTCACAGTAACTGTCCTGGTGTTGCAGATTGGCTCACTCACTCGTCACTTCCCAATGGACCGAAGTAACTGTCCTTCTGAAGTCTACGAACCTTACGCTACTCACAAACATCCTTCAAGTAATCTACCATCGCCCTTTGGACTTCAGAAGTACAGTTACTTCGGTCCATTGGGAAGTGACGAGTGCGTGAGCCAATCTGCAACACCAGGACAGTTACTGTGAGCTCAGTGGCAATACGTCGCGCACCAAGCAGAAGTCATGTATTAAATTGCGCACCTAATCGTCAGCTCTCGGTAGCTCAGTGGTAGAGCAGCGGACCGGGAATTCGTGGGACCGGGGCTCGATTCCCCGTTGAGGCGGATTGTTGTGTGTAGTTTAATCGTGACTTCTACTTTCTACGAACCTTACGCTACTCACAAACATCCTTCAAGTAATTTTCATTACCGCTCACTTTTTGTTCTTGCGCTCATGTGCGCGAGCTTTGGCTCGTGTTGTGCATTTGTTGTCACCTGTCTCTGCCTCTGTTCCGCTGTCACTGACTTGGCGACGCTTTTCCATGTTATTGCGTCAGGCGCTCGTAGTAACTTTCATACAACTTCATTTCAAGTTCACCAAAATGTAATCTTTGTTCTGTTCTTTTACCCTAATTCGTATCAGGCGCTGTTATTATTACACTTTTCTTTTTGTCCTTTAGATGATAAGTCTCGCTGACAAAATCCGACAACGCAAACGCGGTATTGACGCGAATCAGTCAGATGCTGCACAGTCGGCATCAGTACGCAGTGCTACCATACGCGATCGTCTTCTGTTACAGGAAATACAGGAATTGAAAAACAACCTGTCGTCTCAGTGTACTATTCACCACCCCGACCCTAACAAACTCCATGAATTCACTCTGACGATTAAGCCGAAGGAAGGCGTTTGGGCAGGTGGCACGTTTGTGTTCGAGATAACTGTTCCGGAGGGCTACAACCACACACCCCCTCTCGCGCATTGTAACACTCGCATTTGGCATCCGAATATCGATGAAGAAGGTCGTGTTTGTCTCAGCTTGCTGCGTCAGAGCTCATTGGATTCTTCCGGTTGGGCACCAACACGTCGTTTGCTAGATGTCGTATGGGGGATCGAGTCTCTGTTCACCGATTTGTGTGATTTCAGCGATGCCCTCAATACGGCTGCATCGGAACAGTTCCAACGGAGCCCTGAAGAATTCCATCGGACCGCCCGCAGCTACGTGTATGAATATGCAAGATGATGGCCAGTGGGCTTTCATTACGACACCATCACCATCACACCGGTCTGGGAGAGAAACGAAAGACACCTCTCTTATTGCCGGATGCTTGTTAGCACACATGCCCATCTTACCCTTTCTCTTGAACGACGCCTCATAATGGAGAGAATTACGTTATTTATTTTTGCCCCCCGATGTTGTTCGCCTTGATCAACCCGAGCCTCACTGAATGTTCTTTGATTAGGCGTGATGTGTTTCGAATAATACACCATAACCAACAGCCGTTACAGTTGTTTTTTGTCACCCTTTCGTTGTATTCCGGTTTTTTAAATTCGTGATGTTTTACAGATCAATGCGAGCTTTTGCAAAGAAGTTGAATGTGATGTTACGGCTATTTCGTAACCTCAGTGACCAAAAACGTCCATCCACTTCTCCTACAGGTTAGTGCTCAATTCCATTCAAATTTTGATTTTCGGTGTAGCAAAATCCGAAAGGCGTGACGAAAATTCGGCCAGAAGCGCACATCCTTCTACGGCTACTTACAAAGTGCCAGAATATTATGGTCATTCTGCGTACTATTTTTACGATTCCATCATCGCTTTAAAACCTCGTCGCCTTCCCCAACCGGACCCTACTCGTTCGACTTAATTACTATAGTGAACCAAAATATTTGGTTTGAAACTTTTGCAAAATATATACTAAATCATTAGCTTTCCTTTTTGCAGTGATTCGGAATACCCGTAGTGCGGGTTGGTAGTTAACGTTTTGATTCATTCTCCTAGCTGAGTAATTTGATGACAAACGTTTCACCACTTCCCTCAGTGGCATCTTCAGTGCACTGCTCCGTAGAGGAAGATCTCACCGAAAGTTTCGTCAGGAGGTAGCGTTTGAAATTGGTCTCGTCGATCTGTTTCCCGTGACTTCTGTTTGCTCGATATTTGGCCGCCCAGTTTCACGCTTTCTCAGCTGTAGGTACACAGGATCGAGGTCAATGCGAAGTTCACTGAATTCTCTGTAGAAAACCATGCCTCAAGGGATTCCCTTCATTTTCTTCTCCCTCTGTGCGCCAGAATTTCTGTGTTGTCTCAGTTAACGTTGTGTTTTCCTCATCGAGATCCGCCGAGGTCTGTGACGATACATAATGGTATCGACACGCCCGCGTAAAGAAAGACACAACGTTAACTGGAACAACCCAGAAATTCCTCCTCACTGAGGGACAAGAAAAGGAAGGGAATCCCTTGAAGCATGGTTCTCTACAGAGAATTCAGTGAACCTCCACATTAACCTCGATCCTGTGTACCTACAGCTGAGAAAGCGTGAAACTGGGCGGCCAAATATCGAGCAAACAGAAGTCACGGGAAACAGATCGACGAGGCCAATTTCAAACGCTACCTCCTGACGAAACTTTCCGTGAGATTTTCCTCTACGGAGCAGTGCACTGAAGATGCCACTGAGGGAAGTGGTGAAACGTTTGTCATTAAATTACTCAGCTCGGAGAACGAATCAAAACGTTTGCTTTCCTTTTTCTCGTTTTTTTGTTTTTGTGTCTAAGTATCTCTTTCTGTCCTAGTACATGACTCTGGAGCTACTGGAGAGTCGGTTAAATGATTTAGAAAGGATTATTTTTGGAGACAGGCATGGGCTCTCGGCTCTCTCGGAGGTAAAACGAGTAGGTCGACCAGTTTAATTACGCACTTTACTTTGTCACTTTTCTCAGCCAATTTTCGATCAACTGGTCTCAGCTCATAACGCCATAGCTTCGGCGGAGAAGCGCCCCTTAGTGGCCAAGATGCTTGCTCGCAGTAGGATCTGACGTTTTTGACAAAGACCTTTTAGCTACAGAAATACAAAAATACACGGATCCGAATTTTATCGAGGATGACACGATGTCTTCGAGAGCAAAGGTAGAAATCCTTCTTGCAGGTTAGTTGTAGATGATTACTTTCCATGTTTGCTCTCATTCTCTTTTACCTACCGTTTTGATTTTTTCGATGAGAAACGTAAGTGGGTATTATCAACATTGGCCCACGTACCTAAATTACATCAATTTTTACCTGTTACCATCAAATCCCCGGTCGCTAAGCATGTACCTTATACCCCGATTTGCTCTCCACCATGGCAGCGAGACGCGGCTCCAATGTGGTGCGACGGTTTCAAGTCAAATGAAGTGAAAATAAGCTTTATGTATCCGACTGGGTACATTTTCAGCACTCTGCAATATCGACTACGGATGGGCTAAAATTACCTTATCCGAAGAGTAAATTTTTATGAATGGAAAAAAAGACACTGTACAAGTGTCACTTGAATAAACGGTCAGTATAAATGAGCAATAATTAAAAATTTCCGAACAAAGTAATCTGAACCTGCATTCTGTTGACAGACCAGCTTTGCATGTTAGATTACCATTCGGGACCGTCCATCTATAAATGCACAGTATCCTGAGTATTTTGCGTAAGTAAGCAAAGGACAACAGTGGTGACCGTGGAAATAGTTTGTCAAAGGTCAGTGTTAAAATATTCCGAGAAAATAAATGTATCGGTAGCGATATATTGTAAAGACGATGTTCAGTGAAAACGGCAATGGCCGATTTAAAGGCCCCGCCATCGACCTCGACTTATTGCACTATGCCTTGTTGTGCATTTGGGTCCCTGGAGAGCTACTATTACCAGATTGATCAGTGATTAGAGGTCAGTGGAACTCAGTCTCCTAGTTCTCCAGGTTAAGTGTTAGAAGTAAGATTTATGTAAAGCTGTATTGTTACAATCTTTCTGCCTTCCTGCGGTCAGTGTCTTGAGCCGGAGACTTCTGTCGAGGACCTTGTCGGTCTCCTGATTATGTTTAGGTGCTTTAGTAGTATTTCCACTTACATGCAAACATAAATAAATGGATTCATAGATTCATAGACCTGCGAGCTTATCCAGCGGTTTCAAAACGGTCTCATTCTCTGCTACATAAATTGGGTGGATAAGCGAAAATATACTATCGTAGACGCCTCGCCTGTTTCCTCATCACTTGTTTTTCTCACTTCTTACTAGCTTTCCATTTCTAGCTATTTATCTATAAACCCCAGCCTAATCGATGGCAGTAGTGCCATTGGATTTTTGCCACTTGCAGTTGCATTGCATTCTTGGTCTCATCTCATAAGCAGCTCCCTATCAAGCCATGTTCTTCTGTCCCTCTGGGGGCGTTCAGCTTTCGTACTTTAAAGACAGTTCAGCCGACTGAGTTTACATGTACCCTAGACACACCGATTGTCGATGTGTCCGAAACTAGGATCAACGACTCTGGAGCTTATCAAACTAACTGTGCCCTGCTTGTCCTCTCGTTATTGGTTGCACGCATCCGGAAACAGTGATGTATCAGCCACAGGTCAAACTGGGGTGAACACTGTCCTCAGCTCCCGGACTGATTCATCGTGGGTTTACTCGACTTCCACAACCAGTCATTTTGACGATATCAACTCGGATCAGCGCACGGAGCAGCATCTGACATTCTTCGTTATTACCACTAATACCCCCATCAACTGAAACCCTTATACTACCAAGGACGTCCTCCACCACGAACCCAATACGTTGTTTTCCTATTCCGCCACGATCTCTATGGCACAGTATCTGTACGACAGCTAATAAATAATTATGTGTGTCTTCACCTTCTGTAATGGGTCATTCCATCCCGGTTAGTTTTGCGCATCTTTCTTGACTCTGCTTTCTTTGTGTTCCGATTTGCGTCCAATTTCATTTTCATACCGTTGTAACTTGTCGTTATTCTAACGACCGCTTTTCATGGCAATTGGATTCAACGCACTTCGGTGCCCGGATCATTTTTTTTCTACTTAACTGAACTTCGGGTGACGCGGTTCCATCCTAGACTGCTTCTCTGGCTGAAGTACGTGTGTCGACTGTAATCATGCTCTCATACACTGCCGTTTTTGTACTAACAAGTACATTGGCAAGAGACGTCTGTTACTCTCTTGTTTGTCGGTGCCAATGGACTCGTTTATCTGGATATATGGATACTCGCAAGTCCATGTGTAGTAACTATTTACTCCTTCCCGTATATCTCAGTAGAAGCGTGAGATGGAAGTGGTTACTCAATGGACTGTTCACTGAATTCTCCTGAAAAGGAGTTCTTACTGGATAGAGTTAACTCAACCCTATCTCTAACCCTGAACTCAATGATGTCTCCGACTGGCGGCGCGAATAAGATGGACTTTCTAGGAGGTGGGCGAATTGTTTATCCGAAGAAAATGCGTGCCATGTGTGATGGTGGCTGAAACCGATGGTATGTGAAAACGCTATGGTACCGGTAGGCAGATGGCCAATCGTATGCCCTGCAGCATTTCGCGGAGCACCAAATAGATGCAACTTAGCCTGAAGGAAAATGAGCATGTTATCGGAAGCGATTGGTCAGCCGAGTGCATAACGCACGCTCCCATCAAGATCTGCGATGACAGCCAGCCAATTCAGCGAACATCCACTGAGTGCGCAGGTGACCAATCAGGCGCCAGCAGGTCCCAAATGCACAGGACCAATTCAATCTGACGAAAGAGCGCGTATCCGTAAGAAGCGGATTGGTTTGCCAGCCCACGAATAGATTGTGCGCACTTGAGTCAAGGTTTGATATGGTACCGGACTGAGGAAAGGAGCGTTTGACCAGATGGACGATTAATCAACCGAGCAATCGGACAATCAGCCCAGAAAGTCAGCAACGCGGCTCGAGGTAATTTTAGACGGGATGAACGTTGCGAGCAAGCATGAACCAATGAAATGGGGTCAGCGACATAATGCAAATAACAAAGGTGAGCCGGTGGAGCGGACTCTCGCAAATAGTTTATATACTCTATAAATATCCAACCGTAATCTTGATGAACGACTTCGTGATCGCGACCCGAGATGGAATGGCGTTCACTCGCACATGTAGGTGATCAATAAACAGGCTACTTTCTATAACTTGAGGTAGTCACCCACCCTTTTGCACACGAAACAGTCCGGTAAAGACACGGTGCACGGACTAACTCCGTGGCATTTTCAGATGGCGTTCAACGCAAGACTGAGTGCAAGGAAATTTGAGTTGCTGATACTGTATTTGGGAAGAACCGGGTAGTTGTGTTACTTGGTGATCTTAGAAGTTTGAATCAGTTAGTTCCCTTTAGTAGTTTGAAAACCGCAGTAAGAAGACGAAGACTGGCAAATGCCCGCATTTCGTATTGTTTCGTCAGTGCCTTTAACAATAACTCGCAATATTATTTATTTAATGAAGGGTGCGACCAAACATACATGCAAACAGACAAAGAGACCAATACACGATAAGCGAGACAGGGTTATCCCCAGGGCCAGTCTAATGCTGACCGATAATTGTTTCTGAACACAAAGCAGCGGCTTAATCCGGTTAATTGCAATCGCCTCTGCGAAACGGAGGAGGCGAGAATTGGTGTGCTGTTGAAGTTGAACAAAGCCGCGGGACCAGATGATTTTCCTCCAGCCCTCTTCAAATTTGGAGGCTCTGCTCTTGTTGATGCTTTGCATGAATTACTAGTGAAACTGTGGGAGCAGGAAACTGTCCCAACCGACTGGAGCCGCTCCGTTATTGTTCCCATCTTCAAAGGCGGCTCGCGCTCGGAATGCGGCAACCATAGAGGAATCAGTCTGATCACCATCGCCTCCAAATTACTCGCGTCCATAATTCTCCACAGACTGACTGGCGCTCGTGAAAGCCGGATTCGTGAAGAGCAAGCCAGGTTTCGACCACATCTTCACCTTGCGTCAGTTGTTGGAGCACCGCCACACATATTGGCGGCCCACCGTAGTCGTGTTCCTCGACATCAAAGGTGCCTTCGATTCGGTTGATCGATGTGCCCTTTGGAATTGTCTACTCAGGAATGGTGTGCCCGAGAAATATGTAAATATTATCCAAGCATTATATGCGCGTAGCACGGGCAGAGTGAGGGCTTACGGCAAGTTGTCGCCACCCTTCAATATCTCCAGCGGTGTGAGACAAGGATGCCCGCTGTCGCCTTTCCTATTCAACTTCGCTATTGACGAAGTCATGGAGATTGCATTTACAGGACATGACTTGGAAGTTGTTGAGCTACTCCCAGGAGAACGAGTTCTTGACTTGGAGTATGCAGACGACATTGCCCTCATCTGTGACAGCTCCCAGACGTGTCAAGCCGCGCTGGACAGATTAGCACTGGCTGTCAGTCGCTTCGGGCTTTGCTTTGCACCACCGAAGTGCAAAGCATTCCTCCAGGATTGGCAGGGATCGCCCCCTGTGCTGACCGTTGGTGGGGATCAGCTAGAAATCGATCGGAAATTCAACTGCCTGGGAAGTTGTATCAGCGCCCTTGGGATCGAAGATGAGATCACGAACCGCATAGCGAAAGCTCGAAGTGCTTTTGCTAACCTTCGCCACCTATGGCGGCGGCGCGACATTACTCTCGCCCTGAAGGGTAGAGTGTACAATGCAGCGGTACGTTCGACCTTACTGTACGGTTGCGAAACCTGGCCCCTAAGATCGGTGGACATGAAGAGGCTAGTTACGTTCGACCATCGGTGCCTTCGCAGTTTGGCTCACATCTGGTGGGAACACCGCGTGAGTAACGAGCATGTTCGACACCTTGTTTACGGCACAGGAAAAGGGAATGAACCGCTCAGCACCGTCATTTCCCGCACCAGGCTCCGATGGCTCGGCCACGTGTTGCGCATGCCAGCCCACCGACTCCCTCGACGTGCGTTGTTTGCTCACCGGGGATGTGGATGGAAGAAGAGGAGAGGTGGCCAAGTGATGACTTGGTCGAGAGGAATGAAGGCCCTCACTTCGGTACTAGCCTCAGTTGGAGCTTCACGGCTCCCTGGTTGGGGTCCAAAAGACGGTGAACACGTTTGGCTGGATACACTTGCTGATATGGCAAGGAGCCGACCTCAGTGGCGTTCGTGCTGTGAGTTTCTTTGTCCCTCCCCATCCCTTTAACCTCCCCCTCCATCTACGATCTTATTTCGTAAGGTAAAACGTAATTAAATTTTTGTTTTTGCCTAGTAGCCGGTTAGTAGCTTACCGGAACGATGCGTATCCGTTGCTGGTAGCTCAGCTGGCATTCAACTGTCGTATTTATTTTTCCTTTATGTATTGTATGTGTGTATGTATTTCCTTTATGTATTGCGGTACAATAGCGGAGGTGTTTTGCCATCTCTAGCTGACATGTATAATGATGATGATGATGATGATGATGATGGTGTGCTGTAATAGGATTGTGAACGCCGAAGTGACCTCGACTCGGTGACCTGTGGTCAATAAGTGTCGGCCGATCGAAGAGGCTGATGGCTTACGCAGACAAGCAGCTGGACTCTGGCCAGTTTCCTTAGCGGTCGAACGATGAACCCACTTGGGTATATGCTCCTTCATTCGGGAACTCAATGTTCTATCTATCCTGCCTATGTAACTAGCGCCGCAGTCACGAATGTATTGGTAAATGCAATGCGATTTGGCCTCGATAGACGGAGCCTCCTTTACAGAAAGAAGTGGCAGTCTTTGGCTTTTGTTAATGACGACGACGTTGGCGACATAGTAAGTTGTCTGCATGGCACAGATCAGACGCCTTGTGGTCCTCAACGAGGAGACGTCATCTTTGAATGGCAGTTCAATGATTACAGACTTCTTAGGTACCGTGTTAACTAGGTCCTTTGGTCGCACTTGACTATGTTTCTCGATGAACCTTCGGGGGTAGCCGTTTTCAATGAGCGTGTTGGTAATCAACTGCAGTTCATCAGCCAGGCAATCAGCGGAGCAGATTCGTCTGGCACGACTAATCAGGGTTCTCACGAGCGTCCGCTTGTATCGCATTGGTGTGAAGCTAGTGAAATGCAGATACTGCCCGGACCATGTTGGTTTCCTGTAGACAGACCTCTTTATCTGCCCGTTTTCTCTGCGGCTGATAAGGAAATCCGAGTATGGGAGGCAATTTTGCTTCTCTATCTCACAGGTGACCCGCAAGTTATAATGTGCAGAATTTAATTGCGTTACCAACTGCTGCATCTGGTGCTCCGATGAGCAAATTGCCAATATATCATCCACATAGCGTTTGTAGTATGGAAGTCGAGATATTTCTCCAGACATACCTCGCTCTACCTCGCTCTAACATAAAGAAATCAGCAAGTACTGAGCCCAATGGACTTCCCATCGCTACTCCGTCAATCTGAAAGTACAGTGTGCTTCTGAATTGAAAGTTGACGTTCTCCGTACACAACAACAGCGGGTCTCTTAGTAGCTCAACTGGCATCGTTAGCGGACACCGCGAACTTTCTGCTAGTTCATAAATGTAATCAACAGTTTGTTGCAGGGGAACATTGGTAAACAGCGATTCCACATCTAAAGAGTACATGACCTTATCGGATACATTAAGTTTGTCGAGGTTGTCGATAAGCTCGAAAGAATCTTTGAGGCTGTATAGATTTGCCCACTGTCGCAGCGGAGAAAGCAATTTCACCAGCCAGATAGCCAGTTTATGTTGAGGCGCGTTTACCATCGATGGAATCGGTCTCAGTGGCACCCCACTCTTATGTACTTGCGGTAGCCCTTATAGCTGAGGAGCAGTGGAGCCGGTCGGCTTTAAGCTGTCACACGTCTCACTGTCAATCACATGATGTAGATGAATTACATCTAAGTGACGAGTTATGCGAGACTCTAACACAGCGACATCCTCTGCCCTCTCAAGTCGTTTGAATTTACTTGTGTCCTCGAGTATGACTGTCATCTTCTTTATGTATTCATCCTTATTCATGAGTACTACACCAGAACCCTTATCTGGCTTTGTTACAATCACATCCTCGGCACGTAGTTCGCGTAACGCCTGTAAATGCCGTTTTGTAAGTGCACACTTCTTTTACTGGCACATGTTTAACCTCATAAGCAATATCTGTCAGCTTGTTTCTAAACCATATGAGCTTATCAGCACTGGCTTGTTGTAGATCTTTCACCTGATCGAAGAATTTTTCAAACTGCGATTCAATAAGAAGCTCATTTAACCGTCTAGGAGAAATTTTGTAGTCTATGCCAAATGATAATGCTTCCATTTGTAAGGCATTAAGCTTCAAATCCGACACATTCAGAACATACTTACCGGGGTCACGAGTAACTGCCACTTCCTCTTGGTTGTTCATCAGTGACTTTTCTAGACGAGCCAACGCAATCCTTTTTGTGCGATCAACGGTGGTTTTACAAAACCAAAGAGAATGCAATACGACAACATTAGGAAGGAGCATATACCCAAGTGGGTTCATCGTTCGACCGCTCAGGAAACTGTCCAGAGTCCAGCTGCTTGTCTGCGTAAGCCACCAGCCTCTTCGATCGGCCGACACTTATTGACCACAGATCACCGAGTCGAGGTCACTTCGGCGTTCACAATTCTATTACAGCACACCAATTCTCGCCTCCTCCGTTTCGCTGAGGCGATTGCAATTAGCCGGATTAAGCCGCTGCTTTGTGTTCAGAAACAATTATCGGTCAGCATTAGACTGCGCTGGGGATAGGGGGATAACCTTGTCTCGCTTATCGTGTGTTGATCTGTTTGCATGTATGTTTGGTCGCACCTTAGAATTTGTCCGCTGGTTTGTGAATGAGCGCGGACTACTCCGGTTCGCAGTTGTCCCTTTAGAGGTTGTGAAGTTTGTCCGATCTTCCAGAAAATTGACCTGAAACGGAGTATAGTACGCTTATTGCGGACATTGGAACCGCCTTAACGAACCTGCAACATATGCACCTTGATAGGGATATTCCGCTTATTCTGAAAATGATTGTGTACAAGTCTAGCGTAGGCTTTCCTGCTGTATGGATTGAAACTTGTCTATTCGTCCTGATGATCTAAGGCGCATTCTGTAGTTTGACCTTCTTTACGTACAGACCATTGCTGCCACCAGAGGGCACAGGCTTTTTCTTAATTATACGGTGCACAGATGAGTACTAAACTGCAATTGTCAGGTTAATTCGTTATAACAAATGACCGAATGGCTCGCGTTGGCATGGACACGTGCTACGTATGCCTGGTCAACGCTGTGTTTGTTCTCCGCACGTTGGATAGTACAAAACTCGAGGAAGCATAAATTGACTTGGCAGCAGGAAATAGCCTTTGATTACTGGACTTCCAGACTAGAATCCACGTGACCCGCCTTGTGCTTGGCTTGGGACGTTACAGGACAAGGTTCGCAGCCGGCACCAAGGTTACATCTGCTGTCGTCTCTTAATCGGAGTGTTTGTTTAGTATGTGCCTGATGCTGAGTTATCTATGAGATTACCGGCTGATTATGACTCGGGACAATGAATCTGTTCTGCCAATACTGCCTTGTTTTGATAGATATCTTTCACGCATAACTCTCCGTCAGACGGATTGGTTTTGTTTTGTGACGTCCCGCATATTATCCGATCACATGTTTCTTCCCGGTCCGTTCCATACCACATCCCATCCTCTGCACGCTGGTACCCAAACTATGCTCTCTGCTCTGCCCGTGACTTGCTTCCTAGCACAAAAAGATGGTTAACTCACTGCTTCCAATTCAGACTACTGGTTTTTCATGTGATATCATTGTACCCTGTGACAACATATCACAACCATAAGCATCAGTGGAATATGCAGTGCCTTGCTCTATCTTCTGTTACGTAACCGAATAACAATCCAATGTTTGGGTTGACAAGGACCTAGTGTCTTTTGACTGTCCTTTGTTTCAGAGAAGGAAAAATTGGAAGACACTGCTGTTGCCTTGGCAAACATACAGGCGCTTGCCGGAGTGCTCAACCATCCCTCGTTCAAAGGCAAGTTTTCATCTTGTTGTAACCCATACACATTATTGTTTTTCAGCTTTGAACGATATGCGAAAGAAAATGATGAACTTGCATGATCACCTTTTGGGACAACAACGAAAATCGGCACTTCTACTGTCAGAGTCTCGGGAATTGCTGAGTTCATATTTCCGCATGGTACGTTCACGGTTTCAATACTAGTAATTATAGTATATGTTATGAAATTGAATGAGCAGGAATACGACGAGTGAGAAGAATATGAGCCCAAGGGATTATGTTGTATTCAGCAAGCAAGTAAGGCGTGTAGGCTGAAATGCAATGCGGAAAGGTTTTGTTAAACGAGTAATAAGTGAGAAGTTTACATATCATTCTCCCCAACCAACTTGTGAACTAAGAGATAAGAGAAACTTTTATAAACCTCACGGTTACGCAGATTGTATGCTCGTGTTCTTTGTTGTTCAAAAAGGTATGAAGCATTAAGTGAACAGAGAGCATCAGTTTGGGGCACCTGAGAGTGTCCGTTGTTATATGAGTCGTGGTGGTGTCGGCTTGCGCAGTTACACTGTATCTTCTTTTCCATCCGGGAATCGAATGTGAGCATACCTGGGATTGCAATGCAATAGTTCAACCTCAACCACTAAAGGTTCGTATTTTGGAACTCTCGCATATTACGTCGTAGCAAGACGAGGTGTTGGTACCTTCAGCCAACTCGGTAGAGACGTCTCTGATGTTGATTTAGGATTATAAGAGATGAGTCTCGTGCGGAATGGCCTTCGTATCGGTTCATCGAAGGGAAAAAATAGAATATATGGCGTTCAGCAGTGCACTTTCCACTGAGTGATTTCGAGTCTTTTAGATCTAAGTGAAAGAATAATGAATTTCCAGACAACAACATTGATACGTTCCACCTGCCCATTACTCTGAAGGTTATACTGTGTTGTCCGACTGACCGCAATACTTTTCTGCGTTAGGAACTGACGCAGCTCGTGTGATATGGACGATAAGCCACGATCAGAATGAATATCAAGTGGCATGCCGAAGACTGCGAACATTTGACCATATACAAGAAGGGCGGTCGCACTGACTGTCCTAACGCCAGTTGTGACAATATTACTGACCTCAGTTCTCGTTTGTCCTCTCACTGCGGAACGGGAATCTCGGATTAGCGAAAAGCAGGCAGGTTTCCGCTCAGAACTTGACTGCATAGACCATGTCACTCTGCGGCAAGTGCTATCTGCATTCAGATTCTTCTGTTGAAATGTTGTTTTTTTTTTTGCTATTTTGCAGTTTGTGAAGGAAAAATCCTGTATGAAGTTTGCTTAGGGCGTTTACTTTTCCGTTACGTCCCCTTTCTCTCCCTCTTACTATTCTACTTCTCCTGGGTCATAATGTTTCTATGGGGGCGGAGCATCAGTCCAAATGACTGATGTACTGCTGTTGACGATGATGATGGCTTAGACAGTCGATGCGATCATCTCGCTACAGGCTGTGGCAAACGGGAAGCGAGAGTATTCCCCAGCGACAGTGAACAGGTATTTCGTTTTTATGGCTGACTGCAAAGACCCTTTGAAATCCATGTTTAGGGATGCGTAGCCTTGATGAGCGTTACGGATGATTTGTAACTTTGGGGTTTCAGCTCATCGCCAATGCTGCAGCGGGTGGTCATCGCTTTCACCTCCTTGACTGGAAAGGCAAGTTCCATGAACGAACCAACTGAAACATTCTACTGATTCCGGGATGGTGTAGGGTATCATGTAATTCCTGGAGTGTCATGGCGTGTGATTGTGATAAAGCGTCTGTAGCCCCGTTCTCGCCTCCATTGCGTTAAGCCAATTCATAAGTATAACATGAGAGTTCAACGCGCTAGCGCTGAATTTATCGTTTTTGATCTTGCACTTCTGCTTGAGTTTAAACGTGAATGAGGCAGATCGCTGATCAGTAATAATTGTGAAGCGGTTGCCTATTAGTCAATACCGCCATTTGCAGACCGCCTCAACGATAGTATGTGCTTCCTTCTCGGCAGCAGAATGGCGTGGATCGCTGGCAGACAGTGTTCGTGAAAAGAAATCAACTGGTCGTCCGTTCTGTGTTAGTGTAGCGGCACCAACAATATCAGATGCATCCGTTTTAATTACTAATGGTATGGGATCGTCAATAGAGACAACCACAGAGTTTTCTATCTTTTCCTTGATATTCTCCAATGTCCCCGAAACCAGATTGGGGAGAGGGAAGGAGCGATTGTCAATTAGCGGGCAGATTTCGTCAGAGAAACGTGCGATCCATTGGGAATAATATGCAAAAGGTCTCACAACATGCTGCTAAGATTTTAGGTCAGTGGATGCGGGCAAGCATCTCATAGGTTGAAGTCGGTCTGGGTCTGGTCGAATAAGCTCGTGGGAAATTTCGTGCCCCAATAGTCGTATCTTTCTCGGGCGTATGGTTCTTTTGCTCTTATTGAATGTTAAATTGTGTTTTAGAGCGATTCCGTTAAACTGTTACATTGCGGTTATACTCTTCCTCGGTTGCGCCCACACCGTCAGGTTCTCAGTATAGGCGAATGTCGCGTTCAAGTTCTCATCGGTCATTACTTTGTCAACAACCCTTTGGAAATAGGCGACCTCGTTGGTTACACCAAAAGAACTGGAAAAGATTTTCACAGGCTTCGATTGCCGTGAATTTCTTTTTATTTGCCTTAATAGAAATCTGTTGCTATGCGCTCTTTTGGTCTAATGTGCTGTACATTGAGTAACTGGAAATTTTGTCGATAAGGGCATCAATTCTAGGCGCAGAATACGCATCTAGATGAGTGTACTGGTTGACGGTTTGGCTGTGATTTACATTCATACGGAGTTGGTGTGTCTCGTTCGTAACCACTAAAACCTGAGCTAGCCACGAGGATACCGATGGCTCAGTGATTCCGTCTTTTGGAAGCTTTTGTATTTCCTCACAAATAAACTCCTCCGCAGTAGAGTGAAGCCTCGATTTTGTGGCGATCGGTTTGTCGGTGGAAGCATCGTTTCCAAACAGAGAGGGAAGATTCACTTCGGTATCCAATACCGCACACAAAGAGCGGGGGTTGTTCACCAAAGAATATAACGGACAAATTGGTGACGCTTAAGAAAACTGTGTCCTAAGAGTACATTTGAACAAAGATTTGAGAGCATGGACAGTTTAACGCCCTTGTATTGATGGTCATCATACTGCAGATTGACAAGGCAATGCTCACTGGTGCAGCTTGTTATGTGAGTGCTAACTATGGAGATCTTGGCATGAGAACCGAGGATATTCAAGTGGAACTGCTTGATAGCCGACTCAGCAATCTAGCTCTCAATGCTTCTAGTATCAGTTAAAGCTTTTAGAGGAACCTTGTTGATGAGTACATAGACCACTGCATGGGAGAGACCGTTTGGCGCCGCTGTGATCATGATAGAGGATAGACATCCATGGAGCACTGAGGTAGTCTTTTTGGATGAGGAACGACAAACTTTCTGGTAATGTCCTTTTCTCCCTAATCGTTGCAAATGGTGTCTCGCGCAGGGCATCGAGATCTATCCGCAGAATAAACACTTGCTATTCGATACTGTAACGACGACATTGTTGTGTTCGACTAGTGGGGCATTTGGTGCTTACGAATGTTCGGAATGACTTATGGTAGATGCACCATAAGCGTTTTCTGATTGGTGTAACTGGCTGACAAAAAGCCATCTCGAGAGATCGGGTTTGTTCAAAAGCGGTGTTGACGTATGGTTTGAGAGTGAAGCCCCGTTATGAAGGCATCTCAAATGACATCTTCGCGATTCTTCTCTACCGTGACTTTTTGTACTTTTCTGGACCAGTGGTTTCAACCGTTGCCTGAAGTTTTCCAGAGTCTCTTCCACTTGTTGCTTGCTAGTAGTTAGAACATGACGTGTAAAAATGTCATCTTTCAGCTTAGTGTATATAGATCTGCGAATTCCGATGGTGACTTCGTAGGTTGTACACTCTAATGTAGTCGTATGCATCAGGAGACACATAGTTAGCCAGAATCCTCAATTTACTGAACGGCTGTGAGTCAACTGTCTCAAAAAATAAGTAAACGTATCAAACCAATGGGTCCACCGTTTTGCCTAGTTCGTGTTCCTGGGATTGGCATCGAAATATTCTGGCCGGAGGATTCATTTCATTGCTTGTTGAATAAATTTTCATGAAATTTAATGAAATGAAATTTAATGAAATGAAGGAATGCGACGAGTGAGACGAGTATGTGCCCGAGAGATTTAGCTTTATTCAGCAAACAGTTGAGGCGTGTAGACTGAAATTAAATGCGGAAAGGTTATGGAAACGAGTAATAGGTGAGAAGTTTACCTACCAGAGTATATCGTTCTAATTCCGTGCCAGCTAAAATGAACACGTCCTCATACGCGTGCATGTCAATGACGAAAGGAAAAGGCCTGTACATTTTGTTCTCGAGTTTTTCGGAAAACCGCACGTCGTTTCGTATGATGAATACCCGATATGCTATCATTTATGCGACATACCTGTGGTATTTAAACGTCCTTTCTGTACCATGGGCATAAAATATGTTTAAGCATCACGTGACGTCCCTTTGGAGGTACTTAAGTTGGTATAGCTCCTGTCCCTTGTAACGTAAGCACCGATCATTGTGCATACTTCACCAACCATTAGACAATCACTTAACGCAAATAACATGGTTCGATACACTCGATCGCGCCACTGAAAACAGATCGGCATGTCCTCATTCACGAACACCAGCACAACTTTTCGTCAAAACTTGTTGCCTGAAGATCTCATGTTTCGTTAATCAAATTCTAGTTCTAATTTCTTGGCTTGATGCTTTTCTTCTCTACAGATTCTCGGTCTCTCAAAACTTTTCATCCATTGGAACCACAAGGCTTCCAGCTCTGATACTGCCGAATCCTAGATGTTGGACCACGGAGCCGTCTTGGTTTTTGTAATTTGCACCACGCGTTCTGTTGACCTGCTCGTAGTTCTACGGGATCATCGGTGTCATATCACACATCGTTTTGACTAAGTGGATCTGTGGTTCTTCATCTAATGACATCGTGTGTGCAACATCCCATTGAGATTTACGTATCCACCGACACGATTCACATGCGAGCAAACCACTGCGCCAACTTTTGAAAACAATGATAGTGAACCACTTGAGCTGTAATCACTTTCGCATTGCGACTCTGAAATCACTGACCCCATTTCATCCGGCGTTCGTTGCCGCAGTTGATTCCAATCAACAGTGAGGTTTAGACTGTGCACCCGTTCACTAATGTTCTCGTACCAACTGGGTCATGTGACTACATGCAGCAACTCATGAGGCAGATTTATTCGCTCTGCTCTTATGGTGCTGCAATTGCGTACGATAATGATATCGCGATGCCTTGAACGAAGGTAGTATGACCTGCGGAGTAAAAGAGGTGAAAGAGTCTACTTTATTGGTCTAACACCAGAGGCGAAAGCGTTAATGCGATATTTACGCCGGCTGGAAAATGTAATCTCTGTTCCATCAAATAATTTAAGCACAATAACCAAGATCTGGGGATAAAGACAAAGACAGTTCGCCAAATATACGGACGCGTCGTCTGCTATCAGCTCAGAATCCGGTGATGAAATTAGGCTAAAACGAGAGTATCCAATATCACATGGTGCTGATATTTGCGAATCCCCGTGTTGTGGAGGTATCACATAGATTCCAGCTTTCGGAGCTTAATGCCAGGAAATCGCGCAGATGACTTGAGCGGCTGATGGGCATTTTCTCCTCTATTTTCCGGTGGTTTTACACTTGCACAATATTGGTTGCGGCTGGATAAGATTAACTTCTCCACCGATTGCTCACACTTCCAGAATCGGATCACACATTTTAGCCTGACCGGGCAAAGAACTGTCAGAGAGAATGACACATTTGACTCATTGGTTGGCTGTCGATCGTGTTGAACAACGAATTTATACGGGTTAAGAAGCGTTGCTTTACAAGTCCCGTTGGATAGTTGCTGGGGATACCAACATAACAATAAGGATAATAAGGATGGTAAAATAGTTAGTACTTTAAATATGAAAATAAGGACTTATCGTTTGCTCCGCCATCGTCTTGCAATCCGTTTAGATTCACAGCACCCGCAGTTAACATCAAATAATTCCATGGTAAACTCCAGGTGTAGGATGGAGACGTAGTGTTAACTGACAAAGTGTAAGTGGATGAGTGCATCGTCCAAGCGTCTTTTAAATACTGTTACTGTCGGTGCAGTGACGGCCGATTCTGGGAGAGCATTCCACCGGTGACATACACGAAAGGACAAGAAATTTCTGCGACTATACGATACAGCGAGTTTCGATGAGTGTCCCCTCAGGTTTGTATTGGTGCTGAGTTGAAGTAAAGGGCGGCACACATGATGTGGGTCTCGCAGAATCAAGTATGCCATAATCAGGTACCCTCGTAATCTGCGATAGCTTCCACTGAATACTCCCAATGGTTGCAGCCTCTCCTGGTATGAAATATTGCGCATTCCAATATCTTCTTAGATGCTTGATGTTGTGGCTGCTCCAGTGCATTAAGGTCGTGTTTCAGTCATGGATGCCAAGCTTGAATTGCGTATTTGACATGGAAGCGAACATACGCACTGAGCATTTGACAAAATATGGAACTTTTTATGTGTCCAAACGCCCGTCGCAACTGTCCGACGTGTTGGTTCCCAGTCTTCGAGGTATTTTCGGATTGCTCGGAGCAACCCAAGTCATCTTGAACCAGGACACCCAACTCACATTCAAAAGTTGCTCGTTGTAATGTATTTGTTCCGAGCCGGTATGAGTAGCTGCTCTGATGTCGCATGGAAAGCACCTTGCATTTACTGACGTTTAAATGCAGTAAGTTTTGGGTTAGCCATTGATACACCGTATCTAGGTCACTCTGAAGCACATGTTGATCAGCGTTCGCCTGGATCCTGCGCCAGATCTTGATATTGTCAGCAACCATTAGGAAGTTTGAAGCGGTTCCCTGTGCAAGGTCATTAATAAGCACCAAAACCAAATGTGGACCTAGAAGTGAGTCTTGCCGCATACCACACTCGATTTCTATAGGGTCCGATAAAGAGCTCCAAACTCTGACCACTAATTGCCATTGAACAAAAAAGTTGGCACTCCAGCATAAAAGGGGGTCGCCGATCCTGTAATGCTGGAGCTTGAAGAGTAGGATCCGATGGTCTAGACGATCGAAAGCCTTGTAAAAATCCAGATAGATAACATCAATGCTTTCTCCAGCTTCAGTCGCCTCTACTACTACTGCGTGCGGTTAGTAACTTCGTTGTACATCACCGCTGTCGGCGGAAACCATGCTGCACAGGCGTGATGATGCTACAGTTTTCCATATAGCACACCAGTGCATCGGCAACTATGGATTCTGGACGGTAGGTGGAGTACTGTTTGCGATGGTGTGAAATGAAGTGCGAACTGAAAGAAACGCACCCTGATTATGACCTAACTGCCTGATTTGTAGTTCTCAGAGCCATTGGAATAGCTGCCTAGGCCGTACCATTGAGGTGTTCACCTGACTGTCAGCTTGTGTGTTATTGGAAGCCATGTGCTTGGTTGACAGTGCTTTACCCCAGCGGAACTGAGCGGGTTTCCACCGTTTGGTGGTTCGGTGTTGTTCCTCCCAACCCTGACACCCCATGACCGGTTTCGTTCTCCTTTGGACTCATCGGATAGAGATAGCCTTAGCTGGGTTGGACCTCGACGCGTATTCTTTAATGTTTGACGCCTTGACCACTATGGCTCTAAGATCCGCGAGCAATGCTTGGCACATCGAAAAGCGGGTACACCAAATGCCACTTGGATTTCTTTACCGGTGTGCCAAGCGTTGCTCGCGGATCTTAAAGCCATAGTGGTCAAGGCGTCAACCTTCGTACACTAGGCCTCTAGCTCCACCCAGGCTCAGGCTATCTCCATCTGATGAGTCCAAAGGAGGACGAAACCGGTTATGGGGTGTCAGGGTTGGAAGGAGCAACACCAAACCACCAATTCGGATAAGGTCCTTGTGATCGTAATGACCGAGGTCTACTTCAAAGAGGACCAAGGTCTGAATAGAGATTGCGATTCGCAATCCAACCATACAACCGGGTACACTAAATTCCACCTGGGTTTCTACCGTTTTATTGAAGATTCTTAATCGATTTTATGAGGAAGGCGGCGAACCTCTTCCGATCATAAAGGGAAGCACATCTTACTAGGCGAAACGGAGTCCAATGTAATCATACCATGGCCACTGGCCCTATGATGTTCGTGGTATCTGTCAGACAGCTTGCGTTTTGTCTGTGAAATTGTAGTCTAAATTCTGCACAGGCAGCACACATTGGGGCCACGCGTTTATAGTATTCTACGACATAGAGTAGGCTAGTGTAACGTGCAAGTTCAGTTGGTATCACAACAATAGGATGATACTGTGAATGTTCCATCTCCTGGGTAACGTTGAACCAATAATCGATAGGGCGAGTTAAAATTTTGATAAAACTAAAACCGCATCACGCCCTGGCCATTCAGTTACTGTCTACATGTCCTACACATCAGTGGCTTACGGGCCGGTTATGTGAATTAAGAGTGAATGATAAGCTCAGAAGGGGAGATAATGGTTATACCAAGGCATGAACTGAACTGAAAAAATAACGGGAGCTGGAGGTCCAACACGGTTAGATTCATGTATATGTTTGGTATTGCTACTCATGAGCATTTAACTGGTGTTGAAAACCCTCCCTAACCACTCGCACCGGAAGCGAGTTCCAGCGATAAATGACTCGGCACCGCGTTACAAGTTTCCATCCTTAGCTGGTCAACGCAGTTCGTACAGCTTAAACGATTGACATCGGAGACCAAGATAACGGGACTAAATAGCCAATACAAGTCTATACCGGTCTGTTCGTTAGAATACTACAAGTGAGGATCAAGTCCCCTCCAATTCTCCAGTTGGGATTAGAGTATATCCCGAAGGTAAGGACACGTTGGAGTGCGTCTGTCCTAGTGCCAACTAGCAAAACCCTCTTCAGTTCCATTTTATCCCTACAAAACATCGTGGATAAGTCTGGACACAGTATTCCAATTGGAGTCGCAAAAACGCTGAGAATAACTTCACAAATCTATCCGGCCTTAAGACTCCGTAGGAGCGGTGAATAAACCACATCATGCGGAACCCCATACCAGTAACTTTTTCCCAACTGTCGCCATGGTACAGGGCCTACGCGTAGACGACACCTAGGTCAACCTGCTGAGTGACAACTGGGATTTCGTTTCCGCCAATAACATATTTTTGGAGGCACTAGCGGCTCCCATGCAGAGGACAGAACACCGCACCTGATTTGTGGGCATCAGCCATAAGGTAGACCAATCCGAGAGCTTATCCAAGTCACTATGAATTGCCTCAAAACCCCCAGGGTTATTCACAGTATCCCAGAGCTTGAGGTCATCAGCAAACAAGCTCGTTAGGTAAGCCATTTACATAGATTTCGAACAGCAGCGGTCCTAAAACTGAGTCCTTTAGAACGCCACCAGGAACAGCTGCCTAAGCGATATGCTATGCTCCACGTGTACACATTTTTTCTCTCCTCCAGAATAGTAGCCACACTTTTAACGGGACAACCACGTATGCTGTAAGACCGCAATTTTAATGGAAGCCGTAAATGGGGGTGGATATGCAAATCTTTCGAAAGGCACATCAATACCTTGGCAGCTATCCACTGCCTCCTAAACTCAGGTTTCACTAGCTACAAGTGAAATTCACTTCAAAATCCGTGTTCTGCAGCAGTAAACTTAAGCTTATTCAGGTGGCTTTCCACCTAATCCCTATCGGTATTTCAAACCACTTGTCTACTACGCTTGTCAAGCTGACAGACCGGTATTTTGCGGACATAGTACTGTCACTGTCCTTAAAAATCCGACCGATGATTGTCTCCTTCCATTCCGGAGGTAAGGCACAGCTGCCGAGCGATTTTGTACACACGCATATAGGATGACCACATAATTCATTTGCCAATTTCTACAGCAATATCGGATGAATTGTATCAAGGCCAGAAGCTTTAGAAGGATTTAGCCCTTTCAATTGCCCGAAGACATGAGTCTCTTTCATCCTAATTTCACTTAGACAAGAATCCCCCGGAACTCTACAGGTCAGCTCAACCTACGGTAGAGGCCTCTCAAGCAAAGAAACACGTATGGTTGGCGACTTCCGTTTCCGGATTTGCGTCACTGCTGCCTCCATAGGACAGCCGCAGGACACCTATGTCTACATAGCCACCATGAGTAGCTTGCGCTGCACCACCCACAGCTCCATTCGCACACGTCGTATCCAGTGTAAACCCGAAGGAATAGGATCGGGTGTCATGTGAATGGGACCCACGTTTAATCAACGAAGCCGGCCCACACTCCTTCAACATGCACAGCTTCAGCATTCCTGTCTACCTATGTAGGGAATCATGTGTACCCGTGGTACACAAGGCGGTGGCTGGGTTGTACCCCTTCCACAGTGGATGCATGCAACCACTCTTTGAATCTACCACCATAACGAGGACCGGGCACTCGGCCCACTCTAGCAACAACCGACTGTCTCCTTGAGCCAGTATAGGGGAGGTGTTAGGTAATAGACAGGTAGGCACCTCGTCAAGGTTCACATCAAGCGCATCTATCCCTGTGATATCAATCAACAAACAATCCCTGAAACGCAAGAAACTCAACCCCCAGACACGCAGACCAACTGCAACGAAGATGCAGCACACGCACTGTGGCAGAACTCGGTCCTTCAGGGACAAACGATTTATTCGACAAAGCAGGCTCAACAAAAGTGACAGCATGATTAAGTTGTAGAAGCCTCGATGTAAATAAATAGGTCAGTACCATAATTAACCACGTTGCTGCATGCATGGGATTCTTCCTTTGTATCAGTCAAATAAAATCACTCCAGCGCTGCCAAATACGAACGAATCAGCGTATAGGCGAGAATGCGTAGGCCTCTAATCATCTGCTTCGTTCAATTGCGGCAAGCTAGCCGCTTCCTACGTCATGTAAATCCGTACCGTTCTTCTGCTTGCATAATTCCATCACGTCCTTCCCTTTTCCGTGATCAGCCGCATTTAGGTTACTGAAAACGCCGTACACTCTTCCACTCCGTGTGGTCTTTGTTGACCCAGTGGTAGTGACCTCACCGGAAACCATCGTGCGCCTCGCTTCCGCTTCATCTACTTCCCGGTGTCGCCTCGGCTGTACTCGGTTTCTTCTGATTATCTTCCCTCCAGTATTGACTTCATAAGATCTTTATTCTGCCTTTCACAATCACCACACCTTTCTTCCATCGTTTGTTCACACCCGGTATTGGTTTTATCCACTCTTCCTCGCTTACTGATAGCTCAAGTAGCGCCCCAGTACCGCGGTCGTTTTGGTTGGCCATCCGTTTTATTAAATTCCTTTGCAGTTGCTCATGTGACGGCAGGACCGGGTGTAAAAGTGCAGCCGACGCAGACATTAGGGTTCTTGTCCTGCTGTACAGACGTTAAACTGGACTGAGACCTATGTTCGGCGATGGCGTGTTGCGAATTTCCAACAGCATCAGATAAGGATCCTCATGAATGGTTCCAACCTTCGACAACAACTTCTTGACTTGTTTGACCGCTGCCTCCGCTTTTCCGTTGGGTTGGTTGTGATACGGGATGGTTTGTCGATGCGAAAATTCCCACTTGTTGCAAAAGTTTGGAACTCAACACTTGTAAATTGCGGAGCATTGTCGGAAATCAGCTCCTCCGGCATTTCGTGTCTGGCAAACTGACATCTAAGTTTATTGATGACTGCCTCCTTAGTGGTAGCGGTGAGTGAATTGGTCTCGAAGTGGCCGCTGTAGTAGTTTACTGTGGTTAAGTAGTCTTTTCCGCTGTCACAGAACAAGCCAACTGCTACTTTCTGCCATGATCGATCTGGAGTGTCACACAGCTTCATTGGTTCTCTGGCACGTGGGACCGTTAGGCTGAACAGCGTCATACTTGGTCTCGAATTTGACTTGTCATCCTGGGCCAGAACATCAGTTCTCGTGCTCTGTTAATGTTACAGTTGACACCCAAATGGGCTCGATGAGCGTGTCCTAGTGTAGAGGGGCCGCTTCCAAGAAT
This sequence comes from Dicrocoelium dendriticum, assembly GCA_944474145.2. Taxonomy (NCBI): domain Eukaryota; kingdom Metazoa; phylum Platyhelminthes; class Trematoda; order Plagiorchiida; family Dicrocoeliidae; genus Dicrocoelium; species Dicrocoelium dendriticum. Next base: position 66,559,712 of record OX104064.1, read on the forward strand.
GGCTCTAGGGAGCTAGCTGAGAGCGGATCGCGAAAGACGGCTAGCGACGAGCCTGGGCCCGCAACTACGGAGCGGGAATATGTGGACAGCGCAATAAATCAGACAAATACGCCGCTAGCGCAGCCCACAGGACCGAGGCCGAGCCGATTGACACAGCCCAGAACAAGCAAGTCGAGAGCTCTCGAACGACTCCTGGCCGATCCAAATCGGGTACAGAGAAGCGGAGATCGAGGCGAAAACAGGAAGGCGGGGCTTCCAAGTCAGAGCTCCCAAAGCGAAAGGACTGGCTCGCCCCTAACATCCGTACCTGTGTTGCGTGGTGGGACGGAAATCTAGTCGATATTCGATGGCGCGCGTGAGACCCGGGGTGTGCCCATTTTCGGTGTGCAATGAACGTCTACCCCCTGTCTTGTCGTTCTCGCTACACTGGTGCCGTGACCAATCGCGATGGAGTTGACCCGGTCGGAGCAATTTGCGGCCGGTGACGTGGAGGCGTGGCTCGATGAGTTCGACGGAATTGCGGCTTGCACGGGTGTGAGGGGGGATGCAAATTTGCTAATTGCTTTGGGCACACGGTTGAGTGGACGGGCCAAGGCGGTGCATCTGCTCACTCGAAAGGCCAAACCCGGTTGTTCGTTCGCTGAGATGAGGGCTGCCTTGTGTGCAGAATTTCGGAAGGATCTGGAGAGAGAACGAGCACTGCAACGATTTCACGCAGCCAGATGGGACGAACAGGAGGATTTGATGGTGTTTTTCCAGCAGCTGGACAGACATCTAACGATTGGGCTCCCCGAGTTAGCGGGTAACGCAAGAGAGCGCCTACTGAAACAGCAGTTTATCCGAAGTCTGCCCGGTCCACTCCATGATCAGGTGAAATTGGCGTCGATGGTGGGAGACAGCAAAGCGTTGGATCTGGTGACGGTCGCCCAGAATTTGTCGGAACGAGTGACAGTGAGAAGCATCCAGCATGCTGAGTTGGAACAGAAGTAAATCGCCTATCCGAAATGGTGGAGCAGCTGTTGTCGATAGAGTCTTCAAGCACCACTTCACAACGCAATGTACGGGTAATCCGGAACGGTCGCCGCTGTTTCCGATGCAACCAGAGTGGTCATGTGGCGAGATTCTGCACCCACGTCAATGTGCCCCATTGTTTCTCTCTATCCATGCCGAGTCGGTGGCGAGTACCAGTCCTCCAGGTAACTATAGAAGGTGTGTCTGTCCGAGCCATAGTAGACACAGGAGCGGCAGTGTCAATTACGAAGTTTCAATGGGGTTCCAGTAAACCCATCTTCAGTCACGATGCAGACGGTCGGCGGGCATTCTTTGAAAGTGACGGGCACGCAGCGGTTACGAATCAGAATAGGAGAAAGGCTCATCAGCCATGACATGTTCATCGTGGAGGAGACGACCGAAACCATCATCGGAACCGACATCCTGAAACGGCTCGGTGTCACAATTGACCTGAAAAACGATGTGGTGATCGTGGCTAACGAGACGATCGAGATAAACAAGGGGAGAACCGACCGGGTTGGTGCCCTCAAAGCCGTGCCTGATTGTCAGAACCGTGCAATACGCAACGTACTGAGCAGGTATGCCCACTTCTTCACAGACGCGGAAGATGATTACGGATTTTGCAATTGGGTTGAACACCGAATACCGTTGATCCCAGGAGGACAATGCAAGCCAATCTTCAGACGAATTCCACAGAACACCTTGGTTGAGGTACAGAAGCAGGTGACCGAGATGGAATCGAAAAGGATCATCAGGCGTACGCACAGCCCGTATTCATCACCCGTGCTATTGACGAAGAAGGCCGACGGAACCTATCGATTTTGCATCGACTTCAGAGAACTAAACAGGGTGACTGTGAAGGATGCATTCCCGATGCCTCAGATGGAAGAAATTTTCTCAAGCCTTCACAGTGCGAAGCAGATATCTCTGATTTATCTCCGCTCGCGATATTGGCAACTGCCGATCGCAGAAGAAGATCGCCACAAGACGGCGTTCAGTGTCAATGGCCAGCAGTATGAGTTTTTGAGAATGCCGTTTGGATTGTGCAACGCCCCAGCTACATTCAGGCGTTTGTTGCTGATGGTCCTGGCGAACCTGCAAGGCGTGGTTGTTTATGGTGATGACATCATCATCTTCTCTGAGACGGAACAGGAACATGTGACCAGACTTGGAGCAGTACTGCAGAGACTGGACGAAGCTGGTCTGAAACTCAGTCGTAAAAAGTCGCAGATTGGCCAAAAGTCGATTGTATGCTTGGGTCACATCGTGGGCAATGGTCAAGTCCATCCACTTCCGGAGAAACGCGAGACAATCGAGTGCTTCGCAAAACCAAAATCCAAGCGTCAGCTCCGTTCGTTCTTGGGAGTGGTGGCATAAGATTCAAAGTTTGTGCCCCAGTTCGCAGAGAAGGTCAGCCCGTTGTTAAAGCTGCTTCGCAAGGACGTGCCGTTCGTGTGGACAGCTGAAGCGGATCAAGCCTTTGACCATCTAAAGGCATGCATAGCAGAAGCCCCGACATGTCTACGGCTACCCAATCCTGGTGAGAGGTTCACTGTGGCTGTCGACGAAAGCAACGTAGCCATCGGTGCGGTTTTGTCTCAACCGGCTGGGGTGGTGGAGTACGCGAGCAGAGTGCTGACGGGGGCGGAACAGATGTATTCAACAACGGAGAAAGAATGCTTGGCCATCGTGTGGGCGTTAGAGAAGTGGAGAAATTGCTTACTGGCAAGTGAATTCCGGGTCGTCACTGACCACAAACCGCTCTCGTGGTTGATGACGGCGAAAGACCCGCGGGGACGGCTTGCGCGATGGGCCTACCGATTGCAGGAATTCAACTTCATCATTGAGCACGTGGATGGGACGCAGAATGTATTGCCAGATATGTTGTCACGCCCGTGTTTGGACGACATCATGCCCGACAATGCCATACCGGTGCGTGCGTTCGCGATGGGGGAGAGGAACCTGCTGGGAGATCAAAGGACAGATGAATCCGTGAATGTGTTGTGCTCTCACTTCCGGGCTGGCACCAAACCGGAGGCTACATCGGAGGAGGTGGAGGAACTCCTCAAGATCTGGGACAGGTTGAAGGTCGAAAACGATAACGTGGTGGTGGCGATAGACGGACGGAAAGTGCCTTTTGTTCCACCAAATCAGCGAGAACGTGTGATGCGTATAACTCATGATGGCGCCCATATGGGATTCGAGCGGGTCTTTGAATTGCTGCGGAGGCGAGTGTTTTGGCCAACCATGAGGAAGGACGTCGCGGCATACCTTCGGGAGTGCCCAAACTGCCAAACGAGTCGGGAGATGGAGTCCCCGAGACCGCCGATGCGATCGATGGAGGTTGGTGAGCCACTTCAATGTTGGGGACTGGACGTCTTTGGGCTCTTACCAGTGAGTCGAACAGGAAACAGATACATTCTAGTGATGATTGACCACTTCACTCGGTGGGTGGAAGCCATACCAATCAAGGACCAAACAGGCGAGACAGTGTCGCAAGTATTCGAATTCAATGTGCCTGCAAGGTATGGGATCCCACAGTGTATCATCACGGACCAAGGGCCCTGCTTCGAGTCAAGAGCGTTTAAGTCAGTGTTGGACAAGTGGGGCATCCAGAGACGGCGAACTTCACCGTACCACCCACAAACCAACGGGATGACCGAGCGGTTCAACCGGACATTGAAGACGTGGATAAACTGCACGAAGTTGGCATGGGAAGATGCTTTGCCTCAGGTTCTGACCGCGTATCGGACCAGCATGCAATCAACCACCAAGGTCTCGCCATTCGAATTACTGTTCGGCAGAGAACCACGGATTGCGCTCGATACTTGCCTAGCGAAGCAGGGTGAGTGGAAACATCTAGCTGAGCATCAAGAGCGACTGCGATGGAAAGCTAGAAGCGAAACCAAAGCTCGACAAGCGCGGAATAAGCGAAATTACGACGCCAGGCATGAGGCTCACAAGTGGAGGCCATTCAGGATTGGAGAACGGGTCAAGTTACGGAACAACGATCGGCCGGATCATGACGGGCCGGGCGCAAGCAAGTTCAGAGAACGCTGGAAAGGCCCCTACACCATTATCGACCAGAAAGCGGGCAACTTCTTAATCGACTGCGGAGGAATGAAACGTTTGGGTGAATGCTGCTCTCCTGCGACCATGGTACGAGAGGAAGAAAGGTCCTGGAGGAGGGGCGGTTGTAGAGGGGCCGCTTCCAAGAATGGCTCTAGGGAGCTAGCTGAGAGCGGATCGCGAAAGACGGCTAGCGACGAGCCTGGGCCCGCAACTACGGAGCGGGAATATGTGGACAGCGCAATAAATCAGACAAATACGCCGCTAGCGCAGCCCACAGGACCGAGGCCGAGCCGATTGACACAGCCCAGAACAAGCAAGTCGAGAGCTCTCGAACGACTCCTGGCCGATCCAAATCGGGTACAGAGAAGCGGAGATCGAGGCGAAAACAGGAAGGCGGGGCTTCCAAGTCAGAGCTCCCAAAGCGAAAGGACTGGCTCGCCTCTAACATCCGTACCTGTGTTGTGTGGTGGGACGGAAATCTAGTCGATATTCGATGGCGCGCGTGAGACCCGGGGTGTGCCCATTTTCGGTGTGCAATGAACGTCTACCCCCTGTCTTGTCGTTCTCGCTACACTAGCATCTCTTTGCGAAGTGACGTTGGCATAAAAACGCGATTTCCTCTGCAAAGCAAACTGTAATATATATATATATATATATATATATACATATATATATATATATAGTGAGAGAGAGAGAGAGAGCACAGCCAACATTACAGTTGGCAGAGTGCCACAACGTATGGATGAACACAATAATACAACCTTAATAAGGAAATAGAGAGGGTATATAAGTGTAAAACGAGTCATGGTGGCAGTCTCGCACCTTGTTCGCCACCGCTTGCGGTCTCTTGACATGGCCGATAGGGTTTCTCGCCAAGTGTACTCATCGTTCTTGCGCCCCCAACCGAGGAATCGAAAGCGCCCAACCGCGGCTAAACCTGAAGTCATACTTTGACCCAAGTAATTCACTGACCAACTTGTCTTCGCTTCCAGCCGACTTCTGTGCACGGTGAGGCGAACGTTCAGTAGGCATGCGATGCACCTGCCGAAGCCTATGCAGTGAAATTGTACGGCTTGGCTTCCGGTAAAGTCTCTCCGATTTGAAAATCCTTCGGCGAACATCCTCATTAGTAATGTGGTGCTGCCACCGTACGCCAGCAGTGCTCTGAAGGCAGCGGTGATCAAAGACAGACAGCCTATGGACGTCTTTTGTATGAACAGGCTCTCCCAAACGTAGAGCAGGACCGCTCTCACCGTGTCATTTTGGGCTCGATTCTTCAAGGATAGACACAGATCGCGGCGACACCAGAGATGGCGGAGATTAGCAAACGCAACTCGAGCCATGGATACTCGCAAGGAGACCTCATCCGTTAAACCGTTAGCGCTTATACAGCTTCCAAGGTAAATGAACTTGTCTACCACTTCCAGAAATTGACCTGAAAATGTAAGGGTTGGAGCAGATCCTGACCAGTCCTGTACGAAGACCTTAAACTTCGAAGAGACGAAGGCCATTCCAACCTGGCTGCGCGTCGGTCCCAGGGGTATGCAGTTCCACCAGTTGACAAAGCCACAAACGAATCCACGATGGCGGACACAGACGGCAGTTGGGACAATCAATGAGATCTCCGAAATTAACCAGAGAATATCCACCAAGTCTGTACACATTAAAAAAATACACCAAAGAAAATATATTGGTGCACAATGCACATAAAAGCACGTATAAAACAGTAATCCGGAGGCGAACGTATAATCCAGAACACGGTGCTTCAAAATTCCGCGGCTGCACAGTTCGTCACATTTGGTCATTAGGCTGCAGAAGTTGGCGAATGCCAAACGGAGGTACTGGGAGGAACCGCAGAGCATGCCTGTAGTTTAAGCAACTGGTTGACACGCGTTCGTACACCATTCCTAAACACTCGAAAATTTACAACGTGTAGGCCAGTCTCACATTCTGTACTGAGTTTAAGCTCCAGGATCGTTTAGGAAGAAAAATTCTCGACAGCTTCCGCGATGAATATCTGCGTCCCCTGGGTGTACACAAGGTCCGTGTCGTATTTTTGGAGCCGGATAAGCATTCATTGAAGACATCAAGGGACACTGCAACAGTTTACTGGTTATTGATACGAGCAGTTTATAGTCAGTATACACGATAGTCCTCCTCCCAAATTTGTACTCTTTGAATCGCTCCATCGCGTAGAAAACAGCGAGCATCTCTTTTTCGATCTTCACGTAGCGCTTTTCCGCCATTGTGAGCGCCCGACTGCGGAACTCTAAGGGCTTGCCATCCTGCATTAGGATGGCGCCTGTTCCGCTCTGACTGCTATCACATTGCACCTCCAAAGGCATAGTTGGATCGTAGTAACCGGGTACTGGTGCACAGCTGATGAGCTGCTTGATGGTTGTAAAGGCTGCCTCCTGCTCTTCTTCCCAACTTCGCTTTATACCTTTATGAGTCAGTCTTCGAATGGGATTCATGATTTCAGTTAGCAGTGGTTAGAAACGGCTCAAATAATTCACTATACCATTCAAGCGACTAACAACTTTGAGATCCGTAGGTTGTGGATTCTCCTGCATTGCCTTGCTTTCCCCGGATGTTCGAACGTGCCCATGAAAAATCATTTCCGGTTTCCGGAGCCCAGCATTCTTGCGTTCCAGCTTTATGTTCTTTTGAACTCAACACTGCAAAGAGTGGTGCAGACTGACGTCACGTTCCTGGTCGGTCGAGCCGTAAATCATCGCATTGTCTGCTACACATGTTACACCGTTTAGATCATTAACATGTTTTAGTAACCGCTTCTGCAAATTTTCGCTCGAGACCTTCAAACCAGAAGCTAAACATAGCCATTGGAAACGCCCGAAGGGTGTTGCAAGCGTCGTCAGGAAACTGGATCCCTCCTCCAGGATTACGTGCCACAACGCCGACGATAGATCCACTTTTGTAAAGTACTTTGTCTTAGCCTAACGCGGCACGACATCTAACGTTGACAGCGTATAGTGCTCCCTGCGTAGAGCTTCATTCAATGGCTTAGGATCTATGCATAGACGCACACCACCGTTATTTTTCGTAACAATCGCAAGTTGGATAACCCAATTTTTCGGCTTTACCTATTACACCAAATTGCGTTAAGTTATTTACTTCGGTGGCAAACTTATCACGTAAAGCAAACGGAACCCTTCTAGCCGGCAGCGCATTCGGTCGCATTAATGGATCTATTGATGAATGCACAGAAGCATCGAATCTCCCAGAACTGAGCTAAACACGGACGGATACTACTCACTAATATATGTCTCCGCTCGATACTTATGCACAAAACGATCATAGTTAAAATGAACAAAGCCAACACACTGGATGGAATCTATGCCGAGAATCGGCGTGAGATCTTACTCCATGACCACGAAATCCAACTGATGTGAGGATCCGCCTTTGTGATTGATCACTTCAATTGTGGCAATGCGCTACGGTTAGAGCTTGGAACCATCCCACATGCGCAAGAAGCGTTGATCTGACCGCACGTGAAGTCCTGAACACCGCTTCACAGATGTTTGTTGATGGTAGCACCCGTGTCTAACTGAAGCGCACAATTTCGTTGCCAACCAATACACTTGAGTAGACGCAATTCTTTGGTCGCGTCCGCGACGTGTTGCTAATTGAATGTTCAGAGTCGTAGGGTGTTGTGTCACGATTGAGTGCATTCACTTTGGAAGACTGGCAGCATCGAGCAAAATGACTTGGTCTGCCAAATGTGGTGCAAATTCGTCCTAACGCCGGACATTAATCACGAAACTTCGGGTGTTGCGTGGCGCAGAATTTGAAAGTTTCTCCTATCTTAGCTTCCCATTTTTGTCAGGCAAGTTGGATACGGCACATAGCTCTGCATCAGACGACAACCGCATTTGCTGGATGTGGTGTGTAGCTGAGATCGTGGATTTTTGAATTACCGTGTGTTATGCGTGTATTTTCTGCGTGAATTGTGCACCAATATTTTTTGGTGTACAGCCTGTTCCAATACTCAGGTCACCCTACTCTATTAATACGTGACAAAGGGTCATTCCTTCAGGTGTGAGATAGAGCGCACTAAATTGCCAACTGTCCAATATTAGAGGTTGGGCTATCTCGAAATGTCACACTCGCACATGGATGTAGATCCTGTGGGTATATGTGTACTTGCCAGTGACATCCTTCGTGAAAATGCTTGATCATGCGCAGATGGTTGAGTTGCAGTCAAGCTATGGTACGCCACAAGCCATGTTCACTGCTCGATACCTACGCTGTGTAGGGCTGGTTTGTATGGAGATAGGTATGCAAAATGGAAACAGCAGTGCCTCATAACCCGGCTACTGCGGTAGAATTGTGGTGGCCCTTCGACAGGCGTAACTGGCCTGAGCAAGGGCTGTGCAATAGGTGTTATCCCAGCTAGTGACAAAAGGGTTATTGATAACGCTATTGTAGATGGAAAGTTACCTTCGCACAACCTACCTTAGCAAAATAGACGTTCCTTACAATTAGGCCTTGCAAATATGAAATGTGACGTGTTGAGATAGGAGATTTGACAAGCCCTGCCGCATAGCGTATCCTCCCACCGCAGTATTGATCTTCCTTGCAGGAAACAAGTGTGATTACACTTCCTAAATTATTTCAGGAGGGACCAAGAGCGTTCATTCCAACATATTCATTGATGAGACAATATTCTGTTAGCAGGGCACTGAGAAGCTGCATTTCTAGGCAATATCTAATCCACAAGGATACTGAGAATCATGTATTGCACAAAGCGCGAAACTCCTTGACTTGAAAATATGAATGACAAATTGTGGGACCACAACACACGCATGTGGGTTCTCACGCATACTGCGCACCACAAGCCCGTTATCCCCTTGATAACTCTTGTGACACATTATGCTGTAAACGCACCTTTGGCTCAAATCTGGTGACCGGGTAGGCCAATCCTTAGGACCTCTGCGACCGATCCACCGGTTACCGAACACCCTTAAGATAATGCCGCATCGTTTGTGGATGATTGGCAGGTGTGCCATATGGGATCTATAAAGACTGAAGCACAGTGTCGAAGTAGTCAACGATAATCGATGGTGAAAATATCTCTATCTTGTAGCGCCTACGTAATTTGTCAGCGACAGTTCCCTTAACACTGGAGAACCATGATAGTAGGAAAAATGACAATAATCATAATTGAGCTACTTTGAAAAGTAGAAGTTAACGCCATATGGGCAACGGAAGTGCGTGACTCTGGTTTGCAAGAAGCGTATAACGCAGCCTACTAAGCTTCAACGGTTTCGTCGACCGCCGTCAACTTTACAGTAAACGTTAACAATGATGCCTGCACCTTGTCGGGCAATTGAGCGATCGGGCGTTTCTCACGTACCCATCTTGTTCTATTTTCTCCCAGCGTTCACTCAACTCCAACAAACTTTGCGCACTATATTACCCATGGAAACAATGTGTTTGTGAAATCAATCGCAATGCCTTATACACATATTTACATGAACTATGTCGTAAGAGCATCAAACTCAAAGAAAAAAGTATTCAAAATCACCACCGTCGTTTGCTTGCAGAGCAATACTTGCCGGATGCCATTAGCTAGCGGTTTCTCCATAGTATCCAAGGCTATACCGTGTAGTGTACCGAAAAACACACTGTTTCAGTATTTTGCAACATGAAATCCTGAATGTTAGGTCTAGAGCGGGCAATTATGTGGAAAATCACACTGTCTAAGAACCAAGTCGAGTTGGCGTCACTGTTTCAGGCCGAATCTTGTAATTTACATGGAGAAATAGAATTTCACACAGATCAAAGTGAAATGTGCACAGAAACGGAACAAATTGACTTGCTCAGCACGGTAACTGAGCAATTTCCCTCGAGTAACCGTTTGCCTTGTATCAGAACAGTCTCATTTACAAGATAACTAGTGTGTTTTCTGTGTTGCAGAACATCTGTTATTATCGCTTGTTTCACATCACTCACACGTTCCTTGCTTCCTGGGACTTATAAAACAAAACAAGCATACAACTGTGATTCTAACTGTATCGGTGTTTTTTCTATCCCCATCGGCCTGTTCTGCGTTCACCAATATATTACTTGTCCGGTAGGTTTGTAGGACTAGTTAATATTAGTCCCAGACGGTGCGCAAAATTAAGTGCGGATATCGGAAGGCAATGGGAGTCGGACACAGCGGACTGTATTCGATGGGCTACAATAAGAAGCGGACGGATGAAGCGAGGCGAGAGCGTACACGTGAGCGCGGGAACTTACAAGGCAGTTGTGTGTGGAGCCGGTTGTAAGATTAAAACAAGAAGGAGTAATGTACAATCGGTCAACAAGTAAATTGTACACGAAAGATAAGAGTAATCTTTTTGGGCGCTACAGGTTGTCTTTTGAGTGGCACGGCGCAACATAGGAGCTATTACGTCGAAACGCTGAGGACACAAAGCTGAACACCGCTTCACAGATGTCTGTTGATGGTAGCACCCGTGTCTAACTGAAGCGCACGATTTCGTGGCCAACGAATACACTTGAGTAGATGCAATTCTTTGGTCGCGTCCGCGACGTGTTGTGTGTGGAGCCGGTTGTAAGATTAAAACAAGAAGGAGTAATGTACAATCGGTCAACAAGTAAATTGTACACGAAAGATAAGAGTAATCTTTTTGGGCGCTACAGAGCCCCCCCCCCTAGAAGGCTGAACATAGAAAGCCTTCGAAATCAAAAAGGAATGTTGAAACAAGGTTCGTAAGGAAAATCGTGCCGAGTAACAATGAGCGTGCGTTCGTGTAAATGGGGGTTTGTCGGAAGTCGGAGTCCGCTGTGCCGTTTATGATTTGTTATTTCTTGATTGCAGGGCACGGTGTATTTCGGCGAGCCGTTAGAGCGGGCTTGTCGGACTACAAAAAACTGGCTAGCCCAGAGAAAGGCCGACAGGACCTCAACCTCCGCTGCTGCCAAACGGTGCGCTTGAGAGTGGTCTCTCCCCCCGCCGCACCCCGCCCCGCGCCAAAACGACCCTCGTCCCACGAAGAAACGATCATGGTCCCACGGAGAAGCGACCGTTGTCCCGCGTAGAATCGACACTCGTCGCGCGGAGACGCGACCTTCATCCCGCGAAGAAGCGACTCTCGTCCCGCGGAGAAGCGACACTCGTCCAGCAGAGAAAGGACCAGCGTTCGTGGCGGAATCCTCGAGAACACTCCTCGTGTGGGCCGACCGATCGAAGGGGAGGGTTGGGGCATGTAGAGGCGAGAAAATAGAAAACACGCGCAGAAAACGCAAAAAGAACAAACGAATGATCTGCGTTTTTATATTTTTTTGGTTTTTGAATATTTTTTGAAAAAACGTTTTTCGCGTTTTTTTTTCATATTTTTGTTTGTTTTCAAAACGTTAAGCGACCAAAATTGGGGCAAATATATACAATATCTACAAAGTTAAAAGTATTTACACTGTACATAATCGGGAAAACGAACGGGCTTACGCACCACCCGACCACGGCGATTGGTCGTAGGAGGCGGCGGATTGAGTTCGGGAGGTGTCGGGACGGCTTGTAGACCGCGATCGTGGTCTGGTTGGACTTCAGTAGCATGCGGAAAGCTGGTGCAGTGAGTTGTGACGTCGCACGAAGCACTACTAGACGAAGTAGGCGAGGTAGTTTCTTCCATAAAGGCGGGTATCAGACGGTCGATGGTGACGACTTCGCGTCGACCACCGCGGTCAGTAGTGTACGCCTTATTCGCACGATGCAGCACCTTAAAATGTCCTATGTACGGCGACTGAAGACGCTGTCGAACACCGTCTGCGCGGAGAAGGACGTGTGAACACGTGCATAGCTTTTTGGGCACGTACACTGGTGTCTTCTGCGATCGAGGAGCGGGTAGACGTAGCTCACGCATCTGGTGAGCCAATCGATCAGTGTAACTTCCGTAGTCAAAAGTGGAAGTACATGGTGCTGGTGCTACAAGCTGTCCGGGCAACCGCAGCGTGTAACCGTAGGCTAGCTGCGCTGGTGTTGCGTCGAAATCGGATTTAACCGTGTTTCTTAAGCCTAGGAGAACGAGGGGAAGCGTTTCAGACCATGAAAGATCTGCGGTGAAAACGCTCCACCATGCCGTTAGCTGCCGGATGATACGCTGTCGTCTGAACGTGGTGACAGCCTAAATCCTTAAGCAATATGGCAAACGTTGACGAGAAATGTGACCCTCGATAGGTGGTCACGATGGCGGGACAGCCGTATTGAGCTACCCAGCGCTCCATAAAAGCTTTCGCTACCGTTTCCGAGGAGCAATTTGGGAAAGGGACGGCCTCAGGCCATCTAGTAAATCGATCGATGCAGGTCAGTAGCTATACAGAGCCTTTGGAAGGCGGTAGAGGACCTACGAGGTCGACGTGCACGTGATGAAAACGAGCGTCCGGTTTCGGAAAAATGCCCAATGGGTTTTTCGTGTGCTTCTGCACCTTCGCGCGTTGACACGAAAGGCAAGCAGCTGCCCAAGTGCAGACGTCCCGATTAACCTTGCGCCAAACGAATTGTGCGGTTACGAGTTTCACCGATGCACGAACGCCTGGATGGGACAAGCCGTGCAACGTGTCGAATATGGTCTGCCGAAACTCGCGTGGGGCGACGGCGCGGCGTGCCAAGAGATAAATCGCAGAGTATAGTGCCGTCCGATGATGTCAGCGGAACGGGTCGTATGTCCAATGAGGGAGACCTGCGTAGTAGATCAACCTCAGGATCGTTGAGTTGTGCTGTGGCCATGGCTGCCAAGTCGATAGCAGTGTCGGCGTCAGCGGAGATAGCTTGAATGCGGGAAAGTGCATCGGCGACGGCGTTATGCACACCCGAGATATGCCGTTTATCGGTCGTAAACTGAGCGACACAGTCAAGGTGGCGCGACTCTCTAGGAGAGTATCGGTCGGTAGTCGAGCCGAGCACGCAAGTCGGGGGTTTGTGGTCGGTGAAGACGGCAAAGGAGCTGCCTTCTAGGACGTGTCGAAAGTGACGTATTGCTACATATACGGTTAGCAGTTCTCTACCGAACGTGCTGTAGCGAGATTCGGTAGGTTGTAGGCGTTTGGAGAAAAACGCTAAGGGCTGCCCCGTGTCGGCTACGCGTTGCTGCAAAACAGCGCCGATTGCCACGTCCGAGGCGTCAGTACTGAGGGACAGTGGGGCGGCCGGATCGTGATGCGCTATAAAAGCTATGTTGGCGATAGCCTCTTTCAGCGACTTAAAAGCAGCGCTTGCTGCGGCAGGAAATTCGAATTTCTTGAGTTTCCCTCGGAGAAGGTCCGTGAGGGGTTGCATCAGCGAGGCGCAGTTGGGTATAAATCGTCGGTAAAAGTTGACAAGCCCATCAAAACGCCTGTGCTATTTGAAAGAATGAAGCTCGGGGTAGTCGATGATGGCTTGAATTTTATCCTGCAGTGGCATGACGCCTGCAGAGGAGATACGATGGCCGAGGAAGTTGACTGAATCGACACCAAACGAACACTTTTCTGCGTTGATCGTCACCCCATGTTGAGATAAACGATCAAAAAGTGTTCGTACGTGGCGCATGTGCTCTTCTTGTGAAGAGCTCGCGATTAAAATGTCGTCAAGATACGCGTAAGCGAAGTCTGAGCCGCGACAAACTTGGTCGATGAAGCGCTGAAAAGTTTGCGCGGCGTTCTTTAGGCCAAATGTCATGCGCAGAAACTCGAACAAACCAAATGGAGTCGGCACGGCAGTTTTAGCGATGTCCGCTTCGGCTACCGGAATTTGTTTGTATGCGCGTACCAAGTCGATTTTGCTAAAGATATTTTTACCTGCCAGACTGGCGGTGAGATCCACTATGTATGGGATCGGGTATGGATCAGGCGTGGTAACTGTATTCAAGGATCGATAGTCGCCGCAAGGACGCCAGTCCCCCATGACCTTCTTCTGGACCATGCGCAAAGGCGATGCCCATGGGCTGTTGGACGGTCTGACAATACCAAGTAGAAGCATGTGGGCAAATTCGGCTCATGCTGCCACTAGTTTGTCTGGAGCAAGCCGTCTTGGTCTTGCGCTAACTGGCTGACCGCTCGTAACTATGTGGTGAGCGACCTCTGTCGTGACTGGTGGAAGCTCTGCAGCCGGTCGAACCAGTCGCGGGTACTCAGACAGTAGGTTCGCATAACCTGATGGTACATCGGCGATTCGAAAAACGGCCTGATTATCGGCGCGTCCGTAAGAACGCCTTCAACCCCTAGTTTAGTACGGTCGTCTAAAAGTCTGTGGCGACCAGCATCAACAAGCAACCCAAAATGTCGGAGGGTCGATATTGATAATTGCGAAGGGTACAGACGCAACCATGAAGACCCACTCAAAATCTCAGCGAAGATTGAGGTCCAGGTTCATCATGCGCTGACCGAATGAAGCTATTGCAGAACCGTTGGCCGCACGCAAATTGTACGTAGGCTCTGAGTGTTTGTCGTTAGCCGTCGCTGGGATGACGCTGACTTCCGCTCTCGTGTCGATGAGGAACGTGATGGAAGAACGTCGATCCTTAACGTAAAACAGTCGCTTTGCTTGGTTATTGAATGATACGTTTGTAGTGCTAGTATGCGGGCTATTCGCTTTCCCTGAAGCAGCTGGGTCGTGCCTAATGCAGAGAGCCCGACAACGTCTAGCTCTTCCACCGTATTGGCAGTGATACCAACATACTTCTTCGACGTGTTTGACATTATCTGACTGAGAACTTGTAGGGAAAATGTTGCGCTTTCGTGCAGAATGCGACATACTTGGTGCAGGCACAGACGAGCCACAATGAACGGTAGCCAAAACGTGGCCAGCATTTGACCGTGGCACACGCTGCTTCGAAGCCTTCATTGCTGCTCTCTTGCTGCGAAGTAAAGCAATTTCCTCGTCTTTAGAGTCAGATCGGCCTAACGACTGGGAGCAAACATGAGATTCGGTTTTCATCGGTGAGAATACGTCACCGGAGCTACTGGTCGTCTGCTGCGGAAAACGTTCGAACGCAGCGTCTGCCTTGGTAGCTAAGTCTTTCAGGGGTGAATCTATAAACATGGACAGAATTACCGGTAATGGCTCTGGGAGACGTGCAAAGCACAGCTCCTTTATCACTTCTTCGCTCAAGAATAAGGGACCAGCGATGCGCTGAAGTTCGCGGAGCAACGCCGACGGCTTGCGATCTCCAAGCTTGAGACCATTGAGCTGTTCAAATCGAGTTCGTGTGCTAGGCCGTAACTCTTTTAAAATCGCTTGCTTCATCGTTTCATACTTTGCCTCATTCGATGGGCAGAGTAGAATGTCCTCAATCAGCGTCACAACCGACGGAGGAAGACGTGGGACGAGCTGATTGTACGTCGGAGGGTTCGCCGTTATGCCCTTATTTTCTAGTCCGATCTCGAATATCTTAAGCCAAACTTCTGGACTGTGTCCCATGAAACTTGGAACAGCCAAAGTAAGCATGTTTTACGCTGTGAAAGGACTCAGTTGCCACTCTCGAAATGTGAGTCGAAAGATAAAGAATGAACAAAATACGGTAAAAGTACAAAAATTACGCAAGAAACAAATGAATATAGTTATATAATCGAGAAAAAGGAACGAACCCACCAAAAAAATACAAACGAGAAACAAGTTGAATCCGCGCGTGCGAATCGGGGTCACCAATTTGTAGGACTAGTTAATATTAGTCCCAGACGGTGAGCGAAATTAAGTGCGGATGTCGGAAGGCAATGAGAGTCGGACACAGCGGACTGTATTCGATGGGCTACAATAAGAAGCGGACGGATGAAGCGAGGCGAGAGCGTACACGTGAGCGCGGGAACTTACAAGGCAGTTGTGTGTGGAGCCGGTTGTAAGATTAAAACAAGAAGGAGTAATGTACAATCGGTCAACAAGTAAATTGTACACGAAAGATAAGAGTAATCTTTTTGGGCGCTACAGGTTGTCTTTTGAGTGGCGCGGCGCAACATAGGAGCTATTACGTCGAAACGCTGAGGACACAAAGCTGAACACCGCTTCACAGATGTCTGTTGATGGTAGCACCCGTGTCTAACTGAAGCGCACAATTTCGTTGCCAACCAATACACTTGAGTAGACGCAATTCTTTGGTCGCGTCCGCGACGTGTTGCTAATTGAATGTTCAGAGTCGTAGGGTGTTGTGTCACGATTGAGTGCATTCACTTTGGAAGACTGGCAGCATCGAGCAAAATGACTTGGTCTGCCAAATGTGGTGCAAATTCGTCCTAACGCCGGACATTAATCACGAAACTTCGGGTGTTGCGTGGCGCAGAATTTGAAAGTTTCTCCTATCTTAGCTTCCCATTTTTGTCAGGCAAGTTGGATACGGCACATAGCTCTGCATCAGACGACAACCGCATTTGCTGGATGTGGTGTGTAGCTGAGATCGTGGATTTTTGAATTACCGTGTGTTATGCGTGTATTTTCTGCGTGAATTGTGCACCAATATTTTTGGTGTACAGCCTGTTCCAATACTCAGGTCACCCTACTCTATTAATACGTGACAAAGGGTCATTCCTTCAGGTGTGAGATAGAGCGCACTAAATTGCCAACTGTCCAATATTAGAGGTTGGGCTATCTCAAAATATCACACCGGCACATAGATGTAGAACAACCGTATGTATGCATGTGGGTACATGTGTGTGGGGGCGGGAGAGCCTATGGTGCGCTGAGGCTGGTGGTGGCTAGATCCTGACAGGTGGTCTACCCACTGCTGCTACTGTTGCGCCATAGTCTCATGTCCTGGGCGCCTCCACGTGGCGACCGCTGGGTGGGAGTTAGGTTTCGCCCTTCTCCCTACTAAGATCCAGGACAATAATCCGCATGAGTCAGCTAACTGACCATGTGCTAGACCCGCTGCCTTTCGGGTGTTCACTTAATCGAAGGCTTTGGCTGAGGACCCGAGTCGTTCTCCTGTCAGGATTGGGCGCCCTGGCAGTATCCTAGTCCATCCTCTCCGGAGGTTAGGAAGTGGTCGATGGCCCACTTCCCATAAAACCTAGCCATAGGAGACAACAGGTTACGGGTTATATTCTCAATGCTCGATTGGCGTAGAGCACGAGTGCTACGCATTGTCTCTGACGGTGGGAGTACACCTCCGGGTGTTCAATGGTTTGCTACTGCCGCCTCAAGCCAGGCAGCCCCTGGTTAAATTGGTGCAAACCCGCCAAAAACCCACCTGCGTCTGGCCGTGGTCGCAGGTGCGTATCCAATTACGGTCGCAAAACATATGATAACTGTTCCAGAACCTCAAACGCTGCGTGTGACGGCCGTCAAGCAGATCCCCATCTGTCTCTGCAATCACATTCCCGAGCTGGATCTGCTCTCCACTGCCATGTGGGTCAGGCTATTGAGCCAAAGGCTCCGGGCGGAGTCCCTCAAGCAAACCTCCAAACCACCCACTGCCTTGTGGGTCAGGCTATTGAGCCAAAGGCTCCGGGTGGAGTTCCCCAAGCAAACCTCCAAACCACCCACTGCCTTGTGGGTCAGGCTATTGAGCCAAAGGCTCCGGGTGGAGTCCCTCAAGCAAACCTCCGAAGCACAACGACCACCTCGCGTGCGATTGCCCACCAATGCAATCGTATGCCTGCGCGCAAAGCACTCAACATCGGGTGCTGGAACGTGTGCACACTACTGGACCGGAACTCCAGCGAGCGCCCGGAGCGACGCACTGCACTGGTCGCAATGGTGCTGGCGCGCTACCACATCGATATTGCGGCGCTCAGTGAAACTCGGCTCGCTGAGCAAGGTAAGTTACATGAAGCAAGTGCTGGCTACACATTCTACTGGGTGGGGAACGCCGCCTCAACACCACGTGAACATGGGGTCGGATTTGCAATATCCGATCGCCTGAATGGCCAGCTGGTGGGTGAACCAACGGGCATCAGCGCGCGACTGATGACTGTTCGCCTACGACTCGGAAGAGGTAAGTTTGCTACTTTCATAAGGACGTACGGTCCGACCATGTGTTATCCTGATGACACGCGTGATCAGTTCTACACTGAGCTATCCTCCGTGATACGGTCTGTGCCGAAGAGCGACCGACTATTTCTGCTGAGTGATTTCAATGCGCGCGTTGGGCGTGATGCATTGGTGTGGTGCGGTGCGCATGGCATTGGTTCAGCGAATGCGAACGGTGACAGGCTGCTCTCACTGTGTGCCACTCACGGCCTGACGATCACGAACACTCGGTTTGCACTGAGTGCGAGTGATATAGCAACTTGGACGCACCCACGGAGTGGTCACGCTCACCTGCTCGACTATGTCATCGTACGTCAGCGTGATATGCGTGAAGTGCGCATGACACGTGTACTGCGTGGAGCTGAGTGTGGCACTGATCACAAGTTGGTGAGGACCAAACTGTACATATATTTCGTAAATCGATGTATTGCACTCCCGCCGTGAATCGGCGTTAATTTAACATTCTCTCCCTCGGTACTGTGGCGAAACGTACTGAGCTGGAGAAGGCGATGGCTGCACGCCTGTGTGGTGATGTGGACTGTATAGCCACAGTGGGCGACCTGTGGCACCACATTCGCGACCAGGTGACAGCTGCTGCGGAGGAGTTCATCGGGCACGCAAACTGTAAGCGGCCTGATTGGTTTGATGACAACAATGTGACGATTGACGCATTGGTGTCAGAGAAGAATGCAGCATTTGCTGCACATGTTGCAGACCCCAGTGACTTGGGGAAGAGTAGTCAGTTTCTCAAACTTCGACGGCGACTGACCCGAGAGCTCCGTCGCATAAAAAATGCATGGTGGACGGAGAAGGCGAAGCAGATGGAATGCTACGCCGAACGCCGTCAACACAAGGAATTCTTTGACTCCTTGAAGGCGGTGTATGGACCGAGATTGGAGCCGCTGAGGACACTGATCGATGGTAGTTCAGGAGCTACCTGCACCCAGACTGCAAACATAATGCAGGTCTGGCGGAAACACTTTGACTGTCTCTTGAACAACCGTTCAGAGATCGACTGGCCTACATTGAATGGCCTGAAGCAGCACGATGTGAAGGCGAATCTGGAGGACACGCCGACACTGGATGAGACGCAGAGAGCACTTGCTCAGCTGCGAAAGGGCAAATGTGCCGGAGGTGACGGGATCCCACCTGAAGTATTGAAACACGGTGGACCCGCGTTGTTGACTGCGCTGCACCACTTGGTGCAACGCGTGTGGATTGAGGAGGAGGTGCCTGCTGAGCTGAAGGATGCCCTTGTGCTACCACTGTACAAGGGCAAAGGTAGCAAGCAATGTTGCACGAATTATCGTGGCATCAACTTGCTGAGTTGTGTGGGCAAGGTGATTGCCCGAATCCTGCTCAATCGCCTCGTGAGTCAGATTGTGGAACCAAACGTGGCGGAAGAGCAATGTGGATTCCGTTCGGGTCGCAGCACTATAGATATGGTGTTTGCGGCTCGTCAGTTGCAAGAGAAGTGCAGAGAACGACACCAGCCTTTGTACTCGCTTTTTGTTGATTTCACCAAGGCATTTGATACGGTGAACTGCGAGGCACTGTGGCTGGTGTTGGGTAAGTTTGGTTGCCCGCGTAAGTTTGTAAGTTTAATTGAATGTCTGCACAGTGGTATGCGAGCGAGGGTGAGGCTGAGTGGAGAGACCTCTGATGACTTTACAGTTGTCTCTGGTGTGAAGCAAGGCTGTGTCTTAGCTCCTGCCCTGTTTAATATCTATCTTCATGCAATGTTATCTTGTGCTTTTGATGCGGCTTGTGCTTACGGTGTTCGTGTGGAGCACCGTATTGATGGTGGGTTGCTGAACGTCCGTCGTTTCGGTGCGAGAACTCTAGTCTGTGTGACAACTATCCGTATGTTGCTGTTTGCTGACGGCTGTGCGTTGTTTTCACACAACGCGGATGAGTTGCAGCACATGACTAGTGCTCTGGCTTCGACAGCGGCCAAATTCGGGCTCACCATCAACACAAGCAAAACTGTCTGTCTCTTTCAGCCTTCACTGGAGGTGCAATCTTCAATACTGCCGCAAATCAGCATTGGTGCTGAAGTATTGGAAACCACCTCCCGCTTCTGCTACCTTGGGAGTGTGATGTCGACTGACCAGCAGCTACATGTTGAGTTGCGTAATCGCGTGTCGAAGGCGGCAGCGGCATTCGGGAAGCTTGAGTACCGAGTGTGGAACAACCATCAGCTTAGCATTGGCACGAAGCTGATGGTGTACAAATCCATGGTACTGTCCGTTCTTCTATACGGCAGTGAAACGTGGACGATGTACCGGCGGGATGTGCGATATCTCGAGCGGTTCCATCAGCAGTGTCTGCGAGGGATTTTGCGCATCGGCTGGGGCGACAGTTGCAGACACGGAAGTCTTGCGCCGAAGTAGGATGTATGCAGTGGACTGCATACTTTTATTGAGACACCTGACGCGGATCGGTCATGTGAGCCGTATGGATTCGACGCGGATACCGAAACAAGTATTATATGGTCAGCTGAGTATTGGGAAGCGGCACGTGGGGAAACCAAAGTTACGTTACCAGGACATGATTAAAGTGAGCCTCACACGTTCTCATCTTGATTGCAGATCATGGGAATCGAAGGCGGTTGATCGGCGTGCGTGGCGCGATCTAATCACGAAGGCAGTTGCTGAGGTGCGGGAGAAATCCCTCATGCATGCAGAGAAGAATCGGCAGTTGCGGAAGCGGCAAGCACCGATGAATTGTACTCCATCGACATCGAGCGCATTGTGCTGTAGAACATGCGGTCGCGAGTGCCTTAGTCAGGCAGGCCTAGTGAGCCATGAGAGAGGTCACTCGGGACCACTGCCGAAGCGACGACGGGTCCCGCAGTGAACGCAGGCAGCACCGGCGCAGCGTTTGTAGGCACGCTGAATTCGATTTACTAACCGCATGCTTGCATGCCAAGTCTCTTTATTTCAGGTGGTGGGTTTTCGGTTCTCTCCTAATGCCTTTCTTTCTCATATAAATGTCTAGTAGGCCATGTCATGCGCTGTGTCATTTGGGGCCACTACAGAAGCGACGACGGGTCCTGCAGAGAATTACGACGAGCCGGCGCAGCGTTTGTAGGCACGCTGAATTCGATTTACTAACCGCGTGCTTGCATGCTAAGTCTCTTTATTTCAGGTGGTGGGTTTTCAGTTTTTACCTTACTGCTTTTCTTTCTCATATAAATATCTCCCTGTACTCTATTCCATTAACTTGCACACATCGCTTCAGCCAATTGTATTCGATTTCCATAACATTTTTGTGTTCGTGGCATTCCGTGAACTATACTTCCTGACCTCGTGCACTTAGCTAGGATTTGTTTGTAAACAACTTATTACGTATGCTATTTAATTAAGGTTTATGTCACCGTTTCCTTATGCACTAATCGAGTTTTTCTCTTTTTCTTTCTCTCCCTCAAGTGATTGGCTGTTGTTTGATATCCCCGGTGTGGCTGCGCTTGATGTGCATGTTGACAAGGTGCCCAAATACAGCGTGCTTGTGTTTGCCTGTGAAGGAGTGTGGGCCGGCTCCGTTGATGAAACGTGGTTCCCATCCGCATGCCTCCCGGTCTTATTCCTTCGGGTTTACACTGGATATGGGGTGTGTGGTTGGAGCTGTGGGTGGTGCAGCGCAAGCCATCCATGGTCCCTTTGTAGGCGCAGGCGTCCTGTGGCTTGCCACAGTGACAGGCAAATCCGAAACCGGATGCCGCCAACCACCACATGTGTGTGGGACGCACGCCATCGTTTGTGGCAGTTCATATTTAAGTCTGGACAAGCGCATGTGGTGTTAGACACGAATGATGCCAATCCATGTATATATGTATACCGAATGAATTCGATGAGGACACATGCCGCTTTTGTACGGCAAACTTAGTGCGAAAATGCGGCAAAGGGAGGGAAACCGAAAAGAATATCACCAGGGTATAAAGGTGAGCTCATGATAAACTAAATTCGATTTCAAAGATTGCGAATGCAAGGCAAATTTGATCGATACGAATTCCGTTGACTGATCAAAAAGGGCGATTGCCCGTGTGCAGGAGAAGGTACCATTGGGCGCGGAATAGAAGCACGATGCGTACGCTCCTATTGGATTTACTAATCCAGGACAATAAGGCTGCGTTTGCGGTACGTTTGCTTGCCTTTTTAATATTCTTGCATTTCAGAAATATATGTTGTTTGAGCTTCTCCGTGTGGCTGCGCCTGATGTGAGTGTTGACAAGGCGCCTACCGGTCTATTACCTACTACCTCGTACATACTGGCTCCAGGAGACAGTTCTTCGTTGCTGGAGAGGACTGTGTTACACCTGGCTGTATTACACCAGTGGAGAGCATAGATCTTCGGCTAAACCTGGAAAGTGCAAATTTGGTGCTAGGTGGAAATCTTTGGGTACATCTTGTCGCCTGGGCGAATCCGACCATGCGCTGCAAGCACTCGGGCTATATGAGAAACACCCATCCCGAAAAATGCGTCTGGAATTAAACAATTCCTTGGACTGTGCTTGTATAACTTACGTTATCTACCTCTTTTTGCTACCCTAGCGGAACCCTTGAGGATGCATAGCAAGGAGAAGGGCACTTTTGGCTGGGGTCTTGAACAACAATCTACTTTTGAAGGAATTAAACCTTACTCAACTCGACATCAGTGCTAGTTATTTTTGATGAAACTTGCCCTACTTTGTCTTGACGGAAGCATGAAACATTGGAATGAGAGCTGTCCTGTCTCAGATGCAGTACAGAGATAAAAGAATTATCATAGGTGCTTCCAGAAAGTTATCAACTACAGAAGCTTCATGCTCCCCTGGTGAAAGAGATGCCCCGCCTATGTATGGGCCTGTGAAAAATGGCATCTTTTTCTGTTTGGTCAGTTTACACTGCGTACAGACCACTCTGCTCCACCTACACTCCTTAGTCAGGGAAGCAACGGTCACAGGCCACTTCGGATCAATCGCTGGTACGACAGCCTACTGAATTATGATTTCCCATTCACATTCCGCTCAGGCTCTGAGAATCAGATCGCAGAGGGCTCATCTCGTTTTCCGTTGGACGATCCAGACAAGGAAGATGATGATGAAGAAAAAGTAGTGGTTTCCGCTTTGCAGTCAACTGAGCTTTCCGCCATTACTATGGCTGAGCTGCCAGAAATCAACAAAAACAACCAAAATGTACAGACCGTTTACCGTTTTATATCTCTGAAACCTGGCCTCGCTACATGAAGCTCAGTGGCGAATTACGCGCGTTTTATGTTTCACGGTATGAACTCGCGGTCATTGATGATTGCCTTATGCGATGACCGCGATTCGTGGCTCCACAGGAGCAAACAGCAAAAATCATCCAATGTGCACACGAGGGACATCCAGGCATCGTTCGAACGAAACGCCGGCTCCAGAAACCCTTTTGGTGGCCGAAAATGTCTAAAATGGTGGACGTGTGTGTCCAGTCCTGTGAGGTGTGTCAGAAATCCGATAAAAGCTCGAAGCCGGATGATGCACCCGTTCAACCTATTGTTTACCCAATGAAACCCCGGTCGAAAGTGGCAATTGATGTCATGGGACCGTTCCATACTGCACCACGTTACCTGAGGAACTGTTTGGTTGCCATGTGCTTCTGCAGTAGATGGCCTGGAATTCACCTCTGTAGTGATGTGAACACTTCAACAGTTATACGGTGGCTGAAGCATCTGTTTCTTAGATTTGGGCTCGCCGAAGAAATTGTGACAGACAAAGGATCACAATTTACAAACTACGAGTTCTATCAGTTCCGCGATGTGAAACACGTACGAAGGGTTCCATACAAGCCAGCATCCAATGACATGAGTGAGTACGCAAATTGCTAGCTAAAGGCAGTACGTTTGTCCGGAATTCATTGGGTAGGTGCAGTAATTCAAGCTCTGCTTACACACAGGACGTCGCATCACAGGGCGACCGACTGCACACCAGGGGAGCTAATGTTTGGCAGGATGTTTCGGACGAAATTAAACGCAGCTGTATCGATCCCGGAACACAACGATTCCGATCAGCTTGAGCGTCGCCAATGTTAGCAATCCACCTGTAAAAAGTTGGCGTTCGCATTGTTTCCCGGAACATTCGTTCGGTTGAGAGAAAGGAGGACACACAAACGGCAGCCTACGCTATCGCACCCCATCAGTATTGCCAGAACACTAGGCCTGGGTACGTACCAGCTTGCGAATGGCCGCAAAGCTAACGCCAGACAACTGTACACGACCCTACAGCCGAATGCAGTAACACTCCAGAAACGAGGGCGCAAAAGACGTGACCGCCCCATCGACTCACGGCTCAGACTGATGAGTTCATTCAAGAGGAGGGATAATGCTGTGTGCGCTAACTTACAGTATCACCTCGCATGCGTGCGTATGCTCAATCTCGCAACTGGTTGCAGGAACGTTTGTCCATTGCTCGTTAACACACAGTACGCCTTTAAAGAGACGACTCATCGCCAGAATAGACTTTTCACAATTGTTGTGCGTTGGTTCAGATTAGAGTTCGTGTGGGTTCCGGGTACTTTGGCAGAGACATTTTTGCAGATATACTTAGGGCGCTTCCAGATATACAACAGATGCGGCCCGAGAATCCTAAGACTGGTGGTTCAATCCGAGCTAGCAGCGACGGATGTGTTATATAATCGACACAAATTCGAAAAGTATCTCCATCGGAACTTCGGTTATGGACTGTAGACGCTTCGCTGCATCCAGTTACGAAATCATCTGAAAAAAGACGTACCGGCGATGATTACTCCTTTACCCGATACTGCCGTGGATCTAGATGAGGGTTGGGACGCACCTTGGCCAGAGCAAAATACGGAAGTATTGTCTCATCTAAAAACTAATAACGGTTGAACTCACATCAGTCGGCACTTCCACACACCTGACTTACTTGACCCCTTGTGGTCGGCAAGAGACCGATGAACTAGCCTACGTGTACACAAATGCTCAGTCCCTCTTCAATATGCTGGCTGAACTGAAAAATCGCTAGGTTTCCCAGAAATATGATATCATCGGCACCATGGAGATATGGTTACACACTGAAATGACAGACGCTGAAATTTCGCTACCTGACATGTAATTCATTCGGAACGACAGACTGGCAAAAGGAGGAGGCGTAGTTCTGTATTATCGAAGTAACTTACAATGCGAGGTCATGGAGGATTCAGATTCGCCTTGGTGCCGCCTGCAGTTAAGAGGCCGAGACACTTGCATCTATCGACCGACATAACATCGGTTACGTCCGAAGCGCTATATAGACCGATCGACCTATGCAGCCGTTGCTGCTGGCCATAATCAAAGCGCGATCTCATAAGCCTCACCCAGTAAAGCCACAAAACGGGTCAAGCACCATGTTCAATCTACAGAGATGTCACTCAATCCCTCGATAACCGTGCTTCCCACATCGCCGAAGGCCAGGCGGAACTACGGGGCCTTGAAACTTATTTCCATCAACGTTCCTGAATCCGAGGTAAACTCCTTAAGGGGTAAAAGCTGCATGAGTTAAAGCAATAGGATTTCCTTCGTGAAAATTCAGGGTTCAAGCTAGTCCGACTAACATAATGCGCATCACCAGACGTCCAACCTGGAATCATTATGGGGAGTCCTGACTAATGCGAGTAACACTGGGACCAATAGATGATGTCGAGACGGTGCTTTTGTCGGTTTATCGCCTGCGGGATGAAAACAGTGGAATACGCATGTCTCCGGATGTTCCGTGAAGCGAACACTACCGAGACAAAAATAATTCAAACGACCAGCACACGGAGAGTAACAAAAGAATTATTTTCCTTTATGGCGTGCCCGAGCTACAGATTACTAGCAACGAAGAACAATGAACAATGAATTTATACGGGTTAAGAAGCGTTGCTTTACAAGCCCCGTTGGATAGTTGGTGGGGATACCAACATAACAATTATGATGAAAAGGATAGTAAAATAGTTAATACTTTAAATACGAAAGTAAGGACTTATCGTTTGCTTCGCTGCAGTCTTGCGATCCACTTAGATTCACAACACCCACAGTTAACAACAAATAATTCCAGGGTAAACTCCAGGTGATAGGGACATAGTGTTAAGTAACAAAGTGTAAGTGGATGAGTGCATCGTCTAACCGTCTTTTAAATATTGATAGTGTCGGTGCAGAGACGACCGATTCTGGGAGAGCATTCCACGGGTGACAGACACGGATGGAAAAGAAATTTATGCGGCACTCCAGACGACTGTATTGTTCTGCGAGTTTTAATGAGTGGCCCCTAAGGTTTGTATTGCTGCTGAGTTGCAGTAAAGGGCGGCACACATGGTGTGGGTCTCGCAGAATCAAGAATGCCATAATCAGGTCGCCTCGTATTCTGCGATATTTTCCACTGAACAATCCCAGTCATCGCAGCCTCTCCTGGTAGGACCGATTGCGCATTCCAGTTACGTTCTTAGATGCCCGGCGTTGTGGCTGCTCCATTATATTAAGGTCGTGTTTCAGCCATGGATGCCAGGCTTGAATTGCATATTCGACATGGGGGCGAACATACGCACTGAGCATTTGTCGAAATATGGAGCCGTTTATTTGTCCAAACGCGCGCCTCAACAGCCCAACGTGTTGGTTCCCGGTCTTCGAGGCATTTTCGGATTGCCTGGAGCAACCCAAGTCATCTTGAACCAGGACACCCAAGTCACGTTCGAGAGTTGATTGTTGCAGTACATCCGTTCCGAGTCGGTATGAGTAGCTGCTTTGATGTCGGATGGAAAGCACCTTGCATTTACTGACGTTGAAATGCAATAAGTTTTGGATCGACCATTGATACACTGTATCTAAGTCACTTTGGAGCACATGTTGGTCGGCGTTCGCCTGGATCCTTCGCCAGATCTTGATATCGTCGGCAAACATTAGGAAGTTTGAAGCGATTCCCTGTGCAAGGTCATTAATAAACACCAAAAACAAACGTGGACCTAGAACCGAGCCTTGCGGCACACCACACTCAACTTGTATGGGGTCCGATAAAGAGCTCCGAACTCTGACCACTAATTGCCTTTGAAATAGAAAGTTGGCGATCCAGCTTAAAAGAGGGTCGCCGATTCCGTAATGCTGGAGCTTGGATAGTAGTATCCGATGGTCTAGACGATCGAAAGCCTTGGAAAAATCCAGGTAGATCACATCAACACCTTCTCCAGCGTTAGCTGCCTCGATCCAACTACTGCGTGCAATTAGTAGATTAGTTGTACATGACCGCTGTCGACGGAAACCGTGCTGTTCAGGAGTGATGAGGTTGCAGTTTTCCAGATAGCACACCAGTGCATCGGCAAATATGGATTCCATGACCTTGGAGAGTATAGGAAGAAGGGTTACTGGGCGGTAGTTGGAGGGATCAGATCTGCTTCCACCTTTGTGAATCGGGCTTATTATTCCAAGGTTCCACATGGCGTGAACTTGGTTCTGGTCTAAGCAGTGCTGAAAAAACTGAGCTAAATGTCCTGCCAGTTGCCTTGCTGCTGCTCCCACTGCCTCTGGACGAATGGCGTCGACACCCGGCGAGCTGTGTTTGCGTAGAGAAGTCAGCTTTTGCAATACAGCCTCTGCGGTAAAATTGATGTGGGTTAGTCCTGGTGAGCAGAATACAAAGCTTGGTAGATCGCTTGGTGGCAAGACCCTTTGAAACGTGGGGGCGTATTGCATCTGCAGCGCGTTTGCAGCTTCCATAGACGTTCTTGTTGGGCCATCAGCCGTCTTGATTGGAGGAAATCCTTGCCTCACCTTTCGTAGGCTATTAACGCGCTTGTACAGCAGCTTGTGGTTAGCACTGATGGTTTTTGCGATGTTCTGCTGATAGGCGGCTTTGTCTTCTCTTAACAGTTGAGTGCAGTGGTTACGTTGGGCTGCGTAGTTGTCCCAAGTTTCTGGTGCTGGAGCTTCTCTGTACACTCGCCATGCTGCGTTGCGCACTGTCATCCATTTTCGGATTCTGCTCCTAACGAAAGAAACTGATTTGCACTTATTGCAAGCTTTTATCTCTGAAGCCTGTGCAATCAGCTGACTGAATGTGTTGACGAACTTGAGCCAGGCGATTTCCGGGGATTCTTCTTCGAGGAAAGACCATGTTGTGGCGCTGACTGGCTGGGCGAGTCGGTCGTATCTTGTGATGGTTCGCACAGTATCA
The DNA here is from genome assembly GCA_944474145.2 of Dicrocoelium dendriticum. Lineage (NCBI taxonomy): Eukaryota > Metazoa > Platyhelminthes > Trematoda > Plagiorchiida > Dicrocoeliidae > Dicrocoelium > Dicrocoelium dendriticum. The sequence goes on from OX104064.1 coordinate 66,587,920, forward strand.
TCGTTATCATTCCGATATTCTGCATAACAGATGAAGTTGAAACTGATGACTGCGTGATCACTGCGAGTCAACGGGCAGTCTAAAACCAACGCATCAATCATATGCTCCTCGTTGATAAGCACAAGATCCAGCACAGATAGCCTGTTACCAATTCTGAACCGAGTGGGCAAAGTGATGTGGTTGTAAAGAGGAACAGTAGTTACTAGATCTTGTAAATCGGTTTTGAATTATTCTCCGGTCGTGGCAGGGGGTTCTAAACAATGTACGTTGAAATCACCCATGATAAGAATGTGAGTGTACTTTTGTTGTAAACTGCACCTTAAAGCAGCCATTAGGTGGTAGTCGGTTTCGGGTGTTGAGTAAGGGGCGCGGTACACCAAGATAATAAGGCAAGCGTCCCTGCCTTTTAACTGCAACCAGCACCAAAGAGAGTCGGGGAACTGCGAATCTGAATCCTCCACGGCTTCGCACTGTAAGTCGTTTCGGTAGTACAGGATTACCCCTCCTCCTTTTGTGAGCCTGTCGTTCCGGATCAGCGACATGCCAGGTAGCGACACTTCAGCGTCCGTCATTCCCGTGTGCAACCATGTCTCGGTGATACCAATGACATCATACGAGCCGGAAGCTTGGCGATCTTTCAGTTCAGCCAGTTTGTTAGAAAGTCCCTGAGCATTTGTATACAAGCAGGCCAGTTTCTCGGTCTCTAGGAGCCCGCAGAGAGGTGAAGCTGTCAAGTGTGGGAGAATGCCGACCGATGGGAGGTCGGCAGTTATTCGTTTTTTTTTGGTGGGTCAATGATACCTCGTTTGCAACTTGATTCGGCCAAGGTGCGTCCCAGCCTTCGTTTACACCTACGTCAGAGTCAATTAAAGCAGTAGGCAAGTTACACTTCTGTACATTCGTCAGGATGCTTGCTGCTTCAGTTGCTTTAATACTTGAGCTGTGCGAATTGTTTGCGACCTTTAACCGAATTTCGGAAGGAAGATGTTTCCGGTTTCTCCGCCATCGATCCAAAACATCCTTTGCTTGTTGCTCTGACTGAACCACAAGTTTTAGGATTCTAGGGCCGCTCTTGACCTGGAAGAATTGTGTTGCATCCGCGAAGCTTTCTGTAGGGGCGACGTCATACTTCAGTCGATTACACGGTTACCCGTGTAGCCAACCCACAGTGGGAGTGGCCCGAGGGTACGGAAACTAACGGTGCAGTCAAAACAGATGGTCATGAAATTACTCCGAAGCTGGCAGTGGCTATGTAACAAACTTCCTTCAGAACTAGGCTGAAGACAGCAGTTAGAGAGCGGCAGTCACTGGTTGTTCTCGCGAAAACGACACCACCCGAGGCTCAATATAACCACGACAGCAGAGGACAGGGTTGGCCCCGAAACACACGACGTACACGAACAGTAGCTAGGTACCACATGGCATTTAGATATTGTTAATGCAACTATCGTTTGATGTACTCATGAGTAGGGGATTTTGATACAATTAATTTAGGCACTTCGCAGCCAGCTTTTAAATCAGACAGTCGTGCACATACCGGGAAAACCACTAGACTGCATTTTCAGCCTGTTGGACATCGTCAGTGGTGTGCACCCATCGGATCCATCAGGATTCGAACCCATGACCACCAGCGGCTTAAATGGCCAGTCAGCAGCTTATGTCACTGGGTCGCGAGGGACAGCTTCAGACCGTCATGATTTACAAGAAACTGCGATGAAGCGCGTGCTATCCTCCACTGCCATGTAAATTACGAACGTTGCAGAGGACAGGGTTGGCCCCGAAAGACACGACATCCACTAACAGTAGCTATGTACGACATAGCACTTGGAAAATGTTAGAGCGGATATATGTTGAGGTACTCATGAGTAAGGGTTTCGATAGAATTAATTGTGGTTCTTCGCAGCTAGCTTCCAAATCAGACAGTCTCGCGCATTTCCGGAAAAGCATTAGACTGCAGTTTCAGCCTGTTGGGCATGGTCAGTAGTGCGCATCCATCGGTTATTTGACACTTATGTCAGCTGGAATCAATGCAGATATGTCTCAAAAAATCTGAACTCGTTCAATTTCTCGGGTAGGATGTTGTCGCCTTACTAGGCATTCCGTCTCCCACGGTAGAATTCGCAGAAACTGATTTTTAGCAGTTTGTTGAAATACATGATGATTTGGCAGCCTACATTGAACCATACACAGAGGCTAATTTCCAAGAGATATTGACTACTGTACACCCCCTACGGAAACAAATGCCTGCTGGTGAAGAATATCTAAATTTAGACGGCATGGAAACCACAAAAATTTCAAATGTTGATGTCAGGCATCTTATGATGCTGTGGAAGAAGGTCCAAACATGCTGAGTAGTGTGGCCTGTGATGAAGGCGCATTCTCAGTTTTGTTTGTGATAAAGAAGAGAAGCGGACAGAAATTGACCTTTTTCAAAGAAATGATTTAAGTTTGCATATTCGAACTTCGTTTTGAATTGTTATGATACAGCATGGTGTAATTGTTTGCCACTATCTAAGGGCTAATCTACTATAACTGAAATAGAATTTAAGTGAATATAAAGTTTATGGTGTGTTGCTCAGCGGGAAATTAAGGTATGCAAAGTTTTTATACAAGACCTCCATATGTCGACCACCTCTTTGTTGATTAGTTTGGTCCCGTCTCTTGCATGGTCAACTTACGGATGTTTAACTCCATGTATGTGGTGGAAGAATCCATGGCCCGCTGAGGTTTGCAGTAGCGTGATTCTTACAAATCGCTGCTCTAGTGCTGCCGTGGACTCAGGTCTTATCCTCCTCCTCGTAGCGCCCGCTGAGTGAGAGTTGATTTCACCCTTCTTCTTCCTAAATGCCAAGAGACATCCGAGTGAGTTGATTGACTCATAGCTCATATCCTGCTGCCTTTCGAAGGGTAGATTTTATTGAGGACTTTGGCTGAGGACCCAAGTCCTTGTCCTGTTCAGGTGTGAACTCCCTGGCAGTATCCTAGTCTGCAACGTTACCATGATTCACGTCAATACAAATAATCTCATGCTACGTCGGCGATTGCGCAGTGCACTAGGAAAATGATCGCCTTACCTGCTGCATACAACGGTGTGAACAAGCGAAAAGATGCTAACTCTGACGCCCCACTTTCTTTTTCTCTACACGTCCTCCTCTCTCAGTCTTTATTTTATCTAAACAACCATCCCAGTGGTTGCCCAACGCAATCGTATGTCTCCGCGGATTGCGCTCAAGATCGGGTATGGGAACGTGAGTGTATTACTGACCGGCAAAGGAGTGAGCGTCCCGAGCGACGCAGTGCACTTTTTGAGATGGAACTCAATCGCTACGACATGATATTGGCGCACTCAGTGAGACTCGTCTGGCTGATGAAGACAAACTGCCTGATGATAGTGCTGAGCACACGTTCTAATGGGCGTGAAACGCCACCACAGCACCACGGGAATATGGCGTCGGACTTACACACCATCCTACCGGCTTAATGGCCAGTTGTTGGGAGAGTCGACTGGCATTTGCTCAAGGTTGATGATACTTCGTCTACTGAGGTCAAGGTGGTAATGCAGCTCAGGGCGTAGGCGGTAGGGTTTTCAGTGCACTCGGATGGAGTTTAGAAGAAAGACTAGCAATGACTAGGCTACGGTATCGTTCCTGGACGAACAAAACGTGTCTTCCCAGGGGCGTATGATCGTACTTATTGGCGGTGGATTTGAATTCCGTAGACGATGAAAAGACTGGTCCGGTTCGATTAAATTCAGTTGCATCAGATGGGCTGTTGGATTTAAACACTGGTGGACAGCTATGCTCCTGATACTTCTTGTAGAGTCGTACAACATTAGAATCTATGTCGGTGTACATGCTTAAAGTAGGGTGCGCTTCCCATATATCAGTGGCCATTTGTTTGGGACAATGAAGATTATGGGGTTTTTGCGATTTGATTGTCCGTCAGTGTATTTCAGTGACTATTCTATTAGATTACTCACATGTTATAGCTACGACGGATTGGGATTAGAAGACGCTTTTATTCTGTATGGCAGTGATGTCAGCGACTCGAAAGGTAGACTTTTTGCCTTAGCTTGCTCAGCTCGGTCTGCATATCCGCTAGTTTACTATTCACCTCTGAAGCAATGTGGGATGTTTCGACACTACTTTACTCCACACAGCTGGGTGAATTCATCTTCTTGGACATTGCATACTTCGACACGGCGTGTTTGAATGACCATTTTCTAGTAGTGTGAGAATTCTTGGAAGCCATAAGAGCATCATTCACTTTAGCTGTGACAAGGTTGCTAAAGTAAGTTGAGGTAACTGACACTCGCAATATTTTTGGTCAGTAAAAGATAGCGGCAATGCTTGTAAGGAGATTGAACATATTTTAGAATTTCCTTTTTGGAGCTTTGGATGCAGTGAGCGTCATGTACAGTAAAGGTATCCGCATTAACCCGTGTGAGCTGGAACTAAACCAAAAGGAGAAACGGGCCATGGGTTAGCAGTAGTTTTCATTTACTGTGCACAATTGCAGGTGGTACATTAATTGACTGGCGACTTGCATAATGCGAAGAGATTCAGCCCCCACTCAAGGGCCATTGCCATGCGATTCCGTACGCAGCAATGACATAAGTACAGTGCACTCATTTTTGTAAAATCCACAATTGTCTGGTGTATTTGAGCGTAAGTAGTAGGTAATCACTGCTCTTCATGGAATGTCTCATCCTGGAACGTCGTTAACTTTACCTTTCTCACCACACCCTTTTCTTGGAAAGATGTTTGGTCAGAAAAACTAGACCACTTAATGTCAAATGCATTGAGTTGGCCAACACAACTTCGGTTCTCGTCCGCGGTAGTTGTGCATGCATTTTCAGTGATTCCATCATCATAATCATCATTATACATGTCAGCTAGAGGTGGGGAAATACCTCCGCTATTGTACCGCAATACATAAAGGAAATACATACATACATACAATACATAAGGGAAAAATAAATACGACAGTTGCATGCCAGCTGAGCTACCAGCAACGGATAGGCATCGTTCCGGTAAGCTACCAGCCAGCTACTAGGTAAAAAAGAAACGAAAAGAAATTATGTTTTACACGAAGAAATGAGATCGTAGGTGGAGGGGGAGGCTAAAAGGGATGGGGAGGGACAAAGAAACTCACAGCACGAACCCCACTGAGGTCGGCTCCTTGCCATGTCAGCAAGTGTATCCAGCCAAACGTGTTCACCGTCTTTTGGACCCCAACCAGGGAGCCGTGAAGCTCCAACAGAGGCTAGCTCCGAAGTGAGAGATTTCATTCCTCTGGACCAAGTCATCGCTTGGCCACCTCTCCTCTTCTTCCACCCACATCCCCGGTGAGCAAACAACGCACGTCGAGGGAGTCGGTGGGCTGGCATACGCAACACGTGGCCCAGCCATCGGAGCCTGGTGCGGGAAATGACGGTGCTGAGCGGTTCATTCCCTTTTCCTGTGCCGTAAACAAGGTGTCGAACACGCTCGTTACTCACGCGGTGTTCCCACCAGATGTGAGCCAAACTGCGAAGGCACCGATGGTCGAACGTAACTAGCCTCTTCATGTCCGCCGATCTTAGGGGCCAGGTTTCGCAACCGTACAGTAAGGTCGAACGTACCGCTGCATTGTACACTCTACCCATCACGGTGAGAGTAATGTCGCGCCGCCACCATAGGTGGCGAAGGTTAGCAAAAGCACTTCGAGCTTTCGCTATACGGTTCGTGATTTCGTCTTCGATCCCAAGGGCGCTGATACAACTTCCCAGGTAATTGAATTTCCGAAGGACTTCTAGCTGATCCCCACCAACGGTCAGCGCAGGAAGCCATCCGTGCCAATCTTGGAGCAACCCTTTGCACTTCGATGGTGGAAAGCAAAGCCCGAAGCGGCTGACAGCCATTGCTAATCTGTCCAGGGCGGCTTGGCACGTCTGGGAGTACGCGGACGAGGGCAATGTCGTCTGCATACTCCAAGTCAAGATGTCGTTCTCCTGGGAGTAGCTTTACACCTTCCAAGTCATGTCCTGTAAATGCAATCTCCATGACTTCGTCAATAGCGAAGTTGAAGAGGTAAAGCGACAGCGGGCATTCTTGTCTCACACTGCTGGAGATATTGAAGGGCGGCGACAGCTTGCCGTAAGCCCTCACTCTGCTCGTGCTACGCGCATATAATGCTTGGATAATATTAACATATTTCTCGGGCACACCTTTCGTTAGTAGACAATTCCAAAGGGCACATCGATCAACCGAATCGAAGGCACCTTTGATATCGAGGAACACGACAACGGTGGGCCGCCAATATGTGTGGTGGTGCTCCAACAACTGACGCAAGGTGAAGATGTGGTCGATGCAGCCACGACCACGACGACACCCGGCTTGCTCCTCACGAATCTGGCTTTCACGAGCGCCAGTCAGTCTGTGAAGAATTATGGAGGCGAGTAATTTGGAACCGATGGAGATCAGTTTCACTAGTAATTCGTGTAAAGCATCAACAAGAGCAGAGCCTCCGAATTTGAAGAAAGCTGGAGGAAGATCATCTGGTCCCGCGGCTTTGTTCAACTTCAACAGTCCGATCTCACGTTCGACTTCTGAGCGAGGGTGGATCCAAAGAGACAGTCCACGGAGCAGGGCGATCAGTGGCCAGCGAAGAAACCAACAATGCTAGCCGATTAAATTGCTTTTCAAAACGCTCAGCCCAACGCTCCAAACGTGTTGAAATATTGTGGATAGGCTGTCCACTCTCATCACAAATTGTTTCACTAACACCAGGTCTCCTGCTGCCCGTTTCCCGTACCAGACGGAATAACTTACGATAGTTGCCAAGGGCAGCGGTCACTTCCATCTCTGACGCACGATGAGACCACCAAGATTCGCGGTCTCTCTTCAGGCTAGCACGGAGTTTTGCCCGGAGCTCTTTGCGAGTTTCATTGTGTTCGCTTCCAGCCGGGATATACCGGCGAGCGTCGATAAGTTCCAGAGACTGCGAAGAGACCCAATGTCCATGTTGGCTTTTATACATACCACATGAGGATTTGCCTGCTACTAGTAAGGTCTGGTGAACATGTGACCAGTGACCATTAATTGTCTCCAGTGAGCGATTACTCAACTCGCATGTCAGCGTACTTCGATACGTATTCAGAACAGCTGGCTTTGTCAGTTGGCCGGTGTCAGTGTACTCACAACATCGTCTTGGGCTTCCGCCAGAGCGCATCCGCAGGTCAGCACATACAAGTGCATGGTCGGTGTCCACACATGTCCTCCAAATCGAGTGACAAGTCTGGATGCAGCTTCTCCAGCGGTAACTGATAGCAATGTGATCGATCTGCGTCCAAGGCTGGTGGGCGCCAAGTCACCCTTCGGCGGGTGCTGTGTCGGAAATTAGTGCTCGCAAGAAATAAGCGAGCATGTTCACACAAATGAAGTAACCGCTCACCGTTATCATTACGAGAGCCAACACCATGTTGACCGCCCAGATGCATTTCATCAGTGGACAACATTCCAACTTGTGCGTTCATATCTGCCGCCAGCACAACAGTGTCCGTGCTTCTTCTGTGGCGTAGGAGCTGGGTCAGTTGGCGGTAGAAGTCGTTCTTTACCGAATCATCGCTACAGTTTGTGGGCGCGTAGGCAGCGATGACACCTATTAGTCCCGCGCGATTTCGAAGCTCTGAACGAGCCAACCAATCGGACCGCACACATCCGGCTACTGATTGGAATCCAATCAACCAGAGCAGCTTCAGTCCGGGGACTCAGGACAAAGCCAACACCAGCTTGGCCGGTGCTCGAAGCTGCATCGTCACCGGATAAACGCAATGAGAAAATACCGCTTGCGTTACCTGATGGGGATCGCAGAGTGAGCACAGAGCTTCAGTCTTGCAGGCGAGTCTCTGATAAGCAGCAGATATTGATTGAGAGGATCTCTAATGTTCGGGCAAGTGTTGCCTGTTGACCGATTTGTAGCAATGTGCGTACATTGAGACATGCCAATCTGAAGGATGATCGAGGGCTCCAAATGGAAGCGGATGAATTGGAATGGACCGCTTGGTTGGACATGGGCTTGTCGACAGGAGAGGAGTGACGCTCCGCGTTAGCATGTTAGTCGAAATTAGAGGGTAAATGCGTAGCAATGCATGTTGGGGGAGGGCCAACAATCGGGGGTTGAAAATTGGGTGGATATAAGTGAAGTTGGAAGGGGACGGTAAGAGTGAAAAAGCGTAAGAGGGGGAATAAGAAGACGGGAAGGCTTGAGCAGTAGCATCCAAACCCCTATCCACCCTGCTCGATGCAACAGATAGGGCACCGTTGATTATGCTCTGCGGTGGCCAGAGCATCAAGAAATTGTTTGAGGTAAGATTCATAGTATTGCGTGGGCAGGATACTGTCAGGTTGCCCAGGCCTAGACAGGAGAACGATTAGGGTTCTCAACCAAAGCCCTTTGGTTCAAAAACCTGACCGCAAGACAGCGGGTTTGGCGGTGGGCTACAAGGAGTCCGTTTTAATGAATAAGGTGCCACCCTCATTCCAACCCCCAACGTGGAGGACCAGGAGGCTGAGTTTGTCTGGCCTCTAACCATTGACCAATCTGGTATGAGTGGCTCTGAAGGTGCAAAAGCACCACCCAGCATAGCCCAATGGATCGCTGAGGCACACAAACCATCGCACCACGATAAGGTCCAGCCTCATTCCACGACATGGACAACACACAATTCCCTATCTAACGACCTTTTTAATACGTTGTCCGCCACTCTAGGGAGTACTGCAGCTGCCATTGTGGTTGACGTCAGTGAGGTTCTTGAGGGTGGCAACGCAGACACAGACCGTGCGTGCGCGGAGTATGTGATTCTATCTGAGTGTTGAGCCCCTGTGGTCAACAACGGGGACATCCACTTGATCTACCGCTCCGCTGAAGCAATGGCCAACTGGTGGAAGGGGCTGGTGGCCATATGTACACCTGAATGGACGCAAGCAAAAGCCATCAGCGTCTTTCATCACACGTAAGAGTGGCCGCGTACCGTGGAAACAGATGAGAACTTCAGTGGGCACGATGCGAACGGTGCATTAAGGCATGGTGTGATGGTTGAATTTGGCTGCACAGCTGAAGACACGTGTGAACTGACGGCGAAATAGACATGACGCCCGAAGTGCCGTGGTCACACTCCATGGTGTTGGGTAAGGTATGCAGGACCAGTAAATACTAGTCGAAGACGGTGCGCGTACTCGAGCGTGGATATCAGAAGACAATTGAAGTTGGACATAGCAGACTATATTCGATGGGCTACAAAAGACGTGGACGGATGAAGAGAGACAGAAGGAAACGTTACCGCGACAACTTACGGAACAGAGAGTGTCGAGCCGGATGTAAGGAAGATTATAACAAGAAAGGATGATGTACAATTGGTCAGCAATGAATTTGTACATTAAAAGATAGTAGGTATCTTTTTGGGTGTTACAGAGCTCCGTCCCTAGGAGGCTGAGTATAGGAAGTCTTCGAGAATGACAGACGAATCGGGGCTCGTAGGGCAAAATCGTGCCGGCTCAGAACGCGTGAGCGCTCGTATCAAATTGCGGTTCACTGTAAATCGGAGTCCGCTGTGCCGTTTGTTATTTATTATTATTGATTGATTGCAGGGCACGGTGCATTTCTGCGAGCCGCTGCAGCGAGCTTATCGGACTTCAAAAAACTGACTAGCGCAGAAGGAAGGTCAACAGGACTTCAACCTCCGCTGCTGCCAAACAGTGCGCTTGGGAGTGGTCTCTCTCCGCCCCTCGCCATAACGACCCCCGTCCCACGAAGAAACGACCCGCGTTCGCATCCGGATCCTCGAAACCGTTGCTCGTGAGGGCCAATCGATCGGAGGGCAGAGTTGGGGCATGTAGAGAGAAAACAGAAAGACACGCACAGAACACACTAAACAGAACGAATGAATGACAGGTGCAAAAAGGATTAAACTTTTTTCGATTTTTGAATTTTATTGTTTTTCGAAGTTTTTGATATTTTTTGTTTTTCAAAACGTTAATGGACCAAAAGTGGGACAAATATACACAATATTTACGACGTTAAACGTATTTACACTGTACATAATAGGAAAAGCGAACGGGCTTACGAACCTCCAGACCACTGCGGTTGGTTGTGGTAGGTGATAGCTTGCAGTAGACGATGATGACAGAATGACCCTGGCATGTGAACCTAAATCGATACTCGCTACAGGACTGCTACGTGTTTGTAACGTGGCGCAATTACTCGTTGCGTCGCACAAGGCGTTCTAAGTAGCTATAGGCTCAGTAGCTTCGTCGATGAAAGCTGATTTGAGGCGATCGGTGGTTACAACTTCGTGTCGGCCACCGCGGGCAATAGTGTATGTCTTATTGATACGACTGGAAAGACCGTCGAACACTATCTGCGCGGTGAAGGACATGTGAACACGTAGCTTCTCGAGCGCGTACACTGGTGTCTTCTGCGATCGAGGAGCGAGTGGACGTAGCTCACGCATCTGGTGAGCCAATCAGTCGGTATAACCTTAGTAGTCAAAGCAGGAAGTTGACGAGGCTGGTGCTACCAGTTATCCAGGCAAACGCAGTGTGCAGTCGCAGAATAAGTGCGTTGGCCTTGCGTCGTAGTCGCTCTTGACCGTGTTTCTTAAGCCTAGGACGACGTGCCATGGAGGATGTGCGCGCGCATGTAGCGCTGCCTTCAACTGGCGGTGAAAACACTCCACAACGCCATTAGCGACCGGATGATACGCCGTCGTCTGGTCGTGGCGACAGCCTAAATCCTTAAGCAACGTGGCAAAAGTGGACGAAAATTTGTGATCCTCGATAGGTAAACCCGATGATGGAACAGCCGTACTGAGCTACGCAGCGCTCTAAAAATGCCTTTGCTACTGTTTGCGAAGAGCAGTTCGGAATCCGAATAGTCTCTGGTCATCTGGTGAATCGGCCGATTCAAGTCACCAGGTATACCGAACCTTTCGAAGACGACAGAGGGCCTACGAGGTCAACGTGCACGTGGTGAACTCGTGCGTCTGGCGTCGCGAAGGTTCCTAATAGGCTTTTAGTGTGTATTCCGCGTTGACGCGCAAGGCAAGCAGCTGCCCTAGTACGAAAGTCACGATTGACATTGCACTAGACGAACCGTGCGGTTACGACGCACGAACGCCAGAGTGAGACAGGCCGTGCAACGTGTCGAACACGGTTTGTTGAAACACGCGTAGGACAACTGCGCGCGGCGTGCCCAGATGTAAATCGCCAGGTATGGTTCCGTCCGATGACGTCAGTGGAACGGGTCATACGTCCAGTGAGGGATACCTGCGTAGTATATCAACGTCAGAATCATTGAGCTACACTGCGGCCATGGCTGCCGAATCGATAGCGGTGCCGCGGTCAGCAGAGATCGCTTGAATTCAGGAAAGTGCGTAGGCGGCGGCGTTGTGAACACCGGAGACATGTTGTATATCGTTCGTAGACTGAGCGATGTAGTCTAGGTGGTGCGACTCTCTAGGAGAGTATCGGTCGGTTGTCGAGCCGGGCAGGTAGGTCATCGGTTTCTGGTCGGTGAAGACGGTGAAAGTGCGGCCTTCTAAGACATGTCAAAAATGACCTATGCCTAAGTAGATGGCTAAAGTTCACTACCGAAAGTACTGTAACGAGTCGGCAAGTTGCAAGCATTTGGAGGAGAACGCCAGCGGTTGCCAAGCGTCACCTACTCGTTGCCGCAAAACAGTGCCGACTGCGACATCTGAGGCGTCGGTATTGAGGGACAGTGGGACTGCCGGCTCGTGATGCGCTGTAGCAGCTATGTTGGCGATAGCCTCTTCCAGCGACTTAAAAGCAACGCGTGTTGCGGCAGGAAATTCGAATTTCTGGAGTTTCCCTCGAAGCAGGTCGGTGAGATGTTGCATCAGCGACGCGCAGTTTGTTAAACGTTAACCGGCCCATCACAACGCCTAAGCTGTTTGAAAGAATGAGGCTCAAGGTAGTAGATGATGACTTAGTGTTTATCCTGCAGTGGCACGACGCCATCCATCAACAATAAGGTGCTCCACACGAACACCGTAAGCACAAGCGGCATCAAAAGCACAAGACATCACTGCATGAAGATATAGATTAAACAGGGCAGGAGCTAAGACACAGCCTTGCTTTATACATACATATATATATATATGTGTGTTTGTGTTTGCGACAGTATGTATAGGGGTGGAGCAATCGAAAACCATGGGGCCCAAAAGTACAGTTGTCGTAAAAAGAAAGCCGGCCGGTAGCCTTAGGGATCGCAAGCGTGCCTTGTAATCCGAAGGGGCGGATTCGAGCCAGTCTAGGGACAGAGCGACCCTCGCAGTATCCTTAGCTCAAGTGAGAGTGGTGGTGCTTACGCGAAGCGTCGGTACCGGATACCGGCGTACTGATGATTCTTTTTTTACTGCCTGGTTGTCCAAGTGGAGGTAAGATGTTGCTCCCGGAGGATACCATCGTTCATTTGGTTTTAGAGAGCAAGGGCGTTGGAAGTCACTATGAGGCTGCTTTCCACAAGGGACCACAACGGTCGCAGCGAAATCAACAAGACCCTTGCTTACCAATCAATTAGGAGTCCAGCGATTTTTGAAACATCCCTCGGATTGTGCAGTAACGACCGACTCAGGTAGGCTGTTTCAGTCGTTCACTATACGAGTGGACAAAGTGACATCAGAGCGGACACGGAGCCTCGTCGGTTTAAACAATTTCCAATGGTGACACCTAGTAGCACAATCGGCGTAGAGCTGAAAGAACTTCTGTAGCTGACCATGCAAAAATCGTAAAATACCTCTGAGGTAAATCAGGTTGCCACGAAGCCGGTGATAGCTTAAGAAAAGAAGATTCATCTGTCGAAGTCGATAAGAGTAAGAAAGACTCCTGAGCACCGAGATGAACGTCGATGCACGCCGTTGAACTTTCTCAAATCTGACGCACTCGGCTTTTGTAAGAGGGAATGCCGCTGGTAGCCTGTGTTCAAGGATTGGGCGCACATGGGATACATACAGTTATCTGACCATTTCGGGTGTCATTTGGGAAAAAGATCTCCTCATAGCATAGAACATCCTATTGGCAGTCGCGACCTTCTTCAGGGTGTCCTGGGCTGTGCTTAGATCCGGAAATATTATTACGCCGAGGTCCTACTCACAGGAGGTGTTCTTAAGCAGGAAACGGCCAAGATGATAGGTGCCAAGTGGAGCAGAGGTGACGATGGGGAGTACGGAACACTTGTCCCGATTAATGGGTAATGACCACTTCACCGACCAGCAGATCTACCGTCACCTGCAACTGTGCAGTGGTTTCAGCGCCATAATTTGAGATCAGAGTAGATTAAACAGTCTGTATGAAGCTCCGATGGGTGATCATTGATGTAGACGTTAAAAAGCTCAAGACTAAAGACAGAACTCTGTGGAACCCTACTAGTAATGGAAACAGGTGCGGAAAAGGATTGATTTACTTACACTTGCATGTTACGCCTGAACACGAAGTCATGGACCCAAGAAAGTATCCCCCAAAGACACCAATACAACGGAGTTTATAAAGAAGCCTTTCGTGGAGAGGTTTGTCGGAAGCCGAGTCGAAATCAATGATGACGTCCAGACGGTTTCTATCATCTAACGAGGGTGCCCATTTCTCCCGGGCCACAAAGTTAGAGGTGTACGAACGTGATTTTCGGAAATCATGGTGAGCGGAGAACAATATATTCAGCTTCTCAAGATGCAGTTGTAAGGCTCGTTTGGTGATTCATTCCATAGTTTTACAAAATACTGAGGTTAAACAGTTTGGTTGGTATTTTCCAGGGTCGTAAGGATTCCCTCTTTTGTAGACAGGTTTGACAACGCTCATTTTCCAAACAAGCGGTAGAGGGCCAGCAGCAAGGGAACGCTGAGAAACTTAGTAAATAGGCGCCAAATGTACTCGGCCACTGTTCTGAGAAACAATGGGTGTAGCCCATCAGGCCCTGGTTTAGAGTTAGGGTTTAATTTAAGGAGCCCTTGCTCGACCTATTTAGTACGGAGTTCCAAGTGCTCTAAGACAGAGTGAGATGAAGTTGCAGTGTGTAAACGGTGCCACGAAGGAAAAAACGGAGGAGTACTGCGAGGTGTGGAGACTGGCTTTTCATTATCTTCGTGAAGGATAGCATCGTCTTCACAGGAGTACAAGGCGTAGTTCATTTCAGGTATGAGAAAAGAACTTCGGGTTGGCTAGGAACTCTCCAGCCAAGCGAAGTTTATAGGTGTGTCTTTTCTCCCGTTTCAGCGTGGTGCACCTAGTTCTGGCCTTTTTGAAGTTGGAATAATCGGACAATAACTTGGAAGACTTGAACCTATCTCGCAACATGCGTCGTCTGTTCATGGGGGATCTAAAAGCACGATCAATCCAAGGGACTCGTGGAAAAGTTTCTCACCCTAGAAACCGGAACAACCTGCTCAATAACTGTTACTATGTTGGAGTACAAAAACTCCAAGCATTATCCAGATCCAAATGAACCGAGAGATTAAAGTCCAATTTACTTGCAGCGTTCGGCAACCGGTGTGGAGCAGCACGACAAAAAAACCGCCAGTGAAAACATTGGCCCTGAATGGAGAGCCCTCGAGTCCAATGGAAGGAGATAATACCCCTAGCATTTAGCTGAATAACCTACCTGCAAGGCAGCGATGCGAATTCAGGGAGTCGCCCCCATTGGAAGCCGGTGATTGATTGATAAGTTCATACGGTTATCAAACAGGTACCCAATCCTCCCCACGATGTCAGCAACACGTCGCTGGAATAAAATCCTCCACAAGAGTGAAGCAAGGGGTAGACTCCAACAACATATCCAACTATATCAGGAAAATTTGGAAAAACAGTGCGTCAGCTGTACGCCGTATCGGCATTTCGCTGCCGTGCAAAACCAGCGGTCGCACGCGGACTGATTATACCACAAGGATAACCATCCCTACGCGGATTCGAACCAGCGCCGCAAGATTAGGAGACAAGCTCGTTACCTCTAGGCTACAGGCCGAATGATTCTTATCTGTGCCCATTTTGATAAGAATCATTTCGAGCCGGCCGGTGGCCGAGTGGTCTGCATACCTAGCTTGCAAGCATAAGGTTACCGGTTCGAATCCGCGTAGGGGCGGGCGTCCTCGCGGTATACTCAGCCCACGCGCGACTGGTGGTGATCGCGCGGCAACGAAGCCCAGTTACGGCGTACAGCTGACACGTTATTATTTATTATTATTTGTGCCCATTTTAAAGTCTTCTTTGGTGAGGTAAAAGGAATATGTCCCAGTTATGTACCATCTGGGTCGAAAAAGTTTCGTCCTGAGGATCGATCTGAACCGCTGCTGAGTACGCTTTAGATGATTTGCAACAGGAGCTATAACGTGATTCGTTCGTCACTGAGGCCTTCTACAGTAGTCTAGAGATATCTCAGGCTTGTCTGGGTTCGCTGTCAACGGTTGCTTACATTGTAGAAACCGATATGGAGAGAACCATTGGAAAACATGTATGGTGAGAAGCACACATGATAGTGTCGGGAATGAAATAGGAAAGTGGAGAGAGTCGAAAAAGCATACATCAAAGTGAATTCCATCAACCCATTACATTTCGGTGCTATGAGAACTAGCGAGCCTGTTGTACTATGCATCCGGTAGGGGATTTCGAGTCCAGTGCAACTTCCTCATAAGGTCGTAATGGAAGTGAGGAACAAAATGTAAAACAAATACCTCGCAAGCGGTTGGATAGTTTCACTGAAACTGTTAAGTAAACTAGGGCGCTGGATGGAAAATATGCCAGGCTACTTCGTGCCATTTGCACAGCTGCCCATGGAGGACCGAGTCCGAGGTTAGTGAGTGGCGCAATAAGGAACAGACGGCTGCTCTAGTAACATTGAAAACGAAATAGGAAGGCAAATAAAAGTGGAAACAAGATTAGTCTTTCAGGCGAGCATCGGCGATCTCTTATCTGTTGGATTGCTAGACATTCTGACTCGCTACATTTCGGAGATCTCTGGAGACGGACTGCAGTAGTAGTCCAAAAGTCTGCGGTTATGCAAGCTGTCAATTAACTTTTAAAATAGGTGAACGTTAAACCACCGGATTTATGCATGTAAATTTGGTGTACTAAGCAACATTGTTTTGCATTTCTTATGGACTCGCTGATATGCAAATATACATATTTCGCTTGAATCTCTATCGCCATTTTAACCTAATCACAAAGGCGACATCCAGCCAGGTGAAGCTCCAAGGACGATAAAGGCCTTCATCTAACGAGCGTCCTGTATGTTGCACAAAACCAAGTTCAAATGAGACAGGAACAATAGAAGAACCGCGCGAATGTTCTATTTGAAGAGCATCGCTGGTCTAGGATTGATTTGTGCGAATCTATTTGACTGTCAAATAGGCACGCGTGCATCACACCACGGTCAACTAATCAATGCCCACATGCACTGCACTAAGTGTCCGTACTGCGCCGGTCAGGTGAAGTAAGAACGAAACGTAATGGAAGGATGGGAAAGGAAACTAAACTAAAAATAGCTACATAATGTAAGAACTACAGATCGTAGGTCACCAGATCAGCATGATAAATTGTAATAAAGGCTAAACAACGAAAAGAAAGGTTTGTAGCTGCAAACTAAGAGTATCTAGTCGATGCTGGAACTCTCTTATCGTGGGTACCAATACGTCTTCAGGCAGGGCATTCCAAGCGGTAATAACTCTATGTGATGCCCGACTGTCAGAAAAAACCGGTCAGATCAAGGCTTGTGCAACTTCTTTGGGTGACCACGTAGGGTAGGCAATCTCGCTGAGTGAAAAAAGGAGATAAATCAGTGCCAAGTTGACCCGTCAAGATGCGATAGGTGAGAATCTTGTTTTCACGATGCCATCGATAGCGTCGCGGAAAACGCCCAATATAAGCAGTCCAACGGGACAAGACATGCGTCTTAACCCATACGCCATCTTAGAGCCGCCCCACTGCCATCTTGTCTCAGATTAAGCTTGCAAGTGGTAACCCAAGTGGGACTTGACGAATGCTTTAGACAGCCTAACAAACATTTCACTAGTAAGAGTTCCGAATGTTTGGCGGATCGTCCACAGCATTAAGAATCTTTGCTGGCGCATTTTGTCCAGTTCTCACTAGGCTTGAAATTTGATGACAGCGTAACTCCCAAGTCAGTCTCCTCGGTAACACGCAGCACTACGTCTCGGTCTAAAATTAACTCGAAAGTAGACTTCCATTCCCAATGCGCAAAGTCGAATATTCAGAGAGATAAATTGGTGGTTAACAAGAAGCGGAGCAGTCACAGAGCTTGTCAAGTGTATGCTGTAGGTTTTGGGAGCCCTCTGATTTATCGATAATACCCCAGGACTTCAGACCGTCTTCAAACATCAGAAACAGTACACCCAGCTTCTCAGATAAGTCGTTTGTAAATAAAGTGACGACAATGGATTCAAGACGGACCAATGTGGTACATAACTGAGAACAGACTGATGGAAGGATAGATTCAAACCCATTCGCAAAATCCCCCTGTCCTTTAAAAATGCCATAATCCAACGCAGAGTAAGCCCAGCGATGCCATATGGCTGCAGTTTAGACCAAAGACGGAAGTGTGGGGACATATCGAATGCCTTTGCAAAGTCAATGAACGACACGGCAACCGCTTGACCCAGTTCTACCGCATCGACACCGTGTTGAAACGGCCTGGGTAGGTCAAGCCTCATCAAGTGGTCACTTGAAACCCGAGTTTTAAATGTATTTCTTACTAGTGTCTTCAATAATCTGACCAAAATGCTCGTTTAGCCGCCTAGTCTATAGTTTCGAGACGTGCTAACCACCATTCTTGAATACGAGGCAGACAACTGCATCCTCCCATAGGAAATAGAAAAGCAGCTATGAAGTGACTGCTCCAACAGGCGTGAACTTCAAGTTTGGACCGGAAAGATAGGATTATCTCGTAAATGTTACTTCTGAATATTGTTGAACAGAGAATTGATAGGTCGGCTTGAGATTCTGTTAAGCCCAAAACGAAAATCGCATCACACTGGAAAACCTAATACTGCCCACATTTCCTGCACCACAGTCCCTTCCAGGCCGGTTTTATATGAAGAGTGGACGGTAAAGTAATAAAACGAGGAGGAACGTTAATTGAATAATGGAAATAAGGCATGAGAAGAACTGAAAAAATGAGCAGAAGGCTACAGCTACAAGTAGGTTAGGAAAAAGGGTGCTCGAAACCCTCAACCATAGATTCCCTAACGAGGCACTCCGGAAGCGAGTTCCAACGTCCAATAACTCGGCGCGACAAAATGGTTTCCGTCATAACCCGGTAGGAAAGCAGTTGGTGCAGTTACAACGGGTAATCGCGGAGACTAGGCAGCTTAGGGAGGCTAACTAGTCAGGATAAGTCTGGGTAGATCTTACTCGTCAGGATACGGTAAGTGAGCACTAAGTCCCCTCTAATGCTCCGGTAGTGTATTGAGAACGTCCCCAAGCCAAGCAAAGTGGCAGGATATTTTACCGCCGTAAACCCCGCACTAATCTTATCTATTGAACATCCGTCGTTTCGGTGCGAGAAATCTAGTCTGTGAGACAACTATCCATATGTTACTGTTTGCTGACGACTGTGCGTTGTTTTCACACAGCGCGGATGAGTTGCAGCACATGACTAGTGCTCTGGCTTCGACAGCGGCCAAATTCGGGCTCACCATCAACACAAGCAAAACTGCCTGTCTCTTTCAGCCTTCACTGGAGGTGCAATCTTCAATATTGCCGCAAATCAGCATTGGTGCTGAAGTATTGGAAACCACCTCCCGCTTCTGCTACCTTGGGAGTGTGATGTCGACTGACCAGCAGCTACACGTTGAGTTGCGTATTCGCGTGTCAAAGGCAGCAGCGGCATTCGGGAAGCTTGAGTACCGAGTGTGGAACAACCATCAGCTTACCATTGGCACAAAGCTGATGGTGTACAAATCCATGGTGCTGTCCGTTCTTCTATACGGCAGTGAAACGTGGACGATGTACCGGCGGGATGTGCGATATCTCGAGCGGTTCCATCAGCAGTGTCTGCGAGGGATTTTGCGCATCGGCTGGGGCGACAGTTGCAGACACGGAAGTCTTGCGCCGAAGTAGGATGTATGCAGTGGACTGCATACTTTTATTGAGACACCTGACGCGGATCGGTCATGTGAGCCGTATGGATTCGACGCGGATACCGAAACAAGTATTATATGGTCAGCTGAGTATTGGGAAGCGGCACGTGGGGAAACCAAAGTTACGATACCAGGACATGATCAAAGTGAGCCTCACACGTTCTAATCTTGATTGCAGATCATAGGGATTGAAGGCGGTTGATCGGCGTGCATGGCGCGATCTGATCATGAAGGCAGTTGCCGATGTGCAGGAGAAAGCCCTCATGCATGCAGAGAAGAAGCGGCAAACACCGATGGGTTGTTCTCTATCGACATCAAGCGCATGGTGCTGTAGAACATGCGGTCGCGAGTGAATTAATCAAGCAGGCTTAGGGAGCCATGAGCGAGGCCACTCGGGACTACTACCGAAGCGCCGACGGGTTCTGCAGAGAACGTAGGCAGAAGCGGCGCAGCGTTTGTAGGTACGCTGCATTCGATTTATTAACCGCGTGCTTGCATACTGTCTTTTTATTTCAGGTGGTGGGTTTACAATTTTGCCTAAATGCTTTTCTTTCTCATATAAATGTCCACCTCTACTCTATTCCATTAACTTGCACACCTCGCTTAAGCCAACTGTATTCGATTTCCGTAGCATTTTTGTATTCGTGGCATTCCGTAAAGTATACCTTCTGACCTCATGAACTTATCAAGGATTCGTTTGGAAACAACTTATTTCATATGCTCATTAACTTAAGGTTTATGTCACCGTTTCCTTATGCATTAATCGAGTTATTTTCTTTGTCTCTCTCTCTCTCCCTCTCTCTCAAATGATTGGCTGTTGTTTGATATCTCCGGTGTGGCAGCGCTTGATGTGCATGTTCACAAGGTGCCTACCTGTCTATTACCCACTACCTCGTCCATACTGGCTCCAGGAGACAGTTGGTCGTTGCTGGAGGGGACGAGGTGTACGGTCCTTGTGGCCGTGCTAGGCTCGAAGAGTGGTTCCATGCACTCAGTGTGGAGCGGACTACGGTCCAGCCACCGCCTTGTGTGCGCTTGATTCCTAAATACAGTGTACTTGTGTTTGCCTATGAATGAGTGTGGGCCAGCTCCGTTGATAAAACGTGGCTCTCATCCGCATGTCTCTCGGTCTTATTCCTTCGGGTTTAGACTGGATATGGGGTGTGTGGTTGAAGCTGTGGGTGGTGCAGCGCACGTCACCCATGGTCCCTCTGTAGGCGCAGGCGTCCCCTGGCTGGCCGCAGTGACAGGCAAATCCGAAACCGGACGCCGCCAACCATATATGCATGAGGTGTGCCCCATGCCGAGGCTGATGTTGCATTCATGATGCTTCTTCACCGTAGTTGGGCTAAATCAAATTACACATAAACTAGGTCTCCTTTTAAGCTGGATAAATTTCATTCCACTTCATTTGATTTGTTCTGCCAACGGGAATAATCTTCTATTAAATTGCCATGTTGCTTACGGAAATTGTGCTCATCTTCGTTAACTTTATTCCGTTTGTAACATTTTCTGAGTCACTTCTGGACATTTTTTACTTATCGCGCATTTTTTGCTAACAAACATACTTCAAATGCTAATTAAGGGAAGACTTATGTCTGCAAAGCCGTATTCTTTAACAGATATATTTTATTTGATAATGCCATTTCAACTGATTGGCTGTTGTTTGACATCCCCGTTGTGGCTGCGCTTGATGTGCATGTTGACAAGGTGTCTACCTGTCTATTACCCACTACCTCGTCCATACTGTCCCTAGGAGATAGATGGACGTTGCTGGAGGTGAGGGAGTGCACGGTCCTTGCGGTCGTGCTAGGCTCGAAGAGTGGTTGCATATATATATATATATATATATATATATATATATATATATATATATATATATATATATATGGGACCAATCTTCCAGCCTACCACGAACATAAGGCCCGGGCACCACGTCCACTCCAGCAATGACCAATCGTCTACAAGAGACAGTATGGACGAGGTTGTGGGTAATAGACAGGCAGGCGCCTTGTCAACACGCAAATCAAGCGCAGACACACTTGAAATGACACTATCTAAAAAAGCATTTCAGTTAAAGAATAAGGCTATGCAGACCAAACTCTTACCTAAACTAGCATATCAAGTAAGTTGGATAGCAACGAATCCGCGAAAAAGTACAAAATGTCCAGAAATTACGCAAAACATGCTACAAACGCAATAAAGTTAACGTAGATAACAATCATTAGCGTAATCAAGGTGGACAGTTATCATCAACAAAGACAACAACAGCAGAAGTGTATCAACCACTTAAAACTGATGCTTCGCTGCCGTACAACCATGAAGACCTGTGAAATAAAGAATAAGAAGAGGGAGAGAAAGGGGACTTACCTGAAAACCTTAATGTCCTAAGCAAACATTCAGGGTCAAGACGCCTACACCTGGTGCAAACAACATATCGTCACAAACAGCTGGCTATTGTGCAAAGATAAGGCGGCATCGGCGAGACAGCTTCCTTGCGGCTTTCACTGCCACGCGTCATAATCAGCCATTACTCCGCAGATAACTCAGCACCAAACACACTTTAAACAGGCAATCCGATTAGGAGACGGCAGCAGACGAGCCACTGGTGTCTACTGCGAGTCATGTCTTGTAAAGTCTCGAGCCAAGCTCAAGGCGAGTCACGTGGACTCCAGCCCGGAAGGCGAGACGGACCAACGGTACCCAGTTTGGTCGTCAGTGTCTTCATTTCCCGCTCCCAAGTCAACTTTTGTCCACCTCGAGCCTTGCGGCACCCTACACCTGGTACACTAAACAAGGCCCTCCTAGGTAAGCGGTGACCAGGCATACGTAGCACGTGCCCGCGCCAACGCAACTTATTCAATGCTATCTGTTGTACTAAGGAGCGAGCATGATCATCACCACCTAGTACTCGCCTACGCACATCATCATTGCGGACACGCTGGTGCCATCCGACTCCAGCAATGCTTCGCAGACAACGATGATCAAAGACTCGAAGGCGCCTCAGCTCTTCAGACCGAAGGGGCCAAGTCTCACTACCATACAGCAGAACGGCCCTCACTGTGGCTTTGTATACCCGGTCTTTCAGACGGAGAGAAACTCCCTTCTGTCGCCAAAGATGACGCAGGTTCAAGAATGTAGCTCTGGCTTTTGCAACGCGTGAACTGACTTCAGTTTCTATGCGGCCATCATTGCTGACGCATCTGCCAAGATAAGTGAAGTGATCAACCACCTCGAGTTCCTCGTTAGCAAGGATCAAGGGGTCATCAAGTGGCTGGTGGTGCTGCAGCAATACTTTGCACTTTGAAGGTGCGAAGTGCATACCAAATAATGGAACCACTCTGGACAGGCTATTCAGGGTTGATTGGGCCGCCCCAACATCATCGAAAAGCAAGACGATATCGTCCGCATAATCTAGATCAACTAACCCTTCACCAGGCAGCACTTCAACACCTACATCGTGAGATTCCGCAAGGGAACACTCCATGATAGAATCCACGACGAAATTGAACAAAAATGGGGAAATCAGACAACCCTGACGAACGCCACTTGTGTTCGGAAAGCTATCCGATAGGCCACCGTAGGCCATGACGCGGGCTGTAGTGTCCGAGTGTAGTGCATGAAGAATGTTCACATATTTCGGGGGAACACCTTTCCGCGCAAGTATTTCCAACAGAATGCATCGATCGACTGAATCGAACGCAATTTTGAAATCGAGGAACACAGCTATTGTCGGTCTGCATGGCGCTGCTTTAGCACCTGACGCAAAGTGAATATATGGTCTATACAGCGACGTCTTGGGCGGAAAGCGGTCTGCTCTTCCCTAATCCGAGATTCCCGTTCCGCCGTGAGGCGACGAACGAGAATCGAGGCCAATACCTTTGTCAGAACTGGCGTTAGGCTAATACCCCTGTGGTTAGAACAGTCTGTGCGACTGCCCTTCTTGTATATTGCTACTATAATCGATTCGCTCCAATTAGCCGGGACACTCTTCCTTCCAGATACATTCGAATAAGGAGGTCATTGCTTTACAGAGGACCGCGCCTCCATCCTTAAATAGTGCAGGTGGAAGGGAATACGGGCCAACGGCACGAAAACGATTAAGGGCTGTGATCGTGTTTCGGACCTCGGCCTCTGACGGAGGCTGTAGGCTAACCGTCCATGGCTCGTCCTGCATCACATGAGTAGGAAGAGGTCCGGGAGCAGGAGGCCAGCTGAACTGGTCTTGAAAGTGTTCCGCCCGAAGAGCCATACGGCGTTCCTTATTGTGTCTCAGTGCACCCGCGCTGTCTCTGATTATCTCACTGACGCCTGGTTTCCTGGGACCAGTGGTGCGGATCAGCTGGAAGAGCTTGCGGTAATTGCCTACTGATCCTGCCTCCTCCATTTCTTGAGCCCCACGGGTCCACCAGGCATCCATGTTAGCACGCAGCCTCTGCTTTAGTTCACGCCTAATAGCCCGTCTGGTCACATTGTGTTCAGAGCCAGCCGGGAGGTGTCTTCTAGATTCCAACAGGTTCAACGACCTCTCGGATATCCAGTGAATAATGCGGTGACGATGGATAGTGCCACAAGCAGATGCTCCTGCCTCGTGCATGGAAAACGAGATCCTATTCTAATGAAGCTCAGTGTCATTAGGACAAGACAGCGAAAGTTTGGTATGCAGTGCATCTTGATAGGCCTGCCTGACCGGTGACTGAGACAATGTCTCAGTTGCCAATGGTAGGGCACGCTTGGTGCGCCTCTCGGTAAAGTTCACGGAGAAACGACAGCATACCAAGGCATGATCAGAGTCGACACAGGTACTCCAGTACGAGCGGCAATCCAGGATGGAACCACGCCATCTGTAGCTTGTGGCAATGTGGTCAATTTGGGTCCAGCGATGGCCAGCTACAGGAGGACCCAAAGTGGCACTTCGGCGCCCACTGTGTCTAAAAGCAGTGCTACTAAGAAACAACTGGTGCTCCGCACACAGGTGCACTAAGCACTCACCGTTGTCAGTCCGTTCAGAGTTAAACCCACAATTACCACCCGCCTGAGCTTCTGAAGAGCTCAGACGCCCTACTTGCGCGTTCACATCCCCTGCAAGTACTATAATATCTGAACTAATGGCACTGCGTAATAGCGCATTCAGTTCCTGATAGAATGTGTCCCTGACAGCATTTGAACCGCAGTCGGTGGGAGCATAAACGGAAATCACAAACAAACAGCGTTTTGTACGACATCGTGAACCAACCTTAGACGATGTCGTCAAACGGGCTGCACATAAACGGCTGTTCACCGGAATCCAAACAACCAACGATGGCTCAGTCTTGGAGCTTAGAATGATACCTACACCAGCTTGACCCGTGAGTGCTGTATCGGAGTCTCCGGATGCGTGCAACCAATAACGAGAGGATAAGCCGGGTGCAGTTAATTCAACAATCCCATAAGGGTCATTGATCCTAGTTTCGGACACACAACACACATTAATACCCAGTGTGTCCAAGCTGCGTGCGAATGCAGCCTGTTGATCTGTTTGTCTTAGAGTGTGAACGCTGAATGTCGCCATGGAAAAGGGATATCATGGCCTTATAAGGGACGCTTGCCGATAGGCGTCCGATAGGTGCTCTGGGATGGTGACTGCAAGTGGTTCTACTCAAGTGGCACTTCGATTGCTGTCAACTAGGCTGGAATTTATAGAAGGAAGGTTAGTAACGGGGGTCGGGATGGGAGTAAGGGAAAACGGTGGAAAAGAATGAAGGGAGGCGCCAACAGTAGCATGTTTTCGCTTATCCGCCCTGCTGTATGCAGCAGATAAGGCAACCCTTGATAATGTGCGCGACCGCCGATGCAGGATGAAATTTATGTTTGAAGAAAAGGTCATGGTTGTATGTGGGCTGAGATACCGCCAGGGCGCCCAGACCTAGACAGGAGGACGATTAGGGTCCTCATCCAAAGCCTTTGGCTCAAAAGCCAGTTCGTAAGGCAGCGGGGAGGTGGTAATGATTTAGTTTTACAGAAATGGACGCCATCCCGTTTCAAACCCCCAACCTGGAGGACAGCGATACTGAGTTTGTCTGACTTCTCACCATTGACCAACCTGGTAGGAGTAGCTCTCAAGGTGCCCGGAGGCACCAACCAGTAAAGCTCAGTGGGTCAATGAGGTACGCAAACCGTCGCACCAAGTTAAGGTGCAGTCTCGTTGCGATAATGAGAGCAGCCTGTCACCGTTCGCATTCGCTGAACCAGTGCCATGCAAACCGATGACATCTGTCCAAACCGATGCATCACACCCAACGCGCGCGTTGACATCACAAAGCAGAAATAGTCGGTCGCTCTTCGGCACAGACCGTATCCCGGAGGATAACTCAGTGTAGAATTGATCACGCGTGTCATTAGGATAACACATGGTCGGACCATACGTGCTTATAAAGGTGGCAAACTTACCTCTTCCGAGTCGTAGGCGAACAGTCATCATTCGCGCGCTGATGCCTGTTGGTTCACCCACCAGCTGGCCATGGAGGCGATCGGATATTGCAAATCCGACCCCATGTTCACGTGGTGCTGAGGCGGCGTCGTCTACCCAGTAGAATGTGTAGCCAGCACCTGCTTCATGCAACTTACCTTGCTCAGCTAGCCGGGTTTCACTGAGCGCTGCAATATCGATATTGTAGCGCGCCAGCTCCATCGCGACGAGTGCAGTGCGTCGCTCCGGGCGCTCGCTGGAGTTCCGGTCCAGTAGTGTGCGCACGTTCCAGCACCCGATGCTGAGTGTTTGCGCGCAGACATACGATTGCATTGGTTGGCAATCGCACGCGAGGTGATCGTTGTGCATCGGAGGTGTGCTTGAGGGACTCCATCCGAAGCGTTTGGCTCAATAGCCCGATTCACAAGACAGTGGGTGATTTGGAGGTTTGCTTGAGAGACTCCGCCCGGAGTCTTCGGCTAAATAGCCTGACCCACAAGGCAGTGGGGAGCAGATCCAGCTGCGGAATGTGATTGCAAAGACAGATTGGGATCCGCTTGACGGCCGTCACGCGCAGCCTTTGAGATACTGGAACAATGTATATGTTTTGCGACCGTAGTAGGATAGACCTGCGACCACGGCCAGACGCAGGTAAGTTTTGGCGGGTTTGCACCAATTTAACCAGGGGCTGCCTGGCTTGAGGCGGGCAGTAGCAAACCATTGAACACCCGGAGGTGCCCTCCCTCCGTCAGAGACAATGCGTGGCGCTCGTGCTCTACGCCAATCGAGCCGTGAGCTTATAACCCGTAAACCTGTCGTCTCCCATGGCTAAGGAAAGAGGGCCATCGACCACTTCCTAGCCTCCGAAGAGGATGAATTAGGATGCTGGCAGGGCGCCCACATCTGACAGGAGAACGACTCGGGTCCTCAGCCAAAGCCTTCGATCAAAAGAACATCCGAAAGGCAGCGAGTCTAACACATAGTCAGTTTACTGACTCATGCGGATTGGTGCCCTGGATCTTAACAGGGAGAAGGGGGTAACCAAGCTCACACCCAGCGGTCGCTACGAGGAGGCGTTCAGGACAAGAGGCAATGGCGCAACAGCAGCAGCAGTGGGTAGACCATCTGTCAGGATCTAGCCACCACCAGCCTCAGCGAACCTTAGGCTATCGCGCCATATATATATATATATATATATATATATGGTTGGGGTCTGAAAGATAATGAACATGTTTGGTTGGATACACTAGTTGGTATGGCTAGGAGCCGACCTCAGTGACGTTCGTGCTGTGAGTTTCTTTGTCCAACTCCATCCCTCTTAGCCTCCCCCTCCAAACACCATCACATTATTTAGCATTTTATAATTTTGCATAGTAAATTACTTTTTATGCTGCATAGTAGCCGGCAAATACTTTACGGGAACGATACACATCGTTACTGGCAGCTCAGCTGGCTTGCACCGGTCGCATTTTATCCCCTTTTTTCTTTTAGGTATTGCGGCACAGTAGCTGAGGTTTTTACCACATCTAGGTAACGTACATATGGTGTGTGTGGAGAACTAACAGCCGGCTATCGTGCCGTAAAATGACCTATATTATGCCTAGCGAATGAGACCGCGCTTGGATAGGGAGGCTAAGCTGGAGGGGTAAGAACAAAGGAATTCACAACACAGACGCCATTGGGACCGGCTCCTAGCGACATCAGAAACTGTGTCCAACTAAACGTGTTCATCGTCCTTAGGACCCTAGCGCAAAAGTCGGGGTGCACCAACCGACGCCAACTTCGAAGTGAGGGTTATCATTTCTCTCGAGCAAGTCATCGCATGGCCTCAACTCCTCATCTACCAACCGTATCCCCGGCGCGCAAACGCTGCACGTCGTAGGAGTCTGTGTGCTGGCATGCGCAACACGTGGCCCAGCCATCGGAGCCTGGTGTGTGATATGATGGTGCTGAGCGGTTCACTCGATCTTCCTACACCAAATACGCGACGCCAAACACATTCATTGCTCACGCGGTGCTCCCACCAGACATGAGCTAAGCTACGAAGGCAGTGATGATCGAATGTGACGAGCCTCTATGTCTGTCGACCTGATGGTGGGCCAGGTTTCACAACCGTACAGGAGGGTTAAACGGACGGCTGCGTTATAAACTCTGCCCTTCAGGGCAAGAATGATGTCGCGTCTGCGCCACAGGTGACGGAGATTGGCAAAAGCACCTACGATTTTGCTATACGGTTCGTAACCTCAGCTTCGATCCCAAGGGCGTTAATATAGCTCCCCAGGTACTTGAATTCCTGAACGGCATCTAGCTGATCACCACAAAGGGTTAACGCAAGAGTGGGTCCTTGCCAGTCTTGGAAAAAAACGTTGAAATTCGATGGAGCAAAGTATAGCCCAAAACGATTGACAGCCAGTGCTAATCGGTCCAGTGCTGCTTGGCATGTTTGGGAGCTGTCACAGATTAGGACAATATCATCCGCGTACTCTAATTCAAGGAGTCGCTATCAATGAAATAGCTCCACACTTTCCAGGTCATGTCCAGTGAACGGTGTTTCCATGGCTTCCTCAAAAGCGAAGTTGAAGAGAAAAGGTGACAGCGGGCAACCTTGTCTTACACCACTGGAGATTCTGAAGGGTGGCGACAATCTGCCATAAACCCTAACTATGCACGTATAACGCTTCGATAAATGTCTACGTATTTATCAGGCACATCTTTCCTCAGCAAACATTCCCAAAGAGCACATCGATCGACTGAGTTAAGGTACTTTTTATGTCAAGAGACATGACAACGGTGGGTCGCCAATAAGAATGGCGGTGCTCCAACAATTGACGCGAGTTGAAGATGTGGTCGATGCAGCCCCGACCTCGACGAAACCCGGCTTGCTCCTCATGAATCTGGCTTTCACAAATGCCAGTCAGTCTGTGGAGAATGACAGAGACTAGCACTTTAGAGGCAATTGAGATCAGATGATTGCTGCATTCCGATCGAGAGCCTCCCTTGAAAATTGAGACAATGACTGGGCAGCTCCGGTCTGTCGGGACAGTCTCTTGCTCCAAAAATTTTCATTAGCAACTTGTGTAAATCATCCACCAGAAGAGGTCCCCCGAATTTGTAGAAGGCTGGGGGAATGCTATCTGACCCTGCGGCCTTATGCAACTTCAACAGCCTCATCTCACGTTCGACTTCTGGACGTGAGGGCGGATCCAAAGAGACGGCCCAGGGAGAAGGCTGCTCAATGTCCGCAGAAGAAAGCGATAACTCAGGTTGGTTAAATTGCCTTGCAAAGTGTTCAGCCAAATGCTCCAATCGATTCGACAAGTTGTGGATCGACTGCCCACTTGCATCGTCTCGCTAACATCAGGTCTCCTGCTACCTGTTTCCCGGATCAGACGGAATAACTTACGATGATTACCAACGGTAGCGATGAGACTACCAGGATTCGCGGTCTTTCTTCAGGCTAGCACCTAGTTTTGCCCTGAGATTTTGGTGAGCCTCATTGTATTCGCTTCCAGCCGGAATACGTCGGCGAGCATCCATAAGTTCCAGAGACTGTGTAGAGACCCAATGTCCAGTTTGGCAATTTGATTTGCCACATGAAGACATGCCTGCTGATAGTGACGCTTGACGAATATGCGACCAGCGATTATTGACGGTGTTCAGTGGACGCTTACTCAGCCCGGATGTCAGCGCACTTTGATACACATTCAGAAAACTTTGCTTTGCCAACTGCCTGGTGTCAATCGGTTCACATCAAGATTGCGGACGTCCACCGAAACGCAACCGGAGGTCGGCACAGACAAGTGCGTGATCCGAGTCCACGCTGGTGCTCCAAATCGAGCGACAGTTCTGGACACAGCCACTCTAGCGGTAACTGATCACGATACGATCGATTTGCGTCCATGGCTGGCCCGAGACTGGTGGGCGCCTAGTCACGTTTCTGCGAGTGCTGTGTCTAAAGTTTGTGTTCGCGAGAAAGAGACGCGCATCTTCACACAGCTGTAGCAATTGCTCACCGTTATCATTATAGAAACCTAGACCACGTTGGCCGTCCAGATGAAGCTCATCAAAGGACAATTTTCCGACTTGGGCGTTTAGATCGCCAGCCAACACCACAGTATCCGTGCCTCTTCTGTAGCGAAAGAGAGTGGGAAGTTGCTGATAGAAAGCATCTTTAACCGAATGAGTGCTAGTTTGTAGGGGCGGAGGTCGCAATGACAAACAGGCACCGTTTTTTCCCGCGCGACTTCGTAGCACGGGAAGAACAAGCTAATCTAACGGCGCACATCCGACAGTTGACTAGGATTCAATTGATCAGGTCAGCTTCAGCCCAGGGACTCAAAACAATGCCGTCGCCAGCTTGACCGGCCTTTGAAACTGCATTATCACCAGAAAGGCACAATGAGAATGTGTCGACACTGTCGCATGTGGGGATTGCAGAGTAAGCACGGAGCTCGAAGCTTGTAGGCGGATTTTTGATAAACGGCAAATATCGATCGATAGGGTTTTTACTGTGCGGGTGAGTGCTGCCTGTTGGCCAATCTGTAGCAAAGTGTGCACGTAGAGGCATGCCAGTATTAGTGAGGCGCGAGGACTCCAAAGGGAAACGGACGAACCGACGTTGTCTACTTGGTGGAACATGAACTTGTCGACTGGATTGGAGCGATGCCCTGCGACTGTGATTTGAAACTAGAAGACAAGCGACTATTGAAGCAAAATGGGGGAGGGCCAAGAATTGGGGGATTGAAAATGGGTGGGATAGAAGTAGTTGCAGCGGAACGATAAGGATGGAAAAGCGCAAGGAGGGGGATAAGAAGACGGGAAGGCCTGAGCAGTAGCATCCAAACTTCTATCCACCCTGCTCGAGGCAGCAGATAGGGCGCCATTGATTATCCTCTGCGACGGCCAGAGCATCAAGAAATTGTTAGGAGATAGGTTCATTGTATCAAGAGGGACGAGCTCAAACGTGTCCTGAGTCAGTCGTGTAGCGCACTGGATAGTCTCTCAACCAGAACCCGATCGGAGCTAGAGAAAACAATTAAGGAAATAATCACAAAACAAGGATCCAGATTGCGTCATCAGCTCACAAACACGCTGAAAAAGGAGAAGCCCTCAACATCTTCTCCGGCCGAACCAGAAAGGTATGTTCAAAACTTGTCATGCCTGACGCTTGATCATGTTACAATGGAGGTGTTATCATTAGGCTCTAAATTCTGCTTTCCTGCTAAGAAGGATAATAGACTAGCAATAGAGGCCCAGTTTGAAAACGTGTGCACACAGACCTCTCAGCTGATTCCTTGTTCTGAAATGCATGTGGAAGTTTAAATCATTTCTAGTACATGCATGCTACCAGTACCGACGTGCGAGGATAGTACATAACACCGGTAAAACAAGAACACCTTGAAGCTCTTAACCGTCTGGTTAGCAATGATGAGGTCTTACTCACTCGGCCAGATAAGGGCGCGGGTATTGTTATCATGAACAGAGTGGACTACTTGAGCAAAATGAAAGAAATACTGGCAGATGAAACCAAGTTTCTGAGGGCCATAGTTGAGAAAGACAAAACAAAACAGATTAAAACTCAACTTTGCAACTGTCTTAAACAGCTTCGAAAGGATGGTTACATCAACGAAGCCACTTATGAACAACTTCGGCCGGAAGGAACGGTTATTTCAAGGCTATATGGACTAGCAAAAGCTCACAAGCCTAACGTCCCCCTTCGTCCCGCCTTGGATATGAAAAACTCTTCATATCACTCGATTGCTCGGTGGCTGGTTTTGATCCTTACACCTATTCGAGAGCGAATTGTTGTGCATAGTGTGAAGGATAGTTTTGAGTTTGTGGATATTGTGCGTGATGTAAATGTTTCCAATCTAACCATGTGCTCGCTCGACGTTACTTCACTCTTCACCAAGGTACCATTAGTTGAGACCATAAACTACATCTGTGAGTATGTTGATGCAAACCACATTAATGTTGGCATACCCACGGTGATCCTAAAGGAACTATTGCTCAGATGCACGTTCAATGTTCAGTTTCTATTCAATGGCGAATTATACCGGCAGTGTGATGGAGTAGCGATGGGTTCCCCACTGGGTCCGTTCCTAGCCAACGTCTTCATGGGCATGCTGGAACAGGGAAAGCTAAAGCCAACGATCTCAAGTCTCGGGTTATATTGCCGTTACGTGGACGACATTTTTGTCTTGCTTCAGTCGCCTCGAAGTATCGATGCACTAACAAACACTTTCAATCAAGGTCATCCAGCAAGAAAGTTCACCAGCGAAGTGGAGAAAAACAGTCGCTTTCATTTCTTCGATGTCGCCATGAAAAGACTGGATGGGAGTGCGGTATAACGCTACGTCTATAGGAAAAGTACGTGGAATGGGCAGTACACAAACTTCTACAGCTTCGTACCAGTTAGGTTTAAACGGAACTTGATAAACACCCTAGTGAGCCGAGCTGAACGTATCTGCTTGAATGACACGCTTACGGAAGAATTAGAGTGCTAAGGGAGAATGGCTATCCGGAAAGCTTCATCAGAGCCAACATGGAACATAAGAAGAAGAAGCCTGTAGTTTTGACAGTAGAACGTAAGCCAATCTTCCTACAGCTGCCATACAAGGGCGAGGTTGCGACGGAACTTCTATCTCGTCGTCTTTCGTCTGTACTTAGAAGCACCTATCCAGCAGCGCAGATGCAAATCCAGTTCACTAGCTTTCCGATGGTGAGACTAAACTCAAGGGATAAGAGGCCTGTCCACACCAACTCAATGTGTATCTATTCATTTTCACGCTCCTATGGAGCGGAATACATTGGTCGTACGACACGGCGTCTATCCGAGAGAATGAGGGAACACCACCCGGTTGGGCTTACAAATAGAAATGGAAATACAGCGAACTCATCAATAGCCGCGCACCTAGCCGAGACAGGGCACGTGACAAAGTCCACTGATTCATTCAAATTTATCCATCAGGCCCCAAAGCACCGCTCGAACTGCGTCCGTAAGCAATTACTAGAAGCCGCTGAAGCAATTGCGATCAGGCTGTATGAACTGGAGCTGTGTTCAGAAGAAGCTAACTAAAGGCTTGGAACTACCCTGACCCAAACGGCCGGTGACTTCTAACCCACGAGGTCACACGCGGTCGATTGTCGTGGCTTAACAGACAGCGCTGTCAGCATCCAATTAACTCGCTCCACTAGTAACGACTTATAATGTCTGTCTACATTTTGATTTTGCATATAATTGTATAATCCTGAAGATGATTTATCGAAAAAACATGTTCGCTTACCCTGACTTCGGATCATTGTATTGTGTGGGCAGAATCCTGTCAGGTTGCCCAGGCCTAAAGAGGAGAATGATTAGAGATCAAAAATCTTACGGCAACGCAGCGGGGTTTTGGCACTGGACTATAAAGAGCCCGTTTTATGGAATAAGGAGCCACCTTCACTCCAAGCCCCAAACTGGAGGGCCAGGAGACTGAGTTTGTCAGACCGCTAACCATTGACCAATCTGGTGTGAGTGACTCTGAAGGTGCAAAAAAGGACCACCCAGCACAGCTCAATGGATCACTGAGGCACACAAACTATCGCACCACGTTAAGGTCCGAATTTAGTAGGCATCGAAGCAAGAGCCGAAATTATGTGTTGTAAATCATCCGCGCTGTGTGCAAACAACGCAGAGCCATCTGAAAACATCAGAATACGAATGGTTCTCTCATACACCATAGTTATCACTACGAAACGATGAATGCTCAGCAAGCCACCATCAATACGGTGCTCCACACGGACACCGTAATCACAAATATCATCAAAGGTACCTGGCATCACTGCATGAAGGTAAACATTAAACAGGGCAGGGGCTAAGACAGTCTTGCTTCACATCAGACAACAGTAAAGTCATCCGAGGTCTGTCCACTCAGCTGCACCCTCACCCGCATACCACTGTGCAGACATCTAACTAAACTTACAAACTTACTCGGACAACCAAACTTGCCCAACACCAGCCATAGTGCCTCGCAATTCCCCGTGTCAAATACATTGGTGAAGTCTACAAACAGCGAGTACAATAGTTGGTGTCACTCTCAGCATTTCACAAGTATTTGAGAAGCCAGAAACACCATATCCATGGTGCTGCGGTCCGAACGGATCCACACTGCTCTCCTGCCACGTGCGGTTCAACGACCTGAGGGACGAGGCGGTTGAGCAGGACTCGGGCAATCATTTTGCCCACACAAATCATCAAGCTGATACCACAAAAATTCATGCAGGATTGTTTGCTCCCTTCGTCTTGTACAGTAGTAGCACAAGGGCATTCTTCAGCTTAACCGGCACGCGATGCACCAAATGGTGCAGCGAAGTTACCAATGTCGCTCCGCCGTGTTTCAACAGTTTAAGCAGGATCCTGTCAGCGCCGCCACATTTGCCGTTTAGCAGCTCAGCAAGTGCTCTTTGTTTCAAGTACCTTCGTTGTGTTGGCAAGACACATATTCATCCCTTGCTGTTGCAGCGCATGCAACGTAGGCCAGGTAATCTCTCCCTGGAATGATTCGCTCAATGGAGACAAACTGCGAAGATAGATACCAGAAGCTGAAGGACTTCTAGCTGATAACCACCAAGTGTCAACACAGGAGTGGGCCCTGTTAATCTTGGAGGATTTTTCAATTTGAGGGGACAAAGGATAGCATAACACCATTGACAGCAAGTGCTAATCTGTCCAGTGCTGTTTGGCACGTTTCGGCGCTGTCACAGAATAGGGCAATGTCGTCAGCGTACTCCAACTCAAGAAATCGTTCACCATGAAGCAGCTCCACACCTTGTAGGTCGTGTCCAGTGAACGCCGTTTCCATGAAATCGTCAATGGCAAAGTTAAAGAGGAAAGGTGACAGTTGGTAACCTTTTCTTACACCGGTGGAGGCAACGACAGTTTGCCATAAATCTTCAATCTGCCCGAACTGTGTGCGTACAGCGCTCTGATAACGTTTACGTATTATTCGGACATACCTTTCCTGAGCTAACAGTCCCAAAGGGCACATGGATCGACTGAATCGAAGACACCTTAGATATCGAAAACCACGACTACAGTAGGTCGCCAAGTAATATGATGGTGCTCCAACGCAAAGTAAAGATGTGGTCGATGCGACCACAATTTCGGCGGAATCCGGCTTGCTCCTCACGAATCTGACTTTCACGTGTGCTAGTCAGTGTGTGGAGAACGACAGACGCAAGCAAATTAAGTTTTTCCGGACTAGGTTGTGCTATGTAGCTTGTGCTTGGCTAGAGACTTTACAGGACAAGGCTCGCAGTAGACACCAGTGGCTCGTCTGCTGCCGTCTCCTGATCGGGTTGCCTGTTTAAAGTGTGTTTGGTGCTGAATTATCTGCTGGGTAATGGTTGATTATGACACGTAACAGTGAAAGCCGCAAGGAAGCTGTCTCGCCGATGTCGCCTTATCTTTGCACAATAGCCAGCTGTTTGTGACGGTATGTTGTCTACACAAGGTGTAGGCTCCTTGACACTGAATGTTTGCTTAGGGCATTAAGGTTTTCAGGTAAGTCCCCCTTCTCTCGCTCTTCTTATTCTTTATGTCAAAGGTGCTCATGGTTGTATGGCAGCGAAGCATCAGTTCAAATGGCTGATGTACTGCTGTTGATGATCATTGATGATGTAGCTTGTGAACTACTGGGATGAAAGCCTTAACAAAATTACAACTAAGATCCTGCTACTCGTAAGTAATATAAAAAATTAGAGGCAGTTGAGCTCAGACTGATCCCTCCATGATTACCGCACTCAGAACGGACCTCCCTTGAAAATTGGGACTATGACAGAACGGTTCAAGGACAGATTCCTGCTCGAAAAACTTCACTAAGATCAGCTGTACGCTGTAAAGGCGCTTCGTTGCCGTGCAACAAACATCAGTCGCACGTGGGCTGAGTATACCGCGAGGACGCCCACCTCTACGCGAATTCGAACCCGTGCAGCAAGATTACGAAGGTCATTACTTCTAGGCTACGGGCCGACAAGTTCCCCTAGTAACTCGTGTAAATCATCCACAGGAGCAAGTCCGCCAAGATTGAAGAGGCCTAAGGGGAATTTGCCCCTGCGGCCTTATCCAACCCCAATACACATATCTCACGTTCGACTTCTGCGCATGAGGACAGATCCAAGGAGCTGTCTCAGGGAGAAGGGCACTCAATACCTGAAAAATAAAAAGTGATAAGTGATTGGTTAAACGGCCTTGAAGAGTGTTCGGCCCAAAGCTTCAAGCATTTTGACAAGCTGTGGATCGGCTGTGCAAACACGTGGTATATGGTCTCATTAACAACAGTTTTCCTGCTGCCTGTGTCTCGTAACACGCAGAACGACTTACAATGGTTATCAAAGACAGCTACTGTTTACATTTTTGATGCACGCTGAGACAACGAGATTTCGCGGTCTCCCTTTAGGCTATCATGCAATTTTGTCCCGAGATTTTCGCGAGTCGCTTTGTAATCCCTTCCAGCCGAAATACGTCGACGAGCATCCAGAAGTTCTAGAGTGTGTAAACACCCTATGTCTAGGTTAGCAATTTGATTTACC
This sequence comes from Dicrocoelium dendriticum, assembly GCA_944474145.2. Classification (NCBI taxonomy): domain Eukaryota; kingdom Metazoa; phylum Platyhelminthes; class Trematoda; order Plagiorchiida; family Dicrocoeliidae; genus Dicrocoelium; species Dicrocoelium dendriticum. Next base: position 66,624,081 of record OX104064.1, read on the forward strand.
ACATGAAGACATGCCTGCCGATAGTACCGTCTGGCGAGTATGTGACCAGTGATCTTCAACGGTGCTCAGTGGGCGCTTACTCAGCTCGGATACTCAACGCCTACGTGCGTCTCCATGTCAAATGCCTAACTGTGCCGGTGCCTGAGTGTTCTGCACACCTGGTTTGCAACCATAAGGTCACCGGTTCGAATCCGCATAGGGGCGAACGTCCTCCCGGTATACTCAACCAGCGCGCGATTGGTGATGGTCGCGCTGTAGCGAAGCGCCGCTATGGCGCATAGCTGTAGATTCATTCACTCATTCTGGATGCCAACATATTTTGATACGCCATCAGAACAATTGGGTTCGCCAGCTGACTGGTGTCTATGTTCCCACAGCGATGTTGCAGAGATCCACCGAAACGCACCCGAAGGCCGGCACACACAAGAGCGTGATGGGAGTCCACGCTCGTGCTCCAAATCGACCGAAGAGTTGGACGCGGCCCTACATCGGTAAGTGATCGCGATGTGGTCGGGTTGCGTCCATAGCTGTTGGGCGCCAAGTCACTCTTCTGCGAGTCTTGTGACGAAAGCTAATACTCGCGAGAAAGAGATGAGCATCTTCATACAGGTGTAGCAACCAATCAGTTAGCATGACGGGAGCTTAAGCCATGTTGGCCGCCCAGAAGAAGCTCATCAGAGGACAGTTTTATGGCTTAAGCGTTTAGACCACCAGCAAGCATCATGGTATCTGCACTATTTCTGCAACAAAGGAGATCGCTAAGTTTGTGGTAGAAATCATCGTTTACCGAATCAGCGCTGCACTATGTGAGGGCGCAGGCCTCAATGACAAACAGGCACCGTTTGTCAACGCGCGACTTCGAAGCCTGGGAGGAGGCAGCCAATCTAAAGGCGCACATCCGGCTGTTGACTGGGATCTAACTGATCAGGGCAGCTACGGCCAGGGCACTCAAAACAATGCCCAGGACGGCTTGACCGGCATTTGAAGCTGCGTCATCAGACAGGTGCAATGAGAATGTGCCGCCAGTAAGCACGGAGCTCAGATCTCGCAGGCGGGTTTCCGACAAGCAACAAATATCGATCGATAGAGTCTCTAGTGTTCGGGCAAGTGCTGCTGTTGGCCACTCAGTAGCAAAGTGCGCAAATTGAAGCATGCCAGTTTTAACGAGGATCGAGGGCTCCAAAGCAAACAGATTAACACGTTATCCGTTTGGTGGAAAATTGACTTTTCGACCGGATCAGAGCGATGACCTGCGATTGCGTGTGATCTGAAACTAGAAGACAAGTAACTACTGAAACAAGATGGGGTAAAGGATTGGGAGATTGAAAACAAGGGTATAAGAGTGAAATTGGAATGATAAGGATGAAAAAGCGTATGGGGGAGAATAAGAAGATGAAAAGACCTAAGCAGTAGCATCCAAACTCCTAGCACCCTGCTTGATGCATCAGAGAAGACGCTGTTTATTGTCCTCTGCGACGGCCAGAGAACCAAGAGATTGTTTGGAGAGGAAGTTATTGTGCTGTATTGCGTGGGCAAGATGCTGTCTAGGCCTAGACAGAAGAACACTTAGGGTTCGCAACAAAAGCCTTTGGTTCAAAAACCTGACCGCAAGGCAGAGGGGTTGTGGCACTGGGATCCCGAATCCGTTTTATAAAGTAACGAGCCACCCTTATTCAACCTCCAATCTGGAGAGTCAGGAGACTGAGTTTGTCTGATTGGACCTGAAGGTGTAAAAAGCACCATCCAGCATAGCTCAATGGATCACTGAAGCGCGCAAACTTTCGCGCCACATTAAGGTCCCGTTTCGTCGCAATTGTGTTCACCTAATCGTTTGAGCAACATGCGCAATGACATCGACCCCATGTACAAACAAATCTGAAGAAATGATCTCCGGCGAATCGAAAGTCAGAGCTCGAAACGATCTGTGTAGCAGAAATCGAGCGAGCGCATTATCTGCTGGGGAATGGGCAAAGAGCACAGGGCGCAAACTGAAAATGTCACTCTAAAAAGTCACCTGCCCGTCGGTCACGAATAGATGGTTCAGTAAAATCTCCGACCGTGCATCACCTCAATGACATCGCATAGTGGCGAAACGTTTACAACCATTTAATTAAGCGCCGAGAACCAATCAACAGCTGAAACATGGTGGGTGTTGGTAGTGTGCTGATTTCTGGATTCCGCAATCTGTACTTGGAGGTATGCATCCGAGAGGCCAAATTTAGCGAAACACGTGCCATCATGCACTTTCGCAAAAATATTCTTCGGTAAGGGTAGCGGATAATGATGGTTGTCAAGGGCATCAATCAGTCTGTAGATTAGTGAGCACGAATTCGGACAACTCCATTTGGCAATTTTTACAACTACGACTGGCGCGGCCTGAGAAGAGTATTTCACCGGTTTTAGGACCCCGGCTTCTCCTAAGCATTCAAGGTCAGAGTTAAGCATTTGTAAAGCTGTATGTAGAACTGGCTGCTTCGGCCTGAAAATTTGTTTGACATTCAAGACCTTTTGCAGTCGAAAAGCATCCAGGAGAATCCACAAAACCGTATTGAATTTATCCAAAAGGGCCAAAACATCACCATTTGCCTCAGGTAGATTCGAGACTACGGATTTGATGATGAACACACCTTGACGATCGGCATGTCGGAAGTTCGAAACAACCGATTCAGTCACTATCAAAAAGATTGAGCTCACAAGCAAGTATGTAGATTGTATCGTGATCACGCTTACCCGAAACGTACAGCTCAGTCCAACTCGCCAAGATATTGGATATTACCACTGGATGCATTTCTGGCAGTATTGTTAGTTTGAACATAAATTGATGATGGTTGTGGACACGATCGCTATATCGGACGTCATATCGAGTTGCAAATGAGCCATCCTTCCGCTTATTATTGCAATTACCTACCTGCGGTGGCACTTTAAATTAGGATTAGTTGTTACAAGCACGGCATGGAATTTGGGTTCCGTCCTATATGATCGACTGTTTATCAGCGTCTTACGCTAAACGTCCTGACACGTTTCCAGCATCGGCTTTCTTTGTGGCCGTGTCGGCTGCACACTGAGCATCTATGCTACTTATAGCGGAAGAACCTTACGAACTGACATTCGTTACACTGCCATCACGTGGATAGTGGTTTCTCTACGACAGGAACTGCTGTTCCGGGAGCTGGCTGGAGCAAATTCTAGTGACATTGAAAGTGGATGGATGCTTGGCTCCCCAGCATGGCGGTATCGCGCTTGACGTTTAGCAGATGCTGATACTCATGGGTTATTTGCTGCAGTGTAATATCAGGGGAAAATGCAAAGCTTGCCCAGCAACCGAGTCCTGCAATCATTGTCGGGATGTGACTGAATCCTGTGTTATGGTAGCAAGTAGAAATTCGAATATGTATAATGCCATCGAAATATTTTCAAACACGTTCAAAAAATTATGATCTGTCAACACTCTGATCGTCTTTCGAGTTCTCACATCAAATCGTAAAAGACAACATAGAATTCACAGCAAATTGGGACTCACGAATGTGAGATACCATGGACAGTAAGTAACGGTTTTCGAAATATAACATTAGGGAAGTTCACAATCAACAATGTTTTGTACGGCTGCACTGTTTGGTTCCATGTAGCAACTCAGAGATTTCTACGTATGATGTGTAAAGCATTAGCAAATTGCAGTTTCATTTGTACGCAGAAAAATCAGGCAGTTTCTTTGTCGCAATTTGACCACTTTTTTAAATATATAGGCACACTTCAGGAACGCGACCAGAAAACTGCCCTTTCGCTCCCAGAACATTCCTTTTTCTTCTTCCTAGCCAGCTTTTCTTTGAGTCCGTTAGCCTCCCGAGCTTGTACGTTTCGGCAATAAAGGTATTTATAGTCTAATTTTATTTGCCTTTTTACTTTCTGCATACGGTTGGCTGGTAGTGAGAATATAGCGCCCGTACCCTGATTCCGCTATAATTGGGCAACCTTAAATACAAAAATCAAGGCAAACTCGTTACTAACCAATTTTTTCAGATTTGGCCGCATATTCTGCTTATTTTCTCTTCTTTCTCAGCTTTTTATAGACCGATTTATTTTGGCTAACTACAAATTCTTCGTTATGGACATAACTTTTTAGACGCTGACCCCTCTGTTAGTAGCGTTACCGAAACAATTCCGCCTTTTCGTGAAAGAATCTCAAAAAGTTAATTCGCTAAGCTTGAGTCCAGCTTTTCCTTATGTCGTGCTAGATCAGAAAATGTTAAAGTTCACCACGTTATCGCAGCATTTCCCCCGCAAGTCGTCGATGACATCCTAGACAACTAAAGAGGATACTAAGGCTGCCGTTTTAAAGCGAATTGGTATATCAGACTGCGCTCGCGTCACGAAAGTGCCTAGCGAAACTGAGCTAGGTGATTTGAAATCATCTCAGTTCCTGCGCAAGATGTGGAGTTAGCTAAAAAAAAGTCAATGTTGACGACTAGTTTCTCGAACAGATGTGGTTTCGCCGCCTCCAACGCAAAAGATGTAACATTCTATACGTAAATGCAGATGCTTCTCTATCTCAACTAGCCGAAACTGTTAAACGTATCTGGAAATTCTAAGACAGACACACGCGCATCCGGTCAACGCCGGAAGACATGAAGAAACTGGTAACAGCTGTTACAGGGTAACTAAGAGACTCGACGGAGTAAGCATCATTATCATCATCATAATCATCATAATCATCATCATCAGTAGCATCGTCATCATCAGCAACAGCAGTACATCAGTCATTTGAACTGATGCTTCACTGCCATAAAACCATGAAGACCTAGAGAATAAAGAATAATAAGAGGGAGAGAAAGGGGACTTACCTGAAAACCTTAATGTCCTAGGCAAACATTCAGGATCAAGACGCCTACACCTACACCTACATATCGTCACAAACAGTTGGCTATCGTGCAAAGATAAGGCGGCATCGGCGAGACAGCTTCCTTGCGGCTTTCACTGCCACGCGTCATAATCAGCCATTACTCCGCAGATAACTCAGCACCAAACACACTTTAAACAGGCAATCCGATTAGGAGACGGCAGCAGACGCGCCACTGGTGTCTACTGCGAGTCATGTCTTGTTAAGTCTCGAGCCAAGCTCAAGGCGAGTCACGTGGACTCCAGCCCGGAAGGCGAGACGGACCAACGGTACCCAGTTTGGTCGTCAGTGTCTTCATTTCCCGCTCCCAAGTCAACTTTTGTCCACCTCGAGCATTGCGCCACCCTACACCTGGCACACTAAACAAGGCCCTCCTAGGTAGGCGGTGACCAGGCATACGCAGCACGTGCCTGAGCCAACGCAACTTATTCAATGCTATCTGTTGTTCTAAGGAGCGAGCATGATTATCATTACTTAGTACTCACCTACGCACATCATCGTTGCGGACACGCTGGTGCCATCCGACTCCAGCAATGCTTCACAGACAACGATGATCAAAGACTCGAAGGTGCCTCAGCTCTTCAGACCGAAGGGGCCAAGTCTCACTACCATACAGCAGAACGGCCCTCACTGTGGCCTTGTATACCCGGCCTTTCAAACGGAGAGAAACTCCCTTCTGTCGCCAAAGATGACGCAGGTTCAAGAATGTAGCTCTGGCTTTTGCAATGCGTGAACTGACTTCAGTTTCTATGCGGCCATCATTGCTGACGCATCTGCCAAGATAAGTGAAGTGATCAACCACCTCGAGTTCCTCGTTAGCAAGCGTCAAGGGGTCATCAAGTGGCTGGTGGTGCTGCAGCAACACTTTGCACTTTGAAGGTGCGAAGTGCATACCAAATAATGGAACCACTCTGGACAGGCTATTCAGGGTTGATTGGGCCGCCCCAACATCGTCGAAAAGCAAGACGATATCGTCCGCATAATCTAGATCAACTAACCCTTCACCAGGCAGCACTTCAACGCCTACATCGTGAGATTCCGCAAGGGAACACTCCATGATAGAATCCACGACGAAATTGAACAAAAATGGGGAAATCAGACAACCCTGACGAACGCCACTTGTGTTCGGAAAGCTATCCGATAGGCCACCGTAGGCCATGACGCGGGCTGTAGTGTCCGAGTGTAGTGCATGAAGAATGTTCACATATTTCGGGGGAACACCTTTCCGCGCAAGTATTTCCAACAGAATGCATCGATCGACTGAATCGAACGCAATTTTGAAATCGAGGAACACAGCTATTGTCGGTCTGCATGGCGCTGCTTTAGCACCTGACGCAAAGTGAATATATGGTCTATACAGCGACGTCTTGGGCGGAAAGCGGTCTGCTCTTCCCTAATCCGAGATTCCCGTTCCGCCGTGAGGCGACGAACCATAATCCAGGCCAATAATTTTGTCACAATTGGCGTTAGGCTAATACCCCCTGTGCGACTGCCCTTCTTGTATATTGCCACTATAATCGGTTCGCTCCAATTAACCGAGACACTCTTCCTTCCAGATACATTCGAATAAGGAGGTCATTGCTTTACAGAGGACCGCGCCTCCATCCTTAAATAGTGCAGGTGGAAGGGGATCCGGGCCAACGGCACGAAAACGATTAAGGGCTGTGATCGCGTTTCGGACATGAGTAGGAAGAGGTCTGGGAGCAGGAGGCCAGCTGAACTGATCTTGAAAGTGTTCCGCCCAACGAACTATACGGCGCTACTTGTTGTGTGTGCACCCTCGCTGTCTCTGATTATCTCACTGACGCCTGGTTTTCTGGGACCAGTGGTGCGGATCAGCTGGAAGAGCTTGCGGTAATTGCCTACTGATCCTGCCTCCTCCATTTCTTGAGCCCCACGGGTCCACCAGGCATCCATGTTAGCACGTAGCCTCTGCTTTAGTTCACGCCTAATAGCCCGTCTGGTCACATTGTGTTCAGAGCCAGCCGGGAGGTGTCTTCTACATTCAAACAGGTTCCAACAGATGACGACTGATAGTGCCGAGGTCCTATTCCACTGAAGTTCAGTGTCATTAGGACAAGACAGCGAAAGTTTGGTATGCAGTGCATCTTGATAGGCCTGCCTGACCGGTGACTGAGACAATGTCTCAGTTGCCAATGGTAGGGCACGCTTGGTGCGCCTCTCGGTAAAGTTCACGGAGAAACGACAGCATACCAAGGCATGATCAGAGTCGACACAGGTACTCCAGTACGAGCGGCAATCCAGGATGGAACCACGCCATCTGTAGCTTGTGGCAATGTGGTCAATTTGGGTCCAGCGATGGCCAGCTACAGGTGGACGCCAAGTGGCACTTCGGCACCCACTGTGTCTAAAAGCAGTGCTAGTAAGAAACAACTGGTGCTCCGCACACAGTTGCAGCAGACGCTCGCCGTTGTCAGTCCGTTAGAAGTTAAGCCCACATTTACCACCCACCAGAGCTTCTGAAGAGCTCAGACGCCCTACTTGCGCGTTCATATCCCCTGCAAGTACTATGATATCTGAACTAGTAGCACTGCGTAATAGCGCATTCAGTTCCTGATAGAATGTGTCCCTGACAGCATTTGAACTGCAGTCGGTTGGAGCATAAACGGAAACGACCAACAAACAGCGTTTTGTACGACATCGTGAACCAACCTTAGACGATATCGTCAAACGGGCTGCACATAAACGGCTGTTCACCGGAATCCGATCAACTAACGATGGCTCAGCCTTGGAGTTGAGAATGATACCTACACCAGCTTGACCCGTGAGTGCTGTATCGGAGTCTCCGGATGCGTGCAACCAATAACGAGAGGATAAGCCGGGTGCAGTTAATTCAACAATCCCATAAGGGTCATTGATCCTAGTTTCGGACACACAACACACATTAATACCCAGTGTGTCCAAGCTGCGTGCGAGTGCAGCCTGTTGATCTGTTTGTCTTAGAGTGTGAACGCTGAATGTCGCCATGGAAAAGGGATATCGTGGCCTTATAAGGGACGCTTGCCGATAGGCGTCCGATAGGTGCTCTGGGATGGTGGCTATAAGTGGTTCTACTCAAGTGGCACTTCGATTGCTGTCAACTAGGCTGGAATTTATAGAAGGAAGGTTAGTAACTGGGGTCGGGATGGGAGTAAGAGAAAAAGGTGGAAAAGGAAGAAGCGAGGAGCCAGCAGTAGCATGTTTTCGCTTATCCGCCCTGCTGTATGTAGCAGATAAGGCAACCCTTGATAATGTGCGCGACCGCCGATGCAGGATGAAATTTATGTTTGAAGAAAAGGTCATGGTTGTATGTGGGCTGAGATACTGCCAGGGCGCCCAGACCTAGACAGGGGGACGATTAGGGTCCTCATCCAAAGCCTTTGGCTCAAAAGCCTGTCCGCAAGGCAGCGGGGAGGTGGTAATGATTTAGTTTTACAGAAATGGACGCCATCCCGTTTCAAACCCCCAACCTGGAGGACCAGGAGACTGAGTTTGTCTGACCTCTCACCATTGACCAACCTGGTAGGAGTAGCTCTCAAGGTGCCCAGAGGCATCACCCAGTATAGCTCAATGGGTCAATGAGGTACGCAAACCGTCGCACCACGTTAAGATCCAGTCTCGTTGCGACGAAGTAGTAGCTTCAGGGAACGCTGGAAAGAACCGGTCTACGAGTCGATCCTATTCGATACGTTCCAAGTCTCCTGCGAGATTCCCGTCCAAAACACTTACTCATTGCTGGTATCACAGACGCTTTAGTGAGAACATTAGATCCTGTCGACCACCCTCTGCTTTCGCTCGCAAGTCACAGGGAAACGGGCCGGCCAGCACGTAGGGGCGACAGATGTTGCTAATCGCCACAGTCGCTTTCTCTTCGTCACCAGTGAGAAACAGGAGTTCGCTGGAGTTAGTGTCCTGGCACAACATAAAAAACAGGATAAGAAGGCGATTGATTCAGTGCGCGCAACCGATGGGACCATCATTCACGTTTATGGCCAACGCTTGCGCATTCTTAAGATAAGCCTATACATTTCCTCAAATTGATTTACCTCATCGTATTTGTCCAAACACCAATCGTTAGTCTTGACTTCCTCCAACATTTCGACCTGTATGTTGACGCAAAGCGACGCCGTCTGATCGATCGCCATACGAACTTGACAGTTCTAGGCATTGGGGCCAACATCGAGTCAATCGGTCCTGTGAACGCAAATCATCCGAGCTCAGCTCTTGATCACATGCTTCTGAGTAAGTTCCCATAAGTCCTCTAGGCAACAGCACGGTTGCCATCCGCTCCGATGCTGCAAAGTATCGAATCGTTACCAAAGGTCCGCTTGTATTCGTTAAAAGCAGACGAAGGACTCCCGACAAGCCGAATATCGTCCACTGAGAATTCGAGCATATGCTTGAGCCGGGCGTCCTTTGCCCACCAAACACCCGTGGGTGTCACCGCTTCACACAGTGACCGAAAAATAATAGGAGTTGGTAGCGTTTGGCGATTACCGTGCGCTTAACAACATAACCCTTGCTGGCCGCTATCCTATTTCACAAATTCAGGAAATCACGGATAACCTACATGACACCCATGTGTTCTCGGAAATCGATATGGCACATGTTCGCCAAGAGATTGCAGTAGCTGACGACATAACGAAAACCGTCGCAATCATACCGTTTGGGCGCTTGGAATTTTTGCATATGCCCATTGACCTTCGCAGCGCAGCCTAAACCTTTCAGCGATTCATAGATTCCGTCATTAAAGGTCAAGATTTCGACTACCATTACATCGACGAAATCAGAGTGGCAAGCGCTTTTGAAGAGCAGCATGTAGGACATTTGAAGCTCATTTTCGATATCTTGGCATCTAATAGCATCACTGTCAATATCAAAAAATACCATCCGGTGAATTTCCTGGATACTCATCATCAACAGCAGTACATCAGGCATTTGAACTGGTGCTTCGCTGCCATACAAAGATAAGGAAATACTGAAAAAAGAATAATAAGAGGAGGGAGAAAGGGGAATTTCTGAAAAAGGCTTAATTCCTTAAGCAAGTATTCAGCGTCAAGGCGCCTACATCTCGTCAACACATACTATCACAAACAGCAGACTATGTTGCAAAGATAAGGCGGCATCGGCAAAACAGCTTCCGTGCGACTTTCATTGCTACGCGTCATAATCAGCCATTACCCCGCAGACAAATCAGCACCAAACACACGCTAAACATAGTGGACCTAAGAGACGACAGCAGACGCGCTACTGGTGTCGGCTGCGAGCCATATCCTGTAAAGTCTCGAGCCAAGCACAAGTCGAGTTCCGTGGACTTCAGTCTGGAAGGCGAGACGGACCAACGGCACCAAGTTTGGTCGGCAGTGACTTCAGTTCCCGCTGCAAAGTTAACCTCTGTCCACCTCGAGCCTTGTATCACCCTACATCAGGCAGACAAACAAGGCCCTCCTAGGTAAGCGGTGAATGGGCACAAATAGTATGTGCCCAAGCCAACGCAACTTACTCAATGCTATCTGTTGTTCTAAGGAATTACCTTCAGTATCACTGCCTAGTACTCGCCTATGTATATCATCGTTGCGAACACGCTGGTTTCACCCGACACCAGCAATGTTCCGTAGACAGCGGTGATCAAAGACGTGAAGGCGCCTCAGATCTTCAGACCGAAGAGGCCAAGTATGACTCACATATAGTAGGATAACCCTCACTATGGCCTAGTAAACATGACCTTTTGGAAAGAGGGAAACCCCTTTCTGTCGCCAAATATGTCGCAGGTTCAAGAAGGCAGCTCTGGCCTTTGCAATGCGTGAGCTGACCTCGGTTTCTATGCGCCCATCGTTTCTGATGCAACTCCAAGATAAGTGAACTGATCAACCACCTCGGATATCTGAGCGACATTACACTTCGTAGATAGATGTGCGTTGTGGAACTGTCTACTAAAGAAAGGTATCCCCGACAAGTTTGTAACAATCCTGAAGGAACTCTACAGCAACAGGTCAGGCAAAGTCAATGCTTACAACAGGTTTTCCAAGCCGTTTGTTGTTGTCACCAGCGGCGTTCGCTAAGCTTGTCCAACCTCACCTTTCCTCTTCAAGTTTGCCATTGAAGATGTCGTCCAACGAGCATTGGAAGGTGTTCAAAACTGCGGTACTGAGCTTCTCTCAGGTGACAGAATCGCAGACTTGAACTACGCCGATGATATCGCTTTGCTTGGGGACAACCCACAAGCCGTCCACGGCGCTTTGAACCGCTTAGCGTTACAGGCGTCTAAGTATGGCCTGTAGTTCATCCCAGGCAATTGTAAAATACGACCGCAGGATTGGCAGACGCCTGTGCCTACCCTCACCATTGCTGGTGACGTCCAGCAACAAGTCCCATGCTTCACTTATTTAGGGAGCTGCATTACGGCTGGCGGCGGTGTTGGATATGACGTAGCACAACGGATCGAAAAGTCCTGCCCTGCATTTATCAGACTGAGATACCCATAGTGTCGTCGCGATGTCAGTCAAAAGCTGAAGAACAGGTTGTCCATTGCCTCCGCCTATGCGGTCCTCTTGTATGGCTGTGAGACCTTGCCTATTAGCTCGGAAGACATAATGGACTGTCAGTTTTGACAAGCCTTGTCTGCTTGGAATTGCTCGCGTGCGGTGGTAACATCACGTAAGCAACACAGAAGTCCGAGACCGAGTGCTTGGATCAAACAGCCCATGCCTACAAAACGTAACTCTCCGACACCGCATGCATTGGCTTTGCCAAGTACTATGCATGCCAGATTTTAAGAATACGAGGCGAGCGAAGCACAGATCGATCGACCCTTAGGATACTGCACTTAATGAGAGGTTGAATGCTAATTTACGTGGTGTTCAACAGCAAAATACAACTCATAACTGAATCGGTTTGAATAATGTTGAGAGTGACCAGCGTCTTCGATATTGGTTTTAGCTTAGCTTCATCCTGCTTATATTGCCGTGTTCCAACTCATTACATCTCTCGATCCGGTTGACCTTTAGCATTCTTATTACTGTGCGGAGTGGAACCGGTTTGGGGCATCAGAACACCAGACCTTGCCCGTTGAACGTTATTTGAGCTCCCCGTAAGCGACTGAAAAAGTGTCGCGGCAGGCAGCCAATGACGTGGAGAAGGAGCATGAAGAGGCCAACCTCAAGCATAGCACCCGTCGGACTACTACGCCTTTCAGGAAGAGGACCATGCGACTCGGATTACAAGTGAATAGAAACGTTAGGGGTTATGACGCGCAACAGACATCAGTGGCGACAGACTTGCTCAAGCACATCATTTCTAATGTCTAATCGAACACATGTATAAAAAACTACAAAAAAGGCTAAGATGCCTTGTGTAAAACCAATAAAATTGTTTTCTTCTGCTATTTTATTTCGTTTATTCCTTTTTTGTTATGGTTTCGATGGTACACTGGCTGAGATCAGATTGTTACTATATATATATATATATATATATATATATATATATATATATTGCGTTTATATGTTGCGTTTGTAGCATTTTAAGTAATTTGTGGACATTTCTTACTTATCACGGATTTGCTGCTAACCAACTTACTTCATATGGTAATTTAGCGAAGAGTTATGCCACCGTATCTGTATGCATTATTGGATTTATTTTATTTCAGCTTGTCGTTTAAAGTGAACGGCTGTTGTTTGATATCCCTGGTATGGTTTCGCTTGATGTGTATGTTGACAAGGTGCCTACCTGTCTATTACCCACTACATCGTTCATACTGGCTCCAGGAGACAGTTGGTCGTTGCTGGAGGGGACGGGGTGCACGGTTTTTGTTGCCGTGCTAGGCTCAAAGAGCGGTTCCATGCACTCAGTGTGGAGCGGACTACGGTCCAGCCACCCCCTTGTGTGCGGTTGATTCCCCAAATACAGCGTGCTTGTGTTTGCCTGTGAAGGAGTGTGGGCCGGCTCCGTTGATGAAACGTGGTTCCCATCCGCATGCCTCCCGGTCTTATTCCTTCGGGTTTACACTGGATATGGGGTATGTGGTTGGAGCTGTGGGTGGTGCAGCGCAAGCCATCCATGGTCCCTCTGTAGGCGCAGGCGTCCTGTGGCTTGCCACAGTGACAGGCAAATCCGAAACCGGATGCCGCCAACCATATATATATATGCCCCATGCTGAGGCTGATGTTGCATTCTTGATGCTTCTTCACCGCAGTTGGGCTAAACCAACTTACACTTAAACTAGGTCTCTTTAAGCTGCATAAATTTCCTTTCATTTTTGGTTAGTTTTGCCTATCTGTATAGCCTTCTATTAGCTGGCCATGTTGCTTACGCTAATTGCGCTTATCTTCGGTAATTTTGTTGTGTTTGTAGCATTTTTTCCTTATCGCGGATTCATTGCTAACCAACTTACTTCATATGCTAATTTAGCGAAGAGTTATGCCACTGTATCTGTATGCATTATTGGATTTATCTTATTTCATTTTGTCGTTTCAAGTGATTGGCTGTTGCTTGATATCCCCGGTGTTGCTGCGCTTGATGTGCATGTTGACAAGGTGCCTACCTGTCTATTACCCACTACCTCGTCCATACTGGCTCCAGGAGACAGTTGGTCGTTGCTGGAGGGGACAGGGGTGCACGGTCCTTGTGGCCGTGTTAGGATCAAAGAGTGGTTCCATGCACTCAGTGTGGAGCGGACTACGGTCCAGCCACCGCCTTGTGTGCGCTTGATTCCCCAAATACAGTGTGCTTGTGTTTGCCTGTGAAGGAGTGTGGCCGGCTCCGTTGATGAAACGTGGCTCCCATCCACATGCCTCCCGGTCTTATTCCTTCGGGTTTACACTGGATATAGGGTGTGTGAGTGGTGCAGCGCAAGCCACCCATGGTCCCTCTGTAGGCGCAGGCGTCCCCTGGCTGGCCACAGTGACAGGCAAATCCGAAACCGGATGCCGCCAACCATATATATATATATATATATATATATATATATATATATATTTATATATATGTATATATATATTGTGAAGGAGCTCTTTCAGTCGCTCATATAAAGCATCTTTCATCGAGTAAGCAATAAAGTTCGTGGAGGCGTCGGCAGCAACGACAAACAGGCACGTATTAGCATTGTGCGACTTCTAAGTTTTGAACGAGCCAGCTAGCCGGTGACGCGCATCCGGCTACATCTAGGGATCTGGTCAACAAGAACAGCTTCAGTCCTTGGGCTCAGATCAATGTCCACACCGACTTGTTCGGCACTCGAAGTTGCATTATCTCCAGGCAGACGTAGTGAAAAACACCGCCAGAGTGTCACCTGAACGAGAGCATAGAATGAGCACCGAGCTCAAGTCTAGCCGGCGGGTTTCTGGGAAGTAAAAGATGTCGATATACAGAGTCTATAATGTTGGTAAAGTGCTGCTTGTTGACTGATCTGCAACAAAATTGAGCATGTTCAGGCATGACAGTCTAAGCGAAGGCCGAAAGCTAGAAAAAGAAGCGGATAAACTAAAGTTATCCGCATTGTTGGACAGAATAGTCGGCAGAGCAGAAGTAACGCTCCGCGATTGTGTTGAAAATAAAAGAGAAACGTTTATCAAAACATGTGGGGAGTCAATAATTGGGGGATTGTAAGGAGGCGGAATAAAAGTGAAGCTGGGATGGGATGATAAGGATGAAAAAGTGTATGAAAGGGAGTAAGAAGACCGGAGGATTTGGGCAGTAACATCCTCACCCCTATGCACCTAGCTAGGTGCAGTCGACGGGACGTTGCCGATTATCCTCGCAAAGCATCGGCGAATTGTTTGAATTTCATTGTATTGCCTGGGTAGGATACTGTCAGATTTCCCAGAACTAGACAGAGCGATTAGGGTTCCCAACCAAAGCCTATGGCCCAAAAATTGGTAGTTGGTTACACAGAGGCAATTTTAAGAAGTAAGGAGCCACCCTTACTCCAGGATGAGGGCGTGCTTTTGTTTAGTAAGGATTACTACGGGAATTCGGAGGCACCCTTTTCCATGAAGAATTTGAATATCCGTTGTTTCGTGCTTTGGGACTGGAGTGCCGGTTGGAGATATATGTTTGTGTGTACTATGACCCCATCGCTACGCAAGTGAAGGTTAAAGAGCTACGTAGATTGCTCAGATAGGCAGCGGTAGCTGTACCAAACTTTACGGTCATTGACGATTTGAACTCTCAGTACACAGATTGGGACACTTTTGAGTTTGTTGACAAAGTTGGAAACTTGAATGTTCAAGCTAGGCACATAACATCTTTCGATATCGGCTCCCTTCCCACCAACGTTCCTTTGGAGGAAAGTTTGAATACCATAGGTGTGCATGGGGACAAAGTCGACCTGCTAGCACACCGATCAAATACCTTACTCCGCATTCGTATGAAAAATGTCCGAGTTTGTCTTGATGGAAATATCTACCATAAAATTGAGGGAGTAGGGATGGGTAGCTCTCTTGGCCAGATTTCAGCCGACATCTTTGAGTCATTTGGAGACTATCCAATTACATGATGCCACTGAAGCTACACACTTTTAAGCAAAGTAACTTGACGACACCTTTGCATTAGTTGTTTCCAGTAAAGGAAAATCCTTTTGGAAAAGTTAAAAAGCCGACATCCCGAAATCAAATCCGTTATGGAAAATGAGTCAGGGAATTGATTTCATTTCCTTGACACTGCTTTGAAGAGATGATTCGCTCATAAGAGCAATCTACCGAAAACCAAGCTGGAGTGAACAGCACCCACATTTTAACAGTTACTCTCCTTTGAACTATAAACTATCCCTAGTTCGCAGTTGTTTCGTACCAACACATCAAGTATGTTCAGAAGAGTTAATCCAGACTGATTTACAAAGTATCGCGTCTACTCTACGTAACAATGGCTATCCCAACAAATTTATCGTCAAATATGGGGAAAAGGATGCCCAGAGTGAAAAGTGACTGGGTGTTCCAAAGAAAAAGGTTTATCTTACGCTGCCATACATAGGAGTAAAAGATGACAGACTATGTTACAGAGTACGCCATGCCATAAAAAGCTGCTACTACGCAGCTGAGCTCATGCTGTTACATCAAATCAAGAAAGTGCTCCATGAGTCCAACTTGGATAGGCCTAAGTATCAGATTGCCGCCTCATGCGTCTACCAATTTATCTGTACTTGCGGTAGCACGTACATTGGCCGAACCGAGAGTAGGCTATCAACTAGGAGGATGAAACACGTTTCAAGGAACATAGAAATGACCGTAACTAAGCTTCCTACCAGCGCGTTCGCCCAGCATTTGCTTGACTGCACCTTGTGGGAGAACCCTGGTAACGCATTCAAGGTCATCAACAGACTCGTAGTCTTGGGGGTCACAAGTCTGCCCTGTAATTCGGGGGAGCGGGTTCGAGCATACGTAGGGACCGAAGAACTGTCGTAGTATCCTCAGCTCATGTGTGGCTGATGGTGGTTGCACGGCAGCGAAGCGTCGGTACTGCTGATGTCTTGCCTATCAACAGACAGCATATTCCGAGTCTGCTACGATTTGCTGAGTCGTCCGCCATCTGATGACTAAAGCCAAACCTCTGTAAACGGCTCGAATCTGTGGCCTCAAACAATTCCCTGATGCTCTGGCCACCGCAGAGTATAACCAACGGTGCCCTGTCTGCTGCATCAATCAGCGTGGTTAAGGGTTTGGATGCTACTGCTCAAGCCTTCCGTCTTCTTATTCCACCTCTTACATATTTTCGTCCCGTTCCAGCTTCACTTTTATCCCCCCTGTTTTCAACCCCCAAATTCTTGGCCCTCCTCCATCTTGCTTCAGTAGTCGCTTGTCTTCTAGTTTCCACAATCATGTGAAGGCGGAGCGTCATTCTTGCCCTGTCAAAAAGCCCATGTTTAAGCAAGGCGCGAGCCCAGTTCATCGGCTTCCACTTGGAGCCCTCGATCCTCCTACAGATTGACATGCCTCAATGTACGCAAAATGCTTCAGATCAGTAAACAGGCAGCACTTGCCCGAACATTAGAGATCCTCTCCCTCGATATCTGCTGCTTATCAGAGACCCGCCTGCAAGACGAGCTCTGTGCTCACTCTGCGATCCCCTTCAGGTGACACTAGCAGCACTTTCTCATTGCGCCTATCCGGTGACGTGGTAGCTTCGAGCACCTGTCAAGCCGGTGTTGGTATTGCCCTGAGTCCCCGGATTGAAGATACTCTGGTTGACTGGATCCCAATCAGTAGCCGGATGTGTGCGGTCCGATTGGCTGGCTCGTTCAAAACTTCGAAGGCGCGTGGGACTAACAAGTGTCTATTCGTTATCGCTGCCTATGCACCGACAAACTCTAGCGAAGACTCGGTAAAAGACTACTTCTATTGTCAAGTGAACGAGCTCCTTAGCCACAGAAGAAGCTCGGACACTGTAGTGCTGGCTGGGGATCTGAACGCTCAAGTTGAAAAATTATCCACTGATGAACTGCATCTGGGCGGCCAACATGGTATAGGCTCCCGTAACGATAACGGTGTGCGGTTACTTCATTTGTGTGAGGACGCTCGTTTATATCTTGCGAGCACGAACTTCCGACACAGCACCCGCCGGAGGGTGACTTGGCGCCCACCAGCCTCGAACCAGCTATGGATGCAAATCGATCACATTGCGATCAGTTACCGATGGAGAGGCTGCGTCCAGAACTGTCGCTCGATTTGGAGCACATGTGTAGATACCGACCATGCACTTGTATGTGCTGACCTACAGATGCGCTTTGGTGGACGCGCACGACGTTATGAGCGCATTAACACCGGACAACTGGCGAAGCCAACTGTTCTGAATGCCTATCAAAGTACGCTGTCATGCGAGTTGAGTAAGCGCTCATTGGATGCAATTGAAGCTCAATGGTCTCATATTCACCAGACCTTACTAGCAGCAAAAAAATCTTCATGTGGTAAGTCTAATCGTCAATATGGCCATTGGGTCTCGTCACAGTCTCTGGAACTTATCGATACTCGCCGGCATATTCGGAATGGAAGCAAACACAATGAAACTCGCAAAGATCTCCGGGCAAAACTCTGTGCTAGCCTGAAAAGAGACCGCGAATACTGGTGGTCTCATCGTGCTTCAGAGATAAATAATAAATAATAATGTGTCAGCTGTACGCCGTAACGGCGGTTCGCTGCTGCGCGACCACCACCGGCCGCACACGGGAAACGGGCAGCAGGAGACCTGGTGTTAGTGAAACTATACGTGACGAGAGTGAACAGCCTATCCATAACTTGTCAAAACGCTTGGAGCGTTGGGCTGAGCACTTTGTAAGGAATGGTTAGATTTCTCGCCGGCCACTGATCACCCCGCTCCCTGGGCTATCCATTTGGATCCACTCTTTTGCTCAGAAGTCGAAGGTGAGATCGGACTGTTGAAGTTATAAAGAGCCGCGGGACCAGACGATCTTCCTCCAGCCCTCTTCAAATTCGGGGGACGTGCTCTTGTGAATGATTTATACGAGTTACTACTAGTGAAACTGTGGGAGCAGGAAACTGTCCCAACCGACTGGAGCCGCTCCGTCATAGTCCCAAGTTGCAAGGGAGGCTAACGATCGGAATGCAGCAACCATAGAGGAATCAGTTTGTTCTCCATCGCCTCCAAATTGTTTGCTCCAAGATTGGCCTGTTCCGTCTCCTACGCTGACCCTTGGTGGGGATCAGCTAGAAATCATGCAAAAAATCCAACTTCCTGGGTATTTAGATCAGCGCCCGTCTGATTGAAAATGAGATCACGAACCGTATAGCAAAAGCTCGAGGCGCTTTTGCTAACCTTCGCCACTTATGGCGCCGGCGCGACATCAATCTCGCCCTGAAGAGTAGTGTACAATGCAGCGGTAGGTTCGACCCTACTGTACAGTTGTGAAACCTGGCCCCTTAGATCAACGGATATAAAGAGGCTAGTTACCTTCGACCACCGGTGACTTCGCAATTTCGCTCACATTTGGTAAGAACATCGAGAAAGCAAAGAGCATGTTAGAGGCCTTGTTTACGGCACAGGAAAAGAAAATGAACCGCTCAGTACCGTCATTTCACGCACTAGGCTCCGATGGCTCGGCCACGTGTTACGCATGCCAGTCCATCAGCTCCCACGACGTGCGTTGTTAGCTCGCCGGGGGTTTGGATGGAAGAAGAGGAGGGATGGCCAAGCGATGACTTAGTCGAGAGGAATGAAGGTCCTCATTTCGAAGCTGGCCTCGGGTGGAGCGTCTCGGCTCCCTGGTTGGGATCCGAAAGACTAGGAACACGTTCGGTTGGATACACTTGCTGATATGGCTAGGAGCCGACCTCAGTGGCGTTCGTGCTGAGTTTCTTTGTCCCACCCCATCCCTCTTAGCTTCTACTTCCAACCAGGATATCACTATTTAGTCTTATATAAATTTGCATAGTATTTTTTTTGATGCACAGTAGCCGGCTGGTAGCTTACCGGAACGATGCCCATCCGTTACCGGTAGTTCAGCTGACTTGCACCTGTTGCATTTTTTCCTCCTTTTTTCTTCTATGTGTTGCGGCACAGTAGCTGAGGTGTTTCGCACCTCTAGTCAACGTGTATAATGAGGGTTGTGGCTATCCTTGCGTTGTCCTCTCAGGGTGTATTTTTCGTCATTACAGGCAGGGACCTACAACCTATCGGTGTCCTACTGATTCTCCATTAACCCTTTTCATTTGCATTCCTTTAATCTTTTCAATGTTTATCTGTAAGCCGCTGATTGAGAAGACACGAAATAATCTGAATTCAGGCTATGCCGCTCAAATGTTGTTCGTGCTTGTGATTTTAAAGCAAGTTGTTAGTACTGTAGACGCTTTGGAGAGGATATCGGTGAAATGCGTACACGTGAATGCTTTTGTCCAGCATGTTAGCTTTCCAATGCAAAGACGTATTGACTGTCACACCTTGACTATAAATGTCGTAATGACCAAATATGGTCTTTTGTCAGAGATAAATGCAGAAGTTCCAAAAGATAAGAGTGAATGCCATGATTTACCTTCGCGCTGAATACTAAAAGATTGTGGGGAAAATCTCTAACCTTGAGGAACTTCGGCCGCATCAACCATTATCAGCTACGGGGCAGAGCTTTTACAGATCAGTTAGGTTCCAGAACAAGAGTGCGCCATGTTATAACGTTGGAGTTTAATCACAGATGGGTTTGTTCAACTTTTGGATGACTTTGCACCATTGCACCACGAAGACATATTATTAAACCCCGCTAAAGCCGCCGCGGAATCGAGCAAGTGATAAAGAGGCGTAATGATGCTCGTAAAGTTTTAAGTTCGGAGGGTTTAAGCGTTGGATACTTTATGAAGGATACCGGAATTTGGCATGCAGATTGCAGAGATGAGCAAAATACTGCTACGAGCTTAGTTAGCTCAGAATGCAAAAACAAGACCGATGTATTATGGTTGCGTTTAATCGAAGACATTATTGAGGGGCTCGGGAACCTAATGGAAAAGACGGTGATCATACTATAGATGACGCAGATAAGACACGTGTTTCTGGGCGTTTTAAAAATGTGCATCGTGCGGACAATGGGTGTCCTACCCCTCACGGTCTCTGTCAAGTCGAGAGTATAGTGCTAGAAGCGCCACTAACTGCATCACGGGTCTGTGATGTGTTAGTACGCTTGGACTCCTACAAGCCTGCCGGACCTGATAAGGCGGATGCTGTGATTACCAAGCCGCTCGCTGATACACTCTAACGTCCTGCCTTGGATTTGTTTAACGTGTCACTACAGGAAGGTAAGCTACCACAAGACCGGGAGGAGGCAGCTGTCATGACGATACACAAAGGGGATCCAAATCAGTAGTAGAAGACGATGAACAGACATGCGCAGTACGTGCCTAAGCCACCACAACTAACGTAGCAGAACGAGCTCCTTGAGCGAAAGGCTGCCTCCACGTAAGACGCACAGTCTGACTTCCACATTGGTTACGTGGTGCAGCATTACACACGGGCAATGGATCACAGACAACGGTGCTCGAAGACTGACAGTCGGCGCAGGTCAACGGCACGAAAAGACCATGTTCCGCAACTGCACAACAATACAGCGCGGGAAATCGCACACCAACCCTTTGATGCATAGACAGATGTCATGGTGGCGCCACAAGCCCAGCCAAGACGAAGCTAGATGAGCTTTCGAGATACGTGTCAAAATATCTTCTCCAAGAGTTCCAAGGGCATTGATGCAGCTCCCTAGGTAGACAAAAGTTACCACAATTTTGTATCTCACCACCAAGAATGAATAAAGGTACAAGCAACTGCAAGCCTTGAAAAGGCGCCATGCACTTGGATGGGGAAAAGTATGTCTTTTTGGATTACCAGAGACTAGCAAGCTCCATATTACTAGCACGTTCACACCACCAGGTTTCACGGTCCTTTTGTAAACTCGTGCGCAATTTTCGATCTAGAGGTCGGTGTTCTTCATTACAGTTGGCATCGGCCGTGACCGAGTGGAATCTGTCCATCAGCGCCAAGGAGACAGTGGTGATCCAGCATTTCAGTGGGTGACGCGCAAATCCACAACAGGCAATGCTGGCAGAAATCAAGGCATTTTCGATGCAGATCTATTGTGAATTCAGATCATTGTCAGAAACTGAAGCCAGCAGTGATGATAGAAAAGCCTGATATCTGGCTAACTTTGCAGGGTCCTGTGGAATATTTATGCTCGGTCGGTGGCGCGTACGCCTAAACGATCTTCTGATACGCGTGAAACTCCATCATCACCCTCATCGTCAACAGCAATACATCAGCCAGCTGAACTGATGCTTCGCTGTCGTACAACCACACTTACCTACGGAAGGAAGAGCAATAAGAGGGAGAGAAGGGGAGCGTAGCGTAAAATTTTAGTGCCGTGAACAAACAATCAAGGTCAAGGCGCCTACACCTTGTCGACAACATACTATCACAAACAGCTGGATATCGTGTAAAGAGAAGGCGGTACCGGCGAGACGGCTTCCTTGCGGCTTTCACTGCCTCATTACCCCGCAGACAAATCAACACCACACGCTAAACACATTGCACATAGGAGACGACAGCAGATGCGCCACTGGTGTCGGGTGCGAACCACATCCTGTAAAATCCCGAGCCAAGCACAAGGCGAGTCAGGTGGAATCCAGCGTGAAAGACACGGACCGACGGCACCCAGCTGGGTCGTCAGTGAATTCATTTCCTGCTGCCAAGTCAACTTTCGTCCACCTCGGGCCTCGAGCCACCCTATATCTAACAGAGTAAAGAAGACCCTGGTTTTTGGGTTCTGGAGCACCCGCCGTGTCTCTTGGATTACGACACACAATCTCGATTGTGGTCTCGGTTGACGTGGAAGTCAGCCTGTGCCAATACGGTCAGTGGGATAGTCACCGAAGTGGAGGGTTTCGGTGTGGCTCTCTCCCAGCCCTGCACTCCACGACCGACGGTTTCGTCTTTGTTTAGACTCATCAGGTAGAAACAGCTGAGCTGGGAGTGGAACTCGGCATATAATGCTTCGCGGCTACCGTCATGACCACTAGACAATTGAGCCCCGCGAGCAGTGTTTGACACAACGGTTAGAAGTAGATTTTCGGGTTTTGGAGCACCCGCCGTGTGTCTTGGATTGTGACACGCAATCTCGGTAAGCAGTGACCGGGGATACGTAGTACGTGCCCAAGCCAACGCAACTTATTCAGTGCTATCTGAAGATATGCGGGTTTTCTCCGAGCTGGCTGATTTGGCTGCACACAGTTCATCCTCAGCCTAGACGACATCATCAGTGCGATTTATGCGGGCCACTTACAGACCCAAGTGATTATTGATCACTTGATTCGAACGTCAGCAGTTGACTGGTCCACATGAGCTGACGGTGTAGTCAGCTCTTGCGTACTGTTGGACAGATTCCGCCTCAATGACGTTCGTTTGTCCTGTTGATCTGGGGCGGAGTATTGGTTTGACTCTCAGTGCTTCATAGGCAGTATCTAGATCTAAGTGTCTGTTGACTGAGTTCTTCCCCGAGTACCATACCTCGATGAACTCGCGTGCTTTTCGACATTTTGCCCTGCCTATGATCCTGACATTCTCCAAATCAACCAGATGACTCTCGGCGTCCATATGTACCGACATCAGGGAGTTCTGGTCATGTCGGCGGATGGCTAGGCTATGCTCATGTAGCCTAGTGTCGAGATTTCTTCCTGTCTGGCACACATAGTTTTGTTACAATGGTTGCAGTGGATTTTGTAAATCACTGTTTCTTCTTTGCCAAGCTGGTCCTTACCATTGAAGAGCTTGTCTCGGATAGTTTCTGTCGGCTTGTGAACAACTCTGAGTCCATAGGGTAGTAGCAGTCTCGCCGCCATTTCAGAGACGCTGTTAATTTATGGCATAAATCGCACTGATGATGTGCTTTAGCCTGACGATGACGTTTGCGACCAAATCAGCCAGCTCGGAGAACACTCGCATACCCTCATGCGCATCCCGAGCTACAAACATTCTCACAGATTTCAGTGTTGTTCCAAAAAACGAGCCGCATTATCACTGCCTGGTATTCGCCTACGCATAGCATCGTTGCAGACACGCTGGTGCCGCCCGACACCAGCAATAGTCCGCAGACAGAGATGATCAGACTTCAAGGCACCGCAAGTCCTCAGATTAAAAATGTTGTCTCACGACCATACAGCAGGACGGCCCTCACTGTGGCCGTGTGAACAAGACCTTCCAGACCGAGAGCGGTCGATTCCCGACGCCACAGATGTCGCAGATTCAAAAAGGCAGTTCTAGCTTTTGCAATACATGAACTGACTTCAATCATTATGCGCTCGTCTTTGCCGATGTAGCTGCGAAGGTAGGTGAAGTGATCAACCACCACAAGTTCCTTGCTAACAAAGTGCGAAGCGCATGCCAAATAATAAAATCACTCTAGAGGTTATTCAGGGTTAATTAGGCCACACCAACATCTTTAAAAAGCAAGAGCTCGTCCGCATAAACAAGGTCAACTAGCTTTTATCCAGGCAGCAACTCAACGCCTGCACCGTAACACTTCACGATGAGGTTAAATAGAAATAGGGAAACTGGAAAACCCTGACGAACGCCCCTTGTCGGAAAGATATTCAATAATTCATCGCAGATCCTGATGCGGCCTGTGGTGTTCGAGTATAGGGAGCGTAAAATGTTTACGTATTTTGTGGAAACATTTTTTCGACAAAGTATTTCGAACAGAACGCATCGATCGACTGAGACAGACCCATTCTTGTAGTCGAGGGACATAGCTGTTGTCGGTCTGCGGTACGTGTGGCGTTGCGCTAACACCTATCGCAGAGTGAATACGTGGTCAACACAGCTCCATACTGGGCGGAAGCTTGCTTGTTCCTTCCTAATCCGAAATTGCAGCTCCGCAGCGAGGCGACGAACGTGAATTGATGCCAATAATTTTGGCACCATCTGTTTAGCGTAACACTGCTGTTGTTAGTAGTCAATGTGGCTGCCTTCTTGCATATCGACACTAAAATCGAGCCACTCCCCTTCCTTCTAGAAGTGTTCGAACAGGGACGTCAGTGCTTTACATAGGACCTCACCTCCATACTTAAATAGTGCATGTGGGAGGGAATCCGGGTCAACAGCACGAAAAGACCATGTTCCGCAACTGCACAACAATACAGCGCGGGAAATCGCACACCAACCCTTTGATGCATAGACAGATGTCATGGTGGCGCCACAAGCCCAGCCAAGACGAAGCTAGATGAGCTTTCGAGATACGTGTCAAAATATCTTCTCCAAGAGTTCCAAGGGCATTGATGCAGCTCCCTAGGTAGACAAAAGTTACCACAATTTTGTATCTCACCACCAAGAATGAATATAGGTACAAGCAACTGCAAGCCTTGAAAAGGCGCCATGCACTTGGATGGGGAAAAGTATGTCTTTTTGGATTACCAGAGACTAGCAAGCTCCATATTACTAGCACGTTCACACCACCAGGTTTCACGGTCCTTTTGTAAACTCGTGCGCAATTTTCGATCTAGAGGTCGGTGTTCTTCATTACAGTTGGCATCGACCGTGACCGAGTGGAATCTGTCCATCAGCGCCAAGGAGACAGTGGTGATCCAGCATTTCAGTGGGTGACGCGCAAATCCACAACAGGCAATGCTGGCAGAAACCAAGGCATTTTCGATGCGGATCTATTGTGAATTCAGATCATTGTCAGAAACTGAGGCCAGCAGTGATGATAGAAAAGCCTGATATCTGGCTAACTTTGCAGGGTCCTGTGGAATATTTATGCTCGGTCGGTGGTGCGTACGCCTAAACGATCTTCCGATACGCGTGAAACTCCATCATCACCCTCATCGTCAACAGCAATACATCAGCCAGCTGAACTGATGCTTCGCTGTCGTACAACCACACTTACCTACGGAAGGAAGAGCAATAAGAGGGAGAGAAGGGGAGCGTAGCGTAAAATTTTAGTGCCGTGAACAAACAATCAAGGTCAAGGCGCCTACACCTTGTCGACAACATACTATCACAAACAGCTGGATATCGTGTAAAGAGAAGGGCGGGGTACCGGCGAGACGGCTTCCTTGCGGCTTTCACTGCCTCATTTACCCCCGCAGACAAATCAACACCACACGCTAAACACATTGCACATAGGAGACGACAGCAGATGCGCCACTGGTGCGGGTGCGAACCACATCTGTAAAATCCCGAGCCAACGCACAAGGCGAGTCAGGTGGAATCCAGCGTGAAAGACACGGACCGACGGCACCCAGCTGGGTCGTCAGTGAATTTCATTTCCTGCTGCCAAGTCAACTTTCGTCCACCTCGGGCCTCGAGCCACCCTATATCTAACAGAGTAAAGAAGACCCTGGTTTTTGGGTTCTGGAGCACCCGCCGTGTCTCGTGGATTACGACACACAATCTCGATTGTGGTCTCGGTTGACGTGGAAGTCAGCCTGTGCCAATACGGTCAGTGGGATAGTCACCGAAGTGGAGGGTTTCGGTGTGGCTCTCTCCCAGCCCCTGCACTCCACGACCGACGGTTTCGTCTTTGTTTAGACTCATCAGGTAGAAACAGCTGAGCTGGGAGTGGAACTCGGAATATAATGCTTCGCGGCTACCGCCATGACCACTAGACAATTGAGCCCCGCGAGCAGTGTTTGACACAACGGTTAGAAGTAGATTTTCGGGTTTTGGAGCACCCGCCGTGTGTCTTGGATTGTGACACGCAATCTCGGTAAGCAGTGACCGGGGATACGTAGTACGTGCCCAAGCCAACGCAACTTATTCAGTGCTATCTGAAGATATGCGGGTTTTCTCCGAGCTGGCTGATTTGGCTGCACACAGTTCATCCTCAGCCTAGACGACATCATCAGTGCGATTTATGCGGGCCACTTACAGACCCAAGTGATTATTGATCACTTGATTCGAACGTCAGCAGTTGACTGGTCCACATGAGCTGACGGTGTAGTCAGCTCTTGCGTACTGTTGGACAGATTCCGCCTCAATGACGTTCGTTTGTCCTGTTGATCTGGGGCGGAGTATTGGTTTGACTCTCAGTGCTTCATAGGCAGTATCTAGATCTAAGTGTCTGTTGATTGAGTTCTTCCCCGAGTACCATACCTCGATGAACTCGCGTGCTTTTCGACATTTTGCCCTGCCTATGATCCTGACATTCTCCAAATCAACCAGATGACTCTCGGCGTCCATATGTACCGACATCAGGGAGTTCTGGTCATGTCGGCGGATGGCTAGGCTATGCTCATGTAGCCTAGTGTCGAGATTTCTTCCTGTCTGGCACACATAGTTTTGTTACAATGGTTGCAGTGGATTTTGTAAATCACTGTTTCTTCTTTGCCAAGCTGGTCCTTACCATTGAAGAGCTTGTCTCGGATAGTTTCTGTCGGCTTGTGAACAACTCTGAGTCCATAGGGTAGTAGCAGTCTCGCCGCCATTTCAGAGACGCTGTTAATTTATGGCATAAATCGCACTGATGATGTGCTTTAGCCTGACGATGACGTTTGCGACCAAATCAGCCAGCTCGGAGAACACTCGCATACCCTCATGCGCATCCCGAGCTACAAACATTCTCACAGATTTCAGTGTTGTTCCAAAAAACGAGCCGCATTATCACTGCCTGGTATTCGCCTACGCATAGCATCGTTGCAGACACGCTGGTGCCGCCCGACACCAGCAATAGTCCGCAGACAGAGATGATCAGACTTCAAGGCACCGCAAGTCCTCAGATCAAAAATGTTGTCTCACGACCATACAGCAGGACGGCCCTCACTGTGGCCGTGTGAACAAGACCTTCCAGACCGAGAGCGATCGATTCCCGACGCCACAGATGTCGCAGATTCAAAAAGGCAGTTCTAGCTTTTGCAATACATGAACTGACTTCAATCATTATGCGCTCGTCTTTGCCGATGTAGCTGCGAAGGTAGGTGAAGTGATCAACCACCACAAGTTCCTTGCTAACAAAGTGCGAAGCGCATGCCAAATAATAAAATCACTCTAGAGGTTATTCAGGGTTAATTAGGCCACACCAACATCTTTAAAAAGCAAGAGCTCGTCCGCATAAACAAGGTCAACTAGCTTTTATCCAGGCAGCAACTCAACGCCTGCACCGTAACACTTCACGATGAGGTTAAATAGAAATAGGGAAACTGGACAACCCTGACGAACGCCCCTTGTCGGAAAGATATTCAATAATTCATCGCAGATCCTGATGCGGCCTGTGGTGTTCGAGTATAGGGAGCGTAAAATGTTTACGTATTTTGTGGAAACATTTTTTCGACAAAGTATTTCGAACAGAACGCATCGATCGACTGAGACGGACCCATTCTTGTAGTCGAGGGACATAGCTGTTGTCGGTCTGCGGTACGTGTGGCGTTGCGCTAACACCTATCGCAGAGTGAATACGTGGTCAACACAGCTCCATACTGGGCGGAAGCTTGCTTGTTCCTTCCTAATCCGAAATTGCAGCTCCGCAGCGAGGCGACGAACGTGAATTGATGCCAATAATTTTGGCACCATCTGTTTAGCGTAACACTGCTGTTGTTAGTAGTCAATGTGGCTGCCTTCTTGCATATCGACACTAAAATCGAGCCACTCCCCTTCCTTCTAGAAGTGTTCGAACAGGGACGTCAGTGCTTTACATAGGACCTCACCTCCATACTTAAATAGTGCATGTGGGAGGGAATCCGGGTCAACAGCACGAAAAGACCATGTTCCGCAACTGCACAACAATACAGCGCGGGAAATCGCACACCAACCCTTTGATGCATAGACAGATGTCATGGTGGCGCCACAAGCCCAGCCAAGACGAAGCTAGATGAGCTTTCGAGATACGTGTCAAAATATCTTCTCCAAGAGTTCCAAGGGCATTGATGCAGCTCCCTAGGTAGACAAAAGTTACCACAATTTTGTATCTCACCACCAAGAATGAATATAGGTACAAGCAACTGCAAGCCTTGAAAAGGCGCCATGCACTTGGATGGGGAAAAGTATGTCTTTTTGGATTACCAGAGACTAGCAAGCTCCATATTACTAGCACGTTCACACCACCAGGTTTCACGGTCCTTCTTTAGGCTAGCACGTAGTTTCGCCCTGAGATTTTTGCGAGATTCATTGTATTCGCTTCCAGCCGGAATACGTCGGCGAGCATCCATATGTTCCAGAGACTGTGTAGAGACCCAATGTCCGGTTTTGCAATTTGTTTTGCCACATGAAGACATGCCTGCTAATAGCAACGCTTGACGAGTGTGCGACCAGTGATCTTCAACGGTGTTTAGTGGGCGCTTACTCAGCCCAGATGTCAGCGCATCTTGGTACACATTCAGAACATCTGGCTTCGCCAGCTGGCTAGTGTCAATCCGTTCACATCGACGTCGCGGACGTCCACCGAAACGCACCAGGAGGTCGGCACATAGAAGTGCGTGGTCAGAGTCCACGCTCGTGCTCCAAATCGAGCGACAGTTTTGGACACAGCCTCTCCAGCGGTAACTGATCGCGATATGATCGATTTGCGTCCATGACTGACCCGAGGCTGGTGGCCGCCAAGTCACACTTCTGCGGGTGCTGTGTCGAAAATTAGTGCTCGCGAGAAACAGGCGAGCATCTTCACACAGCTGGAGCAATCGCTCACCATTATCATTACGGGAGCCTACACCATGTTGGCCGCCCAGATGAAGCTCATCAGAGGACAATTTTCCGACTTGGGCGTTTAGATCGCCAGCCAGCACCACAGTATCCGTGCTTCTTCTGTAACGAAGGAGCTCGTGAAGTTGCTGGTAGAAATCATCTTTTACCGAATCAGTGCTACAGTTTGTAGGGGCGTAGGCCGCAATGACAAACAGGCACCGTTTGTCCCCGCGCGACTTCGAAGCACGGAACGAGCCAGCTAATCTAACGGCGCACATCCTACTGTTTACTGGGATCCAATCAAGCAGGGCAGCTTCAGCCCGGGGACTCAAAACAATGCCGACGCCGGCTTGACCGGCATTTGAAGCTGCATCATCGCCAGATAGGCGCAATGAGAATGTGCCGCCAGTGTCGCATGTGGGGGATCTCAGGGTAAGCACGGAGCTCGAATCTTGCGGGCGGGTTTCTGATAAACAGCAAATATCGATTGATAGGGTCTCTAGTGTGCGGGCAAGTGCTGCCTGTTGGCCAATCTGCAGCAAAGTGCGCACGTTGAGGCATGCCAATCTTAGCGAGACACGAGGACTCCAAAGGGAAACGGATGAACTGACGTTGTCCGCTTGGTTGAACATGGACTTATCGACTGGATTGGAGCGAGGCCCTGCGATTGTGTGTGATTTGAAATTAGAAGACAAGCGACTATTGAAGTAAGCTGGGGGAGGGCCAAGAATTGGGGGATTGAAAATGGGGGGGATATAAGTAAAGTTGGAGCGGGACAATAAGGATGCAGAAGCGCAAGAAGGGGTATAAGAAGACGGGAAGGCCTGAGCAGTAGCATCCAAACCCCTATCCACCCTGCTCGATGCAGCAGATAGGGCGCCGTTTATTATCCTCTGCGACGGCCAGAGCATCAAGAAATTGTTGTAGGAAAGGTTCATTGTATTGCGTGGGCAGAATACTGTCAGGTTGCCCAGGCCTAGACAGGAGAACGATTGGGGTTCTCAACCAAAGCCTTTGGTTCAAAAACCTTACCGCAAGGCAGCGGGTTTTGGCACTGGACTACAGAGCCCGTTTTATGAAATGAGGAGCCACCCCCATTCCAACCCCCAACCTGGAGGACCAGGAGGCTGAGTTTGTCTGGCCTTTAACCATTGACCAATCTGGTATGAGTGGCTCTAAAGGTGCAAAAAAAAGTACCACCCAGCATAGCTCAATGGATCTCTGAGGCACGCAAACCATCGCACCACGGTAAAGTCCAGCCTCATTGCGATGGACAGAAGTGTTCAAGATTACGAAGGACTTTTAAGGTAACAAACCTCTTGTCTTATTTGAACTAGGTACTTCTGACCAACTGCCGGGGCATGAATTTAGGATAAGGCTGGATATTGGAGAGAACTTCTTTGCAAACTGTGTAGTACGTAGCTGGAACAAGCTTTCTTCTGCCTTGATGGAATGTATGACTGTTAAAGTCTTCAAAAATGGCCTGGATGTGTTGGTCATATATAATTCAGATTTACTGTAAACCTATTGGAAATTATCGCTGAAACCTCGCGGCCAATGGTCTAATCTTTATTCCCTTCTTTCACAGAAACAAGAACAACAACTCAGACGTCGTAGTAACGGGAATCTTGGTTTGGTTGCCGGTATAAGAAACAAAACGCTTGTTAGGCTGGAGCTTATTTCCCTCCTGGATCCTGACATGGCCTAAACCTAAAATCTAGGGGGTCAGGAGATTGTCCGACTTCTTACCATTGATTAATCCGGTATTAATGACTCTAAAATCGGATGAGGTACCCCGAACTAAGCTTAATGGATCGTCGAGGCACGCAAGCCTTATTACGACGTACTATTGATGGTACCAGCTGTCGAGTGATTAAAAAATACTATTCCACTGAGCATTTAGTGGTTGAGGACCAAGTACAAATCAGGAAGCGGCAGAACAACGCAGCTCGTTGACTACACATTCCACTGTATTGCGAATCGTCCAGCCAAACACGACGGCTCACACTTAAGAAAAATCGGAGTCATAGACGGTGCATAATACGCATCCAAAAACCGTATAACTTTACTTAATAATATACAAAAATCTGTGAAGCCCATCGAACTAACCTGAGGAATAATCGATAGTCTCGAACTTTGAGTCAGCGTCAAAATGCAGGCGAGATTAAGTATTAATATACAAAAGGTTTATTCCGAAGCTCAAGATGCAAATGAACATAAAGCTGTCTGACAGTGAGTGTTTAATAATCGCGGAAAGAGGTTGCATCATGTTCCAGGAAGATCACCAAGGGAGAAAAACAACGGAGGAACGAAGGTGTGAACCATAAACGGAGTGCGGAAGCTGAGTTCAAACCCTGACCAAAAGAGAATCTGGAAAACGTATAGTTACAAAGTGAAGCGAAAGAAGTGTTGGTAATTTATATTGGGTTACTCTGTCTTTTGCTTCAGGCGAGCGAGTACATCTGGTTTGGCTAACTGCCTCCCGACCATTACGATCGTTACGCCACCAGAGAAGAAAAGGCAAGGTACCCAGGCGGCCATAGTAGGATGTGATATCCTGAAATTATTTATATAAGATCAAATTGTATACTTACTTAAGCAAATGCCGTCTCATAAATGAATGTCCAAGAATTGTAACAATCAAAGCCACGGCCATGCCGCATCCGAGGCCTACCCTTGATCGATCAAAAGTCCACCACAATGCAAAGGAAAGGCCGACGATGGTTACTGCTAACTGTGCATAAGATGCGAAGTCGATTCTTGCAGTTGCGTGTCCAAAACCAAAAAAGAAAGCAACGCAACGGAACACCGATGACCATTCTCTGTTGTAAACGTCTGAGAGGCCCAATTTAAAATCAATGCACGGAGATAACAGACCAACGGCAACTAAAAGTCGATAA
Source organism: Dicrocoelium dendriticum (assembly GCA_944474145.2). Lineage (NCBI taxonomy): Eukaryota > Metazoa > Platyhelminthes > Trematoda > Plagiorchiida > Dicrocoeliidae > Dicrocoelium > Dicrocoelium dendriticum. Next base: position 66,655,956 of record OX104064.1, read on the forward strand.
ACTTTCGTCACAACCCTACCTGATGCGAAACCACAGCCTAGAGGTATCCACAATCTAGGGTTGATGACATCACAAAGAGAAGATGTTGGATCGATCACATTGCCTCTAATTCCATGCAACGCGTCGCACGCGCAGAAAAGGAGAACACCAAATGTAAACAAAAGGATACTCCGCGAGATTACTGCAGGCCAGCTGGCCATCCGCAAAAATAAAAGTCTGATCAATGGAAGATGTGCGCACCAGCCTAAGATGGAAGACAGGGTACACGGTTAGCACACAAACCTGAGTTTGTTTCATTGATGGCACATGAAACAAACTTGTTTTGTCAAAGGAAAAAATGGTTTACGTAAAAAAAGGGAGCATAAAGAAGCTACCTCAGTATAGTGTTATAAGCTAGGCAGAAACCATATCCCATCAGCTCACCAACGACGAAGCGGCAGTTGGACAGGGAAACAGCGGATCGGAAGATCCCGTGTGTGGCCTTGCTCTGAAGGGCACCATCGACGCCTTAGATAAAGTTCAACACATTGGTAATTGCAGGCGCAGGAGGCAGCCACGGACTCTTGCTTGGTCGTTAATAAAGCACTTGTAAAGAACATCGACCTTTTAATAAAAAGAAGAGCCCACCCATAATGAGCAACCAGTCAGTTAAGCACGCAAGTAAACGGAATTACAAGCAAAATATTGAAACTGACAGTTAGTTTCTTCACTGAAAAAGCATTATTACTGCAGATAATGTACATCTGTTACATTCCTGATGCAACTTCGCCTAGCGCTTATCTGTGACATTGTTTGACCTAGTTGTTTTATTCTCAGGAGAGAATGTGTGGTTAAGACAATAATCTATTACTATTATTGTCTTAACCACACATTCTCTCCTGTACTACAATTACTATTATTTTGTTTTTGTTGGTTCCCTTCTCTTAACCTTTATTCTATTCACGTGGCCGGTACAGTGGGGACTGCTAGTGCAGGCCGCGTGGGCATTGATTGGTTGACCGTTATGTGATTCGTGTGTATTGATTTGGCTCCTCTCGGCTCCAAACCGCTCCCGCAAACTCCATCCTGGTTCAACGACGCATTGAAGAAGGAACACACATGGGAATTCTCCTACCGTTCTTGTCCAAATTGAACTTGAACTTGAACTTGAAATGCTCCGAGATATTACTACCGTAAAGCGACGAGCCATGTTCTTTTAGCCCACCCTCTAAAACAAACCTTTTCTGCTGTCCCGACCTTGAATGCGCACTGCTCAGCTTGCGCTTGGTTACCTCCCGGCTGGTCCGCCACTTTCGTGTTGGCATGTCAGTGGGCATTGGACACGTTATTTGAGTTACAGTTCCAGCCACGTACTGGCCCTTGGTTTTTCATTGCTGGTCATCGGGTCCATCGCATGCTACGCAGCCCGGAAAATATTAGATATCTGGCGACCCTGCTTTGATACAAAATGTCATCGCAAGGAATAAACCGCTCTGCTTTGCGTGTGCGTTGTGTGTTTACATCCGATGGTGACTGCGATCTTTTGGAAGGTTGAATGCAAAACTACATGAAAGGCATAACTCGCAGTGACCACCGAAAATATATAGTGAGTGTCATCAGCGGGGATAACATTAACTAACTGCTGGCTTTCCGGCTGCTGTAAGAAGCCTCCCTAGGAGACGTTTTCTCCACCCAAAGGATGCTTTATCTATTGAAAACCCCGCCGTCCGTGTTGCCTGAGTCTTGTTATACTGGCATACAGTTGCGCTCGGAAAAAGTTCAGCAGTACGCTGCCATCCCTCTGGGACTATCAGCCGAAGCTTTTCCAGACGCATCGCAAGCGGAGTTAGGAAAACCAACCTTTTACCATCTTCCAATCAACGTGAAGAACCACGAGCATCTTTCTATGTTCAGCCGCAAACGTCTGCGATGGCTGCCTTAGGCTGTCCATGTTGCAAACAGCTACGCAAGCGTAGAGAAACTACAATCGCAATAAAACTTTGTCCGTTGCCTTCATAAGCTGAGAGCACATAATCCCTTTCTGCTACCTGCCTCACTCCTCGTCGCCTTCGCTCAACGGTCCTCGTCGGTCGCAAGAACGGTCCCTACTCCTTAATGCTCGGTAACATTTAGTGGCTTGTTCATCATCCTTTCCTCTGCAACAAGACGGCCCACAAGTCCAGAAGTCCGAGGAGGCAGCTTACTTTGTAGAACACAAACAGCGTAGTGAGCCGTGAAGTTGTTTGCTCACTGTGCCATTTGTTTCTAACGTAAACCTGCTAGTCTTTAGCCTGATCTCTGGGTTGATAAGGCGGAACCTTGGTAACATGCTCATGGATAACTGGGCTGTGTGTTCTTTATTCCGGAAGTGCGTAGTTTCAACAGCCGCTACTGTTTTCCAAGACAATTCTATGAATATGGCGGCAGCCAACTGGACAGGTATCAAATCCTCGGGTTGGACCATAGCGACTATTAAACTAGAAGGCCTGACAACCACACATCAGGTTTCTTTAGTAGATGACCTATCTTGGGATTTTGTGCTGGGAGTGTATTTTCTTTCCTGGTACAATGTTATGGTTTCTATGGTCAACAGGATCTTGGTATTTCCCAACCATGTGCTGCCGTTTGTCATGCTGAACCCCTCTGAGGTAGGCTGTACGGTAACGTTAACATCCTTGCAATAACTAATCCAAAGCGTCTTTGCTGAAATTGCGACGCTTATTGGCCATGAGTTAGAGGAAATTTTAAACAATACCAGCGCTCTTTCGCTTGGTCAGATGACGGTATGAGAAGCTACAACTTTTTACTGCGTCATAAAGACACAGGCGAGGAGATATGTACCTACTAAGTTACAAAAAGAATTACAACACAATATCGAAAGCATGTTACCACGCGAAATTATTCGACTTTTGGAATCGTCATGGTCATCACCCATCGTTCGCGTTCCAAAAAGAAGCGGGGAACTGCGGTTATGAATAAACCCGGTCATATGAAATGACTTCTTTACATTACCGAGAATGGATAACCTAATGACCCCCAGTGGCTCGCGTTGGTTTACTACTTTGCAACTGGCCTCCGGTTATTGGCAGGTTACTCCACCCACATGAAACATGTAAGGCTGCGTTTATTTTTCCGTCCTTTTTACAAATTCCAGACCATGCGGTTCAGTTTAACAAAAGCCCACGCAACTTTTTGTCGTATAATACACATAGCTCTAGCAGGTTGGATAACGAAACACTATCTAGTTTATCTGGTCGACCTCATCGTGCACAGCGGAACTACAGAATAACATAATAAGGGTCGTTTCGCCTTGCTAGATTGACTGTTGCATCTAGGGTTAATGGTTTAAACCTCAAAGGGCCAATCCATAAAAGAATGAGCTTATCTACGTCACATCGTGTCTGGAGAAACAGTGCGTTGCGGCCCGATTAAGGTCAGGCGGCTCCGTACGCGGCCGTTTCAAAAAGCGCTGACAAAATGCGTGGCTATCTCCGACTTGATTCCTACTATCGGCGCTTAGTTCGACAGTTTGCTACCCCCGCTAGTCTGTGGCACAAACCTTTTCAGGCTGATTAAGCATTCGTTTGGAAAGTGCGCAGCAAGTAGCATTTGAAACATTTAAGACTACCCTCTGTGCACTACAGGTTTTAACATTACCTGGAACACGTCCATCTGCGTGCTCCTCCATTCTGCACACAAGTGCCAGCAACATCAGCATCATAGCTGTATTCTCAAAACACACGGCGTAGGGCATGGAACCGGTTATTGTTTTTGTCAGTAGAAGTCCTTCGCGAAGTGTGTGCACCTATTGCACAACACGAAATGGTATGCTGACGCTGGTGGTTTCTATTAAACCAGGCAGGCACTACCTTTATGGCCGCAAGTTCACTGTACGTACTTACTATCAATTATTGAGCTGACTTTAATAATTCAGGAACCCGAGGGATGCTCGCCCGTTTGCATGAACAATTTTAAGAATATGACTTTGCGTGTCAGCACCGTCCAATCGCAAAACAGGTGAAGGTCGACGCTTTAGCCCGATGGCCTGTCAAGTATCATGGATCATGTCCGTCACGTACAAATGCTGGCGCGACTGCCGTTGTCTTCGACGCCCCGAAGACGGAGAAATGGATGCGGTTGCAATCGATGGGCTTAGAAATTCGCCTCTTGTGCGATCGCTTTTTGGGGCTGGAGGGGTATCAAAACATCAAGACCCGGAGAGTGCCAGTTTTAAAAGTACATGCCTATGGTCACTATGGCCGCAATTACGGACGACAGCCGGTCTTGGGAATTTCCAGAACGGGCCGGCTTATTTGCGAAGAACTGTTGTACCGACCACTGAAACGCAGGAAGTGATGCAAGATTCAACAAGATTTAGGCTACGCGAGAAAGATAAGCTGGAGGCTACGATACCACGTCCGTTTTGGTGACCATTCTACGAAGTGATATCGCTATCAGTTGCCAGCTCTGCGCTGGTTGCGCAAGGAAAAACACCTAAAAACCACGCATCGTGGTCCGCTGCAACTAATGACCTTGGGTTTTCTCAACGAGCTCGTGCGCATCGTCATAGCTGGCCTGGTGTCAGGGATGGTTAGGGGCCATCATCACGTCTTTTATGGTTGACTATTTTGTCAAATGGTGCGATGCAGTCCCGCTTCCAAATATAGACACATACAGCGTCTCGCTAGCATACCTCAGCACTAGCGTGGCAAGTTGTGGATCATCCTAGTATTTTCAATCAGACGGGGTGCCGTCTTCGGGGTGGCACTCAAGAATGGGATTTGATACATTTCGGCTTCCGGAGCATACTTACGGCTGCTTGCCACCCCGGAGGGAAAGGAGCTACTTGCATGCACGGACGGTACGCTAAAGACGTGATTACAGGTTTTCCTGTCTATCGAGGTTCCTCAGGAAAGGGGCATGACTCTGTCCGAGTGTTTTCTGGCTTATCGTGCCTCCCTTTAAGCGTCGATCGGTCAACACCACGTCGCCTTAGGACCGGTGGTGAAATGTGTCTGGCTTCGGATACCCTGCTACCGACGTCAGGCCAAAAACCTTAACCGCTTCGGAACAAGTAATTTGGTTAAAGTCAAGACTGATGCTGGCACACCAGCTGGTACAAGCGCACCTTCGAAACTCGCAGCGTACCCAGAAGGCTTAGTTGGACCGGAAAGCTTTCTGGAATCCGTTCAAGACTGGTGATGCGGTCTGGCTCAAATTAACAATAACACCACCGGACTTCCCTGCGAAGCTCCGTCGAAACTGGGAAGGACCTTTCGTTATGAAAGCAGCGTTGTCAGGTATAACTTATTGAATCATGAGGCCAAGCGGCCCTGGTTTATCCACCGTTGTACAATTCAACAGGCTGAAGCCAGTGAACAGAGTCGCGGCGCTGAAGTCAGCGCCGGTCAGCAGGGGGAGCAACGTAACGCGACGCGCCATGTGATTTTAACCCACCGTGAACCAAGCCTTTCCAGTTGTGGTGAACTCGTCTGCAGACTACTCAGTCTACGCCTGGTTGCCTCTGAGGTGATCGGCCACTTACAGGTGTCGGCTTGGCAGCGGGCACTTTACGTTATTCGAAAATATTCGTTCTTACTAGGTGGTTGTGTTTCGCTTCCGGCCACTTACATTCCGTTTGTTACCCACTACAGGTCGACGGGTCCATCATAATCTACTCTACGTTTAGGTTACAGAAGAACTGAAAGCCCTAACTGGACGAGTATTACACTATATCCGCTTGATGTTCACAACCCAAAGAACTTAAGAATCACTTTCAAACGAGACTGCAAGAAAAGTTCCGTAAACTGAAAAAACAGTGCTGCCTGTTAACTTCGTCTCAGACTTCGTTCAGTTGAGCAGACGTTAATGCTGTTGACATTGTCTAGCTATGTTCTACCGCTACTTGGAAAAGTGCTGGATCATATTGCTGTTACACAGTAAAATGTAGCAGTTTGCTCCCTCAAAAACGCTGCTTATCCTCTAATTTAGAAAGCCGGTGTTATCCTTTCAGAGTACATCAACCCGATTTCTCTATTGGCATTGACGGGTTGTCCTCACATACGTCTTTCAAAGCTGGCGTAAGTTTACAGCGTATTTCGCACTTATTCGACGGTCGCAATCGGCAGCCAATTGACTGAACGCACGGTGCGTCCTTTGCGTACCTTATTCTAGTTTTATTGGAAATGTATAAGTAACACCAGCATCAAAGTTGAAAATGTGTGCGGATGCATCATCTTCACTCTGCCTACCAACACTGGACCAAGCAGTCAGTGTTATAGCCAGGGACTTCAACATTATTTAAACTGGTTCCTTCTAAGCACGTGTTGACCAAAATATAGGTGTTCAGTGCATGCGGAAAGCACAACGCGTTCGTCTTCACAAAACATGTATAGCTGTGTTCGTTGCAAATGCTAGCTCTACTCGGTTCCTCCGATCAATGTAAATAACGATGGGGCTCGTCGTTTATGTTAATGCCCGACTGGGTTCCTTGGGTTAAAAGAGCTTCAAACCGTGAAGCGACGGAATTGTTTAGCGGTTAACATTGCAATGGTCTAAGAACCGCTGATATCTACCGAGTTTGACACTTCCTACCAAAGAAGAAATTTATGTAGAACGTGGTTGCCTTACTATCGTGTTTACGTTTGCTTCGATTGGTGCTGCCGTCAAAGCCAGCTGTTTTCAATTAGATAGTTTCTGCACATTATCAAGCAAACGACTCATTCCGAATAAAGAAACGGCCAATAACTATAACATTACTACCAAGTCAAAAGATTCCCTTTAGCTTTAAAACTGAGCTTTTGGGACTGAATACTTAATATATCGGAGCCATTTTCTGCCAACACAACCCCCGTTAGCTGTGCAGAATTTTATAGCTGCAATGTAGTTTTGGCCTGTAGTGAACTCGACTCGCATCCAGTTTCAGAAATGTTAGGCAGGATTTTATTCTTGTTTATTTTTCACGAGCCTCCAGTTGTTTAATTTAGGGCGCCTACCCATCAGTCTCCGCTCAGGAGGCACATTGTGCACCACCATATTCTTATATGCTCCTGCCTTCCTGACGTCGGGAAAGTTATTAAGCGCCATGATTGGACTGAGGAACTGCCTCCGTCTGAGGTGAGAGCAAACAAACAACTAGGACTTATTTGGACCGTGGCGTTAAATCAAACCAAACTACTGTACCCAACACCTGAATGCTTGTGGTTCAATTAGTCAGCTGGACACGAATCCCTCACACTCCAGCAAATATACCAAATCAGAGAATGTTCGCCTCGAGATGCTCTGGAATTTTATTTGCATGCACAATTATTTATCCTACTCGACCGGCATTAAAGTCAATGATGGGCTCAGAGTCAGCTATCTGCTCAGCCAACCGAGGAGTCATTCGACTGCGCATAATTGTGTGAACAAATGGTTGATTAGAGGTTTTGCCAATGGTACAAAACTGTCAAAAATAATGGAGGACAGTGTTCCATGACGTGATGGGATTTCGCCTGGCATGCGTTTAACCTTTATACGCCACAAAAGTCCGTTTATCAACCCTAAGACGTGAAGGACTTGACTGGCCACTTAGTATAGACCCTACCCACAAGTTCACTGGCATATTGAATAGAGACATTTTTCACTATTTTATTTACACGTACCAAAATGCGTCAGTCATCACACACTGTCCACGCCACAGCTACTGTGCTTTCCTGTTTGCGCTACGCACATATGAATCAAGTTCCTAGTCAACAAGTTGACAGTTTTGCTCCACGTGAGTACTTCTTCGGTATTTACAAGTTTACCACTTTTGGTCAGAGCCAAGCTTTGCAACGTACAGTATTTGCAGCACAAAATAATGGCTTTTAAATTATGCTTTTGCCTGACTTGGTGTGCTTCGATACATTCGAGAATAAAAGAATAATTTCTTTTATTTATTCTAGATAACGGTTAGCCCTCTAACCTACTAAATAAATAAATAAATAAATAGTATATTCTCTGTAAAGCGAGACACACCTCTAAAAGGCGTGATCAAATATGCATACAAGCATAGCTTCTTTGGAATATTAAAACATTTCGTTACAATGAAAGGAATAAACGAAAAGATGTAGTCCATAAGAGCGAGCATATTGTCAGGCAATAGTCAGACCAAGGATCATAATGGCGCCGTGGCGCGCAAAAACTGTTGCGTCAAGATACAAGTGGGGGGTAAATTTGCCATGTAGTGATCCATGAGCACAGGAGACCAAACAAGGTTTAGTGCAATCGATGACCATTACGAAGCCGGGATGATCGGTACTCCACTAAAGCATTCTTCATAGTAAAATCAGTTGCACAGGTTCGATGTTGGAGGCTGAGGACTGCGTCAGTGTGAAATGTATAGCTGTGACTTTATTTTGTGGCGAGTCACATCCGCCACGTTGCAGTGTTGTTAAGCGGACATTTGTGGCTTTTTATAGGGAGAACGCTTGCCAGGCGAAAACCCACCACGTCCTGGAACACTGTCGTAGCTTCCGTTGAACTGTAGTGCTAGTCGGCTATGCATCGTATAGACCGATTTTGCACTCTATTATTCGCAGTCGGTTGACAGCCCAAATTTTTTCGGTGGTTGGCCAAATGGCTTAGTACTGAACCGGCAATAGTCGTTGAAGCCAGTCAATGATGTAAAAGAGTCGCAGAGTCGAATGATAATGATGCGGGTGAGTAAACATATTGTTAATAGAGGCCGGCTTTTTCTATTATATTGTCCGGCTCGCAACCCGTGTCCAGCTATCCATGCTGGACTTGTCATAGGGACGGTGAGTGCAGTTGTTTCTTGTGTCTGAATATGTCCAAAACAGAAATAAGTGCTATCCTCCGCAAAGTGGACAAGTATTTCCTTCAAATGTAAGAGTAATTGTTTCCATGACCAAGTGAGAACTCCAGGAAAATCATCGGAAAAGACGCTTATGCGCGCGCAGTGCTGTCCGTGAAATGACATCAGAAAAGCTCCAGGTGACTGGAGAATCGGAATGTTTGAGGCAGTGAAGGTAATCACGCCAGAATTGTCAGTCTCCAGTTGTGGAACAGTGGATCCATTGTGAGTACGAGGCGAGCTAAACCCATTTGTTTAGACCCCGTGGTGGTAGCTTCTCCAGAATGGCGGAAAGAGCTCCATTTGGAACGATGTGTGGGTTCTTCACCTCCCGGAGAAAAGAACAAGCATGTAAACCAGTTGGCTATTGAAAGTGGGTCGACTATTCCCAGTGGATAAACCTTCTTGTTTTGGCGGATGTATCTGTGGAAATCTCGGGAGAAAACGGGCAACGGACAAGAGGCAGCCAAACAGAAAGACAGCAACGAAGCAAGAAGCACAAACACAGACTGGTGGCGCGCAACGGTGCCTATGATACATTAAAATTTATGTAATTTTGTTTAGTATACATGATTTGGAAGCGCGTTCTTTACATCACGTCGCTGGTGTGCCTCAGACTACAACTACTAGGTAGAAAGAATGGTATAACAAAGCGTGTTGACAACGTTAAGCGATTAATATGATTGTTGGAGAGTAACAGGTAAACCGATTATGATGACAGCAGACCGAATGCGAGCGGCATCTTATGTGAAACTAAGGACAACATGGTTGAGACCGAATGCGGGAGCAACATAGGTAAAGCAACGTTCCAAGAAGAAAAGGAAATTTAAGGAATCAGCTATGAGCGGAAGAATGCGGACGGCAGTGCGAAGAGTAACTCATGAGAGCAATTAAGAGACGATAGTCAGGATGAAAAAGGTTTACTACTAAAGTGTGGTGAGCCAGGGACGCTCTCGTGCGAAGTATGAAACGTTCAGTGCTGAAATAGCATCGGTAATATCCCGGTAATCTGAGAGAACTCTGAGAGCCGGAGACCGAACAGACGAGACTCGAGAAGTCGACACATCCAGAGGCCTCATAGTAGTCCCAGAGAGTTTCACTGATCAGATAATGACAAAGAAGGGCATGGCACTAAGCGTCGGTCATCCGATTGAAGATTTGAGGGTACAGGTTACTGATGGAAGTGCCTATATTAATCAAGGGTAAACAAGTCTAGCGGGCTGTCAGTATAAGCCAGACATAGTTGTGAGTCTAGAGAGATTAGATCGGTATATCTTGCTAGTCTGGAAAAGGTCAAAGAAGCATACCGGTCAGATAAGACTAGGTTATTACAAGCCACTAAGAGTTGGCAGTCCGATTAGAGAAGAAATGATAGTACAGGGGCCATAAGGATAGAGAGAGGTTTACTAATCAGGTGTGGAAAAGTCCACGGGACTCGAGAGGTAATGGGGACGGAGCGTTCAGTCTCCCGAGCATAGCAGGCAGCGTCGCAGAAGTAGGAGCAAAGAAGACCGAGCTGCCGAGGATGGACTTGGTCGGCGCATTGTGATTGAGTCCCATGGTTCATTTGGGAAGGTAAGTGGAGTCAGTAGGATTGGACTGGTCAGAGATAGAAGTGGTTATATCAACATAGGGCGAACAAGTTCAGCAGGATATCAAGGTGAGGGAGAAAGTGCTTTGGATCGACGGAGCCTAGACCGCTAACATCCCGGTAGCCTGGTAGCAGTCCCATAGAATTTGGCTGATCAGCTGAGGCTGAGCTACGGATGACAGAGACTCAATCTTCCAACAGAAGAATGATTGGATACGAACGGCGCTCAATCATCTGAACGATGGCTAGTTATGTTACAGGAGTCTGAGAGGAGTTGGAAAGCAGGAGACCAAACAGACGAGACAGGATTAGTCGGCGAAACGACATTGAGTCCAACAGCTAATTTTAGGAGGGCAAATGGAGTGGGTCGAGAGGTGGAGGTGACTATATAAATAGAGGGTGAACAAGTCTAGCAGGCTGTCAACGTAAGTGCGATAAAGCTTGAGTCTACAGAGTCTAGACCGTTTAAATGTTGCTGGTCTGGAAAGGGTCAAAGAAGCAGACCGGTCAGATGAGACTAGGTTATTACAGGGCACTGAGAGTTGGCAGTCCGATTAGATAAGGTTTGAAAGTAGAGAACGTCATAAGGAGACGGTCCGGAAAGGGAGAGGTTTACTTATAAGGTGTGGAAAAGTCCATGGGGCTCGAGAGTTAATGGGGACAGAGCGTTCGCACTTCTCATTCAATGCCGGTAACGTCACAGCAGTCTGAATGAATTCGGAGAGCAGGGGACCGATCAGACGAGACTGGATTAGTCGGCACACTTAGAGTAAGTAGTACAGTTGAGGTGGGAAGGTAAATAAAGAGTCAGCGGAGACGGATAGGTTTGGGATGCAAGAGGCTAAATGAATATAAGGTATGCAAGTCAGGCAGGCTCGCAAAGTGAGAGAAGTTGTGTGATGGTGATACAGAGACTAAAACTACATTTCGCTAGTTAGGAAGCAGTCAAAGAGGATAATAGGGCAGGGCTCTGAGAGCTCGCTATGCGGATGAAGAAGAAATAAAGACAGGCCGCGATAAGGAGAGGACAGAGTTAAGAGTTTACGTTTACGGATATGAAATGCGACAGTTAACGAGGCTCTAGAGGTAATGGTGACAGAGCATTCAGGCTTCCGAGCATAGCAGGCAGCGTCGCAGAAGTAGGAGAGAAGAGGACCGATCTGCCAAGGTTGGACTTGGTCGGCGCATTGTGATTGAGTCCTATGGTTCATTTGGGAAGGTAAGTGGAGTCAGTAGGAGCGGACTGGTCAAAGATAAAAGTGGTTATATCAACATAGGGCGAACAAGTTCAGCAGGATATCAAGGTGAGGGAGAAAGTGCTTTGGATCGACAGGTCAATTGCTTGCCACCTCTTGCGACCAACTCCGTACAAAAGCTTTTCAGCAGTCTTGGTCTGTGCAGGTAGTAAAACCCAATTATCTGCTCAAAAAATGACTGGTCTGACCAGTCTCCTATTTTCTGACTGTTTCCAGAAATCAGAGACGCACGTGTTCTAGGCTGTGCAGTCACAACACACCCTGTCCCTCAGCCTGAGAGCTTCGTTTAATATGCTAACGGGCTTTTTATATAGCCTCTGTAGTCCCGCAAATTTACTTTCTTGCGACATTCACTACTGTTATCCCCACTTTAATCTTACTGCCTAGCTACATCTTGCTGACTTATCCAGTCATATCTAAACGCTCTTTTGCTTTCTGACCCCTCCCCAAACACTTCTGCTTCATCTTCAATCTTTCATTCTTTACTGATCCGTGTTCCGCTCGATTCTCGTCGTATTTCGCAACTTATGATATATGTGTATATGCGATATTTAAATAACAATTACATGCATAGGGGTACAATAGTTCAGGCATCGCCGCAATTGATTGACTGCCTTCCAGATGCATTCCTTTCTTCTGTCTGTGTGGCTGTCTCTGTTCGTTTCCTTTTTCTCCCGAGTCTGTCACAGGTACGGCGACACGCACCCAAGGAATTGTCCTCCGTTTCGACAACAATACAAGGCACACACTTCCTCTACCTGGACATGAGCGGAAAATTATCAAGCTTTTTACAACTTACTAACCGGACAAATCAATCAATTCTTCCGCGGCGTGAACCACTGAGTCCAATTTACCTAACACTACCTCTTCCACATATCTCTTGACTGGAGGACTTTCGCCTACGGAAGGCACATTCTCCTGCCAAAACAAAGCTTGAACAATCGGTCATTCTAAGCTCTTCAATCCGCTTTGACCGCTCAGATGGCCGTGGTTTCTCCCATCTCTAATCAATTTCACTACATACCCCGGGGGATCAGCGATTCTTTCTTCGGAACCTATCCTGTCCTCCAAGACTTCAACATATTTCAACGTATATTCTTCGAGGCTTCACGTGGTTCTGCAGATGATCAACACATCGTGTCCAGAAAGAATGCTTAGTTCTGGACCTACCGATCTGGAACAGGAGAGGACCCAGGCACGCAATGGCCACTCGCATAGCGCTTCAGTCAGCAGAAAAATGGGACGCAACTTGACTGCGAATAACGGAGCAAAAGAACGTTCAACAAGAAACATAGCCAGTTACAACTTGCCATCCAATGGATTGGCGGCAGTGTTTCAGGACGCGGTGGGTTTTCGCCTGGCAAGCGTTCTCCCTATAAAAAGCCACAAATGTCCGTTTAACAACACTGCAACGTGGCGAATGTGACTCGCCACCGAATAAAATCACAGCCCATAACATCACACTGGCAGCTGAATTAGAATCATCATACTGGATAGCTTGCTCTTCAATTATCTTCCAATGGATCACTCAGGATTTATCTATTATTACTCGTGGTATGACTGCGATATGTGGCAGAGCGATTATGTCCAAACAAATGGATCCCGATCCCACTACAACCCAATCGTTCTTTCGCATGTTCACCATCGCACAGTCCCAAGCATGGACATATGAACAATTTTCTACTGTCACTACAGTTCCCATAAAATGTCTGTACAGCTGTACATACCTGATCATGCCTCAATTGGCGTGCCTCGCATAGTCGAGAATAAATATTTATTTATTTATTTGTTAATATCTTCTAGTAGTTGTCTATAATATGTGTCGAGACCCTCACAAGTTTCATGACAGACCTTTTTAATCAGCGCCTACAGGGTGTTGTATGTTCCAACCTTCGGAGGCCGGTCAGGATAAGGTCTGTGCCAAAAAGTGTTCCATGTAATTCCTCCTCGTCGCTTGTAGCTCTGTCGTGCTGGAAGTCTTCGAGCGACGATCGCATCTATGATGGCAACTTGCGCTCTTACCTTGGACGTTTCTCAGTTTGCTTACAAATACCAAGACTGCAAGGCTTGATGGACTGCCATCGCTCAGCACGAATTTATCTTCTTCTCAGTTGCAGGCAAAACGTTGCTACTGCCTCCTTGACATCCCCATGCTAGTCTTTAACTGCTAGACCAGTAACCCCCACTGTTAAGCGAGGCCGGACGCAATGCTCTTTCCCTTTTCGACGCCAAAGGCTGCTGACCATTGTGAAGCACTAAATAACCAGACGTACGCAGCGGCAGCAAAGGAATGTGGCATTGCACACGCCAGTACGAGTGATTGAAAGTAAGGGCAAGGCAGGTTCAAAAGTGATACCAAAAGCATCGTCTTCACAATCGCAGTTGAGGCTGGTTCTGGGTGGATTCGATCCGCTGGAAAAATTGCCCCAAAAGCCGCAGCCCGCCGATGAAAACAAATCGACCTCTTGTGTCCTTTGTCGGATCATCTTAAATGCTCCTGAATAGTCCAAAAACCAAGCTGAAAGGCTTATGAATGACCGAGATTTTCTAAAGCAGTTGATTTCATTCATGCTTGACGAAGATGAACCATGAATAAACGCCTACGCTTTTGCCTTGGCAGGAAACAGTAAGGCTCGTCGAAGCTCCGTCCTTTAATGATTGTGCGTCAAAGCGATGATGAAGTCCGTCGCACTCTCCGAAGCTCTCCGCATCTTACAGGTGAACATTTTTGGTTCTAGGAGACCTCAGGTGGATACAGTAAAATGAAGCTGTCGACGGGTTCACACCTCGTCGTAATAACGGTGAGGCAGGCCCACATACTGAGGCTTTTAGATACCACGAAAGCGCCAAGCACTTGAGGAAGGCCACGCTTTGTCATGCTCGAGCGTTAGATATGAAGAAACGACTCAACGTATTGTCCTTCAATTGGTGCAGTCGCGGAAGCAAGCTAGCCGAGGTTCAGCTTCATGCCTCCGTGAATCCACAGGATCCTCTAGGTTTCACCGAGACCTGGTTGTCCCCAGCTATACTGGAGTTTGAGGTGCGGATCCCTGGTTAGCACTTCTGTCGGACCGATCGCCAAGGCGGTGGTCGTAGGGACAGCTTACTAACCAACTGGAAAACGACCTCCAAGGATCATTGGTTTGAAGCTACATGTAGCAACCATGGCGATTTAAAAACTCTCTGGCACCGTGTTCATAAAGGATGCAGACCTCTGCCTGTCGGTGTTGTCTACAGTGACCCATTGGGTTCCGGAGCTTGTCTGATGGCGTTGATCAGAAGAAGTCGTGGGTGCAAGAACTGCTTAGTAGTGGTGAATTGCAGTGCCACGGGTATTGAGTGGGACGTACTGCATTGTGTTGCTTCTTAAAGGCTATTACTTCTTTTCTTTTAGAGTTAGTTCTCAAATGCAACCTATCCAGACAGATCACAGTGCCTGCTCTTATATTTGCGGGCCAAACGCCCCAGGTACACTTCCCGGCACATGCAGATATCTTCGACCCAGCAGTTCTTTAAATCATCGGTTACCGTAAGCACTGTGCGTTTTCATTCCTTTAAAATCGACGTTTTTCTCTTCACAACAAAGTCGCCACCCCAAAAAGTTCTGGCGCCCTGATCACAAAGCGCCTAAAAGCGGCCGCCAATTCGGTGGACTGGAATATACCCTAACCCCTAAAACTAGACGACAAGTGGAATTGATTGCGTGCCCAAATGATTGTGCTTGTTGAGCATGTCGCTACTTTTTACAAACGTCGTCCATGAACTGCTCAAGTACGGAGGGTGTTACTGACCAATAAACGGAAATCATGGGACGTATTCAATCTCGCGCACAACCTGTCTGACTGTTCCGAATATAAAATGGTCAGGAATTTTTGCCACCTAAGAAAAGAAACAAACGGCCTAGGTAGGGACTCAGTTTGACTGCGTAATCCAGGACGAACTCATGCCCCTCTTCCCTTGCCTGAAGAGTAGTACCACAGCAGATTGTGGCACGCTTTACCTGGATTTCTTTGGGCCTGTCGGTTTATTTAACGATGTCGCTGTGGATACCAGCATCCTGGCCGTGAAATCTGCATCTGTTTACTCGATGAAGACGCCGTTACCCAGTGACGAAGTGCCGATACACCATTCTTCGTTATAGAAAGATGGAACGAGCGCTGATTTCGTTGTCCAGGCATTCGAGCATTAGCTATGAAATCTTCGCCGGCCCTTGATGGTTCGCATCCGTTATTCTTCAGGCTGTGACCGATAACTTTGCTGCTCCTTTTTACCAAATTTCTTGTTATACCCTTAAAGAAGACGACTTCCGGTTGCTTGGAAACTGGGGATTGTTAAGCCCATATATAAATAAGGGGATCGTTAAAATCCTGCCAAATACTGAACCATCTGCCCAACGTCACTATGGTGCAACACAGTTGCATGGATTCTAAAGCAGAAGCTTCAGCTCTACCACTAATACCCAAACTACATATTTTGCGCAGCATCGTATTCGGCAGGCGCGTTCATGCTTTTTGTATCTGCGTGTCGACCGGGAAGGTTCGGCGAAAGCATTAGACGCTGGAAAACCCCTGGATGTCGTTATTGTCGACTTCAGCAGGGCGTTAGGCTAGGTATCTTATGAAAGTCACCGCTATCTAATAGAAGGTATTGGTGGATCTTGGACCGTTTTGTCCTTGATCGCGGATTTATTAGTTGACCGGACAAGGAGAGTCAACATGCTCGACGTTTACTTTGCTCCTTTGTTCGTGCGCAGCCGTCTCCTGCAGGGATCGGTGTTTTGCCCGGAAACTTTCCAGGTCTTCATCAATGACCCTTTAGAAATTCTGTCGGATTGTTTGACTTAAGCGGAAGGCTTGAAGAGGTGGATGGAGGTACGCTGCATTAATGATGCGGAAAGGTCACAGGCTAATGTTATTCGTTACGTGTGTGATCAGTCGAATGGAAGTAAACCATACATGTCGATGATTGCTCGGTTCTCCTCCTGGTTTCATGGGGCCTCTTGAAACGTACCAAATTTGTGACATGTTGTACAAAATCTTACACCTCGAAAAATACATCGGCATGTTGGTGTCATCTGATCCACGGACTAGGCAGGACGTTAAGCGTGGTTGCTGCTGCCAACAGGGTGTCCCGTGCTGTACGAAGTGTCTACCCTCGTTTGACTCCGGATAACTTTAGACACTTGTTTAATTCTCATGTGAGCCCCTTTCTTGAATACGGATTACCTGCTGTCTGCCGTTACAGCAAGCTCGAATATAGCCTCATTGCGAGGGTACATTGGCAAAGATTGAAATACCCCTTGGAGGTACGGGACCTTCTTTAGGACCTGGGATACCAGCGGATGAAACTGTTCTCTCTGGATCATCGTCGTCGTCGCAGTAACTTGATTTTCACCCGGCGCATCCTGCAAGGAATAGAGGGGACGAAGTTGCAGGCTTCCTTTTACTTTAATGCAAACAATTCCTCTCTAAGCCACGAGTGAAAACTGTAAAACCTAGGTGGCCCGCGTTCGTCCTGCTCTCGTTCTATAAACTCGCTTCGTCAACGGTTGCAACGACTTGCCGAAGCATGTGGTCTGTGCTCAGACCAAGGAAAATTTCAGACGGACTTTGGATTCTTACCTCTTGAACACCATGGTCATTGCAGCTTTCACTTTAGACGTCACAGTGCTTTGAGGCGTACTGTTTCGGAACGAAGTGCAGCCTTTTAAATATAATCGGGGAGCGATGACTGGCAAACGCTCTTATATTTGCCTCTACAATTCCATGAACCTTTCAGCACCGAGCGTGACTTCGTGGTGCTGTCTGGTGTTTGGGGACGATTGCTTCCTTGCGGCAGAAGCCTTAATTGCAAAGCACTTTCCATAAACACTTTCGGAAGCAGCGAAGAATACTCTGGACAGGTTGTTTTCGCCGGAGGTTTTAATTCTCTTTACTTTCCTAATCTTAGAGAATGCTCCCAGGTTTGACGAGCAATAATGTATTAGAAGGTACACGGTACGTATTATATATGCGCCCCAACGTAGGAAGAGGAAACCTACTGCTGCATCTCACACGCTGTGGAGCAAGTGCAAAGGAAGTAGGGTAAGCAATTATAAATAAATAAATAGTTCATTCTCAATTTATTAAGACACACCAAATCATGCGTGATCGAGGATTATAGGCAATTGTGTATCACAGCGATAATTCGGGTTCAATTGCGCTTAGTTGAAACGGTCAGGGCACTATAAATGCCATGAAACAGTGCACCTAGACGAGAGTATCATATTCATGCATGTGTCGGGAATAGTTGATATATGAGTCTAGTGGACTTGCCGGTATATAGTTGTGGGCAGTGACTGTTTCAGTGGCTAGTCAAATCCGCCAAGTCGCAGGGTTGTTAAACAAACATTTGTAGCTTTTATAGGGAGAACGCTTGCCAGGCGAAAACCCACCACGTCCAAATATAACGCCGTAAAGCAGTATGAACACTAATGTATAGCTGGCAGAACCGCTTGATGACTGCGTTCATATTCGCTTATCGGCAGTCAACCGGCTTCCGATTTCCTCTGTTGGTTGGACAGATAATTTGAGCAGGGCCACCATAATTGTTCAGGCCGGTTGAGAATGGGAGCCTCGCGAGTAGTCGTCTTGTTATGTGTCCAGGTGAGCAAAATTTCAAACTTTCTGCTAGCAGGATTTTTCAGATGTATAATTTACTTGAGTGTAAAGACGTGTCCAGCGTTTCATACTGAACAACGGTTGTGGTGATTGCAGGTGAGTCCCTTTGGTGTAAAGCCAGGCTCCATGTAGGCGCTTGTCAGTTGTTACCTCCGTCTCAGACAAAAGCTGTTCCTCCGTCCAATTCCAGGCCTTCAAGAAGTTACGGAACTCGGAGAAAAGGGAAAGTGAGGGACAACAGAATGAAGACCGCAAGAACAGTCGTGAAGCTAAAAATTTTCAAAGTATTAGGTTGCAACAACTGGAGTTTAGACCAAAGCATGTAGGCTGTTCAACAATGATCACGCTGAAAGTGCCTTTTGAATTTTCTATATAAGCATTCGCCGTATGGGTAGGTTGCAAACTTCTGCGTAGAGACAAGAGCGTTGTACCAGTAAGCAATCCACTAGGTATCAGTTTCGTATGCCGCAAACATTGCGTGGGGAGAGAGCAAAGTGATTTAGTAGACTGGTGGTGCTTGCAAGGTGCATGAACAGCCCGTAGCTAGCCTAACGCGATACGGTGTGCAGAATAAGAAAGTGAAAAATAAATAGTTTTCCGCGTGAGAGATCTAAAAGTCAATTAACAGTAAGGCCACGGAAAGACGGTATGCAGCTAGTCTAAGGGAATAAAGGTTATTGAGATACGATGTCGCTCCTAACAAGCTCTGGATAATCGCAGATGCATGTGGCCTACATCCAATAGCTGCTTATTAAGCAGAGTCTCTGCATTTAAGACGATCGACAGGTGGTGGCGTTAGGAAAGACTACCGGTGGCCAGGTGTAGTCATTCCAATAAAAAGCTGGGTCATTAGTGTTTACCTATAGGGTCACAGAATGTACAAACGAGCCAACGAAGGTAAGTGATACAGACGTTGCAATAGAATGTATGATGGAGCGACAAGGAGGGTAACCTTAGCAAGCTCAAAGTCTGCGAAGAAGGGACATGGAGCCTACGGCGAATCGCTTCAAAGTGGTGAGGAAGATAAGAAGACCGCCAGAGAGTGGCGCTAGGAGATAGTATCAGTGGCCCGCAAAGGCATTCGGATTAAGCCTTCTAATTGCCAGTGGATACCTACAGGGACAGAATAAGTCAACAAACCAGCAAAGGTATGTGATGCAATTAATGAAAGGGAGTAAGCAATGGAGAGATAAGGACTGGCTCAGCGCAAATATGTTTGCTACCTATAGTGACTCGTTGCAGCTGTAAAATGGTGACGTAGGTAACGCAACGAACTGCTAATGGTCTTAAGCGAGCGAGAGTACCGCGCGCTAGCAATGGCATTTGAATAAACCCTTCTAGTGGCTAGTGGATACCCACAATGTCCCAGAATAAGTCAACCAAGAGCGAACGTTGGTGACACATACCGTCCCAAGGAATGAAGGTTGGAGACAAAAGAGAGTGACTCTTACCAATCTCCGGATATACGCAGAGATGCTTGGAGCGTACGAACACTAGCTGCTTCTAAACAGCGACCGAATTTAAGACGATTGGCAATTGGTGATGCTAGGGAAAGCTAGCAGTGACCAGAGGCAACCATTCCAATAAGACGGTTGGTCATTTGTGTATGCCTCAGTGTCACAGAATAAGTCCACAAGCCAGCGATGGTAAGTACTACAGACCTTCCAAGTATGTATGATGGGAAGACAAGGAGTAAATCCTAGAGAGCGCCGCATATGTGAAGAGATGTATGGAACCTACAAAGCATCGCTGCAAAAAAGGATGCATAAGACGACAAGCAACAGGTAATGGCGCTAAGGGGGAGAATATTGATGGCCAGCAAAGGCATTCGTATTAATCATTCTAACAACTGGTGGATACCTCCAGTGACAGAAGTTCTCAACAAACCAGCGTAGGTATGCGATGTAAACCATCCAAGAGAGTAAGTTTTGGAGAGATAACGAGTGGTTCCTAGCGCAAAGCTGCCTGTTACTTACAATGAACGGCTGCGGCTGAAAAGAGGTGCAAACGCTAGAACGAAGAACCGAAAAAAAAGAATAAATAAATATTTTATGAATGAATTTATCGAGCCATACCAACTCAGGTATGATCAAAATTACATGTAATTATGTAGCACAATAGGTAGATTACAACGTACGCACTTCGCTGTAGCCAAATTTGTACAATTTGCAGAAACATTCGAAACAATCATGAGGAGCAAAGTCAACAGTGGAGCGCCAGTAAAATAAGATCGTGTGTGCGTAGAGTAAAGAAAAGTTGCACAGTGGTTAGAGTGGAGGCAGTATGTGAAGAAAGTAACTCTGTTGTACGTGTCAGTAGAATATCAAAAAATGAGCAGGCGATATTCCAGTGTGTAACAGTGGACGGTGACTTTATTCAGTGTCGAGTCACATCCGCCACGTCACAGCGTTGATAAACGAACGTTTGTGGCTTTTTATAGGGAGCACGCTTACCAGGCGAATACCCACCAAGTCCTGGAACACTGTCGTCGATTTCTATGATCGGTCCTGCGCAACTGGAAAAGCTGGTTATAACGCATTTGTTTCTTCAGTTATTCGCAGTCGAGTGACTTCACTGTTGACCAGAAAAATGGCACGGCCAGATTCCAACATGGACGTTGACGTCAGTCGTGGAGGAAGTAAGAGTTTGCAGGTAAGTAGAATTTCCAGCGTATGGGGTCTCACCTTCTCTGATTATGTATATTGGCCAGGGAGCGAAGAGTTCGGGTCCAGATACCCTCACTGGACATCGGTGGTTGTTGTTAAATAGAAATAAAGAAATATTTTATTCTCGACAAAGCGAGACACGCCTTTTGAGCATGATCAGCATATTGCATTATTGTACATGATAGCGGAATAAGCAGCACCAACAGTGGGAGTAGTACAGTTGGAGACAGTAGTGTGGGTCCATAGAGCCCAAATGTTGTATGTAGTCTAGGTACACAGAATGCGAGAGGTAAAGATAGTGATCCGATCACTTATATGGTATGTTGATGAGGAACTAGTTCGATGAGGTCCCGTAAGCAATGTAGGTCAGTGAGTGAAATATGAGGAAACGGGTGAAAAGTACTTAAGAATAGTGGTATGTCACTAATCAGATATGTAGGCGTGTTCGTGCGAGAGCCGATATATACACACAAAACTTGTTAATGTGGTGTCGGTCAACTTGCCAACGTGTTAGGGGCGGTGACTTTATTGTTGGGTGCAGATGGTTAGTATGGAAGTGAAGCCATGGTCCAGGTAAGTCCTTGTTGGTTAGTTCGTCCCATCACAGACAGCGACAGTTCCTCAGTACAATCCCGGATCTCTCAGATGTTCACGACCCAAGAGAAATGGGAAAGGGATAAACGGGCCAAGAGAAGATCAAAAGGGAGAGCCATTGTACCAAGCAATGGGAAACCCTGCTTTAAGCCATTTACTTGAGACGCTTAGTGCATAATGTGTAACAGATGTTACGCTGAATATGTTTTAATTGTGCGTAAGGCATAGCATAATGGGTAAAATACTTTCATGTACATGAGGAAGAAGAGCAGGGTTCCGGTAAGAAATTCATGAGGTACTAGCTAACAGCGTTAGAATTCAACCTGAGACCGGAAAGTGGGTATATAGTCACGATTGCTTGCTATCGGAAACCAAAAGATGTTGTGAAATATGACCTTATTTATGTATACTCCACGGGATGAGGATTATTTCGGACACATAATAATAATAATGTACCCTGGTATTTGAAGCTAGGAAGCTGAGCATACTAGAAGCTGGTTAACATTACGTGGATATGGAAGGCAGAATAACTGTTGAACGTAAGACGATCAAGATATGGCGCTAAAGGACCGAGTTTCGGTGGCCGCGTCTGTTGGTTTAGGCGTTTTAGTTATTAATGAATAACTACATTGTGAAAGGATGGGGCAGCAAAGCAACTGAGCTGTGATCAAAATATACCGAGAATAAACGTTGTAGGGAAGGAGTGACCCTTAGCGAGCTCCGGGTATCCGCAGAGTTGAATAGAGCCTACAGCGACCAGCTGCTGCTAAGCAGAGATAGTGGCTCTAGAAAAGGATGTAGCAGTGTCTGGTGCAGCCATATCATTAAGACGTTTGACCACTAATGGATACCTACAGCTTCAATGGATAAACCAACAGGCGAGCGAAACTTAGTGATGCAGGCTTTCGAGGAAAATGAAGGCTGTTTTGAAAAGAGTTGGTTCCTTCCAAACTGCTTGGGGCCAACAACGACTAGCTGCTGCCAAGAAGAGTTGACGTAAGTAAGGAGGACGACGCAGGACGGCGCGCTAGAAGAGATGAGTGGCTAGCATTAGAGTTTGGATTTAGCCTTCAGGTACTATTGGATCCCAAGGTGGCACAGGATAGGTTAACAGACCAGCTGAGCTGTGATGCAAACGACCCAAGAGAATAAACGTTGTATGGAAACGACGAGTTCCAGCGAGCATCGGATATCCGCAGATTTGAATGGGGCCTATCGCGATTGGCTGCGGCTAGAGGAGGGTGTATCTGCGGCTAGCATTAGCATTCGGATGGACATTGCAGCGGGTACGGGTTAAATAAACGTCTAAAGAAAGGTTGCTAGGGAGTGGCTGTGCGCAGACATCATGAGGTATGAATGACTGCCCTACGAGAGCTAAAAATGTTAGCTGGAAGTGCTACGAACCGGGGGAGCCCAAGTATACATTAAGGTTGTGAAATACGTCGGAGCATCAGACGCTAAAGCGCAGCGGCGCGCAGATACTGAAAGCTTTCTTGTGCTCCAAAGTAGGCTTAGGCAGGAACAGCTATTGAGAGCTGGACTTATACATAAGTAAGTGTCACAAATGTTGCGGAAAGTAATGAATAGGTGGAGGTCTACAAGGAGAGACTAAGGATTGGCTGTGCTCAGATATGAATTGAGTGAGGTCGGATGGGGGAAGACACTTATATATGGTCAGAACCATTTTCCATCAGTTCGTCTTCAGGTCTGTTAATGCTTAAAAGAGTAAACATGGCTGACTATGAGGTACATAGTAGGTATTGAACGGAAGTGGATTACATTAGCAGATGTCCGCACAGTATATGGAAGTCTATTCCGCACATACGAGTACCTGTAGAGATAGAAGTTTGTACGCATACTACTTAGGGCTTTCGGAAGGATAATGGCGTGCGGTCTATTACGAATTGGGTACGAAATGTCGGCCGATGACAGGAAGGGCGTTATTGAGTTCGCAAGTGGGTTATTGATAAGCTGATATGGGAAGAAGTTAGTTTTTAACCTACACAGCCATAATGGTTCTAGCACTAGTTCGATGCACCGACCACGATAGTTGAGAGTACAGTGGCCCGGAAGGCGTTTGGTAAACGAGCGTTGAACCTTTTCAATGAATACTCCGTCGCCTTTTCTGGAGCTGGTAAACACAATGGAGCAGTATTCTAACAGAGGTCGGGCGCAGGTATTGTACAGAGCATGCCTAGATTCCTACAGAGCCATGGATTTGAATAGGTGGCTAATGAGGGAGCGCGCTTTTGCTGAGCAGTGGTTCACTTGCTCTGCGAAGTTAAGATAACTGGAGTAATATACGCCTAGGTCTCGAAATGTGAGGCTATTGACAAGCGGAGTGCCTTGAAGCGCTAACGCTTTGGGCGGAACGATGCACCGATAAAAGGGGATATTGAATTTCGCCTGTGAGAAGGCCAGGTTCCAAGTGTTGCACCAAACATACAGGCCCAAATTTTGCTTTGCTTTGAGAAGTAACCTACCCAACTGCTTCTCGCTCTGAGGTGATCATTTCACACCCCACTTTCACCTCTTCTACAGCTTTTGTTTCAGCACACTCAAGGGACAGCATCCACAACTATACAACTCCTAAACTTTGCCAGCCCATATCCTAGGCACCATGTCAATGACTGGCACTCCAGTTAAAGATGGCTAAATCGCTCCAGCTTCTTTTAATTCCTTTTTTATGGGACTTGGCGAGATACAGCCGGCCTCTTCCCCTTCGTCAATCACACGTACAGCCATGCCATACTCGGCTTACTGCTGCACCTGATGCTGTTAGTTCCCTACAAGTATCACCAGTTCCTGCTGTTACATTACGAGGGAGACTTTACTACGCGAACCGTGACCACAAAGAATTCCGAAAAACACAGAAGTTAGCAATGGCAAGCTCCCTTTAATTTACTCAACTAGCTGAATAACGGGCTCGGGTCATCAACACAATCACAGCCACTAGCAGAAACCAGCATGGTCAACGCCGTCGCGCCCTGGAGCACTTGTGTCACCGACGTACAGGCAACTATAAAACCCTGCAAACACAGGATGCGACACTCAGTCGCCAAATACAACAGCTCACTATGAGGCACCGTCGCCGCAATCGAACCGGACCATCCTCAAAACGCTCTAAGTTAAACCGGCAGGATTGCTGTTGAGATCGTTAACACTTTGGTACCACAGCTTGTGATTGTATATAGCCTTGTACCTCGGTAGGCCCTTAAAAGCGACCGCCGTGACAGGCCAGTAACAAAGGTACCTCATTCGCGTTAGGGAGTTAACTTCCCGTAACGAGTTCATAGTGGACACTGAAGCAGAAGTTCGCGTTATACTCCGTAAACCGGATGAGGTCGTATCACTCTTGGCGATGAAGCAGCGTGCCGACAATAGCACACTAATCGCGACTTTCGCGTAGGATGATTGCGCTCAACGTTGGCCTCAGTCGAGCCTTTCGCCAGCCTTTAATAGCAGCTGCGGTCTATCACCATCATAGGCAAAGACTATCTACATTTGGCCAGGAGTTCCATGGAAGCGATCATAGAGCAGTACACATCTCGTGTACTTAAAATGTTCTGTCCTTAATCCAACTCGACCAAAAGCATTCCGACTTCACTGGCAAGTGAACTATAAATTGTACTACCTCCGCACTACTTATTAGGTCTAGAACTTAAACTGAATGCTATTTAGCCGTATCTAAGCGCCGTTTGCTAAAATCTTTTAGGGGGAGACTATGTTAAGTGAACTGCATGGCTCGTTTTCCCGTTAAACAAGTAGCCCATCAAGATGCACTAGCCCAAGGAAGTTTCTCACTAGAATGCAGCAGCTACACCACTCATATAGTAGGACGTCCAAGCTTGTCCATGCCGTGAGGGTAAATGAATTCGCTGCTGCTTTGTCGGTCGGAACTGCGCAAAAGCTAACTGGTCAAGAACGGACAGCCGTGATTGGTGTTAATGGAGCCAAGCAACACAGTTGGCCTTGCGCCCTCGCACCTCTGAGTAAGTGCCACAAATATTCCAGTAGGATTGAACTCTAAGAAAAATTCCGATGATCCACTTGTATGTAAAGCTTTCAACGCCCATTGTAAGGAGTCTCAACTTATGGAAATCGGCTTTGTGAGAGCAGAGCTGCACGTGACCACTAGGGATTCACTGTGCGTGGTGCATTTTGATATCAATGCTAACCGCCTGCGAGTTTGCCAATGAAGCTAGCATTAAACTATGATGCAGATGGCCTCCGGCTCATTCTGATTAAGAACGGGATGAGGACCTTCCCGTACGTTTCTTAAAGCTTATTACAATCTCCATGCAGTATGAAAAACATCGTTCTATTTGGAACCACTAGTCATGCTGCGGCCAAATACGGGTATTTTGCGAGGGACAGCCAAGTTCCGCCTGCTAAAACATACACCTTTAATCTAGAGGGTAATAAAAGAGACTGTTAAACGAGCGCTGCTGGACTTCTTATTTGGAAGAAACCAGGTGAACAAGTCACAACGTGACTTTCAGCTGGCTCGATCCTGCCCCACCTGCCAGCTGGATTACCCTACCACCTTCACCAAGGCGATGGACTCATCTAGTGGTACTCAGGCTCTATCTCGCTATGTAAAAGTCATTCGGTAGTTCCACGTAAGCACTATCACACAAAATTAAAGGTTATGGCGTGAGTTCTCTTTATAAATAAATAAATAAACATTTTATTCTCGGCTCAGCAAGCACGCCTTTTGGGCATGAGCAGACTAGCGTGCTAATGTACATGATAGAATGGTTAGCAAGACCAAGGGAGGTAATAGTACAGAGGTAATCATTATTGTGGGTCTACATGTCCCAAAGATTGTATGAAGTATATCCTCACAGATTTCGGAATGTAGAGCTAAGGATTCGAATATTACTGTGGAGTATGTTGATGAAGAACTAGTCCATTGATTTTGTGTACAGGGTGCGGGACAGGTGAATGAAGCATGAGGAAAAGTTGCAATCTTATTTAAAGAATATTAGCACGTCACTGATCAAATATGTAAGCGTAGTCGTGAGCGAGTAGATATATGCACAGCACGTGTGAAATGTGGTTCCGGTTAACTTGCCAATGCGTGGTTAGGGCAGTGAAGTTATTGAGCAGCGAGTCACATTCGCCACGTTGCAGTGTTGTTGAACAGGCATTTGAGGCCGTTTGTAGAGAGAAAGCTTGGCAGGCAAAACCCACCACCTCCTGGACGGTTTGGTATAATACCTAACGTGACTTACGCAGTCAGTGAAAATATCACAGGTCGGATCATCCCGGGCCACTCTCACCTGCGGCGTTATTCAGGAAAGCGTTTTGAGTCCAAAACGCTTAGTTGTAAAAATGAGACCTGCAACAAAGTGCAGCACGGTCACCCATTTCTATTTGCTGTCGGTATCCAAATCAGTTACATCAGCTCCTCCAGGTACAACCATGTCCACTCTTAACCGGATAGGAAAAGGCATAGGGGTCCGGGTGTCATGGTGTTTGCAATGGCAGATAACATTTTCTGCTAAAAATTCGGCGGCCGTGACGAACAATTGCTCAATACCTCATGAGGCGAGCATATTTAATTTTATTCCTACGCAGCTCTACCTCAGCAAAAGATCCGGGGTTGGTTATTCCATGAGTCACAACCATTCTGAGCAATTTTAATTACTTCCATGTGTGCACTAATAATTGTGACGACTAAGCGGGCCAAAAAGAGTCCAATGAATTTGAAGTGTTGTTGTGTTTTGAATCCTGTTCCAAAGAAAAGCGTCAGAACCACGGCTCTTCGCAACATTCACAACAACAGAAGAAGGAGGTCAATATCGTCCCAAGGAATCAGAAGAATTTCAAGTTGGGCGCCTACGACCCTATCAGCTGTACACCAAACAATGCCAATGTATTCGTAATTGCCAACTAGGAGCTTATACCCGTATTTTGACTGCTTCAGTGCATGAGCATAGAATTAATGTAAAGATTGATCTGAACCCTTAAGATTGCAGCCTCTAGTCTGTGGGAATATACCTATTTATTTGTTTATTTAATTTTGGGCGCCAACGGCTTGCCAATTAGGCTTTTACATAAACCGGCAAATAAACACTGTCAAAGCATGGCCAGAACTTTACCGTAGTCACGTTTGTTTAAGTTTGGTATACCGTGCTTTCATAGGTAGCTATCTGCTTGAGCCTGACCTCGTTTTGTTTGAAAACGCACAACGGTGAATCCCTAAAATGCTCGCCGCCCTGTACCAGGCGTGTAGTTACAGACAGCGGTGGGGTCTGCTGAAACTCCCTCCCCGGTGGCTGCGACGTGTTGTCCTTAACTTAGGTTACCTGCACAATATAATAAATAACCTTGTGCGTAATTACCTAACCAGCCTTAGTTCAAAAGCCGGAAAAGAACTTAACCTCAAAACCAGGAGTAGTACTGGTACTTCGCTGTGCGCCACGAAAATCCACGCTCGCGTTTCTTCTTAGCTGCACATATAAATATTTGGAACCAACTGCCAGCAAAGCTAAAAGGAATCTAGAACCCGCAGACTTCCAAGATGAAGTTGCAGAATTTCCTATCTGTGATGTAGACGATCGCTTTTATGAGACCGAACCGGATGACTTAGGAACAACCCCATTTACCCCGGTGCACCATCGTGGGTTATTCGGGTGAAACATGCGATACAATAGTGCGTGGCAACGCTGAGCTATTGCTTGGATTAATTGCATGGTACGTCTAGAATCTAAAGCTGCATTTCCGACTATGTGAGTAAGTTACTAAGCTTTATTCTAGTTTGAACCATTTTTTGCACACCTACAGTTCCTCAGGTCCTAAGAACCCATTTAGCAGGGTAAGTGCATCTGCAAAGAAGGTTTGTTACGCCCAATTTTATCTACCTTCATGGCTGTCCACGTCGCTCGTCACACTGCTGCTGCGCAAGTAGGGCAACACTTAGCATGCCCCACTTGAATAAAGTGGCAACTTCACCAGTCCGGCGAATTTGACCTTCCCGCTGGCAGCCGTTATTTAATCCGCCAGCAGTTCCTTATCCCATCTTTACTTTGCTATACGGAGTACTTCGGAGCGATGCTAACAGTTAAGTGTGAGGCTTACTTATACGCCATGCCCTCGTCTTCAACTCCTGGCTTTTGAATAGGAGCAACTGCGGCTCGTGGGAATACTGAAGCATTCAGTTGTACCATTAACGGTTGCGCCTCTACCGCAAGAAGCCGATGGAGCTACGACCTACAGTTGCTTTTCCTCTTTTGTCCCATTCAAAGCGTGAACTTCATTTACACCTGT
The DNA here is from genome assembly GCA_944474145.2 of Dicrocoelium dendriticum. NCBI lineage: Eukaryota > Metazoa > Platyhelminthes > Trematoda > Plagiorchiida > Dicrocoeliidae > Dicrocoelium > Dicrocoelium dendriticum. The sequence goes on from OX104064.1 coordinate 66,684,812, forward strand.
ATTCCTGTTTTCGGCTTCCGTTCCCTGTTACTTCCCTGAAGCCACATATGTTTGTCGACCAAGACATTTCATAAGCCGTAGCTCACTTGTCGACCTAGCTGTGCCACACTGGTTGCTTATATTGGGTTTTGTTTTAACGGCTACAGAGAGCAATGGCGAACCCAACTGAGCTGATAGCTTATACTCCTAAACCGTAATTTCACCAACATATTGCTCTGAGACGACCTATCCCTCCTACTCGTCGGATACTGCGAGCAGCGTGCTTTAAAACCATGCCATAAATTGTTTAGACGTCCTTACTCTTGCCGTTGCCCTCACTTGCAAACTGGCTAGCAGGCTTAAGAAACTGCGCTCCGGCTACATCAGTACTAAAGCCTTTCCTCTAATTAGCCGTATGAATAAAGCACTGGCAAATTGGATACGTTTCCAAGGTAAGGTGCGCACGTCAGCTTAACCTGCAGCGCTTTGTACTGACAACAAAGCAAAGGCTCTTATTCGCCTAATGAAAAAGCTGGGTGACAGAAAATATGTACCAACTATTAAACTTGTGCTGCCTGATAAAGTTATAGGCACTGGTGGGTCGATCGCTGTGAGTTCATTAATACAAACTTCTGTAACTTGTTCTCCAGCAAGGAGGGCATTGACAACTATGGTCCCCAAGTTCACAGACAATCAAATACCAGCAGAGCAATACCAGGCTAACCTAAGCTTGCTAGTTGGGTGTGATTAGGACGGATTAGCTGGATTACAACAAACTCCGCCAAACTACTTATCGGTAATATAAAATCTGTACTTATCGTTTCTGCCTAATGTTGTACAAGCCTCTAGGCAAAGGTCCAAGCTGGTGACGATAGCCACTCTCCCCTGCACAGTCCGGAACTGGCATGGCAGTGAAAGATGAGCCGGGCCATATCATAGTCAGTTGTCCTTCATGCAGATACATGGCTGGTACCCATGGCGAAGTGGCATTAACTACTGGCATCCCGATGTCATACCGGCGGAACCCGGCATGTGTTAGCTGAAAGGCGCACCAGTGACTAGACCCAGGATGTCGAAAAGCAGGCGTCTGGTGCCTTTCCAACCTAGACTAAGGGTGCCGATGGGAAAAGACACGGATTAGCTGGCTTAAACCAAAATCCTCACCACTACTCAGCAATACTATGGACTGTGTTAAACAATATAGCGAGCATTAAGGTCATTAACGCTGTCACCCTTCACAGTTTCTGACGGTGTCCTTGCTTCCGCATTCATAATAGCAGGCCGGCAATTCCAGCCCCTCCCTTTGCTGTTTTTACTGTCACTATGAGAAACGGTCACTACCCGTCCAAGTGGAAGCACGCAACTGGCATAACGTGACACAAACGTGGATGTCGCCTAAACCTGCCAATTACCGTGCAATATGTCACCCACCCATTGCGCCTCGGCTCAAGCAAAGGGTTGTAAAGGACGAGATGCTTTGTATTCTATTGCAGCGTACCGTTAGGTGCAGGTTGCTACGCGGGTTTCCGCTGAATAAATCCTCTCAACCTAGCCAGTACAAAGTGTTGAACCACTTGAGACGTTCCGCCGACCTGGGCCAGGCACTGGTCATTTGCTTCCTGGACAAGAAAAAGCGTTTGACGGGGTCCTAGTAAATGGTTAAATGACTAAACTAGCTGCATCCGGTGACGACAACTACCTGCTTTATTGGTTTTCTTCTTCTCTTTTCAACAGAATGCATTCAGTGCAAATGGGCAAAATCTCGTCCAAAAAAGCATCCGTAACCAATGGAGTATTCCAAGGCAGCCTCTTGGGACTTCTGCACGTTTTACTGTTCTTCAATGACGTCTACATTGTTTTCAAACACGCACTACGTACACTTTGAGAACGACATAAATATTCTAATCTCGTTTGCCGCAGCTGTCTACGTCATGGACTTGCCAGCGTTCAAGGTCATCTCGGCGCTCTTGAAACATGGTGTGACCCACGAAAACTAGAGTGCTCGCCAAGGAAATGCGACCCCCTTTCCGACAGTTACTCTGTAAACCCAAACTATTAACTGCTAGTGGTACTCCACTGGATAACAGACTTACTTTGCGTGAGCACGGTGCACGCTATGCCAGCTCACTAAATTTTGCGTAACCAGCGAGATTTAGATCTGCCAAACCCGGGTCTACCATTGTTTATCTACTGAAGTCAGTGCGCTTGTTAGTGCCTTGACTCAAGCTCTATAAGGTGTGCTCCCGACCTACAGTAGGGTACTGCTCAATAGTTGTGACTAACTCACGCAAAATTGACAGCATTTTCATTGGGAATTTTTAGCGCTTGCTTATTAAGCGCCTTCTGGGATCATCTGTGCTCAGGTACCAAGGCGGCTGAAACAGCTTGGCCTGGAACCACTTCGGTGGCAAGGACTTAAAACCAAACTCGGCTTCTTATGGTAACTAATCAAAACACAGACAGAAAGTATCTATTTGTTTTCAACGGCATAGCGATGCGCCTTATTCCCTACGCATAATGGCACACAATTTCTCACTACCCGACACACGTTGCTCTATACGTACTAACTTCGTTCTCTACGGATATGCGCAAGTATTGAATAAAGCAGCGGAAGCCGTCGTGGCATCTGATTGTATCACGCAATTTTCCACGGCCATAAATTGCCTATTAAGGGTCCCCAAACTAAAATCTTAAACGTCTGTAACCCTAAAGGTGAGCTAAGTGGGAACGCCCCTAGCATATATAGACATTCACAAAAGACCACCATAATTGTGCGGAATAATCTCAACAAGCTGAGAGCCTTGTCAACCGCCTTAAACAACATCAGTAAAGTCATTTGATCCCGTAGCTCTGCCTTTTATAGCACTATTTGCATTCCTTCCTTCTTCAATCCAACTGCTTACGCCCAGCGCTTTGTCATTCCGTAGTCGTATCTGACCTGTCTGAGTCTCTTTGACTGCTTCCAGTAAATCAAATTGTAAACGGCCTAGGCTCTGTTGACTCAAGGCTATGCATTCCTCAGCCCGACGGCCGGCGTGGCTTGTTCACGCTTTATTAATATAGACACTTCCATCTCTAACCGGTCCATTTCTTGACTCACTTAATATGGCTTCCAAACTTGACGGTATGATTAATATTAAGGCGCCGCTCCTATGGCCTTCCGTGTGCGCACCAATAATTATGACAACTGAGGGTGCCGAAATCGTCCAAAGAATATACGGTGAAGTTGTGGTGAATTGGATCCTGTTTCTAAAGTATACCTGCACCACCACGGCTCTGCGTAACTTTCACAACAATGGAAACCAAGGCGCTCAATAGCGCTCCGAAGGACCAGAAAAACTTTAAGGTAAGCGCCTATTATCCCATCAGCTGTACACCAAACCATGCCAATGCATTCGTAAGTGCCAAAGAGGAACATATACGCATATTGTTCCTTTTTCCATTCAAGTGCTTAAGAATAAATTTGATCTGATCACTTACAGGCGCAGCCCCTAGCCGGCCTAGAATTATATCGGTTTTTCATTTATATTTCGTATGATCGGTCTCCTGCTCTCCGACTTCGTTCAGACTAAAGCACCTTTACCGGCCACGGTTCAGAAGACCGAATTCGCTGTCTCCTACAAAGAGAGCCACGCTGACTTTACCACACCTCACCAGTAAGCCGCTTTCTACTCCGACCCTTTCCACACCTTATCGCGCTTTCTGAGTCCATTTCTTTTTCTGTCAGCCAACCAACTCTCAGTGCATTTTCCTAGTCGCAACCAACCAGGATTCTTTTGTTTGATTGCTTTCCGACCACCGAAACGTACTCTTTCTAGGCTCCGCGTAATCAGCACACAATTTTCCTCAGAGAGAATGCCGGTTGGATTTGTTCACCTTTATGAACGTAGTGTCCTCCATCCCTACATTGTCTATTTTTGCTGAGCCTCTTTATTTGTCTTCCTATATTTACAACCCAAACTAAACCCGCCGCCTAACTTAGTCTCGTCTGCTCGGTCTCCAGCTCTCAGACGTTTCTTAGACTAATGTGTCGTTATCGGCCAACGTTCGGAAGCCTGGACCCTTCTTACACCTTAACTTGAGAGCTTCGCTGTATTAACACACCTTGTCTGTAACACGTTTTACACCCCAAACTTGTCATTTCCTTACTGCGCCTTCGCTTCTTCTTCCTGCTTTACTCGAGTAGAGAACTCTGCCTTGCCCTGGTCTCATCTGACCGGCCTTCTGCCCGGTGACGGCTTCCACAATACCAAAAAGCAATCTGTCTAGGTACTACAAACTCAATGCTATCCTTCTAGCACCTAAAGGACCTGCTGGACCTACTCACACAATATGAACATAGCATCTTCCTAATTGTACGACTCAAGCTCAATTCGTTTACAAAGAAAGGGGAAGCTACTGGATCACGCTGGCTTCAAGAGCCTTGTCGGAAGTGCTGACCTTAATTCGTGTGCTTGCTTTCACTTTTAACCTGTCCATTACCGCTGAACCTGCCCATACTTGTTCTCACCACAATTGTACGAGCCAAACTGTGTTCGCCGAATAAAGCAGTCTTGTCTGAAACGTTTTTCGCTCTCTCACTTTTTCTCCGTGTCACGTCAGACTTCCGGTTGGTAGGGGCTTAGCTCTGTTCTACTTACGTCTAGAACCATGTAGGCTTTATTTTCCCTTATCCATATAAGCTTCATCAGGAATCTGGCCCACTCCGTTAGTGTGCTCATTTTTATTTCCCCTATTGTACGTTTTATTCTAACTTTGCCGTAGTAATCTATACATTTTCCGANGTACTTCCTCAACCGCCCATAGATGCCGCGTGCTAGTCCGCACCCATCCTACAGTGAATGAGCTCACGAGTTTTTTTCGCGTCCACTGCATCACGTGATTTCTTGGCTGAGGGCCGCACCAACCGATGCAGACGTTCTGAGTACACTTGTACTGATTTGCAATTGGTCAAGACGATGGATTCAGCTTGATGTGGTTAGAAATAAGATTGAATATTCTTAAGGAGGAGTTTGATTCCGCAAAGGACTGGCTTGCTTCGGAAAAGGTATAGTTTCGTGCGTATGGTTTCCTTCGCTCCGACATCGCTCCTGCTTTCTGGTGGCATCCGGATCATTACTACGGGTCTTTGGCTAACACCAATTAGCTTGCTCACTTTACTTCTCTTCATAAGCATTTGCTACGTGCCTCATGTTCTCATTAGCCTTACTTCCTGGAGGCTGCAGTGTTAACGTACTTCATCCCACATCAATCTGATCAAACCTGGGCTAAAAACTTGCGGTGCAGGACACAGATTTATTCCTTGGTAAACATATTATCTAGCTTTAGTTAGCTTTCAGACTAGGAAAGTATAAACGTCTCACCGTCATTATTCGCATTAAATTCTCTGTGCGCATAACCCTTTCCTCACCGCTTCACTACATTTCCATTCCGCTTGGAAGTTGCTTTATGAACTAACTGCTTTCCGCCTTCCGGCACAACCTATTTGACCATACTTTCATCTTTGCGGCCTTTCACACTCAGATGGCTGTTATCATCATCAGCGTATCTATGCTTCAAGTTAACCACCGCAGCATTCGCTCAACCTTGTAAAAACGTTTTGTTAAAACAGTCATTCGATCCTGCGCGTGCACGGTTGCTTTTTACGTAGTAGTTGCGGTCTGAGACACACCATGTACGTGGTGTAAAGAACACATTTTCACTTCTTGTATACCAAATAACATTACGTAAGTTGCAAAGCATCTTACGGTTAGACACCGTTGCATACCATCAGTCTTTCGATAGTACATTCAATGCAGCGCTTTCTCTCTGTCTCTCTGTTTGGCCATCACTTTTTCATCACCGGTGTTTCCCAAGATTTCCACTGGCAATTCGACCGATTCAAAACGATTATCACCTTGACTGGTTGACACCTTTTCAAGGGCCAGCTGGTTTGGACACTTGATCTTTTCGCCTGGATATGAAGAACAGCCCATTTCCCTGCAGAATCCATGCATGGTTCCAAATGGACTCCTTTTCCATTCCGGAGCTTCCACCTTTATGGTTTCTAAACAACTGGGTCCAGCTCGCCTCGTGCACACAATATCACAAGTTACCCACTTGGAATAGAATATTCCATCGATCCGCTGTTTCAAAACAGAGCACAGGTTTTTCGATCGTCGTTACTTTTACTGCCACTGATTTCGATGCTTAATTACACTGGCCTTCAAACAACTGAGTGTGGTGCCTTACATTTCCAAAAGAATATCATGATTCTCCATTCAATTGCAGCTTTTCTGATGGCACTTAATGGACAGGTTTGCCGCTACACAATGACGCCGTAACAAATGGGTTTGGCCCCCAACATTTCTGCAAGATCCTTCTTGTACTCCATTTACCTGCAGCTATTTAATGACCTTTCATGAATTTGGTACTTGACCATGGAGGTAGTTACACCTTAATATTACTTACCTTTGCAGGAATGCTGACCCTATTTTGGTGTCTAAGACCTTCGTGTAGATCCCGCATTGGACAAAGTAATGACATTCATGCTTCATATGGAACTATTTAGCCACAAGGACCAATTGTGCTCACTACTCCTATGACAGGTCCAGCGTGGATAGCTGGACAAGGTCTGCACAACCCGCACAAGTGTACCACAGGAGCATCCAGCCTCTATTTACTCCAAAGTTTACTTAGCTGCACTCACATCATCCTACTCTGCGACATGTGTTCGTCTTAGACCGCATTCAAAGGCTGCTGTGGTATCACCGCCAAGCCCATCAATCAGCCAGCAAAGTAAATTTGCTGTCAAACGACTGCAAATAACCGGGTGCAAAATCGGTCTCTATACTGCATCGCCAGCTTACACTATTGTTTAAAATAACCTACTGCAGAGTTACAGAGCGTGGTGGATTTCTGCTTGGCAGGTTTACTCTATGTAAAAGTCACAGATGTCCACTTAGAAAAACTGCAACATGGCAGACGTCGTCCGCTTCTGAATAAAGGTAAGGTACCATTTCCCACTGGTGTTGTCATCAGACTTCTACATGCAGCCTTTGAAAGCGAGTTTGCTTTATAAAAGGGTTTATGGGGCGCCGAAGCTTCTTACATTATAGTGGACAATGATGGAAATGAAACCTTACTTTTGTTTCTGTGGTCATGGATTACTAGATGGCGAAATCGCGCAGAACTTGGATATGGACACGACATTTGTGACTGATTTTTCGGAGACCAAGCGCCGTCATGCTCCTGTGTCCTAACATTCCCCGATAAAATAAAAATTAAATAAAGGCAGATTTCTGGGCTTGGCTAGAAGCTGTGCACGCTAGTGATCCGAGAATAAGGTACAGTAATCACACGGTCTTGCATGAGTGGTGATGGAGTTATGTTTATGTAGTCTTTGAGCGCAAGTAATGCACCAACACTGTAGGAACCGTCGCTCAACCATTTTTATTTCAGCTCCGTTGGCCATTTTGATTAAATTACGCTCCGGAAAATTGGTGGGCTCAGAGAGAGAAGAAAAGCAGTGCGATTACCAACGTTAAAACAAGAGTGTTGTAATACTTTCTAGTAAAAGCAAAGGAAACTTGTTTTGTAAGAGAACTATGTTGGTAATGCGGACGGCACTTCATTTCAATTAGCTAGAAACCACAAACACGGAAGATAACAAATATACCTGATTAACGGCTGGCCTCGAGCGCCAAACTCTATTGGCTTTACTCGCAGTCAAATATAAAACCAGGTTTGTAGTGTAACTATTGCTAAACATAAAATTCGGATATCTTAATCAGCAAAACGCTTGGGTGTTGTACACGATAACAGGAAAATCACTTCAATACGGGCAAGGTATTTTGCTTTCTAGAGCGACTGCTAATACCAAAATCAAACGTTACGCCACCAATGCTGTATAACTTTTCAGGCATGTACGGTGAAAATAAGAAAATTATCAAAAGCGGCTCCTTGCTCTAAGATTTCAATAGGGCTGTGTATCAAGAAATGCACCCTACGATTCCAGAGTCGCCGTGCTTATGATGTACAATGCCGTGGCCGCGAAACACACTTTCCAAGCGTAAGTCATAACACATGGACGAATATGTGAAATATATACAAGGAAACGCTAGTAAGGCACTATAGTACGGTTGGCCCTCACGCAATTACGTGACTCTTTGTAACTAGATAATAGCCAAAAGACCACCATGTGTCGTTTTTAGAGGCTAGGTGGTCGAGGAAACTACTGTATGCACTCGTATTAACTATGAACAATCCGCCTATGCCTTTATTCTTGAGAAGCTACGCTTTTACGTATATTTGATGGCGCCTTCACGGCTGTGACTCTCTTTAGCGAGCAGCGAACACTTACCTGTATATTTATTTTGTTGTCTAACTGGCAAAATAGCCCGTGGCTCACCTTCGTTGTTAGTTTCCACCAACTGTACCCCCGGAAGACAAGGGTAGGGAGCCGTCCGAAACCGAAATTACTGATTCTGATCTCGGACATGCCTGAGGATAATGTACGTTAGAGCACAACTCATTTCGTAAGCTGTAATTAAGAGGCTTTGCATTAAATAGGAAAAGGTATAATTAATCTGTGTATGTACTTAGTGTTAGAACGAGATGTTTATCGTTGGCAACTAATATAAACAAAAGTAGTTAATAATGAATTATGGTGCAAAGAATAAACTAAATATTAACTCTTTTTCAATTTAGATGCATATATTATTATTAAGCACTTAGTACTAAAAAGGGATTTGATTTGTTAATAAATTAAGAATACATAATCAACACAGGTAACGTAAGTAGATGATAAAGTATCAGCGGTGGGCAAACTAGCTAAACTAAATTTGTACAAATGTAGCGGGTAGATTGTAAGAAAATTACCTACTGCGTTAGAAATATTATCCATACGGCTCATTTCAACCCAATATTCTCTTGTTCTTTGATTCGCTTCCCATTTATCGGTGTCCAGAGTCCGGTCCGCCTTCGTGTGTAGTGCACCAGTGGCTACAAAACAAGCTAACCGGTACTTTGTCAGCCTATATTATGCTTGTGGTTTCCTCTCCTCTTTACCTTTCTCTTTCTGCATCAGTACCGTTAGAGCCATCATAAATGCTCTGCCGGCGTAACACTCTGTAACCCTCACCTCAGCTGCATAGCTGGTTACGATTCATCTCTGTTATTAATAATAATGTTGGATCATCTCCTCCTCACCACGAGAACCACGTTGGCTTTCCACTACTCATCAATAAAGCCTATTCCTTACCGACCCCATCCTTTCCTTTACCTGCTCTCTGTTTGCATTCCTTCCTCAGTGGACGTTAACGTACAAGTGTCCGTCTGCCTTGACTGCTTGCAATCCTACCAATTTAGGACCGATGCAACATTCCACGTTACCACTTCTGAGCGATATGTTTATTTCCAAACTCATCATCTCTCGTCTGCCTCCCTCTGGAGTACCACAAATTAGGCATATGCGATTTAGGACCTCATGAACACTCTTTGCCCTTTCTCCAACCATAAGTTGGAGCAATATTTCCTGCTCTGCTACGCCGCGGTCTACTTGCTTCTCGTTGTATTTTATCCCTTATGGTATACAGGTAAATGAGATATTTAGATAACAAGTAGATAGTATAGGGATTCACTGGTTCAGTCACAAGTTAATTGATCGACTGCGTTCCGGATGCATATTTTTCGTCTGTTTTTATGGCTGTCTTTCTTAGTTGCTTTTTTCCCGAGCTTGTCGCAGCCATGGCATCAAGCCACTTAGTAATCATCCATTGTTGCCATAATAATATACCCAGAGGCACAACGTTCCTTGGTCCGTATATGGGTGTAAGATTATCCGCCCTGTTGACAACTTACTCGTCGGACAAATTACTCGTTATCTTGCAAGTATGCAACGTTAGCGGGAGCTGAACAATTTGATTTCGTCCGCCTAAAACATTACGTTCACATACAACTTATCTGAAGCCCTTCTGTTTCCATGTTAGGCACATTCTCTCGCCAGATAAAATCCGGTTCTATGAGGTTTGGCTATTTTTCGCTACTGGAAGGTTGCTTTGGCTTTCCCCTAAATTGGAGTTCTTCACTCCGCTTTGACGATTCAATTAGCTGTAAATGCCTATATTTCCAAGTTATTTTACAACCTACCCTGGTAGGACGTCTGCTTGGTTTCTCGAAACAATATCTTAGTGTTTAGCGCTTCAAAAACACGAACATATTTCCTAGGATTACCCTCGGATACTTCACGTGGTTCTGTAGATACGAAACCTATCACGTTAAAAACTACGCGATCCCTGACCCACTAATCGGGTCCAGCCATTTGGTCAGGATCAGACAGGACCCAGGAACAAACTAAGCGCTGGCTTAACGCATCAGCCAAAGGAAAATGGGACGCAATTTGACTCCGGATGCAGAACAAATAAAAGCACAATCGGAAGCATAGCACGTTAAAAATTGTCATTCAGTGCTTCGGCGACAGTTTTCCGAGACGTCTTGGGCTTTCGGCTGGAAAGTGGTTTTCGCATAAAAGCTACAGGTGGTCGTATAACAACCCTGCAGCATGGCGAAAGTGACTCGTCACCGAATAAAGTCGCAGCCTATGAGTTTACACAGAGCGGTCAACAAACGGCGCGTTTTACCTTTCTTGATACGTCCGTTACACTGGCGCTTCCATATCTGCATATACTGTCGTTTCTCTGTTCTACGACTTTACTCTTTACCTTTGCGTTATATATGCACACGAACTCAGCATATTATCACATATCTCTCGATCCTGCTCTTCCGTTATCTTCTAATCGATCATTCTGGATTCTTAATTTAGGGTTGGCTGATGAATGGCTGCAATATATGGCGGATTGATTATGTCCTTACAAACCTGTTCCGAGCTCAGGACAGCCAAATACAAGTTTGACATTTGCACACTTGCACCTTTCCAATCGTAAAAGTTAGAATACTTTTCTACTAACCTTGTCACAATTGGTAAAACTGGCTGTACAGTTACACCTACCCGATCACACATCCTTGAGCGTGCCACGCGTAGTCGAGATTAAAATAGGCATTTAGTTAGTTATGTCACGTGGGTGCTTTAAGGCATTTATCAAGTCGCAGTGCGCACTGGCATCTACGGCACGCTTTGACAGTACCACTCAACTAGCCACAAGATGTGACATAAGCACACCGTTCATTCAGCACCACACTAACCAGGTAGGTTATCCATGCCTCATATAGCAATGACACGTCTGAATTATTTGTTCTCTAGCGGCATACGTACCCAGAGGTAGTAGCTAACCGAGATGTTCACGGTAATCTCTGGCGGACTATCACTGAGAAGCCTGATAGTTCGCGTGATAAACTACTTGACGATGAACACTTGGCACCTCGTTTAGCGCGGCACGGCAAAGGCAGGCAATCAGCGCGCGTCCTCTTTCAATGTCACAGCCGATAACCGTCCAATAAACGAGAACGGTTGCTTATATACAAGCCAATATTAGCAGCGCTTCTACGCTTTTCTCCGTGGAATCCCAGATCCCCTTATTACAAGCAGGTCTAACTTCATTATACGCAAATCAAGAAACGATGCTAACCTCTCGTGGCTCCCTTAAACTGGACCAGCGGCCTTGCACATTTACTACATTGGGAGATAGGGGTCTACCTTGTCCTCCAGCTCCATGCAGTCTGCCAACAGTGAGCACATAAGATGTAATCTAAAACCTAACCTATGTCCGATAAGTGGGAAAAAGCCCTGCATCCTAAAAGTTAACTGAAAATAACGCAACCTAATTAACCTAAAAGGGAAACCGTACCTGCACAATGGCACGTTTGCTGGACCACCTCTCCATCCTGCGATGGGGATGCCACATTTAGTGGAGGCACTTGTCAAGCAATACCGATGGGTCAGCTAAACAGGATGATAAAGATATCTGCAACCGAAGTGTCAACTGCCTGTTGCAAATGGGTAAGCTGTAGTACTGTAGATTATAATAAACACCACAGTCTGAATATACCGACACTTCCCGTGCCGCGGATGTCAATGTATTCCACAGGGTTCAGAGCTAGTACTACTTGCACTTATACTACGTTGCTACTGGCAGGTCTTTACCATGAATTTTTTATTATAATATGCATGCTAGTACTTAAAGAAAAGGAACTATAAACATACGAATTAGTGCTGAAGTTCGTTGTTCATCAAATTGAGAACGGTGTACATCAAATGCGTTACAAAGAGCATCGGAATCATAACATTTGATGTGTGATTAGTTTGCCTGAGTTTCTGACAGTTTACTTGGTAGTTCTAATGAGCACATGCAACAAGTAACTACATATGTAAACACGGCGCAATTTCGCTTACCGTTAACCTTCACCAGTTATTGTTAAGGGAAGAAAACCCTTGGCATCCGTATCCTAAAAAGAGAAGATATTGGTAAATAGGGGACTTCATAAGCAAGAAACTGTCACCGAATGACAAATTACCGCATAGTGGTCCAATTCCAAAGCTTAAGATACAAAAACGGAGGCTAACGCAACATCAGCTTTGATAAACAACTACGTTTGGTGTAAGCGCAACGGTCCACTTAAATGGCGGAAATAAGGTAAACGAAGTGTAACCAGCTGTACACTAGCTATCCTTAACCTTCAAAATATTGTTTAAATTTTTATGCAAATGAACATATTTAAGAGAAATTAATGGAATAAAGTCAGGGTCCAGTACGCATGTTAACCTATTTTCTCTGCCACACGATTGGCTACGATACTTTCGAAGTAAGCCACATATATGATATTGCTGTGCTAGCAGGGTAGTTAGGCTTTGTCTTATTTTGAATTGCAACGGTTGTATTTAATGAACCTACAAAAAACAAAAGAAGGCAGTATTAACTGTTTATTCCACGAGTCGGTGAAAGGCAAAAGTTTGTTAATAACAGTTTCAAGTTTACTTTGGAGAGAATCGGTAGGAAATTACCATGGGCATTCCTTCTTTACTGCCTCATTGAACCAAAATATCTTTTGCAGGATCGCTTTAAAATCGAAGAGAACCAAATCGCTACGCGTGAATCACACCACGATGAACCATATACTGCCCACGCGACTTACGCCAGCAGTCTCCGTTGCAGCGGCCACGAGCATACGAATAGAGGCTAGGGGAAACAACAAAAATAGCATAAAAGTAATTGCGGTACAAGTGAGGATGCGTATATAAAACACTAATAATAAGGTGTGAATAGTCAAGGAAATACATAAGCCAGTTAAACAAACAAGACCTTCTGGAACTACGCCATATGGATTATGAGTCGATGTTCAAACTTCTTCACCGCTAGTACTAATACGAGCTTGCTAAAAGATATTTCCCATGAGGCTAGGAGCCTACGTGATAAACGAAAGGCAGCCATACAGCTGTCGTTTCTGATCTTATAGAGCTTTAGCGGATGGTCACGTAAAGATGGGGTTGAAGACGGGTGCAACAGTTTAGTTAGCTCAGGCTCACTTTTGCCGCTCAATATGCGGTACGTAAGCGTCAAGCCACCCTGTTAGGCGTCTATAGTGCAGCGAACACCATTGCAACCTGGGCAGCCTTGCAGGATACGAGTGGTGCTTTAAGCTTTGCACCAACTTCGTACCAATCCGAGGAAATCATTCGACTACCAGCTTGATGCAGATCAAGCATGAAGGACAGGCCTGTACGCATTCCATCAAGTAGAACCTGAGGAAAGCTAAAACAATGCAAGAAACATTTCCTTTGCTAGGATGACAGACAGTCTGGGGAACATCAAAAATATTCAGAAAACCTTGAGGGTAGCAGTCGTCAAGTTCTTGCTAGATGTGTGGTCCGAGGATAGCAAGATACATGTGATTTGCTTTAGTCGATTAAGGCACTATATTTCCTTGGTGCATTGGTGCATTGGCATGGAGAGCAGAGCAGAGAACTGTAGCCATCGCCGTAGATCCATATGCATTTTTTGGTAGCTGCAAGTTGTGGTGTGGCGGCGCTCTTCGAGGGTTCGTTGCGGTTGCAATGGCAGCAGCAGTGTCCCAGCGTCTTCAATGAGTGTTTCCATAAATGCCTCTTGCAACATACCTCTGAACGTCAGCAAAAATTTTTATTAGTAAATTGTTCCATTTATACATCACCCGGATGGACAAGGTGCGGATTGGGCGAGCGTAGAGTCTTCGTGGGTTGAACAGCTTCCATTTGGGTCCTCTTGCCGAGCAATTGGCGTTGGGGTGGAAGAACTAAAGTAACTCGTTTCAGCGTCCATCAAGAAAGCTGCACCTATTCTATGTGAGATGGCTGCTGCGGCATAGAAGCCCCATGGGAAACAGGTTCAGCTGGTGAAGTCTGAAAGTGCAAGGTATAAGGCGCAGCCCAACTACAACCTTCAAAGCGTTTCTCTAACCGTTCTTCTTCAAGAAACACACAAACTTAAGTAGGCAAAAACTGCTGTCTGCCGATGTTTTGTGTAAAACCTACTCACGCGTTGAATAGGTGTCCGTAGATTTCAGGAGTCATTCGGGTGAACGACCTTTTCAAAGGGTCTAGAAGTCACTGCGGTTGCAACCTTCCTTAGTACGCAGTGCGGTAGGATTGCTTGATCCTAGGTGCAAGACCGCGCACGTAGCAAGGTTTATTGGCAGCTGCAACAAATCCGACTACCCCAAAGCTTATCGAAGTCTATCTGCAAATTCCGGGGCCATCAGAGTCGCTAATCGTACTTCTAAATTTCATGTCCCCCTCAAAGAGGAGATGGTAATTTAAGCTTCTCCAGGAGGTTGAGGAGATACAATACAAACGCTAGTTGGCCAAGATCTGAACTCTGCGGAACACCACGTAGGCCAGCTTGTTCTAAAGACAACCAGGAACCCACTAGAAAACGCTCATCTGTCTACCTTCCAGGAAAGTTGAAATAAATTTCAATATTTGCATGAAACAGCATAACGTTTCAAGATAAACGAACGACGACAATGAGGTACAGTGTCGAAGGCTTTGGAAGTCAATGCACAAAACATTTGCCGCCTGTCGTTGATCCACTGCGTCAGCCCAGCACTCCTCAGCTTCAAATAGGTTGATGTATAAATATTTGGTTGATGTTCAAGTATTCATTGGAAACCAAGTATTAGGTTGTCGGCTGATGAAAAGTGTGCACGCAAATATACTTAGTGGACACAATTGTATGTGTGTCGAGGCCTTCAAGTGTACAATAAATACTACGCGGCTGGAAAGCTGGGTAACTTGTTAAGGAAAACGACGGTATAATTGTATTGGGAAAGAAATTCATAGCTAATAAGTAGAACCCACATATATAAAATGAGGTATGTAAATGGTGATTTGACCTTAAGCTAAAATACAGTAGCGGAATAATTTTGGAATGCGAGGGACTCTTCCTGCAGATATTCAAACATAGAACAAGTTTAAAGTCTCTTAACTTTTATCTAGATAACATATTGCAAATGTTGACATGGCAAATGGAAATGTTTGCAAAGAACTCTTGTGAACTTACGAGCAAGTTGTTGGCTAGGAAAATTGCGTCGGATGAAATGCCGGTCGGTTTCGACGCTAGTTCTCTTGGTATATTTGGTCATTAGCCGAGTTCGATTTTATGGCCCCCACTTTCGGCACACTGGATCGCGGCCCCTCCTCTTATTTAGCTCTAATTTAACTATAAAGTACTGTCCCTTGCCCGACAACTGTAGGTTTCCGTACTGTGCCATCTACGCCTTCACTTTCAAAGCAATGTAACCGCCAACTTTGGCCGTTTACCTTCATACTAGCCACTTTCCTCCAGGTGAACATAGCCCCAAAAGTTAGACGCTGAGCACTTGCGTCCCACACCACTACCGCGTCGCAACCTGCAACACCTGGTATCTACCGGCAATAACAGTGCACCGCCGGAAGCCGAGGCAGAACCAACAAAACTCTAAGCTTACTCGTTCTGCAAAAGCCAGTTAAATGTCAGCTTTGCGCAAAGCCACCACAATCTTCTGTCTCGTCCTACTCCTGCAGGATAACACAAAGCCTGTATGGTGCTGTTGGTTCCCCGTATAAATTAAATGAAATACCGCTGACAGCTCTCCCACAACTACACAACTTACCTCGTTAGGTTGCCTTAGGCGTCTTCCAGCGTGAGGGGAGGTTTACCATATGTGAACTGTTTGCAGTAGTTGTACGCAAGGTCTTTTCAATGTTATCCAGAGTAGCATCCAGCAGCATCACCTTGGTGGTTTTACTTAAATTGGCCCAACATATTATCATGGTGGAGGTGTTTAAAACTGGATATTACGTTGTGCAGGACTCTAGTAGCCGTCAGCAGTTTGACTTGGGCTGGGAAGTTGCTGACTCCTTTAACCATCTGCAAAACTTCTACCGTACCCTGATCAAAATCGTTAACTGCAACGCCGGTGAGCCGCAATTCCTCCGTGGATCTGCCAGTGAGAACATTTGAGGCAGGTATGGTTTGGCTGGCACATAGTAATGTTTCTCCTCCACCTCCTGCAGAAGGTGGTGGAGATAGCGTACCTTCAATATTCTAATGTAACCAGTGTAACCTAAAGAAGTCATCTGCCCTGCCCTAAAAATACTTTGTGGTGGGTACATGGTAGGCGGCGCACTCAACAAATGGAGCAGTGAACCCATGGACAAAGCATTCCCACGCAAATCATGCGAAGCGTAGGACAATTACAGCAAACAAAATAATGAAGATGGTGCTGCTATCCTGCTAAGCACAAGTGACCCACAGATGACCAGTAAATTACCGAAATGCGGTCGAGGGCGACCAAATTAGTTCAAAGAAACGGCCGGCGGGACAACTTTCCGATAACTTCTAGGTCACTAAGGAAAAATCGGCAGCGTATCCTCGCCCGAATTGGACGCTAGTTTGAATGCTAACGCTTTAACGCACGGAAGTCTGCACTTCACGGGTTAAATGCTGACAATCTAGACCTTGTGCTGTACTCTTTCTTAAGCAAATAAGTAAGCTTTTTATTTCCGACAGTGCAAGAAAAGTCTGCGGTGGTTGCTCACGAAAACAGAAACAGCAGTGGTGGTTGTATAAAAGGATAGTAAGTTAAGCGTTGAGGTACTAAATTTCTGAGTATGTATAAATATATGTGTGTTTGTGAGCATTCGTGTTAGTCGTCCTGGTTAGTGAACCTCTAAACCGTGACTGAGATCGTTTCCTGTTTTCACAACGCTAGGAGGGGAGCAACGGCACCCTTCGAACTGGATGACGGTTGAGAAGTGGGAAACCTTCAAAATTGGAAACGGTAGTGACTTAGTTCAGCATTTGTTACATTCTCTATGTCGCATTTTTTTAAACAGTACTCGTGGCGTTTTATTGGAAGAACGCTTGTCGGGCGAAACTTACCACGCACTGAAACAATGCCGCCGAACTGTTCACTGGAACGAGCTTAACCCAACCCCTAGCTGAGACCACGTGGAGGGTGTTTCTTCTATTAGTCTCTGAAACTAACGGCAGCATACTACCTTGCTAATTTTCATTTTACAAAATTTCCTTCTGCGTTAGCGCGCTACCATCCCATTTCTTTTGTTGTACGCCGACCACTTTGGCGTTTTACCGCAGTAAATTGAGTGGTGCCTATAAATAAAGGAATAATTTATTCTCAAATACTTCAAGGCACAATAAGGCTGGATTAATCAAGCTTTCAATAGTAACGGTTTCGCAACTTACGCGTTGTTTGCATCAAGGGCGCCGTTTACACGATTCTTAGAAGTTACTGAATTAGCGGCTGCACTGGTCAGGAACGAAATGGCTAGTGGTATGGTGAAACCTTGGGATCAATAGGGGGTAATAGTGAAAAAATATGGTAAAGAAGAACGATAAACACAAAGAATTGTTCATTTAGTTTATATATTCAAAAGTTATTGATGGTATGCAACGTTGCCCTGATTACCCTACCAATGAGAGTTGGTGGGTAGCGGAGGTATTTAATGGCACGCCATATGCACCTCGTCTCAGTGTCAATCAACGGACATTTGTAGTTATATATAGGAAGAACGCTGGCTAGATGAGAACCCACCGGATCTTGAAACACTGCCCTTAAACCGTTTAACTGGTACTGTATAACTGAGAATGTATTTTACTGACTGATTTTACACTTTTTTGCAGGCATATGGGCTGAAATTTCTGCGTTGACTAAGCGACTCTTGGTCAAGGTTCTCCATAAATCGTTAAAGAAGGTCACCAAATGAACTGTGTAGGCAATTTAGTTGAAGGATGCGCAGAGGAGTAAAGATTTTAAATTACTAGACTTTGGCGTTTTCTTTGTGTTGTGCTGGTCTTGGCTTACGGAGAATGTTCAGAAATTAACACTAGACGTGTCAGGTAGTGAGTATATTTAATCCTTATTACCAGAGTGTTTCCATATCAAAGGAATATGGCATTTCTTCTCGTAGTGTGAGATGCACAGGAGGTTCGCAGTAATTCTTTTCAGACCATGGGTAGAATTACCAGGCTAACAGTGCAGAGCCCTTGCGTTCAGGCTACGTTAAAGCACACGTTCCACAGGAGGGGATCGGGTATCCTCCACAGGTATGTTATTGTGGATAGAAATCGTCTTCATGTCAAGTAACAGCTCCAGGGTATGTCATCAGGAAAGCTTCAGTTTTGCGAAGTATCAAAATATTCTTACCTAAATGTAAGACGCCAAACACAATTGTTTGAAAGCCAGCTGTCTAGGTCAAAATAATCATGGAAGCTGCATCTGTAGTCCATAGCGAAAGAAGGGAGTTATGTAAAAACATAATTCCTGTGAATAACTTGTGACAAGGTGCTTGCCACCACCGCACCATCGCGCTTTCACATGTCGGTTCCATTATCGGATTGCTTGCATGCAACAAACTTTATCACGGAATAGAACTGGTGATCAAAATTAGTACATAAACCCACAGATTACAGATAACCTTCCGATAAGGGTCATAACGTGTTGGCGATTCAATTCCTTAACAACGCTGTTGACGAGTGAGAACGTCAAGTGATGTTAAAATCATTCCGCAACATTAAAACCGCAAACTGGACTTACAAACGCTATTAAACACATATACCGCCACAAATGCTGAGCTACCTATTTTGCATAAAGCAGCTTTTTCACCCGGTTTTGCAAAAGCACCGTCGTCGGCCCAGTTGGTTTAGAAGGAAATGGTCTGCTTTGTTCGTTACATTTTGTCGCCATTATACATTGTGCAATAAGGTGCGTGCGCCTCTAAACAATTTCAGACACCTCGAAAACTACACAGTAGTGTTTGTTTGCATACAGTTTTGCAATATTTAATCATCAACGAATTGCCAATGGTAAGGTTTTCCACCGGAAGCAAAGCATAGTCGAAAAAGGAGAGATTTGTTAAGAGGAAATTACCAGGTTACTTACGTGGTTCAGCAAAGTTGATGATTATATCCAGGGCAAATGCGGCTTCGCGCATCCATTAGTGATTTGCACAGCCCCGTGTGCATCAAGCTTTAAGCCGGTTTTGTTCAAATAGGAGGAAAACAGTAAGAAAAGCATGCTTTTGTGCACCTTTTGCTCAGGACAAAGCCTGTGGTATCAAGTTGTAACTGAATTCTCATTGCGGTCAAGTAACCGATATTGGTATGAGGTGACAAGAGAACAAACGCAAGGGAAGAGAGAACAGAAGAACGAACAGCTAACGGCTTGACCACCCATTTGTGCGTGTTTTCAGCTAATTTGCAGAAGGAAGAGAATAAAGTAATTTGCGCAATTTTTAAATGCACCAAGGAATACTGAAGCGTTAAGTTTTAAAAATAGCATTGCCGGTGCGCGCTCGCGCGGTGGCTCAGAGACGAAGGTGCTTTCGAATAGCAACCTTCTTCAGTGTCTTGACCGACGCAAAAAGGCACAGGAGGGACAAAAGTCGGTCAAGAACAAACATATTGAGGCACTAATCTTCAAGGCTTGAATTCCGATGTGCTAAGCAGATCTGCAACTCGGACCTGGGCAACCAAGTTAACAAGTTCAACTTGAGTGGGGACCGAAAATATGAGCTAATCCGGTGTAGGTTAGGATTTTGAGACCAAAAGCTTTCTATGTCTGTCTACATAAAATATTGGTTAAATATAATATTATATTGTATCTTGAATACGTAGGAAGCTTGCTGGTAGTAATAGTAACCAAATGTTTGAGTCAACGTGGCAAATTATCGTAAGTAAACGTAGACATACGTAGGCTTTGCGTTTGAGTAGGCAAGCCCAAATATGGAGCACTGCGTGAATAAGGATTAAATACATTGATAAGGAACGAAGACATGAAAGGAATCAATTGCAGTTGAATGCCATATCATCATTATTGTACCCTTTTGTGGTAGACAGCAGGAGGCTTTGTCAGCTCCGTCGCTTCCCAGTCATTGCGGTTACTTCTGTGCTCCTTACCAAATTAACTTTCCACAATGAACCGTTAAGCTATGTTGTGCAGCAACACGCAGGCACAGCTAACAGGTAGGAAAACGATAGTTTTGAAACAGTTTCTTGACACAAGGACGCATGCCACTGCCTGATCTAGTACTTCGCTTGATGTAAGGGAAAAGCTCTTTGGAGTTAGTTCTAAAAAGAGCAGGTTAGGACAGTTCGTATAGTTGACGGTTCGCTAAGTTCTGCCTAATGCAAGCACTCTTGCTTGCTTTATAGCGCGGATGAGCAATGTCCCGTCACGTAAGTTTAAAACAGTTCTACATTTTACGCCTATTGTTCATAAGGGACCTTAATTGGTGAGCTACCATGGGTGAGCCTTTAGAAAACGGTCTCCTCTTAAACACATGGACGAACTGATCGATGAACAACCTCAGAATAAAGTACCATGGCTTCCACTCCCAGGAAAACAACTTTTGACTTGGAGTAAGCAGACGACCTTGCTCTCCTCTGTGCCAGCTCCCAGACGTGCCAAGCCGCGCTGGACAGCTTAGCACTGGCTACCAGCCGCTTCATGCTTTGCTTTGTACCATCGAAATGCGAAGCCTTCCCACAAGATTGGCAGGGCTCGTTTCCTGCGCTGACACTTGGTGGGGATCAGCTAGAAGTCGCTCGGAAATTCAACTACCTGGGAAGTAGTACCAGTGCTTGTGGGATTGAGGATGAGATCACGAACCGTATAGCAAAAGCGATAAGGGCTTTGGCTAACCTTCGTCACCTATGGCGGTGGTGCGACATTACCCTCGCTCTGAAGGCTAGAGTGCACAATGCAGCGGTACTTTTGACCCTACTATGCGGTTGCAATACCTGGCCCCTAAGATCAGCAGACATGAAGAGGCTCGTTACGTTTGACCATCGGTGCCTTCGCAGTTTCTCTCACATCTGGTGGGAACACCGCGTGAGTAACAAGCTTGTTTGACGTCACGTTTATCGCAAAGAAGAAGAACTGGATTGTTCATCATCGTCATTTCACGCACCAGGCTCCGATGGCTGGGCCAAGTGTTGCGCAGGTCAGCCCACCGACTTCCACGCCGTGCTTCGTTTGCTCACTGGGGATGTGGATGGCAGAACAGGAGGGGCGGCCAAGGGCTGACTTGGTCGAGAGGAATGAATGCCTTTACTTTGGGTCTTGCCTCGGTTGGAGCGTTACAGCTTCCTGGTTGGGGTCCAAAGACGATGAACAAGCCTTGCAGGATGCACTTGCTGATATGGCAAGGAGCTGACCTCAGTGGCTTTCTTGCTTTGCGTTTCTTTGTCTTTTCCCATCCCTTATAGTTCCCTTTCACCTACGATCTTTCATAGTGTAAACATGATAAGATTTCTTTTTGCTTAGTAGCCGGCTGGTAGCTTACCGGAACGATGCCTATCCGTTGCTGGTAGCTCAGCTGGCATGCAACTGTTGTTGTTCCTTTTTCTATATGTATTGCGGCACAGCGGCTGAGGTGTGTCCCACCTCTAGCTGACGTGCATTATAATGATGATGATGACAAAAAATTCAACGCAACAACAACACAAGGTTGCCCAGGAATACTCCACTCCACAACGCCTGCAGACGCTTTTAAACGAAGTGCAACTGTAAGCCAAAAATTCAGACGGGTGCTACCCCGGCTGTAAACAGAGGTGACGCGTCCACAGGAACGAAAGAACACAGTAAACCCTTCTGCAGGTAAGGTTGCTAAAAGCTAAGCCTATGAGGTATGCTTGGGTTGAAGAATGTAAAACATGACTAACCTGAGGAAATGCGTGTGGGCTTCGTTATATATTAAATACATAACTAAATGAAAGGTTTATTACAGAAGCGTATTAGGGGAGTTGAATGGAATAGGTAGAAATTCATCACGTCTAGACTCATAAAGACAATCCACACACGCTCATAAAAGCCCTGCACGCGTGTTTCATCCTTTAGGAGTCACCAGCAGCTTGCATTCAACCGGTCCATGGTAGGGTACAAACCCTCAACTCGGCGGCTGCCGGTCCGTGATTGATACCACTGAGCTACGAGGGCGGCAACGACAATCATGAATAAGTTACTGGATGTGATATAACCCCGCTCACTAGCCACTCACTTACAGGTTACTGTCGTGTACAGAACAAAGTGGCCAACCTCCCAAAGCGTCGGACTTACGAAACATAAGCCGCCAATTAACTTATAGCATTATAACCAGTTTGGTTTGCGTACTGCTTACAGAAGAGTAGTAGAGGGAGTTGAATGTTATAGGTGGCAATCCGCCACATCTAGATAGTGAGCAGCGCTATACCCATCAATTTACTTATTCACGATGGTCGTTGCCGTCAACCGTGGCTAAGCGGTCTCAATGCCGGACTGGAAACAGTCGAGTTGTGGGTTCCAGCCCTAACAGGATCAGGTGCAATGCGAATTGCTGAGGTTTACCGAAATGAGGAAACGCGCATAAAGTCCTTTTCCTGTCTTGTGACGGCTGCCAAGGTGAGTATAGGTGGGCTGAATTTCTACACACACCATTCAACTTCCCTGCTGCTCTTTTGTAATCAGTTGGCAAACCAAACTGCTTATAATGCCGTAAGTTAATTGACGGCTTATGTTCGGTAAGTTCCTCGCTTGGTGAAGGTAGCTACCCTTTCCTGTGCACAGCAGTAACCTGTAAGTAAGCTGATGGTGTGAGGCGCCACATCACATCGGGTAACTTATGTACAGGGTGGTTGCTGTCCTTCGTAGCTCAGTGGTCTCAACCACGGACTGGCAACTGTCGAGTTGCGGGGTCGAGCCCTACCAGGGTCTAATGGAATGCACACTGCTGCCGGTTCTCGAAAGGCTGAAACGCGCGCACAATACTTTTCCTGTCGTGTGACAGCTGTATGTTTGATTCCAGGTGTGCCGAATGTCTACTTAAAAAGTTTATTCCTGCCGCCTGTACCGATGTGAGCAAGTTATGTGTACAAAGCGTAAACCTTTCATACACTATAGAATAATAGGATTGTTCCATAGGTTGAAATATGTAGATATAGGAGCAAGTAGGCGTGTAAAGCTCCCTTTGTGGGATTTGCAACTGCTTGGCTGCAAGTTTGCTCGTGTATGAACATGTCGCCAGTGCCAACTGGATGCTGAATGCCTGTAGACTTAAAGCGGTACTCTGGATAAGCGGGAAGATGACTTTAGTTTCTGACGAGTCACGATCAACACGTCACAGTATTGTTAAGCTGACATGGGTTTCCTTTTGTAGGGAGAACGCATGCCAGACGAAAACGCACCACATCCTTGAACAATGCTGCCCAACTATTTAACGGAAGAGGGTAAATTCAAACCATCCAGTTGGCCCCAAGGAGGTTGTTCGGCTAGCCACCCACAATTCATTGGAAATTCAGGGCGGTTTCTAATAAGGCGGCAACAAGTTGGTCGGATTAATGCTTCTAATAAAGGTAGTTCTAATAGATATCTGGTGCAAAGAAATCCCGATACGATAACTCAGTCCTTGCCACCACGATGCGCCCTGGGGCAGTCCAACAAACTAGATACTAAGCCAGCTGGTACTTTGTAGACAACATTGATCAAGAGTGATCTACATCTGTCGTGCACACGTCACCAGGAGGCATGCAAACCGTTAGCCTGGCGACTAATCGCTTTAACCGCATGCTACTTGTGATCCGCATGCTAATAGAGCAATACATCACTACCAGACCTACCACCGTGGCGATCGGAGCGGGTGAGGTGATATCCAGTGAAAGACAAGTTTGACCAAGGAACAGCACCACTGGCTCAACCTTGAGCTCGTTGAGGTTTCAAGCCGTTACGTGGTGGTCTTGTTAAGCCAAACCTGTTTTATAGATGGCTTCACATCAAAGCCTTACTTGATCTGAAGGCAAGCGTTACGTGGGGCTAAAACCTGACAAAGGCACATTAGCTGTAATTGTGAATAAGCATGAATGCAAAGCCAAGGGGTATGTGATAATAGGAAATGAAGCCGTATTTCAGGAATACCAAAACCACTGTAACGCAAATGGAAAGTGGGTGACTAATCAATTAAAATTGGTGCTGCAGCATAGAATGGGTGGCTAGCCGAACAACCTCCCGTCGTGCCAGCTGGGTAATTCGGGTTAATCCCGTTCCAGCACGTGGTTCGGCGGAGTGTTCCAGGAAGTGGTTGGATTTCGCCTAACTATCCTTCTCCGTATATAAACCACAGGAATCTGTTTAACAACACAGTGCCGTGGCGGATGTGAATCGCCACTAAATAAAGACACTGTTTCTTTCCTTTCCCGTAGGATCATTCACATATCACCAATATCATTCAGGGTAAAGCGGTCCTTTGATACCCCATTTGACGTCGAACCCAGCAAAATAACGCAGTTACCTTTATATACTCACACCATATGGCTACTTTCAAATACATAATTAAACATAATTATACTTGTCAACACACACATAAGTCCTATATTATTGTCTAAAAGGTAATAATTTGTGCTATTGCCTGTCACAATTGTCTACCTAACCTTAACTATGCACTTGTTGACGTGTCCCGCAATACCGAGTATAAATTATTTATTTATTTATTTAAGTCAAATGAGGACACGCACCCCTAAATTTATGGCTTATCAAAGATCCACAAGTACAGTACTATCCACGTTTGACTTAACATACCACAAGTTGTCGCGATGGTTGGTTGAGCTGCTTACACCGGTGAAAAGATGAAGATAAAGCATACTGTAAAGGACGCATTCGATCTGCTTGAGCGTGTGCAAACCACGCATAGTGTTGGCAAGTTAATGTGTTCAACGGACGTATAGTCGTTTACTAACATCCCAATAGAATAAACGGTGGACTCTCGTGTAATTTTATCATTAGTAATAAAGTGTTGCTACTAATTCCCGTGGAATGGCTTGCTGATTTACTGCTACTATTCACACAAAGTGCGCATTTCTAATTTGAAGACAAGCCGTACCGACCGGTGGATGGTGTAGTCCTGGTAAGTCTGCTTGGTCGGTTATTAGTTGACATCTTCATGACGATGGTTTAGATAAGGTGTGGGCCGCAAATCATGTAAATGCGTTTATCCAAGCGATACTTAGATAACAAACTGAAGACGGCTCCAAGTGAAGAAGCTGTTTTATCTCTTCTCAATTTGTGCGATAAAGCGCATCCAGACGCCCATCCTACCTGTGTACTGAAGGAGAACGATTGCCTTCCGCTTTTGGATATTATGTTAAACAGGCGAGAAGAAGGCTCAACAAAGCTTTCTGTTTATGGGAACGCCACACGCATAGGACTGTATAACATTTCAATAGCTTTACCTTATCCAAAACAAGTAGTGCTTAGTAAAGGCACTGTTTAATCTATCCCGCAGTACACACACTGACGACTGTTTGGTATCAAACTTGCTGTTTATCCAACAGACAATAGGAGCCACTGGAGAACTAAAAGCGTTCATTCGATTCCGCAGTCCATTGAAGGACAACGGGTCGAGAGTACTTACTGTGCCCAAACTGTCTGTCTACCTTTATTTACCTTTAAAAGTGGGATCGTGACCGCCCAACATGAAAGATGTTAGCATAGGGCGATACGTCGGACTTTCAATATCGACAAGTCCTGCCACATTTAGATGACCAGGAATTTGCCTACACTTCTAGTGCAGCCTACTCAACCCATCTCCGCCACCACTTATTGTATGTGCTAATTCGTTTTAGCTGCGGAAATACTTACTTCTGCAGAACAGATGGATCTTTGGGTAAGCGCGTTAGAGGACATATCCAAAAACGGATGGTAAAACTATTGACGCAAAAATAGCCGAACGAGTAAAGGTATCTAAGCTGCCGGCGTCATTCATCGCCAGGCATCTAATAAAAACAGGGCCCGCAGATTGACCTTGGGTCCATATTTACTGTTATCTTTGCTAATGAAAACCCCAAAGTTTTGAAGCTTACATAAGCGGTGGCGCTTAACCGACGTCACCTCATCCTTTGTGTACAGAAACAGTGAACAGTCTTCCTAAGGCTTCGTTGCGGCCCAGAACCTCAAGCTCAAGCTCCTGGACCTGTTATGCTTGCGGCTACGTAATCTCCTTTTGTGACCGGTTTCAAAACTTCGAGTTTTTTGTCATCTAAATCATATTTATGTTTTCAATTTGTGAGTGCTCAGATAACACCAAATGGTTCCATCTCGCAATACCAACCTTCTCACTGTCCTATATAAAATGATAAAAGATCTCAGTGCTTTACATTTCGCATAGGTTATTTCTAGGAATAACTACGCTTCAGTGCAGGCCATTAGGTCTGTACGAGTCCCTGAGCTAAGAACATGAATATCGTCCAGATTGTTTTTTAGAATCCTCACACTGGCGGATAACGCGCTCTCCATTCTTATTGTTTGCTATCCTGGGAGTGTCAGAATGGGCCTTCAACGGGGTAAGAAGTCCTCCGAAATATATGATTATCCACAATATATAGGTCTGGTTCATTGCTTTCCAGTCTAGCAAGTAGCTCTTCCAAGACCTTTATTAATCGCGTTCGCTCCGCCGGAGATAGGTCACAAAGTACGTGAAATTCCTCAAATGTGAGACGCGGCGTCAACCGTGGGGGTGTTGGCATTCCTCTTCAACCCAGCTAACGATTTTTAGGGGGCAAGTCCACTAAGTATCCTCTTAGTTTCTGTCAAGTCGGAAGGCAGATAACATAGTGATGTGCTGTTCGCGTTTATCAAATAGCCCAGGTCAAACCGAGCAAGCAGTGTTTGGTCACTTGTATGCTTTCAGCTGGATTGCTTTCTGCGCTTCTGCTGTGTTCCTGATGATGCGACAATGGTCGCGAGATGGTTGGGTACGCTCAGGAACTTGTACATTGCCAAGTGACGGATTTTCCTTGACGTCATCCAGGTCGGCTAGCCTTTTGGATAATAGATTCGGTCAAGCCTAAGAAGATGATACTTTAGGTTTGGGGTCCTCGACGGGCTACGGGCTACGGCCTAGCTTTTGCGTCACTTGTAACTGGGCTCTCTCTAATATGGACGGCGAGCGCGCTTTCCCTTACAACAGCCACACGAGGTCTTATTGTGGGCTCAATAAGCAGAAATTCGGTAGATTGGTCTTAATATGTAGTGGCTGGTGTACTGCTTCGCTTACCCATGGAGTGTCTAACCGGAAGTAGATGATGTTAGGTAGCACACTGGAGCAGGTCATTGGTGAATGACATCAGACCCCGTCAGGGTAGGCGAAGCAAGGCTCAACGCAGGTTGTCCGTCGAAACGGCCTGCGCTATTCAGTGAAGCGTGACAATTGTCTCAAAAGCAACTAACGCCTGGCGTGGTGTATTTCTGCAAAGGCACCTATTGCTTAAGACGTTTGTCGCAGCAGGCAATGTGCATACACCCATCACATTCAGTGCACTGCTCTGCATTTGAGCGAGGGTTGACAACCTTCCTACAGGACGCGCAGTTGGACGCCACAGGATATGAAATCCAAATATTCACCAAAGGTTGCTCCACAAAACTTTCACTTTGGCTTTTCTTCGCTGAGTACCTGTGGTACGGCACACTCAGGAGGACGTCGCTCAGCGGTAAAGCTGCGTTGTGTTCCCGTGAGCATATTGCTTTAGTTCAAGATGACAAGCGGGAAGTCCGCCTTTCAGTACAGCAATATTCCTCCTTGTATAAAACAGGAATGTCTCCCCTGACTGCTCCTTGAAAATCCATTCTTTTTCTTTTCTAGAACGCTCGGAAAGTAAAGCCGCTTTGGTACTGAAACAGTTTCTTAATTTAAACTCGTATTCGTTCCTTGGTTCTTATGGTCCACATCCATTGTCGCTTACAACCGGGCTCGAGCTCATTACCTCAGATAATTGCCAGATATTCCGTCTGTCACTGGTGCCAAACGTCTTCCGGCCGCCTGGAAATTTGGCGTCATCACGGCGATACACAAAGGTTGGAAATGACAAGATCCAGCGACTTGTCGTACCATTTTTTTGACCTCTGTTGTGTGCAAAGTAATAAATGGATACTAAAACCAGTGCTCTGCCTCTATCTGGAAGTTAGATTTTATCGCTTTTGCTCATCATGGATTAAGAAGTGTTTGATCTTCCATCGCAAACTTGTTTGTAGCAGGCGAGAATTGTTTGAGATTATTAGATGTCAGCAAACGATTGCATGTTGTATAATGCCGTAAGAAGACGAACACTGACAGATGTCAACATTTCTTATTGTACCTTCAGGGCCAACACAATAACATGAAAATATATAATACGACAGAAAGGGTGAGACCGGAACAAGTTAGAACAGGGTAGAGGGGAAGGCGTGACACCCCGACGCCCAGGGCAGCCGTAGGGTTACGAACAGCTGTTTCTGCACACAGAGAGTGTTCGTAAGCCTACGGCTGCCCTGGGCGTCGGGGTGTCACGCCTGCCCCTCTACCCTGTTCTACCTTGTTCCGGTCTCACCCTATCTGTCGTATTATATATTTTTAGGTTATTGTGTTGGCACTGAAGAGACAATACGAAATGTTGACATCTGCCAGTGTTCGTCTTTTTACGGCATTATTCAGATTGTGTGTTGTGTTTGTTGAGTTTAGCATGGCCTTTTACAATGTCTTGCATGTGCGGCTTAATTCAAACCGCGGAAGTGGCGTTGCCGGGTAAGTTCTCTACTGGATATTCGAATTCTTGAATATTCGCGCTTCGCAGGCACTACCGAATGATACGCGTTCTTCTCCTTTTCCTATGACCAGTGGTGGTCTACAAGATACTGCCTTTGCCCAGTACTCTTTAATAGTTTCAGCAACGAACTGTCCGAGCTGCCGACGGAATGTTTGATTTATGTTATTCGGCCACCTAAGTCCTACCGTTAGTGCGAGGCAGTAAAGACTATATAGGGTAATTTTAGCTAAATATACCTATGTGGAATATATGCAGCTTCGCCAATGTTAACTAGCTATTTTCTTTTTCTGTTATCTCCTTGCAAGTCAGAAGCCAAGTTTAGCGAATAGAATAATGGCTTTATCAGTGGACCGCCATTTAAACTCGAATAACTTGCAAACTTTAGCGCGCTTTGCATTGCGTTTACTTTTAGCGTAACCAGCGATTAAAATGTAGTAAAAATTGCTTATTTTGGTACTAGTTTTAGCAATGGCCTGGCATTAGTAAACGCTCTTCTTTTGCTCTGAGATTTAGCCGTGTTGAATTTTGACGCCAGAGATTAAAGTAAAAGTAACGGTTTTTGTTTATATGTTTTGTTTGCATGCGGCTAGGTAGTAAGCCGCCTTGGTAGAGCTCTGAACCGAAGCTGCACTTTCTTTTTCGTTTCTAGAACTTATTATTTAATCTTTTAGTAATTCTTATAATTTGTCGCCCTTATATTTTGCAGGTGCGCACACGTAAATGTAACGACTGAGCGAGCCGAACTAAATCACGGAATTAATAATGAAGGGCCTAGTGAATAGGATCCTGCTTCCAAAAGAAAAATGAATAACTACGACCCTGCAACAGGTGTACAGCAAACCAAACCATAGAGCAGGAAATATGGCCTAATGAAGCCGAAAGCATTTTAAGGTGGACACATCCAACACCTCCAGCTCTATTCGTAACAGAGCCTATGCATTCCTAATGGCCAAAGAGGAGAACCCAGGACATCTAGAATATAGTCGCCGCTGCTTACAGGAGGCTTCATGCCCTAGGAAGAGCCTCCTCCTGTTTTACGCAAAACCTATTTAGCCTCCTGTTTGCCTCACCGGCGCACTCAACTCTCAGGTACCTTTTACCAGCAGTTCATCCACACACAAAGGCAGAGAGCGACAGGATGGAGAAGTTCCAACGCCGTGGATCTACACGCGTATCTGAGTTGCCGTGTTTATCTTATCCTCCCAGTCTCCAGCGATACACCTTGTTCCAGCTGGAGTAACGTTGCTGTCATGCCGATTTGCTCTACGCGCGACGTATCCTAAGAGGAGAGCTGAGAGGCGCTAAAGCAGCGCTTTATCTGAACAGTGAAAGTTCCACTCTTGGTCACAGATGGAAAAGCTTCAAGTAGAGAAGATCCCACGTCCAGTCCGAACTAGCTGTCTCCACTCACGTGGGTAACGGCTGGAACCGCCTTCTGCAGTTTGTGGCTGCTGCCCAGTTTGAGGAAAGTATCAAGAAACTGTTGGATTCCCAACCGCTAGCAGTGCTGGTTTTGCGTCATCACTTAGGTATAATGTTAATTGTAGTACCTTATTCTTGCAATGACCCAAGCAATGTTCGTAATGACTGGGAACTGGCAGAACTGCAAAATGCTTCTTCATCTGCTTTCTAGCATGCAACGATAATATGATACATAAAAACCGCAAGTGCACTGAACGCAGATGCAAGTGGGACTAGAGCAACAAGCATATTCCTGAAGCGTTCTTTCCTGAGCGGATTCTGGACCCAGGAAATCATTAAGTTATATGAGGCCCTAATGGACCTGAATCAAAATATACAAACCACATCCTTGGAAAACACATACTGCCAACGTTCCCTGCACAAGCAGTCCACGCTTTGCGGGTCTCGTAAGTAAGGAATGGCGTAGAAAGAAGTTGGAACGTAAATATGCTTAAAAGAAGTATACCACCTAAGTGTGAATTGTAAGACCAGATATGAATTCCTATATAAACTCCATTATAACTCGTGTATAAGCATGTGTTTACTAAACATTATGATCCAACTCCTCGGAGGCACATCCGCTAGACAATCCTAGAAACAAACCTGGAGTTATTTATTTATGTTGGAAATGTATGGGAAAAGGTTTCGTAATACCAACAGGAGCGTCTAACTGACGTACAAACACTCAACCCTAGGTTTACTGACTACATTTTCTGGTAGCGGTTTCCAGCACTCGATACCTCTACGCCAAAGCTGAGTTTCTTCCCCGATACCGTCGGAACGCGGCTTGGGTATCTTAATGGTTTAAGTGCAAAATAAGGCAACCTAGCCTGTCCCAGTTCGGTTCAACCATAGTTGGTTAACTATGGTAAAGTTAGATCTCATCGTGCCGTCGGTAGTGCACTAAACAGCTACCCAAGCTAAGAAGACACACCAGGTATATTTGCCCCCATAAAACCATGACCAGCCTGGTACATGGTATAAAACTCCTCTCGAGCTTCATTTTTTCCAAACAAGCCGTAGCAAGTAAGCCTGCATGCAGTATTCCAGCTGGGGCCAAACGAAATTTGAGAACAGCTTCACAAAGATGTAGGCACTTAAGACCCCGAACGAAAGATGTATTAACCACTGCATTCTGGTACCCCTACTTACGGACTTTTCGTTTGTCAGCAGAATGCAGCGAGGAGGAATGGACGACGACCAGGTCTACTTGGTTGGAGACGATACGGTGTTTGCCCCTCTTGGGCGCGTAGCATGAAGGTAGAGAACTTGATGCTACAAGAAGGATGAAACACTTAGCTCGAGTATGCAGAGTAGTCGCAAAGTAGTACAGTTCTTAAGTTTGTTCAGGGCATGAAGAATGTGTTCAGAATACCCAAAGACGTTACCCCACTCCACAGCTTAATCTCACTAGCAAACTGTAGCGATGTTACTCCAAGCTCCACAGGGGTATCGTTTAAGTAGATGGAACAGCACCGGTCTAAGGACCGATCCGAATGTGAAACAGCTAAAAATCACTTACCTTCAGGATACATTGAAACCCGCATTTACACACTGCTCCCTTCCATGCAAGATTGCAGATACCCAGTGGAGGGTGCAGCCGGACATACCACAAAAGCCTAGATTTTGTAATAGCCACAAGCGTGGTAATTTACCAAATAATTTAGCGGAGCCGACAAAACACACATATACAACCTAAATACAGTCCACTATCTCAGCCCCAGCTTCACGAGCAACCAACAACTACATCAGACAAATAAACCTTTTCCGGCACTTGCGTTGTGCACTACTACCAGGTTAAACCTATACAGATGACCTTCCAAAGAACCTGTTGCCAGCTTTTTAAACAGGTTGGTAGCGCCGCTATTCAGATTGACTGGCCAAAACTTGGCTTAAAGGCTGCTCTCGCCATATGTAAAGGTGGGACGGATGACAACCACCGTCTACATAGAAAATAATGTACAGCTATCAAGTGACTTCTGAAACGCAATGGTCAGCGGTCCACCTAGTTTTGTTACCAACTCATGTGAAGGGTTGCGTGAACTGAATCAGGTCCAGCTGCTTTCGAAAGGTTTAGGCCTTGTAGCAGCCAAAAGCATTGCGCTTCTGCCAAAATAATTTCAGCTAAATAAAACGCCTCAGAGAAGCAAGAGACAAACTTAATTCTTACCAACGTGCTACACGTACAAATGGCGCTGCATACTGTTTACAAAATAAACATGCGTTGTTAGAGTTCGCATGCGCAAGAGTTCCATCGGCCTGCATCAAAGTTAAAATTACCAACTTTGAACTACAGTGCCTGTTAACATAAGCGAAAAACTTCTCCGGATTTTCCAAAGCTCCTGCAGCCAAGCGCTTTCCGTACAACGGCCGGGCATTTCTCGAGTGCTGTTTACATATATGTCTAGCATCCCGGTACATGGGTGCATAACTGTTATTTGATGGAGCCGAAAGGTGGTTCCTCCAGCACCTAGAACACTTCTGCAGCAGGTACTTTATAGTGGTACCTATCCACGGGGCCATGCTCGTGGCTCTATTTGCTTGGCAAGCGGGATGTAGGGAGTTGACACTGCTGTGCAATGAGACATAGATTAAACCAAGCAATCTGAACCGCATCGGCCACAGGGATTTCGCAACGCAAACTAGAAGCTATAATATGCATTGCCTGATAACATGAAATATGTTTGAATTTGGCTCAGCCGTGCTCTGGGTACCTCTGGGCAGAGCATAGCTGGATGCTAAACAGACACCAGCACCGGCACATAAGGGAGAGCCGTAAGTGCTCTTACCTATGAAGCCTAGTTACTTTGAAAAAACCAAATCAAAAATAGACGTCTTTTGGCGTCCATGTAGATAGTGTGGAGGACCACTTTTAGATGCAACGGTAACTTTAGCGTACGCTTATGAAGGTCTGCATCCAAAGTATCTTTTGCCGAGTTGCAAAAAAGATCCGCCAAGCCAATTATTGGTGGCTTGCATTCCCCCAGTATCAAATACCTCTTTGCGGCTTGCCGGCGAACGAAGTTAGGCACTTCTTTCTACCCATTCCTAGAGTTAACATACACAGTTACAACTTTAAGCTGGGCAGAGGAATTGCAATCACTACCGACAGAGACTCGAAAGTATTGTCTGCCGAATGAAAGATGTAGGTTCAAAAGCGTTAAGTTAACAGCTAAAGTAAAGCGCAGAGCAGCCCATGTCGGCTAACGGAGCTATCACTTCTAAAAGGTGTGCAGGTAAACAGAGGTAGTTCACTTTCCGTGACTTTACGAGAGCTATTTTTTCAATGGTTGCGAGTATACCAGGATGACGCCCATCTGCAAGCAGAAATACCTCGTACCGAATTTTGTTTGCCGCGTAACTAAATAAATAATTTAATCTTGTTGTTGCTAGGAGCGCCGTCAAGGACTTGATCACAGTAATACAGATATGTATGATCGGCAATTGCACAAATTAGTGTAGTTTAACAAGTATCCTGGGAACGTATGTGACTCTTGACATGTAAAATATGTTATGTCCGTATTTAGACGTAAGCATCTTTTGTGGTTAGGTACATGTGACTCTATGTGCTTATGTACGTTTGGTTCGCCATCAAAAGGGGAACTCAATGAAACGCTTCGAATGAGATGTCGTTCGTGATGTGCGAATGATCCTACGGAAAAGGAAAGCGTCGGTGACATTGTTTAGTCGCGAGTCACACCCGCCACGTCACGGTGTTGTGAAACAGATATCGGTGGTTTATATAGAAAGAACGCTTGCTCAGTGAACTTCCACCACTTCCTAGAACACTGCCGCCGGACAATTTGCTGAAACGGGATTTACCCGAACCACCCAGCTGGCACCACGGGTGGTTGTCCGACTAGCCGGCTGAATGAATACGTAATGACCACTGGTAGGCCATCGTCTACCACGGCTAGTAAGGGCAGGGCGGGAAAGGATCGTCAGTTGACCACCTGCAAACCCTTCAAGCGGAAATATTTTTCCACGGCCACTCACCTGGTTTTGAGGTAGTTGATGTTCTCTCTTAGCTTACGCTTATACGCTAGCTAGGAATCTTGCTGTGAGCTAAAATTAGTACCTTGCACTTTGAAATCAAACCGCAACAGCGCGTTGGCTTCCACTGGGGTGGATTGGGTTGGACTAATTAAGCGCGGTCGAGAGTTTAGGGCGGTACTGGCAACGTTACCTAAGTAACCTATCCGCACTCCTGTCGTCTACACGAGAGGACCATACAAACACATGAAGTGTACCCTTTCGGAGCAATGCAAAGTCCACCGCCTTGTACATATTAACCTATGCGGTTCCATCTAACACACGTTTTGCACCCTCTGCAAAAGCATTCTGCAACTAGGCGCACAAAAATAGCTGACTTTTACCAAAACCTCAGTTAGACAACCATCAAGCATTCTATCTACGAACGTTCTACTGAAGAAGCCAAATTCATGCTAATTCCGACAGCATGTCTTGCCAGTTACCAACACACACCCATCCCATTACTTAATCTGGTCGCTGGCGAAGTAACCTATCCAACTGCTTTCCGGCAGGTGCGAGCTATTCACAAGTTACTTTCACTCATATGCCAGATTTTATCTTACATTAAGTTAAGGGCAGCTCCTATATACAAAACACCGCAACTTTGTTAACTCACACCCTAGACACTACGTCAACGACCCGCAATCACGATGAAGCTGCCCAAATTGCTCCAGCTTGCTCCAAATACTTTCTTATTGAGCTTGCCGAGAATCGGTCTGCCAAGTTCCCGTCGTCAAGCACACAGGCTTTTC
The DNA here is from genome assembly GCA_944474145.2 of Dicrocoelium dendriticum. Classification (NCBI taxonomy): domain Eukaryota; kingdom Metazoa; phylum Platyhelminthes; class Trematoda; order Plagiorchiida; family Dicrocoeliidae; genus Dicrocoelium; species Dicrocoelium dendriticum. The sequence continues at coordinate 66,720,054 of OX104064.1, forward strand.
CATGAATTCCTCGGCTTATTACTGCACCTGTTGTTGTCATCCCCATACAAATAATCTGGCAACAGTTGCTTCCTTGCCTGACTTATCCCACCCTGGAACTGCAGACGATAGCGTAGTAGAAGCGTATCCACCACCTTTTTGTTACCAAACTACTGCAAAATGTGATTATATTACAACGTGATGCTGCGAGTACGACTCCTATACTTACTTCCGCTCCACGTGCGATTAATTTATAATAAAAACACCTTATTGCCTATTCATTCTTCTGGCAATCTAGAAGAGGTTGCTGCTAACAGAAACATAGCACTCGGTCGACGTATTTGATGCCATGCTCCAAGTAATAGAGTACCACTACATAATAAACATATATAACGCATGAGGGTAACAAAATATGAACTAAACTAAATTAACTAACTTGTATACATGCAGCAGTTACTTTGCGTGATAAGTTTGCTCCGTTAAAAATATTTTTCTTAAGACCCTTTTCAACCTGCTATTCTGCTCTCCATTTATATGTGTCTTGTTCCGCTCAGCACAGCAACACCACTACCTGCGACGCTATCTTCCTAAGGCATAGCGCATGGCTTCTTAATTTTCTACCTCAAGTGACAGTATTTCAAGGATGCATTATTTACCGTTGGATGACCTTTGTGCTCTGCAAGGCTTAGGCCTTAATGGCATTCTAATTTGGTTTATGCAATTGTTTAACTGTACCAGATAGCCACCATTTTGATTTTGGCGCGCCACTTGGTCACTCACTTTAACTCGTGCAACCGTTGAGGCACTGTGAGAAGTAAGACGACCCTTGTTCCTTAGGATGTAACGATGGTTTAGTATTCTTCAAATGGATCACAGTATTCCATCAGAACACCAATCAGTAACTATTACTTCGGTCTTTGCTTACTAGGAGGGGAAGTGGATCCTCGTTAAGCAGCAGATGGTTTTGTCCCTTGATCCTGTCCTATCTACGTTGATTATTTGCTTTCCTTCATAATCCCATCTAACTGCAGCCGAAGTATTTGCTTCACTTTTCCACCACTTTGCTTTCTGGTAACCAACACGTATTCATTCGGAAGCTAGCTTAGGCACACATGTGAGACGTATACAATAACCCCAGCGCGTTATTTCAGCCGGACTCATTTGTAATCTTTTTCTGCTACCTCGCGCATATCGCACAGCTGTACCTACCCGGTAACGTCTGCTGCTGCATGCCACTGAGTAAGTTCCGCGGTTAGGTCAATGTATTTGATCCCGTGATATTTTAAACTATATGGCCCAATTACAAACACCGCGCAACACGCAAGCAACACGCGTACGGTGAGGATTTGGAGTAGGCAAGTCCCAGCGGAGCGCTTTCATCTTAGACGTACTAGCAGTGTGTTGCAGGATCGCCCAGACATCACAATAGATATCCGGGAAGCGGAGAAAGGTACTTAGAAAGGTATCAGTTGTTTACCATAGCAAAAACATGCAGCACGTTGCCTGCGTGTCAACTTTCGGATGAACCATCTACTTCCAAGTAACTCGGCTTTCCTATTAGGAATGACCTTTCGACTGAAAAGATGCAGCGCAATCGTACTAACTAGTTGTAGTACACAGCACCTCCACCAATGTTAAGCAAACGACACTTTCGCCATGTTTCGATGATCAGTCTATGTTTCGTTACCTTCGTCAATGGATAGTGCGTCACCGTATTGCTGTTTCGGCTGTAAACCAACCGTTCTATCCTACCTTTGTGTCACCCCGGTTTACCAAAAGACCACAGGAGTGCTCGAAACGCCTTGTGAGACAGACACCACGTGTATGAAGTCCAGTACTTAGGGCCGCCTTAGTTTACCTGCTGGTTTAAAGAAAGCGATCCTCCAGCGAGAGATAAGACCGGGGAAGTAAGCGCATATTCATCTGCACGAAGAGCGCTTCACAATATCTGGCTTAAAGCTTTCGTTGATATAGGCAAGCAGATATAGGCTAGCTCGCCTGCATTATCATCCCTTTTCGTCGTGGGATTGTACTACGGTCCCAGTAAGCCGACGGATATAGGGCAAGGTTTGTCTCTTTTACTGGAGTAGTTAAGCACGTTAAGTAGTGCCGGCCTAGCCATGTCTGATAACTCTTACACAACAAGTGTACGCTTCTAAGCTGTTATATGCGATGCTACGTCTCGCGCGTACGTAAGGTGCACAAAAGGGCACTCTGGTTAAAACAGCCAAGTGTTAACAGCAGAGTCCACACTTAGAAAGTAAAGTCACTATGCCCTTAACTACATGTCGTGTCCGTAACGACAAAATTTTCCGTGTACTTGCCGTCCTACATTGTCGAGCTTTGAGGGTTTGCCAATTGCCATGATTAAAACATTTTCCATATATTATATGCACTCTGTTTGCCTAGGTGTTTCGCGGCGAATGAAAAACTTTGTCAGATAACACCAGTTTAGAATTCAAGACGCCTGCGGCTGCAAAAGTTTCGAAAGCTTAATGGTGGTTTAGAGTATTTAAGGTGGTATTGGTCAAGCGATTCCATTGGGCGTTGCAGTAAGATTCAGTTATACAGGCATTGGAAGGCTATAGGGTACCGGCAGTTCCTACTCTATGCCGTCCCTGGGGTAGTACGGACCATCCTGGAGCCATCGTATGATGATGACTTCATAGCTATGCACATTAGTAGTTATCATCTAGGTCATCCTGTACTTCACGAACAGTTTGCGGATTTCGCGGAAGCAGCCTTGGAATTGTTGGTGAACAACTTCTGCTACGTATATGGGAAAGATCAGGTTACAATTAATGTGCATTCCCTTATTCACATAGAACAAGATCTGTAGCACCCTGGACCCTTAGACAATCGCAGCTTTTTATTCTAAGCATTAAAATACAGGTTAAAGAGGATGCTTATAAGCAGTGTGCATCCCATGCCTCAAGTTATGAAGCGCATTGCTGAACGCGCGAATTCTTTGTTAACGGAGCAAGATTCCGCGACCACACACATTAAGTTGATGTTCACATACATACAGCAAAAGCTAGTCTTCATAAGGGATGATGTAACCTACGCAGCCATATTACCGGGTTAGATAGTCATTGTTCACGGTTTACCGTACTTGTTTCGGTACATAAGCAAAACCAGGGATGCAACATGCGTCAATATATGCACTGCGTACGCATAGCTACAAGAGTATTGCGCTCCTGAATGGAAATACAACAATTTGTACATATAGAGCAAAGGGCTTTCAAAAACGTCTGTTTTTCCTTTTGGAAGAATATATTGCAATTGCGTAGCCTTCCCGAGTGACGGGGATTGCATGACACTGTCACCACTGCACACGTTCGGCGCTCCAGCTCCCGTATCCCAGGCATGAACAGAGTTTGGTGGATCCTGCCGATGAATGGTAGGCGTTCAGTAGTCTGCAGGCATAAGGAAGAAACTTAGCGAGTGCACCTAAGATGAACATTATCGTGCAGGTTCACATATCTGGGACGTTTACCGTATTAACCGTCCGAAAGCATGGCAATCGTCAGTGAAAGCAAACATCGCGGGTGACTTTATTAGCATCCAGCTGCACTGCGGCTGCATAACGTTTGCACGCTTATTTCTGTGTCTAAACGGTGTAGGCAGTTGCGCATTGCCAACATGCCTGCAAGTTATATGCCAGCATCATTAGATGCTTAAAGTTTCTCTGTATACAGCATCACAGGTGCCCGAACCTTACACAGCGGCGTGGAGTAACCAAACCTGGCAAGGATAGCGGCGTACATCTCGGCCGCTTTGTCTACAACCTTTTCCCTATAGCAGAAACAACATTTATGTAACATACAAGAAGTATCTGTTTTTTACGGGCGTATTTGTCTAACAGAACGCTGCGCTTGAGTCAACGAACAAAGCATTGCTGCAACTGAGTATAGCAACAAAACCGCGGTTTGTGTTCCCTTAGAATTATCTTCTTCCTTTCTAAGCTCCTTGCCTACGTTGGTGGTATAGCAGTGGAAACAATGAGACGGCGAACGCTAACTTCATGAAAAGCACACAGGCACGCATCAGTGCTTTAGACATCTTAATACACGTATACTTATTTGATCAACGATGTGCTAAGTTGTCATAGCAATGCACTTCCACAAGCACTCCAAGTTGGTGACGTTTATGTGTGTACACGATTAGCATATACGTACAAACTCTATTCATCTTAATCAACCGTACGTCAGGGCGCACTGGTACCTAGAGCCTGTATTTCCATTTCCAAAATGCACAGCTTTGTAAACCAAATAACCAAACTCCCCTTTCAGACGTCATGAAAGCGACCACGTACTGCGTTGAAAGCGTGCGCGTTAAAAAGATGTGTTAGCAACAAAGGTGATAAGCCGTACATGCCTTCATTCAGGAGGGAAAGTCACAGCCATTCCATTCGCCTAACGCGCCGTTATCCGTTGTTCGTCTTACTCGAATCAGCACTACTTAGCAACAGCTAGTCGTTGTTGGCCTCATGTAGCTTAAAAGAAGCCACTTCTTCACCCTTCAATCTTTATTTTTATTGCATGATTGTCTCTCTAACCTTTGCTTGCTTGTTGAGTTATTCACTGAAACTGTAGGTATCCAGTAGTGGTTAAACGCCTTAATGATATGGCTACACCAGTCACTGCTACCTCTTTTCCTAGAGCCACTATCTTTGCTTAGCAGCAGCTAGACGCTGTAGGCTCCATTCAACTCTGCGAATACCCAGAGCTCACTAAGATTCACTCCTTCCCTACAACCTTTTCTGCTTGGTATATTTTGATCACAGCTCAGCTGGTTTGTTGACCCATCCTTTGACACTGTAGTTATTCATTAGTAACTAGAATGATTAACTTAAGAAAAACTTTTGGCCACTGAAACCTGGTCAAGTAGCGCCATCTCTCGATCGTCTTACGTTCACTTTTTAGGCCTCCGTTCATATCCATTTAACCCTGGCCTGCTTCTAGTATGCTCAGCCACCTAGCTTCATATATCCATTTGCATAATAGTTGTTATGTGGCCTTATATTATCTTCATCCCGTGGAGTAATTATAGATATGACCACCTCGCCACTGTAACTTCTGGTATTCCATTACAACCATTCGTGACAACGTACCCACCTTCTAATCTCAGGTTGAATTCTAACGCCGTTAGTCTATACCTCATGCATTTCGTACCAGAACCCTGCTCTTCCTCCTCATGTACATGAAATTAATTTACCCACTAGGCTATGCCTAAAGCAAATTAAAAACATTTTCAGCGTAACATCTGTTACACATTGTACACTAGGCGTCTCAAGTAAATGTCATAAAACAGGGTTTCCCCAATGCTTGGTACAATGGCTCTCCTTTTTGGTCTTCTCTTGGCCTGTTCATCCCTTTCCCTTTTCTCTTGGGTCGTGAACATCTGAGAATTCCGTGGTTGTAATGAGGAACTGTCTCTGTCTGTGATGGGACGAACTAACCAACAAGGACTTACCTGGACCATGGCTTCACTTCCAAACTAACCATTTACACCCAACAACCCAACCACCGATGTCCAGTAAGGGTACCTGGACACGAACTCTTCGCTCCCCGGCCAATGTACATAATCAGAGAAGGTGAGGCCCCATACTCTGGAAATTCTACTTACTTGCAAAACCTTACTTCCTCCTCGACTTACGTCAACGTACACGTTGAAATCTGACTGTGACACTTTTCTGCTCAACAGAGGAGTCACTCGACTGTGAATAAGGGAAGAAACAAATGCTTTATAACCAGCTTTTCCAGTTGCACAGGACCGATCACAGAAATCGACGACAGTGTTCCAGGACGTGTTGGGTTTTCGTCTGGCAAGCGCTCTCCCCATAAAACAGCCACAAAAGTCCGTTTATCAATGCTGTGACGTGGCGGATGTGACTCGCCACTGAATAAATTCACCGTTTACGGTTACCCACTCCGTCTCTCCGTCGATCGCAAATTGAGGCTCTGTACGTTTCTGCATGAGGGTACAAGATAAATCCCTAAGAAATGCGCTTTTCCGTGTGCTTCAGTTTACCTATGCGAAGATATTTAACAGCGCATTGAGTCCAGGGTCGCTGAATTTGTTAGACCACAACGCTACTCCGACTGAGCTACACAAAGGATTACCCGGGCACACTGCCTCAAAACCTGTCAAACTACGGAGGGAAAGCCCCAAGTATTTTAACGCAAACGAACGAAATTTGATTTTACTGTCAGTGGTTTGGGACACGGGCGCAGCATTATAGACATAGACCGCAAGCCAAACCACGAAACGCCGTAGTACCTTTAACGCATTTAACCGCTTTTGATGGTAATGCCCCGGCTACAGCTTTGAAAGCGGAAGGCAGCGTAAATAAAACTTGTATAACCTTTTTGCTTAATACCGAGGCAGCATGTTTTATATTACCAATGAGGGGGCCAGCAGTCTTGGAGTGGTAGCGCCCAAAAATAAATTGTTCCTGTAAAATTTAATTGCTGACCGATTGTACATTATTCATTCTTGTTTTAATCGTCCTTATAACCGGCTCGACACTCGTCCGCCTTGTACGTTTCCGCATTCACGTGTTTGCTCTCTTCTTGCTTCATCTGTCCGCTTCTTATTGTAGTCCATCCCATACAGTCCGAGGTCGCCGACTCCAGTTGCCTTCTGATATCCGCGCTTAATTTCGCGCACCGTTTCGGACTAGTAGTAACTAGTCCTGCAAACTGGTGACCCCGATTCGCACGCGCGAATTCCACTTTTCCTCGTTTGCAGTTTTTGGTGGATTCGTTTTTCGCAATTATATACCTGTATTCATTTATTTTTGCGTAAGTTTAATACTTTTTTCTTGCACTTGTTCCTCCTTTGTCTTTTCGACTCACAGTTCGAGAGTGGCATCTAAGTCCTTTTACAGCGTAATCATGCTAACTTTGGCTCTTCCAGCTCTCTTGGAACACAGCCCAGAGTTTGAGTTTAAGATATTCAAGACCGAACTGCAGTATAAGGGCATTAGGGCGGACGGTCCGAGGTACAATCACCTCATCCCAAGCCTTCATTCATCGAATGTGACGCTGCTTGAGGACATTCTACTCTGCCTATCTAATGCGGCAAAGTATGAAAAAATGAAGCAAGTGATTTAAAGGTTTAAAGCACAGTGCACGGGCTCGATTTGAACAGCTTAATGGTTGCATGCTTTTTGATCACAAGCCGTCTGCCTTGCTCCGCGAAATCCAGCCCACCGCTATTCCCTTATTATTGAGCGAAGGAGCGATAAAAGCGTTGTGCTTTGCAAGCCACCCAGAGCCATTGCGGCTAATGCTGTCCACGTGTTTAGGTACACCCCTGAAAGAATTAGCTACGAAGGCAGACTCTGCGTTCGAACGGTTTCCTCAGCAGACGACCAGTAGCTCCGGCGACGTATTCTCACCGAGGAAAACAGAATCCCATATTTGCTCCCAGTCGCCAGACGCATTTGACCCCAAAGACGGGGAAATTGCGCTACTTCGCAGCAGGATAACAGCATTGAAGGCTTCTAAGCAGAGGGTGCCACGGTCAAATGCTGACCACGTTTTGCCTACCGTTCATGGCGGCTCGTCTGTGCCGGAACATAGTATGTCTACTTCGGCACGTAAGCAAAACGTTTCCCTGCACTTTCTCAGTCAGATAATATCGAACCCGTCGAAGAAGTATGTTGGTATCACCTGCAATACGGTGAAAAGGCTAGGCGTTGTCGGGCTCCCTGCAATAGGCATGAGCCTGCTGCTTCAGGGAAAGCGAATATCCCGCATACTAGCAAGACAAACGTATCAGTCCATAACTAAGCAAATCGCTTGTTTTAAGTTGTGTAGCAACGTTCTTCCATCACGTTCCTCATCCATACGGGAGCGGAAGTCAGCGTTATCCCAGCGACCGCTAACGAGAAGCGCTCAGATTCTACGTACAATTTGCGCACGGCCAACGTTTCTCCGACAGCTTCATTTGGTCAGCGCATGGTGAATCTGGACCTCAAACTTCGCCGAGATTTGCAGTGGATCTTCCTGGTTGCGTCTGTACCCATTGCGATTATCTTTATCGTGTTCATCCGACATTTTGGGTTGCTTGCTGACGCTGGTCGCCACAGACTTTCAGACGACCGTACTAAACTATGGGTGGGCGGCGTTCTTACGAACGCCCCGATAATCGGTCCCGTCTTTCGAATCGCCGACGTACCGTCAGATTATGCGAACCTACTGTCTGCATACCCGCAACTGGCACGACCAGCTGCAGAACTTCTGCCAGTCACGACAGAGGTCGCTCATCACATGGGCCCGCGTGGTCAGCCAGTTAGCGCACGCCCAAGGCGGCGTGCCTCTGACAAACTAAGTGCAGCACATGCTGAGTTCGGCCACATGCTTCAGCTCGGTACCTTCAGACCGTCCAACAGCTCATAGGTGTAGCCTCTACATATGGTCCCGGAAAAGGTCCTAAAGGACTGGCGTGCTTGCGCCGACTATCGAAACTTGAAAACGGTTACCACGCTCGATCGCTATCCGATCTCACACACAGTAGATCTCACCGCCATCTGGCAGGTAAACATATCTTCGGCAAAGTCGACTTGGTACGTACATGCAACCAAATTCCGGTAGCCGAGGCGGACGTCGCTAGAACTGCCGTAACCACTGCGTTTGGTTTGTTTGAGTTTCTGCGCATGCCATTTGGTCTAAAGAATGCCGCGCAAACTTTTCAGCGCTTCATCGACCAAGTTTGCGGCAACTTGGACTTCGCTTACGCTTATCGCGACGACAAGTTAAGCGCGTGCTTTTCAAGGGAAGGTCGCATGCGTCACCTACGAACACCTTTTGCTCGTTTATCTCAACATGAGGTGACGTTCAACTCAGCAAAGTGTACGTTTGGTGTCGACGCCGTAAACTTGCTCGGTCATCGTATCTCCTCAGCATGCGTCATGCCACTGCACGATAAAATTCAAACCATCGTCGACTACCCCGAGCCTCATTCTTTCAAACAACTCAGGCGTTTTGATGGGCTCGTCAACATTTACAAACGATTCATACCCAACTGCGCCGCGCTGATGAAACCTCATACGGACCTTTTCCGAGGGAAACTCAAGAAATTTTAATTTGCTGCCGCAGTGTGCGCTACTTTTACGTCCCGGAAAGAGGCCATTGCCAATATTGCTTCTATAGCGCAGCCCGATCCGGCCGCCCCACTGTCCCTCAGTTCTAGCGCCTCGAAGGTGGCAGTCGGCGCTCTTTTTCTGCAACAAGTAGCCGACAGGTGGCAGTCGTTAGTGTTTTTCTCCAAACGCCTACAACCCACCGAACCTCGCTACAGCGCGCTCGGTATAGAACTACTAGCAATATAGCGATTCGTCACTTGCGACACTTTCTAGGAGGCCGCTGATTTGCCTTCTTCACCGACCACAAACCCTGACTTACCTGCTCGGCTAGTCTGCCGGCCGATATTCTCCTAGAGAGTAGCGCTCAGTGCACGAACGATATACGGCAAGTCTTTGGTGTGCACAACGCCGTAGCCGACACACTTTCCGCATCCAAGCTACTCCGCTGATGGTAGCACTGTTATTGACTTGACAGCCACGGCCACAGCTTAACTCGACGACGCTGAGGTTGCTCTTATACGCAGGTCTTCTTCATTGGAGATACGAACCGTTCCGCTGACATCATCAGACGTCACTATACTTTGCCATTTATCGCTGGGCACGCCCCGTCCAGTCGTCCCAAGCGAGTTTCGGCAGAACGTGCTCGACGAGTTGCATGGTTTGTCCCATCCAAGCTTTCGTGCATCGGTTAAACTCGTAACCGCACGATTCGTTTGGCGCAACGTTACTCTTGACCTCCGTAGTTTAGCAGCTGCTTGCCTTCCGTGTCAACCCGCGAAGGTGCACAAGCACATGAGAAGCCCATTAGGCGCCTTTCGGAAGCCAGTGGCACGTATTCCTCACGTGCACGTGGACCTCGTAGGTCCTCTGACCCATTCGCAAGGCTCTGTGTATTCACTGAGCTACGTCGATCGGTTCACTAGGTGGTCTGAAGCCATTCCCATACCTAACCGCCCTATGGAAACGGTAGCGGAAGCCTATTTGGGGCGCTGGGTAGTTCAATACTGCTGTCTAGCCATCGTGCCACTCGATCGAGGTCGCATTTCTCGTCATCGTTTGCCACGTTACTTAAGGATTTAGGCTGTCGCGACGTCCGGACGACGGCGTATCATCCGGCCGCTCACGGCGTGGTGGAGGGTTTTCACCGCCAGTTGAAGGGGGCGCTACGCGCGCATGCAGAGCTTGCATGGTCTGAGACTATTCTCCTCGTTCTTCTAAGCTTAAGAAACACAATTAAAACCGATTTCGACGCTACACCAGCGCAGCTGGTCTACGGTTGTACGCTGAGTTTGGCCGGACAGCTGGTAGCACCAGCCCCATCTACTTTCGCTTTTAACCCCGCAAGGTACTTTGATCGATTGGCTTACCAGACGCGTGAGCTACGTTCACCCGCTCTTCGAGCGCAGAAGACACCAGTGTACGTGCCCGAGAAGCTATCTACGTGATCACCGGTCCTGCTTCGCGCAGACGGTGTGCGACATCCTCCTCAGTCGCCGTAAATAGGACCGGTCCAAGTGGTACACCGTTCGATTAAAACGTACACTACTGACCGCAGTGCTCGACGAGAAGTCGTCAAGATCGACCGTCTAAAACCAGCATTTCTGATAGAAACCACCTCACCTACTTCGTCTAGTGGTTTTTCGTGCAACGTCTCAACGCACGGCAACAGCTTTCAGTATTCCAGTATAGTTAAACAAGACTACAAATTCGGTCTACAAGCCGTCCCGACATCACCCGAATCTAGCCCGTCGTCTGCCGCGCCCAATGGCCGTGGTCCGTGGGTGCGTAAGCCGGTTTATTTTCCGACCATGTACAGCGTAACTACTTTTATCTTTGTAGATATTGTGTATATTTGCTCTATTTTTGGTCGATTAACGTGTTGAAAAAATATCAGAAAACCTCCGAGAAACCTTTTTCAAAATAAGTATTCAAATACCAAAATATTTAAGTACGCAGCCTATTCGTTTGTTCTTTTTGGCGTTTTGTGCGTTTGTTTTTCTATGTTTTGGTTTCTGTATGCCCCAAACCCTCCCCTTCGGTCGACTTGCCTAGCCTAGGAATGATTTCGCTGATCCTGAAGCGAACGCTGGTCGTTTCTTTACGGAACGGTTGTTACTTCTCCTCGGGACTAACGTCGCTTTCACGCGGAACGAAGGTCGTGTCTCCGTGGGATGAGGGTCGTTTTTCGCAGGGTGCGGTGCTGCAGAGGGAATGACCACTGCCAAGCACACCGCTTGGCAGCAGCAATGGTTTAGGTCCTAACGGCCTTTATATCGGCTAGCCTGTGTTTTGCAGCCCAACAAGCCCGCTCAAACGGCTCGCCGAAACGCCGCCCGTCCTGCCATCAATAACAAATAACAAACGGCACGGTGTAACGAGTGATCGAAACTAGTTTGGCGCGTGGTTGATTTTAAATTGTCGCTCTGACGGCGCCTTCTTTTCCGTCTGCCTTTCAGAGGGACATTCCTGCACAAATATTGAAGAAGGACAAAAATCTGAAGAGAACCGTTGACTGTAACCTTTCTTATACTGTTTCCGTTACAATGATTCTTCCTTATAAAGCCTACGTGTTGCGTAATAGAACTTACGTCTCAATTCTTGCAGTTCTCACTTGTCTGCATTTTACAATTGGCGAGTCTGCCAGGATTTCGGAGCGATGCCGAAATCAACGAGTCAAATGTATTAGGAAAGCCAAAAGCTCGATGTTGATCCCGTGTTGAGAATTTATGTCGCCTTGGAACCGCTGTCAGATGCTCTTCAGAGGATGACCAGGAATCAGCTACCAACCGCATCCACACCATCGTTACCGCCGCCGAATGATTTTCACCGGGCATGTCCTACTTAAGGTGGGAAAAACATGCTCAGCTGTACTTAAAGAACTTCCCTGTTGCACAGCACGGCACCGTCATAATCGGATTACTCGCAAGAGGCGTTTGATGTTGTGGCAGATACCAATTATTTGAAAAAACCAGTCACACCAAAAGCATTCGCCTCCCTTCGGCGTTTACTGGACCGGCCAGGTCTGCCCGACAGGTTGCGCAAATCCTTTCATGCCCGGTATCAGAGACGGAGGGAATGTCGGGACATACGCTCTTGAATTTTGGGGAAGGGTCGTAACTGCCTATGTAGACGAAACGCATGGACAACAGGGCAAGCGCGTTTTAGTGAGTTGCTCGAGGGCATCCAAACTCCCTCGGTAAAAAGGGAGTTTAGTCTACGACGCCCTACTTGCCTTCAGGCAGCCTTAGAAGAGGCAGAGCAACTAGAGCAAGTGGACGCGTTCATGGGCCTCATGGAACCAGGTTGCACGTTGAAGTGATACAAGCCCGCTAGCTCCCAACCACCAGAAAGTAGAAATTGGAAGCCACCAAGAAGAGGAAATTGCCCGCTAAGCCGTGGCAGGCGAAATCTTCAAGGTGAGTGCGTTCGTGTGAAGTCAGTTTTCATTCCCGCCTTCACTAGTGCAACGTCCGCATTTGCATTAACGGTAGAGCTAATCGTAGCAGGGTTTTACTGGTAGGTCTACTTGACACAGAAGCATGCAGGAGCTTAGTCCTAGCTAATATAACCAAGTCGCTGACAGATTGTGTGTGGACACCGTGTTACTGTCATCTGACCGCTGCTAATGAGGAATCCGTGACTGTTCTTGATTCTATCACTGCCTAGGTGCATATTGCTAACGAGAAGTTCCGCCATGCGTTTATTGTCGCCCGATAACCTTCCATTTGCTATAATCATTGGGATGAACTTATTGCGACGTCTGAGATGTCGCTTAGATTTAGACAAATGCCAGTTTATCACCGACAGTTGCGTTATATTGCTCAGACAAGGCCATACCTACCGTCTTAAAACGTTTACGAGTTGTGGGAGCCCCTCTGAGGAGGAACACCGGGTACACAGTTTAATCGGCTCCCTCGAATTGCCAACGGACGAGGGAACGTTGGAAAAGCTCAAAGAAGTGCTGCTAGCCCACTCTGATGCATTCGCCTGGCAGACTGGAGACCTGGGCCGCACTAGCGTTATGAAACACCTAATCGACACGGGGAATACGACCCCGAGTAAGACTCACCCAAGACGGATCCCAGTGCACTGGCAAGGCGAGCTGCAAAAGCTCATAGACGAGATGTTGAAAAAGGGTTATACGACCCTCCACTTCCCCATGGGCAGCCCCAGTCGTCTTGGTAAAGAAGCAAGACGGTGGCTTTAGGCTGTGTGTTGATTATAGGCGGCAAAACAAAGTCACGCGGAAAGATGCGTATCCACTGCCCAGAATTGATGAACTTTCGACGCGCTCAGAGGATCGGCTTATTTCAGCACGCTAGATTTGGTGTCCGGCTATTGGCAAGTGGAAGTTGAGGAGAGTGACCGAGCGAAGACAGCCTTTGTAATCCCTTCAGGCCTTTGTGAGTTCCAAACATTGCCTTTTGGCCTATCAAACGCCCCTGCAACGTTTCAAGGCCTTATGCAGAAAGTGCTTTACGATTTAATTCCTCACAAGTGTCTCGTCTATCTGGATGATGTCACCGTACACGAGAGAACGAAGGATGAACATCTAAGCAATCTAGCCGAAGTGTTAACGTGCCTAATTAATGTAGGTTTGAAACTCCAACCAAACAATGTCGCTTGCTACAAGAAGAAGTTGCCTATCTCGGACACATCATCTCTAGGGCAGGCATCCGGACAGATCCTTGCAAGACAGATCAGGCAAATGCGTGGCCAATCCCTACTAATGTCGAGGAGTTACGCAGTTTCTTAGGACTAGCGTCGTACTACCGTCGATTCAGCAAAGGATTCTCGGAAGTCGCAGCCCCGTTAAAAGCGTTGTTGCAGCATAATCGCAGTTTCCATTGGACTGTCGAAAGTCAAACGGGCTTCGATCGATTGCGTGAGTCACTGTGTACCGCCGCAATGTTAACCTTCCCCAACTTGTCGCCACACGCCGGGGAGTTTATTTTGGACACGGACGCCAGCAATCAGGCCAATGGGGCTGTTTTGTCACAAAATGGGCGGGATGGCATAGAGAGTGGTTTCATACAGTAGTGGAAGCCTTACGTCAAGGGAACGCAATTACTGTACGACAAGGAAAGAAGGGTTGGCGTTGGTGTTTTTCATAAAACAGAATCGGCACTACCTTTTAGGAAGAAAATTCTTAGTACGGACTGCTCACCAATCAATCAGATGGTTGCAGAATTTCAGGGACCGTGAGGGGCAGATTGCTCGATGGCAAGAGCAGCTACAGGAGAATGAGTTCGAATGTCACCATCGGCCTGGGAAACTACACGGCAACGCGGACGCGCTATCGAGGATTCTGTCTCGAGATCACGGAAACTGTCCTTCCTGCATTACGCAACACGTAGCGCTAGTCAATCTACAAAAAGCTGAGTATGGTCGTTTTTAAGAAGCACAGGCTTCGGACCCAGACATATCACGCATCTACCACGAGTGGCGCTCGGGAAGGGACAAACTAGCTCCGAAAGAGATGGAAGTGAAAAGCTACAAAGCTCGGTGCTTGTGGGCGATGTGGGATAAACTCGCCATCGAAGAGGGCGTGTGGGTCTTCGATTTCAGCCCCAAGTCCCTGAGCAGGATCGTTGTTCCACAGGCGTTAGTTACCGAAGTGCTGTCGGAACTGCACCAACAGCTGGGACACGCTGGAATTAATACACTTGAATCGGCGGCGCGTCAACGATTTTGGTGCCCAAGAACGAAGAGACGTTGTCAACTTCTGCCAAACTTGAAAAAGATGCGCGACGTTCAACTATCTGCCTATTGCTCATAGGGCACCATTACAAGCCATGACTGCGGGTTACCCGAACGAAATATTTGGAGTAGACCTCGTTGGTCGACTTCCGGAAACGCCGAGAGTGAATCGCTACATCCTAGTCATGGTTGACTACTTCACCAAATGGGGCGAAGCCGTGCTAATCGTGCAGGCTGATACTCTCACTGTGGCAACAGCGATGACTAACCACTGGGTTTGCCAATGGGGAGCGCCTGGGCAACTGCATTCCGATAAAGGATCATGTTTCGACAGCTCATTGGTCCAGGAGATGTGCAGAGCACTTGGTATCGATAAAACGTGAACAACGGCTTACCATCCATAAGGGAACGGACAGGTTGAACGTACGAATCGGTCGTTGAAGTCACTGTTGAAGGCGTTCATGAACCAGAACATTTACGAGTGGCACGTTGTTGCCTAAATGCTTATTGGCTTATCGCAGTACGGACCATTCTTCTACCGGACAAACGCTGTCGTTTATGTGGACGGGAAGAGGAGGTCGGTTACCCTCGGAAGACCAATTACCGAGATCACCACAGATGTACCCGTCGGCCGCAGAATACGTCAGTATGCTCCTTGACTCCATTCGACATATACACGAAAAGGCATGCATTCAATTGGCGAACGCCCAACGGCGACAGAAGGAATACTACGACAAGAAGATCTTCTGTGTCCCGCTGAAACCAGGCGACCTCGTATCTTTGCATCAGGCACCAATATCCGGAATACCAGCGAAGCTGCATCGTGAGTGGGCAGACCTCTACGTGGTAGACCGAATAGTATCTGATATAACTTGTGTGATTAGGGAACCAAAGAACGCCGTCGGGCATCACATGGTCGTACACTTTAATCGGCTTCAACCTTTCCATATCGAGCAGGAGCCTTCGGGTGAGGAGCGCCACTGTGAGCCACAGACAGAAGTAGCCAAAAAAGTTGAAATACTAGCTCAAGGGGCTTTGGCGTGGCAACGAGGACGTTGCCTACATAGAAGCGTGCGGTGTAACGAGTGACCAAAACTAGTTTGGCGCGTGTTTGAATTTAAATTGTCGCTCTGACGACGCCTTCTTTTCCGTCTGCCTTTCAGAAGGACATTCCTGCGCAATTATTGAAGAAGGACAAAAACCTGAAGCGAACATTTGACTGTAACTTTTCTTTTACCTTTTACGTTACAATGATTCTTCTTTATAGAGCCTACGTGTTGCGTAATAGAACGTAGATCTCAATCCTTGCAGTTCTCCCTTGTCTGCGTTTTACAACAGCCGTCTCCGACTTTCGGTGAAAACCTTATTTACGCGAACGCTCGCCCGTTTTTAGTTGGCACGATTCTGCCTTACAAACACAGATTCAGCTGTCCTTTTCAAAACTGAAGACTTTCTATGTTAAGCCTTCGTGTGGTGGAGCGCTGTAGCGCCCAATAGGATAAAGCTTATCTTCCATTTACAATTTAATTTTTGACTGAATGTACATTATTCTTTCTTGTTATACGGCTCGACACTCGACCTTGTTTTACGTTCGCACGCTCACGTGTTCGCTCTTGTCTCTTTTTTCCGTCTGCCACTTCTTGTAGCCGATCGCATACAGTCCGCTCTGTCCGACTCCAATTGCCTTCTGAAATCCGCACACTTCCGCGCGCCGCTTCGGACTAGTTTAAACTAATCCTACAAGTTCAACGCGTTTTTGTCAAGACAAGTGCGCTTGTGTTAACAGTTAATGATGCTAAATTAACTGTCCAGGTTACGTTGGAATTCAAATTGCGCCTCGGTGAAATTGTCGCTACACATGAATTTATTGTTTCTCGCCAACTTAGTTGGGATGCCATTTTAGCATAGACTTTCTATCCAAACACCTGGTATCCTTCACCTTTCTAATTTGACTCTGTCAAATTATCAGTCACACAACACGGTACACGTCTACTTTTTACATCCGTCCTGTTGCCTACTAACTAGTCGCCCAGAGCCTTCTCCGTTTAAATCTGATGTGGCCGAAAATTTGCGTCTCGATAAGTCCACAGGTAAATACAAATGTTACCTCTTTATGCGTTTTTATGTGAGTATGTAGATTTTTTGAAATCGTATTTTGGGTCTTACCAGGATTATTTAGCATGTGTTTCCCCCAAGGAACACCATACAATCCGTCAACCAGCACACACACAATACCACCTCACTACCAACCTGAACTGGACAGCATGGTTTGCGACATGTTAGATAAGCGGGTCATGCGTCCTTCGATATCATCCTGGGCCACCCCGATCGTGCTCATTAAGAAAAGATGGTTCCTTATGACTATGCTTAGGCTACAGCAACTTGAACGAAGTCATGCGCAAAGCCACTTCCCAAGCCTCCTTACTGGTGTCATGTTCGAGGCTCCTGATGGTGCACGATGGTTCTCGACGATAGATCTAGCCACAGGATACTGGCGCATAGATGTTTGCTCAGATGGTCAAGGCAAGGCCGCTTTCATTACGCCATACGGATTGTACCGTTTCCAGACGACGCCATACGGTTTGACCAACGCCAGTGCAACGTTTCAGATGTTGATGCAGAAAGTTCTGGAAAGTACGGGACCTAAAGATGGTTTGCTTTAATTGGATGATAAGCTGCTTATGGCAAGTCTATCGATGATCGGTTGCGGTCGGCCTTGGAGAGACTGTGTCATGCAGGACTCAAATAAAAAGGCTCCGCATGCCGTGTTCTTTGAGGCCAAGTGAACTTCTTGGGTCACTTAATCACATCAGCTGGAATTAAAACGGATCCAGACAAATATGCAAAGGTAAAAGCTTGGCCCAAGCCACGGCACCTCGGGAATTGGCAAAGCTTGCTCGGACATACCTTATATTATCGACGGTTCTTAAAAACCTTCGCAACCTTCTTCGTGTCTGTAGACCGTCTAACCGAGAAACGGCGAGAGCCTGCCTGGACCGGCGGGTGCGAACATTCCTTCATGGCGCTAAAAGATTGTTTGCCGTCGTTACCAGTTTTAGGACTGCCAGACACGTGGAAAACGTAGGCACATTTATACTTACCACAGAAGCAATCAACCAGTCGATTGGAGCTTTGTTGTCCAAGAAAACTGGAGGCGGTGTTTGCCCACGCAACTCGAACTTTAAACAAAAGTGTATGAAAGTATAGCACAACAATACACGAACTACTAGCCTACTTAAGGTGCTGAAGCATTTTCTACCGGACAGGCTGGGTCGGCCCATATTGGTCCGGACGGATCCCCAATCCCTTCAGTAACTGCCCAATTTCCTGGATCCCGAGGGTAACTTGGCCTGATGGCAAGAAGAGTTGCAATAGTTTGAGTATACAGGTGAATACCGACCTGGCACTAGGTATGCCAACGCAGTTTCGTTTTCCCAGTTATCGATACCAGATGAGGCATTTGTATTGTTGCAAGGGACTGACGTTAATACAAGGTGGGCGCAGGAACAGGTTGATTATCTTTACATACCGAATAGTTACAAATGTCAGGTTGGTGGTTTGACAAAACCCACCGGCAAAGAAATGCAACCAGGGTCACTAGAAGCATGGGTGTTATGGGGTCACTGGAGCAGTCTAAAGGTCGTTAATGGGTTTTCTGCACCGCGTCGACCAAGCATTTCCGAAAGTATTCACACCGAAAACGAAAGTGCCTGGACTAGTGCAGCGTATCCAACTCGAATTAGACCATGCGTGCCAACTGCAACCAGAGGTTTCAGTGCGCCAACGTTACTGGTGGCCGGGAATCCACACAGCTGTCGTTAAATTCTGCAACGAATTCAAGCATTGTGCTGATGTCAACTTATATACACCGAAAGCTCGGGACCCTAAAAAGGATAATCACTACCGCTTCTGGCCAACGAGTGGAAGTGGCCTTTATGGGGTCTCTAGCAATAAGGAGGAATGGAAATCGTCAAAGTTTAGGCATGTTCGATTACTTTACGAAATGGTGGGTGGCGGTGCTTATTTAGCATTCGAATGCGACAACGGCTGCTTATGCATTCGTTAGGGAGTGGGTTGCGCGTTATGATACTCGCTTATCGTTTTACTCTGACCAAGGAGCAGACTTCGTAGTTTACCTTGTACAGAAGGTCTGCCGCCCACTCAAGGTTAGAAAGACACGAACTGCGCTTCACCGTCCGCAAAGAAAGGGGCTTGTAGAGTGCATGAATCGGACCATACAGGGGATAATGCAGATTTCTATCGAGCGGCATCAATTAGAGCAGTGGAATGAAGTGCTTCCGCAATATACCGCGACCTGCCAAGCGTCGGTACACATGACTACGGGCTGTGCTGCAACCCACCCAATGCACGGCGACATGCTGCGACTTCCCTAGAGTTACTGTCGCTGATTCTCCCAGAGGAATCTTGCTCCAATTTGGACTAATTAAGAGGTCTACCCGAGAGCCTACTTTCAGCATTCGTCATTGTGACAGCACACACAGGAAGAGCGCAGCAACATCAGAAGTCGTGTTATGACAGACACAGCAGAGGTCAAAAGTACCACGTGGGAGATTGTATACGACTGCCTTGATCAAAACCACCTCCGGGCATGTCTACCAAATTTCATTGACAATCGCAGGGGCCGTAGGAGATCGCATTCCTCCTTTTGCCTACTGTGTACGTCCTACGCAGCGTCACGCACCCAAATGCCGATGACCCAGCAGTATATTACAACCAGCTGAAGCACGCAACACAGAGTTCAAGAGATGTTCCGACAGAGGTCATTTCCTCGGGATTTATCCCAGAGGCTACAGAGACCCGTAAAATTCCGGCTGAAGATCGAGGGGCCAACTATCCGGGTACCACAACTCTGAAGACAGTGCATAGTGTGGAAGAGTGGGTGGTGTAACAAAGTAGATACCAAGTCGGTTGTTCGAATAGACGGCCACTGTTTCCCTGTTTCGTTACTTTTACTTACAGGTGTGTGCAAACAGAAAAACCTTGTACTCCTGAAACAACCCCTTGCTCCTTTGTATTGTAAGTAATGAATCGGTTGTTTATATTTGCCTGTAACTTCCCCCAACTTGATTGTAGTGGTATCGGGTCCGATACAATCACGGTGTGTCATCTCGCGTTCATCCTCCTGCCGCGCCTTGGTAGTGCTTAAACGTTGTGACAGCGTACGCCAATAGGTGGAGCGTAGCGTGCCCGTTATCCTGTTCATTGTGCAACAACTCGTGCCTTCTTGCCCCTTTTGACGTCCGTCCGTTCTCTATCACCATGCCCTGCGTTCATAGTAGTACAGCATTTATGAAGTACAGCTGGTGTGTGAGAGTAGCTGATATGGAGTGAAGGAAGTGCGTTTGTAGTTTATATATGTATACCAAGGTTGTAGATGATTAAAGCAACTAGTTAATGGAACGCGCGTGCTGGGTAACTGTGCTAATGATTTTCCTGTTTATTGTAGGTGTTGAGTTTTCGTGAATTCACGTGCAACCAAGAAACGATTGTTCGCCAAAGTGTTTTATTTTAATAGTGAAACGGAGAAATCAGGAATTTGCATACCACGGCCTAATGGATGTTCAATGAAATGGTTTCGTAGAATTTTGTATTGTCCAGTAAAGAGACCATTCGCTTCTCTGTTGGTGAGTAGCCGTGAAGGTAGCGACGTCTGGTCGTTTGACTTACCAGGCAGTTGAATTTCTGAACGACTACTAGCTGATCCCCACCAAGCGGCAGCGCAGGAGGCGATTCCTGCGAAGTTGGAGGAGAGGTTGGCACTTAAGGTGTGCAAAGCGCAGTCCGAATTGCCGACAACCAACGCCGATCTATCTATTGTAGCTTGACACGTTTGGAATCTGTCACGGTGGGGGCATATTCATGCCCATACTCCAAGCCAGACGTTCCTTCAATTAGGATAAGCTCTACCTCTTCTTAGTCGTGTTGTGGGAATGCATTCTAAGTGCCTACTTCAGTGGCGAACTTGAAGCGGAAAGTTGACAACGGGCACCCTTGTCTCACACCGCTGAGGATATTGAAGGGCAGCGACAGCTTACCGTAGGCCCTCACTTTGAGCTACCTGCCTATAGTGCGCGGAAAATATTTGCCTATTACGCGAGCACACCTTTCCCGAGCAGACAGTTCAAAAGACACATCGATCCACCGAATCGAAGGCACCCACATAGTCGGGGAACAAGGCTACGGTGGGCCGCCAATACGTGTGGCCGTGCTACACCAACGGACGAAACGTGACGATACAGTCGATGCAACCGCGATACAGAGGAAAACCGGATTGGTGCTCACCAATCTGGCTTTCCCGAGCGCCGGTTATTCGGCAGTGGATCACAGAGGCGAGTAAATTGGAGACGATGGGGTCCAGACTGATTCCTCTATGGTTGCCGCTTTCCGAGCGCCAGCCTCTTTTGACGACTGAAAGTATTGCGGAACGGATACCGTCGGTTTGGTTCAGTTTCCTGCCCTTTTTGGCTACTCGTCTGTAGCGAAAACCCAGGTAACGATTAGAAACTGCCTATAGGGAAACCTTTATTTGTACAGCAAACGGTTTTTGGTTACCTAACTACCAGAAATCGACACAGTTCATGCTCTAGCCAGGAGAACGGAGGATGCACCGCACAAGGTGAAGTCGCGCGTTGCAACTGGAACGTGTTCCAAGCAAAACTGGCGATGGACATGTAAAGTACTCTAATTCCGCAACCAGTTCAATAAACCAAACAGGTCGCCTAGGTGTGCAATTAAATAATATTTATTAGACGTTTACACAGGCACATCTGAGTAAATCCAGACTGCTACATAGCTCCCATTAGAAGGGACTGAGTAATCAGTCCTTTGATCTGCGTGAGGACTGTTAGCCGCGGGCCACCCTTCTGTGAGACCAGGTTGTGTACTCCGAAGCAGGTTCCGGCGGAGCACCATGCAATCCTAGCCCAGTGGGCTCCTACCCGTGTCATCAATACGATGTCGAAACGGTAGTTTACTGCCGGGGAACAGTTTGCAAGTTCACGTAGGTGACTCAGCAGGCAGTTCCTTCCAGTTTCAGTTGACGTGCAAGGATCCAGCAAATAGTGAAACTGAGGTGCAACCAACAGACGGTGTATATGGCAAGTAAACCGAAAAAAGCAGCGTAACTGCTTAGCAATAAACAGAAGAGTGCAAAGCGAAAAAACCTGCTAAGCTCTTTTAGGGTTTTCCAATCGATTATTTCTTGTTTGGTCGTCTAAAAACGCGTTGGTCTTTCTTTGTGGATTTCAGTAAACGTTTTCCTATGAGCAAAATTACTTCAGAGGCACGTTCTCTGTGCTAACCAATTCCCGAAAGCGAACTGGAGGTTGGCGCTTCCTGCCGCGTTGATTGATAGTAGGGTAAGTAGGAGTGCTGTCGGTTGAGGATGTAGGTTCGGCTTGAGCGAACCGACTGATCTGAGGTTCCGGTTCGCGATTTGATAGTGGTTGTTGCACCAAAGAGTCAGACTAGTCAAGGAGTGCTGGCTTGAATGGTGCAACTATGATCGCCACAGTCTTTTCTTTGTAGTCAACAGTAATGACCTTGTCGCTTCTGCGTACGACAAGGTAGGGGCCAGAATGAGCAGCTTGAGGCGACTGAGGTAGTGTGTCAGTGCGAACGAACACTTGCGTGCGAGTGGAGTATGCTTCGTCCAGGTTTGTTTGCAAGTTCTAAGCTCTGCGTTGTACAGGATGAATCTGTCGCTTACGGTGCGATAATCGAGCTGCATGTTCGCCATAGTCGAAATTTGTTGGTGCTTTGGTAACATAGGTTCTTTCGGCAAGCGTGGTATGTACGCAAGGGAGCGAAGAAGGCGTGACATGCAAAGCCGATAAAATTGGATTGCTTATGCCCAAGAGCAGGAGCAGTAGTGTTCCGTGGTAGCTTGGGTGGCGGGTGACGCATTGAGTTTTGATGGAGCCCTTCTACCATCACTTAGCGGCGGGGTAGTATGCGGTTATTCCTTTGGGTTGGCAACCAAGTACATTAAAAAGTTTGCTGAAGTGCCCGTAAAAGTAAGATCTTCTGTCGACGATGACTACGCGTGAACTACCAAATTGTGTCACCCGGCCTTTTGGGAAGGCTTGTTTGGCGGTCTTTGATAAGCGGCTGGCTATCCAAATTGCTTCTGGCCAACGAGTAAAGCGGTTGGCACAAATGCGTAGGCACACGTAGCCCTTGCATGTTTGCAAGGGTCTGACCGGATCGACCTGCACGTGCGCACAACGAGAGTTAAGGACAGGGAAGATGCCGAGAGCTTTGGTTGTTTCTAAGCACGTTGGCGTGCGGACACTAAGCATGGGTGTGCCAAAAGGCGGAAGTCGAAGTTGACAATGGGGTACACGAAGCGATTGGTTACGAGCTTTTGCAAAGCGGTATGGTAGGAGTAGGCTGGTTGTGTAGAAGGTTAAAATCAGGTGGCGCGTTGTCGTAGGAAATAGGAGAAAGAGGAAGTGCGTCGTAGCTTTTTGTCGGGATCAGTTTGTTGGGCAGCATCGATGACGGTAGGTTGGATGTTGATGCCAGACGGTAAACAGACCTGCTGTATGCGTGAAAGCGCATCAAGGACGGGAAAGCGAGCAATTGAAACATGTCTTACAGCTGCATTGAACGGAGAAACGTAGTCTGTGTGTCTAGGTTGCCGCGGCGGATACTTGTCTGTTGCGCAATAGATTTCGTAGGGTAACGGCTGTTGGTCAGCGAAGACTGCAACATGTCGACTTTCGAAGTAATGACAGAAACGTCCGATGCCTAGGTATATAGTCCAGAGTTCCCTACCGAAGATGCGATAACGCGATTCCACATGTTGGAGACGTTTTGAGAAGAAATCTATAGGGATGCAGCCATGGTCGGTGCGTCGTTGAAGAACTGCACCGATGACAGTGTTGGATGTGTCAGTTGTCAGGGAGTTTGGTGTAGATGTGTCTGGGTGGGCAAGAAGTGCTAAGTAGGGGATGACGTTTGCAGCTTTACGAAAGCCAGTCTAGCTTCGTCTGGAAAATGAAAAGAGTGTTGTTTACCGCAGAGCAAGTCAGTCATTGCTTGAACCACTCTCTGAAAGGTAGGTATAAAGCGTCGATAATATTGAGCTAGACCAAGGGATTGACATAATTGTTTAATAAACTAGACTCAGGAGAGCCTTCTAGCGCATGGATTTTGTTTGACAGAGCTTTAATACCAGAGACTGCTATTCTGTAGTTAAAGGGTTGCTGAAGCTTTGGCCGAGATACTATTTATCAGGGTTTACGTTAATCCCATGCTGCATTAAGCATGGTATGTGAGGGTCGAGGTGATGAAGATGCTGCTTGTCAGAAGAGCTGGCGATGTGAATTTCATCTGTATAAGGATAAATGGCTTCGGGTCCTCGCGTCACATACTGAATGAAAAGCTGAAAGTATGAGCAGCGTTGCTGAAGCCGAATGGCATCCGGCGGTACTCGAATAGGCCGAATGGTGTGATGGCTGCGGTTTTGGTAATGGCGTCTGGCTTTACTGGTAGTTCAAGGTAGGCGCGAAACAGATCGACTTTACTAAAGATGGACTCAGCAGTTAGAGCTGAGGTTAATTTGTTCATTAGTGAATTGTGCATTTAGTCGGGAAGGTAAATTTTTTGGGTGCTCTGTAGTCCCCACAGGGTCGCCAACCATCGGATTTCTTTGGCACCATGTGCAATGGTGTTGCCCATGGGCGTTTGGAAGGCCGGCTTATTCCCAGTTCGAGCATTTGTCCGAATTCCGCCTTAGCAGCATTGAGCTTGTCTAAAGCTAGTCTTCGAGGGCGTGCCAAAACAGTTGGAGCTTTAGTGCGAATGTGCTGCATGCCGTTTGACTTCACAGGAGGCAAGCCGTTCAGAACGCATAGGAAGTTGACATGCTTATTGAAATGTTTTATAAAAGGCTGTGAAGCTTGCAGTAGGACACTAATGATTTTGCTAGCAGCCACGTTGGCGCTATTCCTGCTAACACTGAGCTTTGCCCTAAAGTCGAGAGCCTGCTTCCTTTTAGCGTCGAGGACATGGTCAAACAGTTGAAGAAAGACCATGCCTACAATGGTCAAAGGCACGCCCTCTACTATGAAAGGCCAGGGATAGGTCTGCCGAGGGCCTAAATTGAGCGTTAGCAGCCTTTCGCCGAAAGTGGCGGTTGGTGTGCCATTGACGGCACGCAGCTTTTCCTGCCAGCTTGAAAGACCTTATCTGCTCTACGGGGTATAAAGCTAACTTCGGCTCCTAGGTCTAATAGGAACTCGGTGCCGGATGTTAAATCACTAACGCGGACTAGGCCACTTTGATGTTTGCCGGTCGCGTCCGTCGCTGTTACCGACCGGCCAAGAAGTTTCCGTGCTTCTCGGCGAAGGTGCAAAGTTTGACACTGGGTACCAACAGCAAGTCTGCCTGTTGTTGGACTTGGAACGCTTGAACTGCAATTTTGATCTCCTATGAGGACGACGGTTCATAGTAAGCTGTGGGATCTGGCCAAAATGTCTCGCAACTTGCATTTGCAGGACTGCTATAGTTGGCTGTAAGCCAGTGACAGAGGTGCCCTGGAAAGCGACGGCATTGACCTTGAGGGCTTCGACTTGTGACTGTTCGTTCAATAACTCGATGCGCTAAGTCTGCCAGTTGTGTGAGTAAAACGGAGCACACGATAGCAAGATCCGTTTGGGTGGTTTATGGTAGCCGCGGTAGCCATAGTTCGTGCGGTAAAGTCACATCCAGGGCTGAAGTACTAAGGAGTTGCTGCATCACTCGTAGCAGGTTGGAGGGCAGTTTGTCACCCAGCTGCAGCTTCCCGAAAAGCTGCTGCAGGCGAACGTTCTGAGAGGGCAGGACACGCTTACTCGTGGCCTCTTTGAGAGCCTCATACCAGTTTTCAGTCTGAGAAGTGATCCCGCCTTGAACCTGCATTGCTATCTCCTTGGAGGACTAGGACATTAGTCCGCTCCACTTTGCGTAGTCGGAAGTGCTTCTGCCGTTATAAAAGAGCCGTAAGATGAGCAAACCACAAAACAAGAGCTATGTCCCATAAACGTGGTACAGTGAGATACAACACTAAGCAAATACTCCACGTTATTGTTTGAGATTAAAGGGTTTAAAAAGCACAACAACTAGGCTATCGTATGCAAAAATAAACCGGAAAGTATGAAAAATAAGTGGAACGAGCTCAGCGAAGAACTGTTCGAAATATCCGGCGCTGTGATTCTTCCGGGGTGGAGGTCGCCAATTTAGCGCGTCGCCTGTATCGGGAGCCCAGAACGATTCGAAATGGTTAGAGGAAACTTTTATTGATACGGTATAAGATTCTCCGCAGACTAGCTACAAAGTAACGATAGCGTTGACGTCCTTGCTAGGGGAACGGAAGATGCACAACGCACTGGGCAGTTTAATGTTGCAACCGAAGCGTGCCCCAAGCAAAAGTGGCGCTGAGCAAGTCAAACACTCGAACTCAGCAACCAGCCCAACGAACCACTTAAGTAGCCTAGGTGTACAATGAAAAATTATGGTTATAATTTCATACAGGCACACCGGGGAATCTCAAGACCTGTACACTCCCATAGTTTTACAAGTAAATGGCGTAAACCATCAACAAGTGCAGGGCCCCTAATTTCGAAGACGGCTGGATTAAGCTTATCTTGTTTCGCGGCTTTGCCCAGCTTCAACAGTCCGATCCCAGGTTTGACTTCTGAGCGACAGCGCCGATACAAAGGAATAGCCCAAGGAGAAAAGCGATCCCTAGCAGATGTAGTAGGGGCATATCTGCCTCTGTGTTTATCGTGACAACCATGTTACTTTAGGATGCTGAGTAGTATTTCAACGAATACAACAATAAAACGACCCTAATAACTTAGGCGAAACGGCACAAACTAGCCTTAAAACGGGGAACAACCCACAAAATTACCAGTAAGCGCCAACGATGCTTTGTCCAGTACCACTTTACTCGATTCAAAGAAAATTTGAAAATAGGCAAATTTTACTTTCTCAGTTTATTCAAACACGGTTTTCTACAATATTTCACCTAAAAAGCCTCATGAGTATGGCGCGAGAAAAATTCTTCTTACCACGAAGTTGTTCACTGTTAGCTTTGCGCGTATACAAAATTGCCTTATCTTTTACGGTTAATTTGGTGGGAGTCGCAAATTTCATTACACCATTTGTCAGCTGGTTCAACTGCACTGCATTTTTGCAATGTCATTAACCGCGATAATTGCACGCCTCAGTGCAACTACCGGTATATCACCGGGAACATTGAACTCATGCGCTACACGATCAGTTTCCGCGAACAGCATAAGATAATACTGGGGTCTGCGGTATTGCTGTTGTCAAAGTGTGTGTCGTGGGTCTCATGGCTTTGGCGGGCTTTGGTCGCGGTCCATACACGAGGTCTCATTGCTGGAAGCGCCGGCGGCACTGGTCTCTGAACCGGGGTAATGCCAGGTTCCCTTCGATCGTCATTGGGTTTTCTACCATGTCTGTGTAGACAGAACTATTTCTGAGTTGTAACAGCGATGTATGCAGAGGCTCCCATCAGTAGGAGCCATCACTGTTTGCTTACCATTCTGCCAAACGTGCAGACGCTGCCATCAAAACCGAAAGTTGTTACAAACGTTGTTCGAAACGATACCATCCAATTACGAAACAGGGATGTCCAATACCTTGGGTTCCTGTTCAATAACAGGCTACATTTGAACAAAGAGAGGACATTCTTAAGTCAGGCGTCTTGAAGTCGCTGGATGGTTCAACCGGCTGCCTAGCGCGCCGTTATGCGCCGTTCTCCTTAGTCGCGTCACCCTAATTGTCAGTTGCGAGTCATTGTAGGCCCCATGTAACCTGCAAAGAGCAACTACTTGACACTCCAGCCTTCATTTTCCTATGACGTCTGTCTCCTCATTTGGCGCTCGTCTGTTGACTTATTCATTGAAACTGTAGGTATCTAGTATTGGTCAAACTTCTTAATCATATGGCTACACCAGCCTTTGATACATACCTTTCTAGAGCCACTATCTCTGCTTAGCAGCAGCTAGTCGCCACAGCCTCAATTCAACATTGCTGATACCCGGAGCTCCCTAGGAGCTGCTCATTTCTTACAATGTTTATTCTCTTGGAATGTTTGCGTCACAGCTCAGCTGTTTGTTGACCTTTTCTGTGCCACCGTAGGATCCACTAGCACCTAAAGCCTTAATCCTAATTGTATGGCTGGCCACTTATCTCACTGCTAGCGCGCCGTTCTTCTTAGTCGCATCAATCTTCTTGGCAGTAGCTAGTCATTGTTGGCCCCATGTAACCTACAAAGAGCAACTACTTGACACTCCAGCCTTCATTTTCCTCTGACGTCTGTCTCCTTATTCGGCGCTCGTCTGTTGACTTATTCATTGAAACTGTAGCTATCATATGGCTTCACCAGCCAATGATACATCCTTTTCTAGAGCCACTATCTCTGCTTAGCAGCAGCTAGTCGCCACAGTTTCCATTTAACTTTGCGGATACCCGGAGCTCGCTGCGTTCTTACCATGTTCATCTCTTTGATTGTTTGCGTCACAGTTCAGCTGTTTGTTGACCTATTCTGTGCCACCTAGGATCCGCTAGTTGCTGAAGCCTTATTTCAAACTCTATTGCTGGCCATTCATCTCTCTTAGCGCGCCGTTATCCCTTGTCTGTCTTACTCGCGTTTACTTGACATGTGGTCAAAAGTCTTAATGATATGGTTGAATCAGCCCCTGATGCATCCTTTCCTTTAGCCACTATCTCTGCTCTGCGGCAGCTGTTCGCTGTAGGCTCCATTCAACTTTGGGAATACTCCTTAGCTCGCTAGGCGTCAGTCCTTCTGTAGAATGTTTATTCTCCTGGTACAGTTTTTTCACAGCTCAGCTGGTTTGCTGTCCGATCCTTTGACACGGTTGTTATTCATTGGCACCTCGAATGATTAACCCAACAGGCACCCTTGGCCACTGGAACCCGGGCCATTATCGATAACTTAAATAAATAAATAAATAAATAGTATATTCTCTGTAAAACGAGACACACCTCTAAAAGGCATGATCAAATATGCATACAAGCACAGCTTCTTTGGAATATTAAAACATTTCGTTATAATGAAAGGAATAAACGAAAAGATGTAGTCCATAAGAGCGAGCACATTGTCAGGTAATAGTCAGACCAAGGATCATAATGGCGCCGTGGCGCGCAAAACTGTTGCGTCAAGATACAAGTGGGGGGTAAATTTGACATGTAGTGATCCATGAGCACAGGAGCCCGAACAAGGTTTAGTGCAATCAATGACCATTACGAAGCCGGGATGATCGGTACTCCACTAAAGCATTCTTCATAGTAAAATCAGTTGCACAGGTTCGATGTTGGAGGCTGAGGACTGCGTCAGTGTGAAATGTATAGCAGTGACTTTATTTTGTGGCGAGTCACATCCGCCACGTTGCAGTGTTGTTAAGCGGACATTTGTGGCTTTTTATAGGGAGAACATTTGCCAGGCGAAAACCCACCACGTCCTGGAACACTGTCGTAGCTTCCGTTGAACTGTAGTGCTAGTCGGCCATACATCGTACAGACCGATTTTGCACTCTATTATTCGCAGTCGGCTGATAGCCAAAATTTTTCGTTGGTTGGCTAAATGGCTTAGTACTGAACCGGCAATAGTCGTTGAAGCCAGTCAATGATGTAAAAGAGTTGCAGAGTCGAATGATAATGATGCGGGTAAGTAGACATATTGTTAATAGAGGCCGGCTTTTTCTATTATATTGTCCGGCTCGCAACCCGTGTCCAGCTATCCATGCTGGACTTGTTATAGGGACGGCGAGTGCAGTTGTTTCTTGTAACTGAATATGTCCAAAACAGGAATAAATGCTATTATCCGCGAAGTGGACAAGTATTTCCTTCAAATGTAAGTGTATTTGTCTCCATAACCAAGTGAGAGCTCCAGGAAAAATCATCGGAAAAGCCGCTTATGCGCGCGCAGTGCTGTCCGTGAAATGACATCAGAAAAGCTCCAGGTGATTGGAGAATCGGAATGTTTGAGGCAGTGAACGTAATGACGCCAGAATTGTCAGTCTCCGGTTGTGGAACAGTGGATCCATGTAACTACATTATTCCAGGTGAGTAAATTGTTCTACTGTGAGTACGAGGCGAGCTAAACCCATTTGTTTAGACCCCGTGGTGGTAGCTTCTCCAGAATGGCGGAAAGAGCTCCATTTGGAACGATGTGTGGGTTCTTCATCTCCCGGAGAAAAGTACAAGCATGTAAACCAGCTGGCTATTGAAAGTGGGTCGACTATTCCCAGTGGATGTATCTGGCGGATGTATCTGTGGAAATCTCGAGAGAAAACGGGCAACACTTAGTCTTCCTTTGATATCCATTTAATCTTAGCCTGCTTCTAATATGCCCAGCTTCCTATCTTCATATACCTATGTACATTGTAGTTATGGTGGCTTAGGTAATCCTTATCCCGTGGAGCATATATAAATACGGCCACATCGTCACTGTCTTTGGGTTTCCGATAACAACCAATCGTGACTACACACCCACTTTCTAGTCTCAGGTAGAATTCGAACATTGTCAGCTTACACCTCATGAATACCTTACCGGAATCCTGCTCTTCATCCCTATGCACATGAAAGTATTCTACCCATCAGGCCATGCCTTCCGCATAAGTAAAAACATCTTTAGCGTAATATCTGTTACACCTTGTACACTAGTTGTCTCAAATAAATGTCTTAATGTAGGATTTTGATCAAACGCTAGGTACATTGACTGTTCCTTTTCGGTCTTCTCTCGGCTTGTTCCTCTCTCCCTTTTCTCTGAGGTCGTGAACATCGGAGAGCTTCGGGATTGAACTGAGGAACTGCCTCCGTCTGAGATGGGACGAAATAACCAACAAGTACCATGGCACCATTGCATCACTTCCACTCTAACTATTTGCACCCAACCACCGATGTCCAGTGAGGGTAGCTAGACACGAATTCTTCGCTCCCCAGCAAATATACATAATCAGAGATGACTTCATGTGGTTCTGCGAAGGATCAACACATCATATTCGATAAGAATGTTTAGTACCCGACATACCAATGGACAGGACCCAGGAACGCAAAAGGCAACCAGTTATTGCACCAACCAGCGGAAAAAAGGAGACGCAACCTGACTGCGAATAACCGAGCAAACAGACTTTTAACAAGAAACATAGCCAGTTACAATTTGTCATTCAATGGATTGGTGGCAGTGTTTCAGGACGTGGTGGGTTTTCGCCTGGCAAGCGTTCTCCCTACAAAAAGCCACAAATGTCCGTTTAACAACACCGCAACGTGGCGTATGTGACTTGCCACCGAATAAAGTCACAGCCCATAACTTTGCACTGGCAGGTCAACTAGCGTCACAATTCTACGTAGGATCGTTACACTGGGACTTCTACATCTGTATATACTGTTGTCGTTTTACATCCTACGATACGTTGCCCTTTTCCTTCCTTGTGTGCGGGCTCTTCCATTACCTTTCAATGGATCATTCAGGATTCTCATTCTCTTATTAGCTGAGGTCCCGTATCTCATGACAGCCAAATTATTGTTTCGCATTTTCAACATTGTACAATTCCAATCATGGATATATGAACAATTTTCTGCGTTACTGTTACAATTGCATTAAAATGTTTGTACCGTAGTACATATCTGATTATGCCTCCATGAGCATGCCTCGCATAGTCGAGAATAAAATATTTATTTATTTATTTATTTATCGCATCTGGACAAACAACCGATGGCGTACCGCTTGGCCATGTTTCGACACGCAGCAGGAGATGATGCTCGCCGCGTGCTAGAGACATTGTGTTACGATAAGAGCGAAGATGCCAAAAATCTGGAGATAGTTCTTGAGAAGTTCAGTGAATACTGCGAAGGTCAAACAAACGAGACATTTCAACGCTAGCTCTTCTTTTCGCGGAACAGGCGACCAGGTGAATCCGTTGACACGTACGTCACTGAGCTAAAGATTTTGGCCCGATCATGCAGTTTCTGTAAATGCATGGCGGACAGTCTCATACGGGACCGCATTGTTCTTGGGATCAATGCCGAAGGTTTGACGAAGCGACTATTACGAAAGCGCAACCTAGCTCTGCAGAAATGCATCGACATCTGTAACAGTGAGTCCTCCACTGCCTATCAGTTCCAGCAGATGACAATCGCAGGTGATTCAGAGTTGTGCGCCGTTTCCAGGAGCAAAACTACGAGGGCCAGAACCGCGCGACAGGAGCCCGGCAACTTCTGTGCAACACGACATCCGAGGAACCGCGAACAGTGTCCGGCGTGGGGCCGTATTTGTGTCAAATGTGGGAAGCGTAATCACTTCGCACGCTGCTGTCAGTCGAGGGATGTCAGTGTACTCGTTCCAGACAAATCAAAAGAAGACACCGAACAATCGACTGGTAACGTGACTTGGAAAGCGTTGCAGAAGTGTGTCTAGGCAAGTCTTCTGATCGAGGGACGGTCTGTGCGATTCCAGTTAGACACAGGCGCGACGATCAATATTTTGCCCAGAAAGCACTGCCGCGGCGTGCAAATTCAATCGGATCAAGATTATTTGCGCATGTGGAATGGTTCCAGACTCAAGCCAAAGGGCTCAGCGACAATTGAAGTGGTCAATCCGAGAGACGGTGTCTTGAATCGTCTGCAGTTCGTGATCGTGGATGAGGATCTCACGCCGATTCTTGGCATTGATTCGATTTTATCTCTTGGCTTTGTCATTTTTAACCATGATCGTTTTGTGTACGCTTGTCAGAGTGAAGTCGATGTTAGTGACCTGTATCCGTCTGTGTTTAGCCCGGGTTTAGGGGAATTCGAGGGTACCGCTCATCTGTCGTTAGATCCTTTGGCACGCCCGATTGCGTTACCTGTTAGGAGAGTCCCATTTGCGCTAGGTGACCGCGGAATTGAACAAGCTGGTTATGCAGGGGGTGATTGCAAAGGTTGCTGTGCCAACAGACTGGGTTAGCCAGGTCGCAATCATTACGAAGAAAAATGGCGAACTACGCGTACGTATAGACCCGAAGCCACTGAATTAGGCCCTGCGTAGAGAACATTATGCGCTACCGACGTTAGAAGATGTTTTACCACGTTTGACAAAAGCTAAGTTTTTCACGAAAGTAGACCTATCTTCCGCATTCTGGCACGTTGTTCTAGACGACAAATCCAGTTTCCACACCACATTTGCTACACCGTTCGGACGTTATCGTTGGCTGCGATTACCGTTTGGCCTGAAGGTGTCTAGCGAAATTTTCCAAAAGCGTTTGGTGCAAGCAATAGATGATTTAGATGGCGTAACCTGTGTGGCAGATGACGTTCTGATTTACGGTCCTACCGAAGAAGAGCATGACACTAAGCTACACCGGTTCCTGAGGCGTTGCGTGCAAAAGAACATCAAGCTAAAACGCGAGAAAGTAGAGCTGCGGAAAGAGGAGGTGATTTTCCATGGGCATGTGTTAACATCCGACGGAGTCAGAGTTGACCCAGGGAAAATTAAGGCGATACAAGAGATGCCGTCCCCTAACGATGTGAAGGCAGTCCATCGCCTAAACGGTATGGTGAACTATTTAAGCCGGTTCCTACCAGGACTCGCTGATGTCATGACTCCGATTAGGCAGTTAACTCACAAAGCAGTAAGTTGGAGCTGGGGGAAGGAACAGCATTTGGCTTTCAAAACCATTAAGAACCTTATCAGTAACGCGCCCGTACTCGGATATTACGATCCAACACAACCATTGGAGGTACAGTGTGATAGTAGCCAGAGTGGAATAGGTGCTGTTCTGTTGCCGAACGGAAGACCTTTGGATTTCCGCAGTCGAGCACTCACAGAGGCCGAGAAGCGGTACTCCCAGATCGAGAAAGAGATGCTGGAAGCGGTCTATGCCATGGAGCGTTTAAATGATTATACTTTTGGAAGAAAAACAACCGTGTACACTGATCATAAGCCGCTGGTGTCGATAGCCACTAAACCACTGAATAACGTTCCTCGCCGTCTGCAGCGTATGCTTATCCGGCTCCAGTAGTATGACATTGACATTGTGTACACACCTGGCACACAGATGTTCATCGCGGACACCCTGTCGAGAGCGCATCCGCCAGTGGCCGAACATCATCTAGAAGAGATCGAGACAGTTAGCGTGGTGCAGCATCTGGCAGTGACAGAAAACCGTTTAATAGACATAAGGCCTTTCACGGAGGAAGACCAAACTTTTGCAGCTTTGCGAGACGTTATCCTCAATGGGTGGCCAGAAACAAAGAAGCAGCTCCCGAAGGAATTAACACCCTACTTCAATTTTCGGGATGAACTCACTGTCTGTGACGGTCTGTTGTTCAAGGGAAGTCGAATCCTAATCCCTTCTTCTCTCCGAAAGGAGTTGCTGGAGCATGTCCATCGCGACCACCTGGGTGCAAATTACACCATTAATCGAGCAAGAGAACTGATATTCTGGCCAGGGATGACAGGTCAGATCAAGGATCATGTGTCTAACTGTGAGGCGTGCCGTTCACACGACATTCGGCAAACGAAGGAACCGATGATGCTGCATGATGTTCCGGACCGACCGTGGCAAAAGGTAGCAGTTGATCTATTCTGGGACAACGGAAAGGATTACTTACTCACGGTGGACTACTATAGCGATTACTTTGAAATCGATTTACTCACCACCACGACCACAGAGGCAGTAATCAACAAACTCAGATGTCAATTCGCACGGCACGGGATACCGGAGGAGCTAGTCTCGGACAACGGTCCCCAGTTCAGCAGCATGGCATTCCAGGTTTTCGCGACCAAATGGGAATTCGCACACCGGCAAACGAGTCCCTATCACAGTCAATCAAATGGGAAGGCAGAGTCGGCAGTGAAGCAAGCCAAGCGACTATTAGCGAAGGCTAGAGATACTCGGGAGGACCCATACCTCATGCTACTGGAGAGTCGCAACACTCCTTCAACGGATATCGGTCTGAGCCCAGTGCAGCGCCTATACAGTCGAAGGACCAGAACTGTGATGCCTGCATCCGCAACACTTCTGCGCCCTGTCACGCCACAATGTGAGAAAGTACAGAACAATTTGAAAAGGCGAATGGCTACTCAGAAACGGTACTACGACAACGGCGCACGGGAATTACCTGAGCTGACAGTGGGGGAAGAAGTATGGGTTGAACCAATTCCCGATGGACAGGAGCGGTGGAGAAAAGGAGTCGTGGCTGCGAAAGTCGGTGAAAGGTCATACGAAGTAAATATTGGAGGGAAGAAGCTGAGAAGAAACCGAGTACAGCTGAGGAGATGTCCGAGGCGACAGCATGAATCAGGGAGAGAGCGTTATACCGCGTGCGGCAATGAGGCGACATCGGCAGATCCAACAAAGAGGACGCGGAGTGGTAAAGTGTATGGACTATTTAGCAAAGTACAGCAGCAAGAACATGAAAAAAGGGAGGATGTGATGGGAGTATACACTCGAACGAACGTGCGGTGCCAGCCCAGCAAGGAAGCCGTTAGGCTGCCGCAAGCAAAGGCGGCAGCCGATTGGACGTTCACACGTTTCTCGCATGCACGCTGATTGGCAAACAGTTGGATGCATTGGAGTGAGTTTGTTTGACTGAATCAAAGGAAAAATGTCATGCATCCACAAAGGTCGTTAATTATGGATCCAACTAGCTGTATATACCGATATGTTTCACTCGCCCTCTGTCTCCGTTTTCGCCTGGTC
Organism: Dicrocoelium dendriticum; assembly: GCA_944474145.2. Lineage (NCBI taxonomy): Eukaryota > Metazoa > Platyhelminthes > Trematoda > Plagiorchiida > Dicrocoeliidae > Dicrocoelium > Dicrocoelium dendriticum. Next base: position 66,755,565 of record OX104064.1, read on the forward strand.
CTGTTGTTTGCAGAATATACGTTTTGTCCCTGAAGGACCGACTTTTCACAATGTCAGCGGGTGTGTCCGACCAATAGTGTTCACCGTCTTTCGGACCCCTACCTGGTGGTCGGGATGCACCAACCGAAGCCAGCTTAAAAGTAAGTGTCTTCAATCCGTTTGACTAACTCAATACTTGGTCCCGTCCTCTTCCATCTAGACACCGGGCGCGCAAACAAGGCACTTCGCGGGAGTCGGTGGGCCGGCGTTTGAAACACGTGGTCTATTCCTTTGAAGCCTGGTGCGTGATATAATGGTACAGCGCAAATCACTCGCCCACCTTGCATCAAATACCCTCAACCGAACACATTCAACGCTTACGCGGTACCCCTACCAGACATGAGCTAACCTGCGAAGGCAGCGATGAACATACGTACCTAGCCACTTTATGTCTCGACCGGATGAGCCAGGTTTCATGACCGTATAGGAGTGGAACGGTAGGCCGCACAGAAACCTCTGCCTTTCAGGGCCAGATTAACGTCGCGTTGGCGCTATACGTGGCGGAGATAGGCAAAAGCACCTCTAGCTTCTGCTATGCAGTTGGTGACCAAAGCTTTCATCCCGTGTGCGCTAATAAAACTGCCCAGGTAATTGAATTCCTGAAAGACTTCTAACTGCTGCTCATCGTATGTGAATGCAGGAGTGAGGCACTGCCAGTTTGGGAAAGAACTTTGCATTCCGAGGGAGCAAAGGATAGTCCCCTAAAAATGGATAGCCAATGCTAAGCTGTCCAGTGAAGCTTGGCATGTTTAGGCATTGCCACAGATGAGGACAATGCCGTCAGCATACTCCAAGACAGAAACTCGCTCACCCTGAAGCAGCTTCACCCCTGCTAACTCATGTCAAGTGAAGGCTGTTTCCATGACTTCGTCAACCAAGAAGATGGAGAGGAAAAGTGACAGCAGGCAACTATGTCTCATACCACTGGAGTTATCGAAGAGGAGCGAAAGCTTGCAGTAAACCTCCACTGTGCTCGAACTATGCGCCTACACCGCCCTGTTAATGTTAACATAATTTTCGGATACAACCTTCCTGAGCAACTACCTCCAAAGGCCACCTCAATCAATCGAATCCAAGGCAACTTTGATGTCGAGAAACACAACTGCATTGTGTCGCCAATATACGTGAATACGTGAATACCATCTTGTGAATACGTGAATACCTGAATGCATACCTGTGAATACGTGAATAGGTGTCTGTTGCTGTCACCCTCCGGCGCGTATGCGACCAATGATCGTCAGCGGTGTTCGGTGGGCGCTTGCTCAGCACGGATGCTAGCGTACTTTGATACGCATTTAGAACACCAGGTAACACCAGTCGGCTGGTACCTATGTGTGCATTGAGACGTTGCGGACGTCCGCCGAAGCTCATTAGAAAGTCAACACACATAACAGTTTGACCGAAGCCTAGGCTGCCGAACTACGTTAGTAACAACTAAGCTTTCATAAAGCCTGTGCCTAGTAAGTTTCTCCAAGCACTTAAGCAGAACACTAGTCAGCTTAACAAGCCCACAGTTCCATGGCACAGACTTGGAGGTCCCTTATGAATTGAGACAATTGTCGCCTCTTTCCAGTTCTGTAGTGAGGGACCGAAAGCTAGCGAACATCAGCGAGCGGTCTGCCGATGTATGGAGATTCAAGCCAGCCAGCATCACAAAGACCTCAAATGCGATGGTAAAAGTTCTTGCATTTCAATGGTGCATGGGAACTGTGACTGCGAAAGAATTGCACGTCCACTGTCTGCGAGACGCAGGTCCTGCAAAATATACAATAGCGACTCGGCCTTGGCTGCACCTTTCAAAACTTGACTACCACCTTTTTAGTCAGGTTAGCAATCCCGCCCCTCAAGGAAGCTTTTGAATGTAAATAACTGTAACACAACCAGATTTCTTTTTGCATTCTGAACCAGTCTGAGCTCATAACGATGTTTAGCATGTCAATGCAATTTGATTTCTCTAGTCTGGTATCGTTTATATTGTAGGCAGCTTCTAAATCCCCGGGTTCCTAAAACCAGGCACTGCTTCGCCGAAGCATCCGGCAATTCCCCGCCGCCATCAGCCAGGCCTATTCCCGCTTTCCGGGTGTAAGTAAATATATAAATAAGTAAATAAATTTTTTATTCTCGACAAGGCGAGGCACTCCTTTACAGGCATGATCATTATGACAACAATGCGTGGTTTGAATGTGCAAGAATACATTATGTTTGCCGTGCCAGTGTATGTTTATGTAGGTGGTATGTAACTATGTAACTGTGTGTGTGTGGGTGTGTCACTGTGAGGTTCCTGTTTGTAACTGTGCTGCTCTAACTTTGACTCTCATATCGTCGGCAATGCTCGAGCAGAAAATGGATGTCCGTGCGTTGGAAAGGATTATTCGGATACTCACGGGGCAGTGACTTTATTTTGTAACAAGTCACGACCGCCACGTCACAGTGTTGTTAAGCAGACATTTGTGGCTTTTTATAGGGAGAACGCTTTCCAGGCGAAAACCCACCACGTCCTGGAACACTGCCGCCGAACTATTTGCTGAAACGGGTCAAACCCGAACCACCCAGCTAACACCACGAGGAGGTTGTTCGGCTAGCCAGCCTAGCGCTGCCTAGGCAGAAATCTATCCATTTGCTCCTCCACAAACGCCAGTTGCTTGCCGAACTGCGTTCATCCATGTTCAGCAGGGCAGGCATTTGAACAGCCGGTGCAGCTCCAATCATCGTCTGGGTGGTACTAATGTTCTTCTCCTTCTCTGACACCATGTAAAAGTCGGTCCTGCAGGGACAAAACGTATATTGTGCAAACAACAGGACCAGGCGAAAACGGAGACAGAGGGCGAGTGAAACATATCGGTATATACAGCTAGTTGGATCCATGATTAACGACCTTTGTGGATGCATGACATTTTTCCTTTGATTCAGTCACACAAACTCACTCCAATGCATCCAACTGTTTGCCAATCAGCGTGCATGCGAGAAACGTGTGAACGTCCAATCGGCTGCTGCCTTTGCTTGCGGCAGTCTAACGGCTTCCTTGCTGGGCTGGCACCGCACGTTCGTTCGAGTGTATACTCCCATCACAACATGACAAAATGTCGTCTCCAACGACGTTGGTACGGTATGTTGCTTTATTTATCCCCTCTCCTTGGGACTCCTCTTCCAAGCCCGATCTCTTGGCAGGTTGATAATATAAGCTTTAGCATTATATTACTTCAGTTTCGGATATTTTACAATGTTATTTATGGTCTTGTACGTTTTGTATTGCATCACATTAGCTGAGGCTTGCTTCTTACCATCAGCTATCGCGTATATCATCTACATTTAAAACCTTAAATAGGGCGGAACAGCAAAAAGTGCCTATCGTACAAACTTGTTGTGTTTTTAAGCACCTTAACTCGGTGTGCCGATAACGGGCTTCCGGTGAAGATTTGCTACATAGGCTACATCAAAGCTTTTGGCTCGGTTGGTCACCGAGTTTCATAAGCGTAGTTGACATGAGTCGGATCGCATCCTAAGCTGATAAGTTGAAGTTCGAACTGCCTCTGTGGCATTATCATCAGTGTCAGAATTGGTAAGGTCAAAGCTAGCATGGGTACTGCTCATAGCGGGGTCCGTTAGAGTTAAGCACTAAAGCCCTCGTTGGTTTTAGGTTTACAAATGGGCTAACTCCACTCCGCGAGAACCCTTGTTATGTTTACTGGGGACGATGTAAAAACTGTCAATAAGGGAGATAGAAATACGCTGTCTTAAGAACTGCGTACCCTAGAAAAGTTGTCCACATCATGGGACTTGTTATTGCACGTGAGATTCTGGTGCAAACATCCACTGTGTCCCTGCCATTGGAGTGGATAGATAAGGCGAGGAACTTGAGCATGGTCATGGTAGGCAGCTCCAGGCCTTCGGCTCAGAACCAACACACTGTTAACAGAGCACGACAGGAGCATTGTTTAATGCTAAAACTGAGGTCTTTCTCCCTTTGTAAAATGCGGTGGTTCAATGACGTTTACTCTTCCGTCTTGGACAATGCGTATTCAATAGTATGTAGGTTGCTTCCGGTGGATAAGAATACTGACCATTAACATGATTGAAGGCCAGCGTGGAAAGCCGTAGATAAACCGACTGGCTTGTTTAGGCTTGTTCTCACTAGAACCTTGCATATTAAGAAGAGAGCTGCTAAATGGTTCATGGTTATGAACGCACTCCGTGGCAGTAGGTTTACTGATCTTTTGGAAATAGCTAATTCTGTCCACCTGCGGGGACACCACCTGAAGCTCATGGAGGGGAGGCCCAAATTGAGTATACGGGCGAAAATAACCACTAACAGCCTAGTACGTAGCTAGAATTTACTCCTCTTGTACCAGTGGAATGTAATACGATAGAAGCCTTTAGAGAGGTTAGGATATGAATTGGTCCACAGTCTTTCCGGAAATGCATTTAGATTAGTGGGTAGTAAATCGTACCAAAAACCATGTGGTCAGTAGGAAGTCATAGGTAGCTTCACGAATTGGCCAGGAGCTGCTCTTACTCTTTTTTGTCGTTGTAGAGGTATCTGAGGCCCTTGTGTGCTCATCGGCACAAAGGAACGGGAGGCCTGTTTGGCGAAAACCTGCTTCGTCCCCAGAGCCTGACTTGACAAGACCATGCATAATATGAAATAAGTAGGTGGAAATACATGCATAGAAAGGCTAAACCGGACGACATAGAAGCTTGAAACGGCTACGCGTTACCGTATGGCCTCACGCTGCCACCTTCATAGGTTAACTGACCGCTTAGAAGCGGAGGGACCGCTTAACGATATGCGCGAAGTAAAAATAGGGATGATAACTCGAGGTAAACTGTTCTAAGGATGTTGGACAATATAGTGAAATAATGCAGGATAAAGGTGGAATATTATCATTCGGCAGGTCTAGATACCCAAAAACCATCTATTTGACGTTCAAGGGCTTAGATGTAAAAGTTGATAATTCTCATAAAATACAAATGGAATACAAACAAGGTGCTATGATTTAAGTTGGAAAACTAAAAAGTAATTGTTGTCATGAGAGGGAAGCGTATGTCGATTTATTGTTGCACCGTAATACAACCTTATTCATGGAAAACTCATGTGTGATTATGTACTTGTGTTTTTATCCCAATGTGTAAGTGCCAAAAACTCTGGTAATTAAAATGGAAATGGAAATAGCTTGCGATAGTTCAAAAAAGATTCAACGGAATTACGGGTGCACAAATCGCTCTATCAGTGTAGTGCACTTAAGGAGATCCTGTATACACAGATACAAAAGTATAAAATAAAAATAATTGCATATATATAATGACCAATGTAACCTACACCATAATATATTGGCAATCGTGTTCAAGGTACGTAAAGTTAGGTACATGTATTAGGATGTACATATAAGTCCATCTACCTCTGCAATATGCTTAGGGAACTGAATTTTAAAGTACCCCAGGAATACTCGCTACTGATTATGCAGCTTAACAGGTATAGTTGCTTGTATAGCATGAACTATAGTGCATAGTATATTTGAATTGCGCCGTTTATAAATAAATAAATAAACAGTTTATTCTCGAATTTGTCGAGACACACTAAGCAAGGCATGATCAATATTTACATGCAATATTGCTTCGCAACACAAAGGTGGCGATATAGAATCTCATAATGAAAAGCCTCTGAAGGTTATAGGTGACGTAAATGTAGGACTTGTCCGAAGCATATGCAATGACATTGTGCTAAGGGGCAATTAAGGAAAGCTATGAACAGGGAGGAAAATAATTTTATTGATGTATGGCACGTGTATACGCATGACTACGTATAAGTGGGTATTCCTGGGAACGTGACGGGTGCATTTTAAGGCCATGGCAATGCGTCATGGTGTCACAACAATGTGGAAAATTTACCGGACCCGTGCTTGGCGTTAACTGCCTGCGTGAGCAATGCATGTAAAGATGATATAAGTACCATAAACGTAGCTGGCTAGCCGAACTACCTCCTCGTGGTGCCAGCTGGGTGGTTCGGTTTTAACCTGTTCCAGCAAATGGTTCGGCGGCAGTGTTCCAGGACGTGGTGGGTTTTCGCCTGGCAAGCGTTCACCCTATAAAAAGCCACAAATGTCTGCTTAACAACATTGCGACGTGGCGAATGTGACTCGCCACAAACTAAAGTCACTGACCAGTGGATATTCGGAAAATGCTATCCAACCCACAAGAATCAATCGCTTATTCTTACATTCCTGACGATAACAAACAGTCAAAAATGCTGCGGCGCATTCAAAAACACTGGCTACATTCCTACACAATCACATACATATATGCACCCATATACTTACATACACTGTTATGCTAAACATGTCCTTTTGTAAAATTTGTTCACACTGTGTTAGCTATATATGATCAAGCCTGTAAAGTTGTGCCTCGCATTGTCGAGAATTAAATTTTATTTATTTATTTATTTAATTCAAGCTGCGCAATAAGACTGTCCTTGTCCCATAGGGAGACGTTATTATTGCCGAGGTTGAAATGTGTGTCATTTGTTACACGAGTTTCCCTGAACGGGGTTTAATTACTAATATTACGTCCCATAAAATGTGCGACAGTTTGAGCAATAGGGAAACAATGCGCATACATGAAACACGGTGGCTTCTACAAATCAACTCAAAAGAAAGCGGTGGTGTACATGCAGGTAGTAGTGGTAGAGATCCAGCCACAATTGCCTCATGGTAGTTTACATGCTGCAAGACTTCTGTTAGTCGTTAGACAGGACAACCGGGTAAATATGTCCGGATTCGTGGTCTTAGATCAGAAGAAAACATGTGGCGGTAATGTGCTCATAGGAACTCAGCTTTGCTGCATAAGGTTTTTGAAAATGCAGTGGTACTGATTTGTTGCTGAGAAGCAGTGTGGCGCACTGCTTTGCGGCCAGACGGTAGATGCAGTGCATATAAATATCGGGTTACTGCGCTGCTGTTCATGAGTTTTTACAGCTGCATCGGATTACGCGACTTGGCAGTTGTCATGTATTAATGATAAGTACGAACGCGCCATTGATACAAAGTAACCTGCTAGCGGATAAACGGCGGTGGAGGCACAGGGTTCCGGACATTGGGTAACCGGAAGAATTAAAGGAGGCCGAGAAATATGCACCACTAAGCGGGTGGGCGGGTATACGGCGCGGAACACACCAGGGGTGAACACCGAGAAATAGTTTCGACCGCCTCGTAAAGGGCCACTGTGACCGTAAAATTCAACGCAAGCCTGACATGAAATAAAACGCCTTAGACAGTATAAACCTGTATGTTTGTTGAAAGAAGTGTTACTTGCAAACACCTGGTGTGTAGAAAACGCGGTGGTGTATAGACGCATGACATTCTGCATTATTCTGCAGGCGGCGGGACTGTCAGAGCAGCCATGCACGCGAAGGGAACATGTGCGCTCTTAAAATTCGGAAGAGAACGAATAATACACTAAGAGGTGCTATGATGTATATTTGCCATGGCACATGTTACGTGGAGGCAGACGATTAGTGGTGGATCAGTTCAGTTGTCCCGACGAATAGACAGGGGTACTGAAGGCAAAAAGGGAACAAGCAATAAACTTACCGGAGTATATCTGCAGCAGCACATGTTCCGGGCAGGAAAAGCAGTAGTGGCGGTGCACTTAATTAACCATTACTGATAGAGAGGCGTCCTAAAAGCTCTCTATTAACAGCCGACATACGTACGGTAAGTGCAACCGGGTAGATAGCGGCGGGGAAGGTTACACGGAGGCTGATCAGTAGTGGCGCATCACCCATATGGACAGCACGGATACCCAACGATTCTTAAAGCCACATGTGAAGGATCGATAGATTTACCGTAGGTGCAACGTAGTAGACAGTGGCGGCAAAGGCTACGTGGGGGCAGACCACTAGTGGCGCCGCGTTTAAGTGAGCATCACTTTCTGGGCCAGTGACCTTAGGGTATTCTGGGGCAGTGGCGGTAAATCACAGCTGATTCAATACCGGTAGCGGAATTTTCGTGTGCATTTAAGGGTACGCTTCCGAGTTTAGGCACCGAAGTACCTAATTTAGTTGCTCACACGAACGCGTGCATTGTTGCATGACCACGGGCGGCAACCTTCCCTGTGTGCTATTCTACCAAAGTCTCTCAGGCTCATAACAAAGTGCATTAACTGTAGAACTTTATTGCGGACCTCGGAATGCATGAAATATCATTAATGCATATCAGTATTTAAGCAAATATTTCGGATAATTAGGATGAACTTATAGGTTATCATGTCGGTACATGTCCCCACAGCTTGCGTATATCTGTAGGTGCACGCTTCCTGTATGCCAACTGCTACCTATAAGCCATTGTTCTTTTGCTGTATACCATTCATGAGTGCAACCTGACACAGCTTGTCTTGACGCTACCGCGAAAGGTTCACGGTCAGCAACTATACATTCTCGACCGGGTTTGCACCACGGTGAAATCTGATTCTCATGTCTAATGATCCTCCAAGCTATGGCAAAGTGATCACAGTGCAGTCTGCTTTTTCGTGGATAAGATTCCGCACAATCCACGATTCCGTTCCAGGAAGGTACTCGGTGGCAGTGAGGCAGGACGTAGTAGGTCCTCGCCTGGCAAGCCTTTACCCTATAAAAAGCCAAATATATATACCTAACACTGCGACGCGGCGGATGTGTCTTCCAACTAAATAAAGACACTGCTTTTCGATGCACCGTGGAGCGCTGTACGGCAGCAAGCGTGTGCTGCCATCATGGCGAGGATCGCGCCACACTATGATGTCCCACCGGACACAAGGCTTATCAACTTAGTATTCTTTACCGACTCCCGATTGGTGCGCTTCCTTATATGCGCACCGCAGCACTGCGGGTAGCATAATTAGCCAAAGGCCTGGGATGTTGTCTACCTATTTCCTGGAAAACCTTTACGCCCAGGCATTTCAAACAGAATGCATCGACCGAAAGGGTAGAACACAAAAGGCTGGTAACCGGCACCCAATGAATGGACAACCACAGCCTTTGAACTTAGAATGATTTCCACATAGATTTACCAGTGTTTGCCGCGAAAGCGTCTCCCGGGGTATGCAACCAATACCGAGGACAAGCCTGGCCCCGTTAGTTCAACAACATCGTACGAGTCATTGATCCTAGTTTCGGACAGACACAGTGTACACCTAAGTATCACTTGGCGTCCTCTTGTAGATCGCCAGCGACGGACCCAAGTTAACCACACTGTCTGAAGTTAAATGTGGCGTAGTTTTATCCTGGATGGCCGCTCGTACTGCAATACCTGCGTAAACTGTGATCTTCCCTCAATATGCTGTCGTTTCTCTATGACCTTCGATGGCGTAAACCAAAGTCCGTAGCGGCTGACAACTAGCGCTAATCGGTCCATTGCAGCTTGGAACGTCTGGGAATTCTCACGGATGACGGCCATGTCGTCTGCATGTGTCGGCAATAACTCATGCTCCTGTTAGTAGCTTCACACCTTCTAAGTCGTGTCCTTTAAATGTAATCCTCATGCCTTCGCCGACAGCGAAGTTGCAGAGGAAAGGTGATAACGAGCATCGTTGTCACGTCGCTGGTGATATTGAAAGGTAGCGCCAGCTTGCAGTAAGTCCTCCCTCTGCCTACGCTACGCGCGTATAACGTTTGGATAATATTTACATATTTCTGGTCCCAAAGAGCGCATCGCTCAACCGAATCAAGGGCAAATTCGATGTTGAAGAGCACGATAAAGGTGGACCGTCAATGTTTGTGCCGGTGGTCCAACAATGGAAGAAAATTGAGGATGTGGTTGTTGCAGCCACGACCCAGAGGAAACACGGCTTGCTCCTTACAAAACCGGCTTTCACGAGCGCCATTCATTGTGCGTAGGATTACGGATGCATGTAATTTGGAGAGGCTGGGGTTCAGACTGGTTCCTTTATAGTTGCTGCATTCCGAGCACGAGTCTTCGTTGAATATGGGAAGAATAACGGAACGGCTTCAGTTCCTTGAGAAAGCTACCTGTCCCCACAGTTGCACTATTAATTCGTGTAACATATAAACAACAGCAGGGCCCTGAATGTGAAGAGGGCGGGATGGAGATCACCTAAATAAATAAAAAATAAATAGATTATTCTCGTCACTGCGAGACACAACATCAAGTACGTGATCATGGTAATACAGACATGGGTGATCGGCGCTTCCACAATTTAGTACATTTTGATAAATAGCATAGGAAGGTATGTGTACGTCGTCATGTAAAAGTATGGTTAACTGGATGGTTGGAAGGGGCCATGTTGTGTGAGTATGTAAATGTGACTCGTTGTGTTTCTGTTCCTTGTGTTCACCATCAAAGGGGGAGTCAATGGTAGGCTTTGAAGCGGATGACCTTCGTGACGTGTGAATGATCCTCCGGAAAATGGAAGAGGCAGTGACTTTATTTATTGGCGAGTCACATCCGTTACGTCACAGTGTTGTTGAACGGAATATCTGTGGCATTTTATAGGGAGAACGCTTGCCAGTTGAAATCCCACCACATCCTGGAATACCGCCGCCGAACGATTTGCTGGTACGGTATTTGCCCGAACCACCCAGCTGGCACCACGAGGAAGTTGTTTGGTTAGCCAGCCACACGTGGCTTTGTTCAACTTCAACAGCACAATGCTAAAAGTCTGCCTGTTAGGCAAGAACTAAAGCGGCGCCTACTTGCTAACAAGGAAGCCTAATGGAGCAGTAAGGCTTAAAAACTGGGGGCAGGTGTAGTAGTAGTAGTAGTTAGCGCTAGCTGATACGCACCACTGGTCCCGGGTAAACTGGCGTCAGGGTGACAAGCAGAACAGCGAGGTTCCATTGACAAACAATAAATAGCGCAGTATGGCTCCTTGGGCAACACACCATCAAGATCAGTCCAGCTAGTCCCCTGCTGCCAGACTTCTTCCAATGCAGGTGATACAGGAAGAGCCATAAATGGTTAGTTTAAAGCTTACGTCGGAGGCCAACGTTCGAAACACCATCACAGTCCACAATGGTTTCCCTGCCGCTGGACCGGATTCCCGCCCACCTACACCATTTAAGGATGGAATTGCGGTCCTCTGAAAAGCACTGACCTCCATATTCGAACGTAGCAAGAAGGAAATGTGTCCCTGCTAACTGCAGTGAATTCATAATAGTGGAAATATGAAAGGAAAGCAATAGCACAGGCTGTTCTAACCACAAGGCTATTAGACTGACGCCAATTATGACAAAAGTGCTTGCCTCGATCCTTGTTGGTCGCCCTTTTTGGAACGGGAGTCTCGGATTAGAAACGCGCAGGCAGGTTTCCACCTAGGACATGGCTGTATAGCCCATCTATTAAATCTGCGGCAAGTGGTAGAGCAGCGCCGTGCATATCGCAAGCCGACAGTAGCTGTGTCCATCGATTTCAAGCCTGCGTTCTATCCCGTCAAGCGATGGATTAGGGTTGAAATGCCTGCGCGGAAATGTGTTCCAGAGAAATATGTGAACAACCTACGTGCAGTATATTGGAACATCGCAGGGGGCGTCAGGGTTTAGAGTTACCTGTCCGATACTTTTCAGACCACAAGTGGCATTCGCCAAGGTTGTCAGAGTTACACAGCTTTGTTCAGCTTCATTTTTGGACGCTAACATGCGGAGCTTCCTTGCGAAATAGCACGATGTAGGCGTTGAGGTGCTACCTGGTAAAAGCTTAGTTGATCTGCATGTTGCGGACGATCTAGTCTTGCTTTTTGATTATGTCGCAACGGTACAATCACCCCTGAATATCTTGTCTAGCGTAGGTCCATTATTGAGGGTGCACTTTGCGCTTTCATTGTGCAATGTTGCTGCAGTACCACCAACCACTTCATGACCCCTTTACCTTTTATAACGATAGACTCAGTTGTTGATGTATTGACATACCTGGGCTGCTGCATTAGCACTGCTGGCGCATATAACTGTATTTCGTTCACGCATTGCAGCAATAAGGACTGCTTCCTTTAAAATGCGGCAGCTTTTGGCGACATAAGGCAGCCTCCTAACCTCTGAAAAGCCTTGTATAAAATGCCGCAATGAGGGCCGCCTTATTGTTATGTAGTGACATTTGGACCCGCCGGTCTGAAAACCCGAGGCGCCTTCAAGCCTTGGAACATAGCTGACTGGAAGCGTTATTATTGTCAGATGTCACCGATGTGTCCGCAACGTTGCTGCGCGTAGGCAAGTACCAGAGAGGGATTATCAAGCCAGCTCCCTAGAAACCAAGATAGCATTGCATACATTGCGTTGGCTTGGGCACTTGCCACGTGTGACTGGTCACTACTTTCCTAGGAGTGTCTTGTTTAGTCTGCCCTTTGAAGGATGGCACAAATTTTGAGGTGGACAGAAGTTGAGTTTACTGTAAGCCTAGCCAACCGAGCTTCCCTGGACATGCATGCGCTTGCTTTCCGTTGTTGATAAATTAACTGACAAATGTCCTTGTGTTCTGCGCCTGGGAGCACGTCCAAGGTCTAAAATTTGTAAGGTGGTTGTTCAGCTCCCGCTTTCAGTTGTACAGCGGAGTAGGCGGAAGCTGGATAAACCTACAAATAGCACTGCCTTTTGCTAACGTACCTGCATGTGCTGTTTCAACGACCGCCCTAATGGACACAAACCAGGGAAGGCAAAATAGAAACAATGACACATAAAATGATTGCTTTCTAAAAACAAGGAACTTACCGAAAGTATGATGCATATTTGCAAATACAAGGTACTGCATTCAATGCTGCTAATGACTTGCATTTGCAAACTTCCATGCTGTTGTTCCCAATCATCTGCAATGCCTTTCGTCATTACATAGAATAAGGAAAATTCGCATTTTGCAAAAACGCAAGCGTACGTATCCTCAGCATGATTTGATGCGCGACTTTGATGGAACCATCTTGAGCATCTGTCGTCTACCCCACAGGAAGCATCGCTACGACGCGTTCCATAGTCATTCACCTGCAAACACAATTCATAAACCGCTGGTGGAACCCGACCACTTGCACTCCTATGTGCACCCCATTTGCTCTGCGTTCTGCATCTCTTGGCCTTAGTCAGCGGAAGCCGACGAAATTGCTTACCGCACATTGGGGTGATGTATGCGTCGCCCAGAATCTACACCATAACATCCAAATTCTACGGCAATCCTGAAAACATTCCGTATTTCTTGGCCAAACGCGTTACAGTATCTCGTAATAACGCGTCTCTTCGGTCGTGAGTATGAGGTTCCTTAGCAAACGGATCAAGAAAGCCTTTTCCGCTGGATCGGCAACTAAGTGCTAAATGCATCGTCTGTATATTTCATGCAACATGTGAGCACGGCACAACCCCGTGCGCATCTACAAGCACACGTTCTTGAATGCGTTGCTTTGTTGCCTGCATTTTGGCTACCCTAATTGTTCGCACGGATGCCGTGTTTGGAACCATTGCGCTCATGGCTTTTACTGTCTCCAAATAACTCCCATCGGCTCATTTGTTCAAGCTATTTCATTTGGGAACGCGACAATAGTATAATCCGCTGAAGGTTCCTTCGTTTGAGCATCGTCGGATCGGGAATTTGTGGGTCGGCCTGAGATGTTGAAAGGCCGAAATCAAAGACCGCATCATACCTTGTCCAACCAATTACTGCCCACATTTTCCTGCTCAGCAGTCCGTGCCAGGACGGTTAACGGGAAGTAAAAGTATAACTGGTAAGCTAAGAAGACAAGACGAAGAAGGTTAGCTAAAGGCTGATAATACAATGGTGTGAGAAGAAATTAAAGAAGAACGGAAATTTGAAGGTACAACTTGGGTAGGAGAAGGGGTAGGTTTTGTAATGCCGCCCAAGCAACTCTAACCGACGCTGGAAGCCCTCAAGTGTAGCCTCCCTGATGATGTGGTCCGGGAACGAGTTCCATCGTTTAATAGCTCGTCACGAGAAGCGTTTCTTTCATTGCTCAGTCAGCATGCTGTTTGTGCGGCTTCAATGGCTGACCTCGGAGATTAAACAGCTTTGCGGGATTAACTAGCCAGGACAAGCCTGGACCGACCTTACCCGTTAAGAAACGGTAAGTGAGGATCAAGTCTCCACTAATCCTGCGCTAGCGCATTGAGTACTTACCCAAGCTAATCCAACTTTCTGGATACATGTGCCCCGTAATCCATGCATCATCCTTTTACCCACTCGTAAAGCCCTCAACAGCTCTACTTTTCCCTTAAGAGACAAGGTGAAAAAGCCTGGATACAGTAAACTAGGTGGGAGCGCACAAAAGCTAAGAACCGTTTCACAAATCTATCAGCCAGTAGGACACCGAAGGATCTTCCAATAAACCACGTCAGATGGAACCCCTACAAACAGCCTTCCACCAATTGTCCCAGAGTGAGGCAATAAGGTGTGTAATACATAGATCAAACTGTTGAATGTCGACAGGGGTTTTACTTCCACCAACTACATAGCGCGCGGTGGAATAGCACCTCCAAGGCGTAGGACAGAGCATTTCGCACGATTTATAGACATCAACCATAAGGTTGAGCAAATCCAGCGCATTACCAAGACACCTTGAAGTGAATCAGAGCCACCAGAGATATCCATAATATTCCAAAGCTTGAGGTCATTAGCAAACTAGCGGCGGTACTTCGAGCTCCTGGGGTAGGTCATTGATAAATTGCGGAAAGCAACGGCCCTAGAACTGAGCTTTGCGGGAACCCAGTAATAAACTTTTGTCTAAGCGAAACGCTACGTCCCAATTCTACACAGTTTTCTTCCCCTTAGGAAAGCAGATACCTATTTAAGAATGGCTCCAGAAATCCCATGCGCTCTCAGCCTCATTGAGAATTGCTGATGTAGGACAGTATCAAAGGCTTTCGAGAAGTCAACGAAAAGCACGTCTAGGACGTTACCGTTGTCTACTGCCTCAGCCCAGCTTTCACGAGCTACAAGTATATTTGTTTGACATGAAAATCCCTTATGTACTCCGTGCTGTGCGGCACTGAAAAGGTTATACTTAATCGGGAGATACTCCACCGAATCCCTGACCAATTTTTCAAACAACTTAACTACTACGCTTGTCAAGCTGACAGGCCGGTGTTTCGTACGTAGAGCTCCGTCACCGTCCTTAAAAATGGGACAGATGATTGCATCCTTCCATACCGAAAATAAGAAACAACTATAAAGCGATATCGTAAACACGCGTGTGAGAAGGTCACTTAGCTCAACGGCCAAATCACGTGTTATCTCCCGATGCATTGAATCAGGGCTAGCAACTTTGGAAGGATTTGGCTCTTGCAATGGCCAAAAGACTTGTCTCCCTTATGCCAGTTAAGGTTACGCAAGAATCCCTTAAGACGTTTTTGGCCAGCTCAACTTTAGGTAGAGGCATCAGGAAAAGCAACGCCAGTATACGGTTTGCTAAGTATGCAAGCCTTATCATTGTCCGTATGCCTACGGGTGCAGTCCGCTCGTAGTAAAGCCGGTATAAGCGAGGTTCTACCGCTGCTTTTCCTTACCTAAGTAAAGAACTTCTTTGGAGTCGCTACAGCTGCGTCCGCCAATTCCTGTTAGTACTAAAGACGAAGCGCCTAAGTTGTTTACAGTTATTTCTAACCGCTCGATAGCTTTCGTAGATGCTGGTTAATGAAGCCGCTTGGTAAGCTCGCCAGCAATTTGAGCGCTTCCTGAGCAGGTGTTTACCTGTATGAGCTACCCAAGGAGGCTGCACGCGCCATCTTTTTCTTAATGAGTGGTAGGTGGGGTGCAGAGGTCTCCGTGAGGTATGCTTGAAGTTTCTCCCATGTGTAGAACATCCCCAACCCGCGGCATCCACGAACATGCAATACCACAGAATGTAGCTGCCGTAATTAAGTTGCTGTGTAGAATCCGCCAGGATAACTTTGCCGTATCGTGTAACCAATATCCGAATTCACGCAGGTACGAAGTACAGGCAACGCACCTCCAGCTGCTCCCTCGCAACCGTATCAGAAACTTCCTTTTCCAAAAGAGTGCTTACGTGTTCCACCTCACCAACTTAGTTTGCTTGACTCCGATGCCTCAGATGATATAGATCACGTCTAGCAGTACGGATGCCGTATTCCGTTTACACGCAATCCCTGATTTCATTTGTCTGATGAAATGACTTCATCAAAGTTATTTCTGCCCCCTGCTGCACCGCATTAAGCCGCCAATTTTTCGGAGCAAGCCAAGATTTCTCAACTCGAACACATAGGACTGCCCCAAGCAGGCGCGGCCATTTTCATAATACCTACCTTTCAGTCATAGGGGAAATTTGGCCCTGCAGTGGTAGGACCATTAACTAAATGACGTACAAGTTGTAAACATTTGCATGCACGTTACCGTTATCCTTTTACATTCTTACGTTTGACGTGCACACACGGATATTGAATGCATGGATACCGAAAACAATCGGGGAGACCGTTTCCAGTTTTTAGCTTATGACCCACCGCGGTAACCACCGGGAATCTATAAAACAAGATTGCAGTTTCTCTTTGTAACCCCAACAAATAGCGTTAAACCTTCTCATTTATCGCGTAACCCCCAGTTATCATGCAACGAAATGCAGCGGTATCAACCCGCATAGCTGAAGACACGAAACGCGCTAAAATGTACAAGCTAAATGACTCAGATAAATAAGCCATTTACACAGACTTCATCTTTTACCCATTACGTTTACTGCCATCACCCTACCTTGCCCTTACCGTTTATATGACCATACAACTATATGACAGCATATGAGCTTGTTTACACTGACTGTACCTGGCATCCGTCACGGTACCTGACGAAGGCTACCACCATTTACGTGTTTTCCCTAACCTGGTACGCTTTCCCCTGCCCTTTTCGCACCAATTGTGATATTTGATTGTCCGAGAACATCCGTTTGACCACTCAATACGATTATTCTCTGTGATTTCTAAAGAAAGATTGGAATTTGGTCCATGTATGGTTCTGCTCTCCGCTGTTTAGGGGCTTCTCCCTCATTGATCTCTGGAGCAAAACATAGTAATGCCTCGCGCTCCTCTGAGGTAGAGAGTACCACATGAGGGCATCGAGCGCTGGAACTCGACGGATTCACGAACGCTTGAGGTGGCGCCTAAAGGTGGTAAACATCCTGACATTATATTGAACTCAGTTGTGAGTGAGGAAGTCGTACAGGCTACTGTATCTGCGTAGGTATGGCGGCGCAAAAGAAAGCAATCCATCGGTACAACCAAACAAAGCTGAAGGTGTAACGGTGGGCTCTATCGATACTCCGTCCCCGGAAACGAAGCCAGAACACCCTTCCACCTCATTGCCGGAATCCTTTTCCTGTGCACCCGCTGTTTCTAATAAGGAGGATATGAAGTCAGGCACTGCGCCGGCCACTGCAACGGCAGCTCGTGCCGTAAGTACCCCCGTTGTAGTGCTGCATTTACGGACAGCTGCGTTATCTTTATGAATATCGCGGAGTCCTCTGCGGCTTTTCCGAACGAGCGTATGTTTGAAGACATTCATTGGTTCAAACGTTGCGATTCTAATCTGCTTCCACACGGATTTCCTGGGGGTACTATTAGAAAACTTACTAGGCTTGAAAACGTATTGGGTGATAGTCCTAAATATAAACCCTGTGTATCACGCGTAATCATGTCTACGCTGGAGGAGCGCGAAGCTCTTTTGCATTTCGCCTTTAAACTAAATTGTTCCGGAGTGAGTGTACTGCCAACTCTACCTTTAGCAGATAGGATAAAGCTCAAGGAAGCCATCAAATCTTTAAAGCGCGTCGTGAAGCTGAAGATAAAGGCTTATTTGGTTGGTTTACGGGTAAGTGGTCGACGGTCCACTTCAGCACTACCAGTGCCCATTCTGGTAGCACACTACCCGGGACACACCGTACCAAATGTTTTCACATGGCACGCAGTAATGGGTGTAGCCTGAGAAACCAGATTTGTGAAGTAGGGTCCGTTGCAGACCACTCTCCTCCTGATGTACTCGCTTTCACAGAATAGTGGTTGTTTTCTGTCGTCACGGACAGTGAGTCGTACGTTCCGAGCTAAATAATACTGAGACCAATTTGCCCATCTGATTGCCGACAGGTGGAGTTGCCTTGTATATCAGATGCGGTGTAAACATATCAAAAACACTTACCTTTAACTCAGCTGATAAAATTGTTGAGGCACATGCAGCTGTAGCCTGCACCGAATCAATGCAAGTTAAAATTGTGCTGCTGTATGGGAGCCCTAAGGGCTCTTCTAGGATTTTCATTGGCTTCACCCTCACTCACTCTGCGAACTGATGCTTGATACCAGGAGATTTCAACAGCTCTGAAATAACTTGGCAGGATCTACCTTACGTGGCCGCAAATGCAGGGTTGGCTGCCGAGCTTGTTGACTTGACACTAGAGGTACGCTTACACCAGTTTATCCGTCGACCCACGAGGTACATGGTGGGTCATGCTCCTACTCACTTGGAGCTAGTTTCCGTAAAGTTGGTTGACATTGTGAGTGACCTTGGGTACCGTCCCGCTTTGGGAGCCAGGAAATATACGCGCTTTTCATTTACTTGTGCGCTCATTAAAGATTAGGATTCACACAAGGTCCGGACTCCGAGCAGTTGGCAAGCCGACCTTCCGCCTATTAGAGTCAAAGCAGTAAGTTTCTCACGCGTCAGCTTGCCGGATGATGAAATACAGTCGGCTAGGGATACGTTGAAGTTTTACTCGTTAATATATCCCACATCCACATCCATGTTTGGGTGAAGCAGCTCACTATAGCGAAGCCACCATGGTTGGACTCCGACGCACATCAACTAATGAATAGACGCGCAAGATACTAGCGGATCTACCGGACAGTTCCCTCATACTTCACTCTTTGGCGTTATCATGAAGCTCGGAATGTTTACGAGGGTCAGTTACGAGCTACTAGACTTAGCTAGGAGATGGAGCTGGCTAACTCAGCCTCCGCAAATTCCAAACGATCCCTCGACTACGTCAAACGTCGTAGTAAGGTTGGCCAATCGATACCAGTTTTATTAAGCAGCGACTGCGCCACTGCCAACACGGATCGCGGAAAAGCATGTCTACTCAGTGCGCCAAATGCCGGGGCTGTTGTTCGGGATGAGCAACTGCCGCGTGCTGACCTAGCCAGGAGAATCTCGAGGACTCCTGTTTAACACGCGTCTCAATTTAAATAAATAAATAAATGGTATATTCTCTGTAAAACGAGACACACCTCTAAAGGCATGATCAAATTTCGGAGGCACAAGTTCGCTATTCTCTTCTGGGGCTAAACCTTGCTAAACCAGCTGTGATGGATGATATTCACCCTAAGCTTTCGTCCGAACCCGCAAGCACGCTATGTGGTCCAGTGACACGTTTGTTTCAGCTGTCGCTTCGCAGCCGTTCCTTCCCAAGGACTGGAAGGATGCGATCGTCTGCCCGATTTTCAAAAAGGGCGGCAAACAACTCCATATCTATTATAGACCGGTAAGTTTGACAAGCGCACTGGTCAAGCCACTGGAGAAGTTGGGCAGGAATGTGATGAAAAGCACATAAGAGTTTGGTCAGTTCAGTCCATTTCAACCTGGCTTTCTCAAGGATCATTTCTGTATGGCTAACTTGCTAGTTTGCTCGCGAAGGTTAGGCGGTGGCTTTGAATCGGGGTCATGCAGTAGATGCAGTTTTTCTTGCTATCTCCAAAGCGCTTGACGCTGTATCACATCCTCGCCTCTCCTTGGAGCTTCGGTTCTATGGAGTATCAGGGCGTGCACTAAAATGGATCTCCTCTTTTCTGGACAGGAGAAAGGTGTGTGTGCTCATGTGGAGTGTAGTCTGCCTTTCCGTCACGTAGTCCTCAGTGTGGTCCCTCAGGTTTCGGTGCTTGGTCCTTTGTTATTGTCTTTGTAGGTCAATGAGCTGCTCGCACTACTAGAGGTAACATAGCTCATGCTTGCTAAAGACTTGAAGTTTTAGCACACAGTGTCTGACTTCGATGGACCACAGAATTTGCAACGTGCCCTCGATAAACTTTGAGAATGGGCTGCACTGTGACAGTTGCCCATAAATTATGCAAAGTGTTCCAGCTTACGATTAGGGCCAAATGGCCCCCAAACGCGTTATCAGCTTGGCGGTAATGAACTACAACATTTTTCCCAATTAGTGGATCAACGGGTCACATGTTTTTAGAACTTAAATCTAGTGCCAACTGGAATAAAGCTACGCGCAATGGTTTTAGAACATTGTGGATGATTCGCAGGGCACTCGGGGCCACAACTAGTGGTATGTTGGTTACGGTATTCTCAGCCATTTTCAGGCCACACTTGGAAGACTGCATTCAGGCATGTCCAAATTACTTAATCAGGGACAGGATGTCAGAGGAGAGGGTTGAGGGTTGGAAACAAAAGGATTCATTGCCTACGGGACCATTCTTACCCCGAAAGACTGCTGGCGCTGTAAATGTTCTCAATGCGGTATAGTCAACATCGAGGCGACCTAGTCTTGTCCTATCGCATACTTGCCAGTCAAATCGGACCCGATATATTTAGGCTGTTGGGCGGAGCCTTGGATACTATCCAGTAAGCAATGACACTTAAGACGTGTCAACTATGACAGTATAGAAGTCGAAGGCGACTGAACCCAAGGTATATTGTGCAGCCTACGATAACAGAAAGTGAATCAGCTAGAGCGAGAAACGTGCATGGAGGTACCCACCAAATCGGTGTGTGCCCACGGATGCGCAGTCAAGAAATAATTGGACGTCGCCAAGGTTAAAACAACCGTAAATTCCAGTGTTACAAAATACTGAAAGAGATTCTTTCCGGTACACAACAAGGACCTCCCCTAGAAGGATGAAGGATGAAAGCCTACGATGGAGCTGTTAGGGGGAAACGCAAGGTGAGTTTGGGTGCGAATATTTGCATCGGCTTGAGCAGGGGCTTCCAAGGTAGTGTGTGAAGCAGAGTTCGCTTGGTCAAGGCTTTAGTTGGTTATTATTTATGGTGATGTGGACCAAAGTGCATCAGCGGTGGGCCGTCCAACGGGTTGCTCGGACCGCGAAAAGCTGGCTAGTCCAGAAAAACGGCCGACAGAACCTTTGCTTTGTTGCAGACCCTGCGGTGCGCTTGGGAGGTGTCACTCCCCCCAACGCACTTTAGCCCACGGTCCTCGTCCCACGAAAAATCCGGTCTCCTCGACGGCAATGCTTAGGCGGCTTTTGGGGACCGATCTGTTCGTGGGTGTCTGCGGTCGAGGGCGGTTGTCCGTTCCTTGAGTGAGGAGGTGGGCTTGGTGTCGTCGGGTTTGTCACTCCGGGGTCGCTTTGAGCCGTTTGCGGGTTATTCGAAGTTTGCCTAAACAGTTGTGGCGGCTGAGATACTGGCTGGTGGAACTCAGCGGGGCACGAATAAGTCAAGAAATGGCTTGGCACCGGAGAGGGAACGTGGCAAACATGATAAAAGCAAATACACATTTTAGGTTATCAAAAGGTGTTGGGTTTCTCTTGTTGATTTTGCAAAACCTTACTTCACAGGACGCACGATAACCACTAAAGAAGAAATGGCGTGTTGATTGAAATAACAAACGTTTAAACTCTGAAAGGCGGACCTGACGTTTGGCCTACCTACGCCGTCCGTCGGTTGCCTGGGGTTGAGGCGGGCTAGGTTGCAAGTCAAGGGATACGGAGGGTTTCAGGCAATGCAGTGCTCGGGAAGTCAACCCAGGTGCGAGTGCTTGTGTGAGAGCAGCTGGATGGGTTGCAAGTGGCTCGTCAAAGAAAGCCAGTTTATGGCGAGCGATTGACACCGTTGTTCGGTGACCATTCTGGCCGTGGCAGAATTCTGTATGGGCCAGCGTAGGGAGGCTGGAGACGGTGCCGCACTATGTCGAAAGGGGAGGTAAGAAGTGAGCACAGGTGTAGGATTCGCTGTGCATTTGCACACCTCTTGTCTGTTCACGGAGCGAGGCCTGGCATAGTGAACGCATTAGTTAAGCTTAGGAAGGACTACATTTTAGGCGGAGGCATACTCGCCGGTACGGTAGGAGAAAAGGTCGCTTGGTAACTTGAGCGTTGTGCCGTAAACCAGCTCTGCTGGTGCGCAATGCAAGTCAGCTTTGATGCGGCTGTGAATGCCAAAATGAGTACGAGAGAAAGTATTTCGCTCCAGCTAGGGTCGGGAAGGCGCAGAGCCCGGACTTGCACTGTCTACGGAAGCTTTCGGCTACTTGTTGGCTGCTGTGTAATACGCTGTGTAAGGAACACGGCGGCAGCCTAAAATGTTACAGAACGTCTCGAATGGTGCAGGTTCGTAAGGCGTCCCTCGGTCAGTTGTAATAGTAGATGGGCATTCGTAGCGCAAGACCAACCGGTCAAAGAAGGACCGGATAACAGTCTCAGCTGTGCAGTGTGTTACGGGATTGGCTTCTGGCCATCTGGTGAAGCGGTCACACATGTAAGCATGTATACAAATCCGCGTGAAGGAGGCAATGGACTTACCAGGTCTAAGGGTACCTGCGAGAACCGAGAGTCCGTGGCGGGAAAGGAACCATGAGGACTGCAAGTATGACGATGTACTTCGGAGCGCTGGCATTGAAGGTTGGCGCGAGCCCAGATACGAACGTCTTCTGTTAGTTTGGCCAAAGGAAGCACCAGGTGATCAGTTTCAAAGGTGTACGGATACCAGGATGAGATAGTGAGTGCAGTGCGTCAGTGACTGTGCGTTGGAGGAGACGAGTAAGATGGGTCTAGGACAACCCGTGGAAGTGTCACAGAGAATGGTTCCTTCCGTGTTTTGTAGAGGAACAAGTTGCACATGCAGCGAAGCGGACTGCAGAGTGGGCAATATATCTTCGTCTTGAGCCTGAGCTGATGCCGTGGCGGCATTTTTGACGGTAGGCAGAGACTGGAGCGTGAGGTTGACGCTTGAGAGCGCATCAGCGACGGGATTGTCGACACGTGCGACATGGCGTAGGTCAGCAGTAAACTGCATGAAAAAGCTTAAGTGTCGTGTTTCCCACGGTGAGTATTTGTCGCAATCCGAGTTGAAGGCAAAGATAAGGGGCTTGTGGTCAGAGTAGTCCGTGAAAGCTTTGCCTTCGTGTATGTGTCAAAAGCGGCGCATCGTTATATAAATGGTGAGCAGTCCTCTGCCATATATGCTGTAGCGGGATGACGCTGACTGCAGGCGCTTGAAGAAGAACCCAAGGGGTTGCCATTGCCCACCATCGTGTTGTTGGAGGACGGCTCCTACCGAGACGTCTGAGGCAGCAGTCGTAATAGAAAAGGGTGCAGTCGATTCGGAATAAACGAAGAAGGTCATGTTGGAGATAGCATCCATGTGCTGGGCTAAGGCCGCCTGTGCTGTGTCAGGGAAAGCGAACAAACGTTCCTTTCCTCTGAATACCTCAGTCGGTAGCTGCATTAGCTGAGCGCAGCGCGAAATGAAGAGCCGACAGTAGTTGCCCAAACCACCAAATCGACCGAGGTGCTTAAACGAAGTTGGAGCTGAGAAGTTCTTGAGTGCCTGGATCGTATCAAGAAGGACTTCGAAACAAGACGAGGAAACGAAGTGGCCAAGGGATACTACCGTCGTGTCGCCGCGTTCGCAATTAGCCGGGGTGACTGTGATACCGTGTTGGGTCAAGCGCTGGAAGAGAGTTCGAAGATGCTCAAGAAGCTCTTGTTCCGATGAACTGGCTACTAAAATATCATCGAGGTAGGAATAGGCGAAGTCTAGGCCACGAGTGACATCGTGGATGAAGCGCTGGAAGGTTTGCGCGGCGTTGCACAGTCCAAATGGCATCCTTAAAAATTCAAACAAACCGAAAGACGTGCGGTCGGTTGTTTTAGGAGTGCCATTGTCTTCCACGGGTATCTGGTGGTAGGCGCGAACCAGCTCGATCTTGTTGAAGATCGCCTTACAAGTGAGGCATGTGGTAAGGTACTGCACGGGTGGGGTGTGATACCCATCTGGAACGGCTAGGCGCTTAAACGCTTGGTAAACATCGCAGAGGCACCAGTCACTAGATTTCTTGGGGACCATCTGCAGGTGCGAGGAACAAGAGCTGTCGGAAGGGTAGATTATTCTTAGTGCACGCATGTGCTCAAACTTCGCCCTAGCCACCTTTAGTTTCTCAAGTGATAGTCGGCGTAGACGGCAAGAGCCAGGTGGGCCTTTCGTCCGTATGTGGTGCGTGACGAGCTGCCACGGGCAAAGCTGCAACTTTGGGCTTTGCCGATGTTCGTGGCAAGTACAGGCCGGTGTGGCCGATCATCTATAGCGGAGTAGCTACATGGTTGTACGCACCTACGTGCTTCATTACGGAAACGCGATTGGTAAAAGCAACAACCTGTGGCAACAGGGCTTGTGCGGCGGGGCGATGAACCAGAGCCGTGGCGGTGCTTACGGTTTAAAGTGCGTTCCTCGATCTGGCGCTGAAGCGATGCTACCTGCGATGATAATGCGTCTATTGCCGACAGCCGGCAAGTCGTGGGTGTCGGTGTGGTTGTACCAACACAAAGTTGCTTAGGTGCTTTGGTTTCTGTCTCTGCCTGGGGCCGTTCAATGACGCGGTATGCCAGGTCTGCAATTGCTGTAATTGACAAGTCAGTCACTACAGCAAGGACAGCCTGAGTGCTTTAAGGAAGGCGTCGCATCCACAGCTCGCCGAGAATCCCTACGTCCGTGTTGGAAGTGCCGATGAGCTGTTGCAGTTCGCGCAACATGGCTGTGGGCATTCTATCGACCAACTGTAAATCACTAAATAGTTGCTACCGACGGACCTTGTCAGAAGGCATAATTCGCTGAAGCATAGGCTGTTTAGGAGTCTCGTATCTCATTGCTAGAGGGGCAAAATATGATGACCCTCCCCTGCGAGGATATATTCTGATTAAGGCACGATATTAGAAAACTAGTCACTTGGCTAAGCAATGCGCTTCTGTTTACGCGAAAGAAATACCATTTAGCGACCGAGCCGTATCCACCTTTCCATCTTCGTTGGCCCAAGTAGATATCAACACTGATTCCGTGATGTAACTTCTTCTTCACTTAGATCCGTATAGTTCACCCGGCCATGATGGATGGCATCCTTTGTTCCTCAGTACTGTGGAGGAGTACATAGCTTCACCTATATGTCAAATCTTTCCTCGCCCACTAAAAGCTGGCCGTCTTCCTTCAGCTTGGAGAGTGGGTATCGTCAAGCCCACTTACAAAGGAGGAAGTCGACATGATCCGGCCAATTATCGTCAAATCTGTTTGACGTCAATAGTGTGTAAACTTATGGAACGAATGTTAAAACAAGCTTGGGGACAGAATGTAATTGCTTATGCCTAGCATGGGTTCCGAAAAGCTCGCTCCTGTATCTCGAACTTGCTCGTTGCTAAGGAGACCTGGGCAAGGTCGCTAGATTCCGGCAAGAGCTTGAACGTTGTTTGTTGACTTCAGCAAAGCTTTTGACAACCCGCATTAACGGCTTCTGTTTAAGCTTCAAGGAATCGGTATTTCTGGGAATCTCCTGTCTTGGATCTCCGACTTCCGTAACGACTGCTGTATGCAAGTGAAGGTGAATGACACATTCTCTGCTCCTGTTCTCATGATGATTGGGGTCCCACAGGGCTCTGTCCTCGGTCCCGTACTTTTCAATAGCTTCAACAACGACTTACCATCCACTCTTTAGACGGATTGACTAATCTACGCTGACGATCTAAAGCTACGGATGGAAGTATCCAGTCTTGAAGGCGCCGACAGATTATAAACTACGCTCGACCAACTCCATGGCTGGTCGATTAAGTGGCAGTTACCCGTAAATCGTGATAAATGCTCTGTTCTCTCCGTTGGCTCATCAAACCCATTTGGCACATACCACATTGGCGGTTCCTTGCTCAAAAGCGTAACCCAAGGGAGGGACCTTGGAGTGATAGTGTCATCAGACCTCAAGTCTATTCAAGACACTCAGAAGAGGGTCGGCGCGACCTACAGGATGTTCCATTCTATACGTAGAGGGTTTTCTCTCCTGACCCCGGGACTTTTCCGACTCCTCTTTGGCTCGCATGTACGCCCGATTCTCGAATACGGGCTATTCGCTGCTTACCCTCTCGCCATATCCGAATGTGCTATGATAGAGAAGGTTCAACGGCGTGGATCCAAATCCGTCCCTGAGTTGCGAGACCTGTCGTATCCACACTGACTTCAACGACTGAACTTGTTCTCTCTAGGTTACCGCCGTCACCGAGGAGATTTGTTATTCACTCGACGGCTTCTCAGAGGAGAAATGGGTTGCGAGTTACAGGACTTCTTTCAACTCAACAATGAGAGTACGACACGAGGCCACCACATGAAACTGCTCAAACCGAGAAATCTCCGTGTGCGGCTCAATTTGGCCTTAGCAACTCGCGTGGTGAATGATTGGAACCGGTTGCCGGATCCTGTTGTTGACGCTGAGACAGAGGAACGATTCAAACAACTGTTAGATTCTCACCTGAGCGCGCTGGGATGCTGCTGCCTCTAGACAGCTACAGTGGTGTACTGCAGAACCTTCTGCCGTAATGACCCATGCGATCTCCGCAATGATCAGGAAGTGAAGAAACTGCCAAAGGATCTTCCTTCTGCTCTCTATCATCCACTGATCCAATGATTAGCTGTTTATACATGGCACAATCAGAAGAAATCCTACGAACATAAAATGCAGATTCTAGGTGCAAAAGCCATACTAAAGCGTCATTCTCCCAAAAGGTGGGAGGGGCTAACGCAGCAGAATTGACCATGACAAGCTGAACGGCGTTAACCGCGCATGGAGACGGCTTATCCTCTAGATAATCCATCGCACAAAGCAGATAAAAAACGTGGTAAGTAAGAAAAAGGTGTCCACAAGTAAGCAATCACCGAATCATTGGAATGAGCTCACCAGAATTAAAATGCAAAATGCTGGACTTGTGTTCCTGACAGGGAGTCTCCAATTGTTGGGCGGAGCCTTGGAGACTAGTCGGTAAGCAATGACACGTAAGGCTTGTCAAATACGGCAGTAAAGAAGCCTGAGACGAATGAACCCAACGTATATTGTGCAGCCTACGAGAATAGGAAGTGAAGCAGCTAAAGCGAGGAACGTGCAGGGGTACTCACCAAACCGCTCGTGGCCACAAATATGCAGTCAGTAAAACAAGTGCACGTTTCGAAAGTTAAAACAACCGTAAATTCCAGTGTTAAAAATACTGAAAGAGCTTGTTTTTCGGTACACAACAACGCTTTTCCAACCGGCGCGGGTTCCATCGTCCCGAGATCACTCGAGGAAGCTACACAACACTCCATCGGATAGCGTCCTGGCGGACTTTTGTTTATCATGGCGAGTGCTGGATTCCTGGAATGCACTACTCGAGAACGGGGTATTGGCACCAACGGCGAAAGCGTTTAAACACCGACTCGACGCTCTTGACCTTCAACCATTAACATTGCGCTACACATCCTAGCTTATTCACCTAATTGAATTATTAAATCTATTCCTTTTTTCTGCTTGACGCTCTCATTCCTTTCCTACTTCTGTTTCCTATTTCTCGTCACCGGAGCGGCGGGGACTGCTAATGCAGGTCACGTGGGTAGTTACCGGCTCACTGTGGTGTGATATGCGTGCTCTGATCTGATTCTTTGGGATTACAGTTATCGCGGACGAATAAAATCCTGGATCGATGACGCGCCACGGAAGGAAGATTCACCGGATTTTATCCTACTGCTCCAGTACCACTAAAACTTGAACTCGACGAGAGCGTCCTATCGGTCACTAGGAAATAACGTGCTTTCGGCAGTGTTATTCCGGTGCACAGGGTTGCAAGTGATGTGAGGTAAATTTGTGGCCAGTCATCCCATTGTAATTATTAATAATAATGTAGGATGCTTGGTGAAATCCTACGACCTCAATTAGTAATCAATATACTAAGGGGTTTAAATGTGTTACGATGGTTAATCATTTTCCCGCCTCACGCGTGGCAGCCATGGTGGATGACTCGCTTGTATTCCGACGTATGCTTAAGGGTCCTTATCTGGAATTCGCATGGGTGAAGAAGCGTTTGAAAGTGTTTCAGATTGAAACGGCGACATCGTTTGTTCTTCGGAACGTTGTAACCGCGAAGGCGTACCAAAGGGAGACTGGACAGGTGCTACCGGAAGGATGCCCATAGCGGTATATTTTGTTTGTATGTGTGCATGGGAGGCGCAGCAATGTTACTGGAAAGCGGTAAGTGCATTTTAATTGCCTGATGAGAAGATTACTATAGGTACCGATGTTACGACTGCCCTGCGCGTTTCTCGGTGACGTATAAGGGCGAATGTTACGAAATTGGGAATGCGTATCTGTTGCATTCACACAGCTTTCACGTTGGGAAGCCTTGGCTGCATTAGAGAAATCGGAGGCTAACAGAAGATCAGGAACAACTGGTGCTGAACTTAATGAGAACCTTTCGTCGGACCCGGGAGATGCGTGGCTTTGTGCGGCAGCAATATAACATTCGGTTAACAAGGCGGGATTTGTATGTTATACGGCGGCGTCATCGTAATGCTTGTGTCATTGAGGTGAAGGAGGTGACGCAGCTGTTGCAAAGAAATGGTCAGGCGAAAATTATGCATGTGAGGAATCAGATTCGTTACCTGTTTTTCGTACCTTCCCGCATGCTCGATTTTGTGGGCCAATACGGGAAGGTAATTTTGGCGGACTCCAAGGATCAGCTCAATTATGGCGGCTACATCCTGTGGCCCTGCATGTTTGTGGACGTTAGCGGCCTGGGTACGAGTTTCTTTTATGCGCTATTGCCTAATGAGACGGAGGTTGCTTACGAGGCGGCAGTGCGAGGTAGGTTGGATTTGGCCCCCGCGGTTGCCGGTGCTCGGACTTTGGTGATGGACAAGTGTACCGCGCAAGTGAATGCGTTTCGTAATGCGCCCCCAATGCGAACTTCGTTTTCTGCCGGGTACACATTATGCGTGACATGTGGCGGCGTTTCTCACACCTTCCGTTGTGTAACACGGAAGATAAAATAGCTCTATTCAACATGTTACGGTTCTTGTTGTATATGTACGACTGCGCGCGTTACCATCGGATTATGGAAGGCATACATCTGCGCAGCGCGGAATGCCTCCAATACCTCCGTCGTACCTGGAACCCATGGCGGCTTAGCTGGGCAGCGCATTTGATGGTCCATGTGGTTTTATCCGGATGCAACAGCACGAATCGCATTGAAACTGAGAATAAGCTTCTGAAAGAAACTTTGAGCGAGCGGTCGACGCTACTTCACCTGTTTCAGGTGATAGTGCAGCGTGCCAGTGGCATTATTAAGGAGAGGGAAACACTGCTTGCCAGAGATCAGCTTCGTGTGTGTGAGGTTCAGCACGGTGTCAGCAGTGGGGACGTGATTTTGCGCAGGCTGTCGTCCTATGCCCGGCGACGGTACGCGCGGCACAGGGTTCGGGTTCGTATTCGCAGCGTAAACCAAGGCGGTGGTTGTTGGCTGGTGGATGACGGGCGCATTGGTATGCAACGTGTCGTTATTGGAAATGGCAGCGCCTGCGGATTCATATTTAATCGGCACTGACGCATTCCTGTTGCGCACATTATACACGTGGCAAGTCTGCATGTCTACCAGGGGGAGGATGTGCTTGATGGTTGCCGTTGGGTATTGCCAGCGATAAGTACATCTGCGCCGGTGCTTTCGGAGGATAGGGAACGGACGTTGACGGTGGCGTCGGTGAGATGCCCTAGTGATGTAGTTCTTGACCGGGCGGCGAAAATTCGCAGCACTCGGGATGTGTTTGCTGCTCTGGAAACGCCGATCCTGAGCATGGGCACCGAGGAGTTGCAGCGCACCATGGGCGTCTTTGCATGCGTGCGGGAGCTGCTTGCAAGTCACAGTGATGTGCAGCTTTACGCGCGATCATCCCAGTTGGAACAACTGCAACGGTTATCATCAGAAGACCTGCCTAGCTTCCAAGGAGTGCAGGCGTCATCCTGTGGCACAGCTACCCACCTGACGGCAGGCAATGGTACGCCTACCGGCAGCAATTCACCGGAGAGGGACGTCAGCGAAGGGATCCCCTTGGTGTCGCCGGTGACTGGTGTTTCCCAGTTTCCTTGCCACGACCGCAGGCGGCTGAAGAGAAAGTCACCTTTGTTACCGCCTGCGGTGGAGTTGGTGGAAGACATTATGACATCACTTGGAGTTGACATTTCTTACCCTTAAAAGGAGGACCTCCGCGCGCCATCGCACATACACAAGGCGTGCAAAGAGAGGCACTGCTGCCGAAGAAGTGGACAGCGCCGTTTGCGTTTTGTGTGCGGAAGAAGAGGAGGTGTGCGGGAGCTCGGAAAAGGTCGATTGGATAAGTTGCGATGTTTGCTGCAGATAGTTTCATCAAACGTGCGCTGCATACCATGGGGAGGCGGCATACACATGTGCGCGTTGCTGCGGGTAAGTTCCATTTCAAGTATGTAACCTTGCTTTCCTTTAGGGATACACCGGAGCAAGATGTAAATGCTGCATAAAGAAACTATAGAAATGTGGAACCCTGCCATTCGGTAAGTTCCCACGGCATTGCTTTCCTTCCCGAACTGCATATTTCCTTGACTATTTTGTGTCCAATGTACCGGGGACATAGGTGTTATCCATGTTAGTTTGTGTCTTCCAGTTACACCGCTGCGCGCTTTGATTGGAAGACGCGGATGGGGAGCGGTTGCTTGATTGACCAATGTACCGCGCAGTAACGTTGTGGGCGTGGGAGAGTGGTTTGTAAGCTCTATATTGCTGTGTCTTTCTCGTCATGGCGGATGTGCGTAAGTGAGGAATGAGTGAAGCGGAAGTTACCTGATGACGCATATACCGTCAGCAAGCAGTCATGGTGGACGCGCGAAACCCGGAGTGCACTCAACCTATGGTGACAAACACACGGCAGACGTTGTTACCTGAATCCGCCTCGGGGGATGCAACGCGACGGACTATGGGAGTCAATAGACTGCAGCCTGGAGGACGAGAATAAACAACGCTAACCACTTTTGTGATCAGTGACTTCAATTCTCGCTGTGCCGTGAACGACTGAAAATCGAGATGGTTGCGCACGGACCAGGAGACGGAGTTCTCCTGACCTCTCACCATCAAGGGATGTTGTACGAATCCCTCTTAGGTAGGCCGGAGACGTAACCTATTAAAGGTCAAGTGCTGCAGGAGAAACGCAAACCGTCGCACCGCGCAACGGTGCAGTGTGCTTCCCACGGCGTACGGTGCATCCATGAAAGCGGTTCTGGTGCAAGCGTAGCTATCGGGTATGGCTAATGTTGCCCTTGTTGGCCGATTCAATCCCTTCGTTTTCACGTGGTCAGGCGCAGGTTGCTATCCGCCCAATGGAAAACCACCTAACCGAGGGCATTTCGCGATCACTGTGAGCTGATACCATGTGCGGACCGCAGGTTGCTTCCCTGCGGGGATGCTGTTACACATAGCGGCCGTCTGATTGATGGTTTCCGTGCACCGGCAACTGGCGTGCGTTGGACCCAAATGGACAACCTAGCCATACGTTAAGAATACCGCCGTTACGTCCTTCAATGCCGTAGGTACGTGAGCACTTGCGCGCATTGTGTTCATCGGTTGTTTACGGATGCAGCCACCAAGCGTCCACCCCGAGTACCAACTGATGAACTGCTTTAGTCCTCCATCATTATCAACAGCAGCAGGATTGCATCGGCCATTTGAACTGATGCTTCGCTGCCACACAACCATGAGGACCTATGAAATAAAGAATAAAAAGAGGGAGAGAAGGGGGACTTACACGAAAACCTTAATGCCGTAAGCAAGCATTCAGGGTCAAGTTGCCTACGCCTTGTTTAGACAACATTGCGTCGCAAAGAGCTGACTGTCGTGCAAAGATAAGGCGGCATCGGCGAGACAGCTTCCTTGCGGCTTTCACTGCCACGCGTCATCATCAGCCATTGCCCCGCAGATAACTCAGCACCAAACACACATCAAACAGACAATCCGATTAGGAGCCGGAAGCAGACGCGCCACTGGTATCGGTTGCGAGCCATGTCCTGTAAAGTCCCGAGGCAAGCACAAGGTGAGTCACGTGGACTCCAAACCGGAAGACGAGACGGAACAACGGCAACCAGTTTGGTCGTCAGTGACTTCATTTTCCGCTGCGAAGTCAACTTCTCCCCCTCGAGCCTGACGGCATCCTACACCTGATAGACTAAACAAGGCCCTCCTTGGTAAGCGTTGACAAGGCATGCGTAGCACGTTTCCCAGCCAACGCAACTTATTCATTGTTATCTGTTGTTCTAGGGAGCTAGCATGATTATCACCACCTACTACTCGCCTACGCCCATCATCGTTGCGGATAAGCTGGTGCACTCGGACACCAGCGGTGCTTCGCAAACAGCGATGAGCAAGGACTTGAAGGCGTCTCAGGCCTTCAGACCGAAGGGGCCAAGTCTCACTACCATACAGCAGATTGCCCCTCACTGTGACCTTGTATACACGGCCTTTCAGATGGAGGGAAACCCTTCTGTCGCCAAAGATGACTCAGGTTTCAGAAGGCAGCTCTGGCCTTTGCAATGCGTGAGCTCATGTAAGTTTCTATGCACCCATCATTGCTGATGCAGCTGCCAGGGTAGTTGAATTGACAACCACCTGGAGTTCCTCGTTAGCAAACGTCAAGGGGTCATCAAGTGGCTGGTGGTCCTGCAGCAACAGTTTGCACTTTGCAGATGCCAAGCGCATACCAAATAATAGGACCACTCTGGATAGGCTAATCAGGGTTGATTGTGCAGCCTCAACATTGTCCAAAAGCAAGACGATATCGTTCGCATACTCTAGGTCAGGTAAGCTTTCACCAGACAGCACTTCGACGCCTACATCGTGAGATCCCGCAAGGAAGCACTCCCTGATTGTTTCCACGACGAAATTGAACAGAAAGCTGGAAAACAGACAAACCTGCCGAACGCCTCTATTACTTGAATAGCTATCCGATAGGCCACCGTAAACCCTGCCGCGGCCTGTAGCGTTCGAGTATAGAGCACGGCGCTCCTCATTCTGTATCAGCGCACCCGCGCTGTCTCTGATTGCCTTACCGACGCCTGGTTCTCTGGGACCAGTGGTGCGAATTAGCTGCAAGAGCTTGCGGTAATTGCCAACTGCTCCTGCCACCTCCATTTCTTGAGCCCGACTGGTCCACCACGCTTCCTTGTCAGCAGGTAGGCTCCGCTTTAGTTCACCCTTAATAGCCCCCTGGTCACATTGCGTTCAGAAGCAGACGGGAGGTGTCTTCTAGCTTCCAACAGGTTCACGGACCTATCGCATACCTAGCGACTGGTGCGGGGACGAGTGTTAGTGCCAAAAATGGATGCTCCTGCGTCGTGCATAGCGGCGGAGATCCGATTCCACTGAAGTTAGGTGTCATTAGGACAAGACAGCGAGAGTTCGCCATAGGGCAATCTGACGCCAGTACTGACGCGTGGCATTGCATGCAGTGCGGAAACTGATTAATACCCGCCACCGTATGCTTCATTCACTTGGGAGGAGGTACATGAAGATGGTTGCCATTTTCCTAATGAGTTGACAAACACTACTGGATCGTAACTGCTCCCTCGGGTATGCTCCCTTCAGCGGCCAGCATTCATAGCACCCCGATTTCCGTAGAATGTCTCCCCCACCTCTTCATACTCAGGTGAGGCAGGAGGACCTTTGTTACAGGCTCCGTCGTTGCCCCTAGTTTGCAACCGGATGACAGGCATCAATAGTTCCAGTGGCGCTGGCCCCCATTCCCTCCGACCTGTGGTATTTGTGGATGGAGGTGAGGTCCTCTATATGCAATGTTTCCATTTACCTAGGAGGGCGTCGCTTACTCTGCCGGTTTCAGCTTGACGTAATGGATGGACGCCATAAAGGACGTTAAAACCAGTCGCGTGGCGGGTGAAACTGGTATTCCATTGGTGGGTTCCCGGGTGGCACCCCATCCCCGGCTGACGAACCCTGTTTCCTTAAAATAATCCTCAGCAGCATACGTAGTCCGCGGAACAGTAGGTGCGACATTGGCACTCTTGTAAAAGGTTCACGGACCGACGTACTTGCTTGCACGGAGACTGCGCTGTTCTCCGATATACTGCACAGTGAAATACGTTTGCCTGCCTATACCCTTCTGCGAGCTGATCGTGCCTCATTACGTCGCGGGGGTGAAGTTGCGTTGCACGTCAAATTTACCTTGACTAGGTCGCGAACATATTCTTTCAATTCCATTGATGTAACCGCCGAGCCGTTTGCGGTATATGCTTGCGCTTCTTTAACACGATTCAAAATTATGTTAGTATACGGTAGCCCAAAAATTACGGCAAGCGTACTCATTGATTTTATTCGTACTCATACGACACTTATGCCTCTTATTCAAATGCGCCTTATGTCGGAGACGTGAAGAGTGTATGGCCTCACTGAGAAGCTTAAGTTGCCATCCCTTATGTTTGCGGATGACTTCAAGTTTTGGAATGCAGTGAGCCATTACGTTGGGCCCACGGCTTTACAGACAGCTGTCGACAAGCGTTAGGAGTGCTCAGAACCGTGGCAGCTGCGGGTCAATTTTACAAACGGTTCGGTCCGGCGCGTAGGCTGAAGCCCTCCCACAACTTCTTACGTACTTGGCGGAGATGCAGTGCGTCAAGTGACTGAACAAATGGACTTGGGTATCTCGTTATCTTCCGAGTTCACATACAGCGAGAATTGGACAAATGCTACCCGCAAGGGTTTCTGAAGGCTGTGGAGGATCCGCAGGTAATTCGGCATTATAACAATTGAAATGTTCGTGATATTGCTCTCAGCCTTCGTCGGGCTATACTTGGAGTACCACGTGCAGGCGTGTCCTCCCTGCTTGGTACGCGATAACATGGCACTTGAACGAGTTCTGAGGGTTGGTACCACAACTGAACAAGCGTTAAGGCATGTGGCGTATCCAGAGAGACTGCACAGTTTGCAGATGCTTTCGCTGCGCTATAAACGCCTTCGGGGATACCTAATTGGTACGTACCGTGTGTTGACTGACTACATTGGGCGTGATCTAACTAGACTGTTCCAGCCGCCTGAGATGCCATCTCTTCGTGGTCACCCTCTGAAGTCGCATAGGCCTCCATCTCATAATGTTACAGCTGACGTTGGTTTGTCCCCAGAGTAAGTGGACTCATGGAACGCACTACCCATAGCCTTAGTATTAGCACCAACGGTGCAGTTTGAACGTCGACTCCACGATTTTGGGTTACAGTTACAGACCTTTCCGTTTGGTTCTTAACTTCTACCTCCATTTCCTTGCCCTCGCACATCTATGAATATTATTACATAACAGGACACAGGACAGAACCAATAACACACCGCCGCCGGTTATGTTCATTGCCCTTCCTCATTTCGCTTTCAGATTTCATGTGACGCACTTGCATTCGACGTCTCCTATCATGGCACCTTGTCCAGTCTCCCTTCGCCTTCCGGTTACTACACGTTTTCCATTCCTTGGAGAACGGAGCAACGGCCCTTTTCAGGGCCACCCCTGCATCTGTGCCTTGTCGTCCCACAGCCCATAGGAAGTATGCGAACTCCGCTATCTCCTTGCGGTGGACTACAAACTCACAGGTTCCGTAGGCGGCTCCGTAAACTTCAGATAACGTATGGCGGAATTCATACATCAAAACGTGCTAGCAACTCTGCGACGTATGCGAACAACATGGTCCTCCAAGGACAACGTGGTAAGTTATTTGTTCGCAGACATTTTCAACCTGTAACATGTCGTTACATCCGTTCATTATTCATAAACACTGTTTCTGTATTGCTCTGACACTTAGCGATGCTAAACTTCAGGAGCCATCTCCTCATGGTGTAACGATATTTGATGAACCATTTTTCAGTATTCTCGCTTGGTAGGTGCTGAGCTTTCCGAACGCTCCCCACTTACACGAGAATATTTGCATATGGTTTGAGCTTCCCGTCTGCCCACTTGTCATATAATCAAACACCGCCTTAACAAGGGATTGCGTACTTCAGTACCATGTACCCATGCACATCCGTCAGCATTATGTGGACAACATTTTGCGCCAAACATTTACATCCCATTCATGACGTTGTGTTACCTCTCTATGCAAGCCAATAAAGTATAGCCGTATATGACATTAACGTTAACTAAACCGACTCTTCTGTTCAAGTTAATACACGCAGAGACCTGGGTATTACTTACGTTTGCTGCATGGTTTACAGATTTAAATATTCCCTACCTCACAGAACACCATCGATTAAGTCTGTCACCCTTAAGGTCGCCATATTCTTTGAACCATTCACACTGCCTCCTAGAAACCACTTTCCCGCATAGCACCACTTCTGCCTAGAAATCACCGGATTAGGCAATTACATGCTTATATACCATCAATTCATGCGAACTCATTTAACCTTGCGTGGTTTAAGGGCTATAGCATTTACATAAGGTAAATGGGAACCAATAGATCATCCTTATAACAAACCTACGCGCTCCAAACTCCCATATATATATATATGCATATATATATGCATATACATATATATACATATATAAATATATTTATATATACCTATATATATACTCTGCATCCGCAAATGTATATCGCATAACCAATTGTAATGAAGGATCACTTGCTTACCACGCAACATAGCAATCGGGATATCTTTTTCATCCACCACGTCACAAGTATCATGCATACAGCATGCTTCAGTACACAGACTTGCACATAATCCCGATATAAAGTTAACTTATGTTAATTTTGATCCTATCAATTTCCCATACCATAATCAATAACCTACGCATGCTAACAAACATGGGCATTTTAGCGCAATCTA
Organism: Dicrocoelium dendriticum; assembly: GCA_944474145.2. Classification (NCBI taxonomy): domain Eukaryota; kingdom Metazoa; phylum Platyhelminthes; class Trematoda; order Plagiorchiida; family Dicrocoeliidae; genus Dicrocoelium; species Dicrocoelium dendriticum. The sequence goes on from OX104064.1 coordinate 66,792,412, forward strand.
TATATATCTATATATATTTACGTTCATATATATACATGATTAAATATATAATGCATAAGTATATATATGTCCTTATAATATATATATGTATATATATGTATATATAGCGTTAAACTGCATGCCCCATGCTTACACACACACTCGCACACTCCATTATCTATTCATTAGCAAGGATTGTCATCATCATATCGATTATACGCTTAACAAAACCATATGCAAGCTCCACTACAAATCAATCCCCACTTCCGTGAGCCAGCTACTGAACGCCGATTCCCCTATGCCTTGTACAATTTACCATACGTTCTCCCATTGCCTTCTTTTTCAGATACATACCATGGACTTCCATAAGCCATACTTTATAGTCCGTTTCCTTTTTAACGCCTTACTTATCGTTATATTTCCACTTTTACACTTTTATTCAACTTTGTAATTAAGCATGGTACTGCTCAAATTTTGCATTTTTGGAGGTTCTGACCTCATAAGAAACACGTAGCGCAAGAAATTTATCCATGTAAACCCTTACTTTTGCAGAACGCAGAAACAGGCTGTCCTCATGAACCAGAGACCGCATTCAAAATCGCGCTTGTGGCGGATGGGACGCTCCCGGAATCACGACTCGAGCGTCGTCGGGAATCTGCGAATAGCGTCGCCTTTACAAATTCTCGGATTTTGTTTTCGATTATGTGGGTTGTTAGCTTCGACGTCAAAATGCCTAAGCCGTAGTAAAGGTGTGCCCTCGCGTTCTAAGGCCGTACAGTGCCTTGAGTGTGACGGATGGCTGCATATTTTCTGCTACTACATTTGTCCTGAACTCTATGAGTCTGCAACGATGCACTACTTCGGCTGTCCTTTTTCCAGAGATATTGTAGTTGTATTGGAATATGTAGTGTCTTCTGTTGCTGAAACGAATGTGTAAAGGTTTCTGTTGCCTCATTTCTTTGCAGAAGCAATAAGTCAATCCAACGTCGAAGTGCCAGGGGCCGCTTCACTCACCGCCACAAGAAATTGGACGCTCGTTAGGCGAAGGCCTCTATCGTCCCTTCTACCTGACCTGACCTGACCTGGCTATCACTGTTTCCTGTAGCAGCTGCAGTACTTCATTAAACAGTTGACGGCTTCACGACGGACTGCCACTCCTGACCCTCATTACACTCCAACGAAGCTTGGAGCTTCCACTGCATTGGACTCTTGTCTCATCACATTTTTTGTCCACACCTAATTCCGGCTCAGCTACTCCCAGGGGTAAACGAAGCCGAGTCCCATCTGCTTCCCAATGAGAGCCTTTGACACACGCCATGCCCAGTGAGCCCACGCAGTCGTGGTGCGGAGGACTCCCACTGTCCCAATTGGCCGGAGTCAAACTGTGTGTTGTGTTCAGGCAAAGACTAAGTCCAAACCCAAGAAAACTGCTTCACAGTCCTAAATGAAATCTGTTCTCTACAAAGTCAATAAGCTGGAAAGGTTGATAAAGGACAGAGTGTCGCCACAGCCGCAGATCTCTGGCCGTGCTCTACCACCCTCTCGTGAACGATGTCTTATCATTGTGAACGCACCAGAATCCGCCAAAGACACCTCTGCAGAAAGGATGTTGGATGATCAAGGGTTCCTTGAGCAAATGGTTTCTATTTTATTCGATGGTGAATTGGGTATAAACATCATCTCTGCCTTCCGCCTGGGCACGAAGCAAGAGGATCCTTCTAAAGTACGCCCCTTCAAGATCGTATGCCAAAGCGAAGAGGAATGTCGAGGCATCCTCTGGCGAACGCCAGGTTTGATAGGTGAGCCTTTTTACGTCCTGGGAGATCTTTCTCCGGCAAATTGTAGTAAAATGAAAAAAGCAGTTGATAAGCTCCGGTCCCACCGATCGAATGGTGAGACAGACCTCCACATCATGGATTTTCTTGTAATCCCGGGAACTCCGAGAACCCGTTGGAGGCCAATTCCCAACCCAGCACAGTAGAGCATGAGAACGGACTGCGTGTACTTTTTGCCAATGTACGCAGTCTGAGAAATAAACTTGATGAGGTACAGATGTTTGCGTCAGATACTCGCCCAGACTTGATGGCGTTCACGGAAACTTGGCTATTTGCGGACATCTTAGAGTCAGAGGTTTGTATCCCGGATACAGTCTCTGTCGAGCCGACCGCCTTGGAGGTAGGCCCGGTGGCGTCATACTTTACTGGAAGCGGAACTCAAGGCCCAATTGTTTGCAGCTATTAGTAACGACGATGGTGGTTTTGATGCTCTTTGGTGCCGTGTTCATGATGAATACAGATCCTTCACGATTGGTGTTGTCTACAGAGCACCATCGGGATCCGGAGCTCACTTGTTCGATTCGATTAGGAATTACGGTGCAGGAAAGGACAGTCTTATCGCGAATGGTTTTAATGCCTCTAATATCGATTGGGACTTGCTTCTTTGTGGTAGGGTAACCGATTTCTTTGATGTTACCTTACTTGAGACTGTTATCGATTGTAATTTGTTTTATCACGTCACCATGCCAACCCGCATTGTTGCCGACCAAACGCGGAACATTCTGAACATTGTGCTCACCCCAGCCTAGTCAGATGTCACAAATGTAACAGTTCTTCAACCCGTCGGAAAATGTAATCATTGTGTTCTTTTCATTTCAATGGACACATCGCCTGACGATCAATAGCCGAGGGGGTTGTCGTAGGGACTTTTGGCATGCGGACCCACTCCGTCAGAGAACAGCCGCAAGCGCTATGGACTGGTCTATCCCTGATCCCATTTCTCTTGATGATGCGTGGAACCTTGGGCTGTCCAAAATGACGTTCCTAATTGAGCAGGTCGTTCCTTTCTCCCGTAGAAAGTCCTTCAAGAGGGGTCCACCTTGGATTGACAGTGATTTGAGATCTCTGATGAACAGAAGACGCAAATTGTGGGATCGCTTCAGGCAATCTCCAACAGAGGCTAATTACTCTTCCTACAAAACTATCAGGAATGTTTGTGTCATGTTGAAGCGTCAGAAAGGTCAACAATACTTTACTTTAGTTTACTGTCATGATAGCGAGAAAGATGTTGAACATCTTTGTAGCTATATCTCAATGTAGGGCATGTCCCACTGACACAGTGTTACCTGTAGTAGTAAGCTAGCCCAGGTGAAAACAGTAAAATATTT
>OX104064.1:66796053-66896023 GCA_944474145.2 Dicrocoelium dendriticum
GGCAAGAAGAAGTGAAGGAAAGCGACAGAGCAAAAACCGGCGTTTGTAGTACCATCAGGTTTTTGTGATTTCCAGACCATGCCTTTTGGCCTCTCTAACGCCCCTGCGGAATTTTCAACGCCTGACGCAAAAGTGTTACACAACTCGATGCCCAAAATTTTCTCGTTTGCCTGGATCGATGTCATTGTACACGGAAAACAAAATATGGGCACCTACACAACTTGGCGGAGGTGCTAAACGCGCCTAGTAATTGTGGGCCTCAAGCTCCATCCAGCAAAGTGCCATTTACTACAGACACAGGTAACGTATCTTGGGCACATCTTTTCGGGGATGAGGATTCGAAAGGACCTTCGTAAGACGGAGAAAGTAAGATTATGGCCAACCCCTACTAACGCTGATGAACTAAGCAGTTTTTTCAGGGTGAGCTTCATTCTATCGGCGATTCGTGAAAGGGCTATCAGAGATCGCTGCGACTTGGAATGCTTTGGTACAGAAAGGTCAAACCTTCGAATGGACCGTCGAGTGTCAAAATTCCTTCGAGCTGTTACCAGGATGCCTCTGTGCAGCTCCGGTGTTGGTTTTCCCCGACCTGTCACCAAATGCCGGGGAGTTTATTCTAGACACGGATGCGAGCGACCAGGCGATTGCGGCTGTTTGACGCAGAAAAAGCAAGACGGAATAGAACGAGTGGTGTCTTATAGCAGTAGGAGTCTCAGTGCAAGAGAACGGAACTACTGCACAATCAGGAAGGAAATGCTAGCCCTAGTATGCTTTATAAAACAAAACCGACACTACCTATTGGGAAGGAAGTTCCTGATACGAACAGATCATCAGTGACTTCGTTGGTTACAGAACTTCAGAGACCCCGAGGGACAGATCGCCAGATGGCAGGAACAACTTCAGGAGTATGATTTTGAGTGCCCACACCGACCTGGTGCACAGCAAGTCAACGCGCACGCTCTCTCCAGGCTTCCTACTCGTGCTCATGGAGACTGCCCCTCTTGTAGTACACAACACGTAGTTCTAGTTAACCTTCAAAGTTTGGAGTACGGTCATTGGCAGGAGGCACAGACAGCGGACCCAGACGTATTACCAATTTCTGACAAAGGACGATTGGGGAGCGACAAACCTACTACAAAGGAAATGGAAGTAAAAAGCTAGGAAGCTCGATGCTTATGGGTGAGGTGGGACCAGCTCTCCATCGAGGAAGGTGTGCTAGTGTTTGCTTTTGACCCAAACTATATCAAGAGAATCGTAGTTCCACGATCATTAGTTTCCGAAGTGTTATCTGAACTGCACGAGCAGCTGGGTCATGCTGGAATCAACAAACTTGGAGCGGCAGCACGTCAACGGTTTTAGTGGCCACATCAACCTAGAGACGTCACTAACTTTTGCCAGACGTGTGAGACATGCGCCACATTCAGAGCCCGACCATTACCCAGAGAACACCATTGCAGCCTATGAATGCAGGCTGCCGGAACGAGATCGTGGGAGTAGAGCTTGTTGGCCACCTACCAGAAACATCACGTGGGCATCGGCACGTCTTGGTCATGGTCGACTATTTCACTAAGTGGTGCGAAACAGTTCCGATCGCCCAAGCCGATACAGTCACGGTAACATTTGCGATTGTGTATCACCGGGTGTCCCTGGGGACCACCAGAGCAGCTACACTCTGATAGGGTCTCATGTTTCGAGAGTTTGTAGGTGCAGGAACTTTGTCGTGTGTTCGGTCTAGACAAGATGCAAACGACGGCCTTACCATCCGCAAGGCAACGGGCAAGTTGAGCGTGCATCTCGGTCGCTGCAATCGCTACTGAAGGCCTTTGTGGATCAAAATGTAAGTGAGTGGCACGCTAAATTATCAAAATGCTTGCTGGCATATTAGAGCGCACTGCACGCTTCTACTGGTCAAACACCATCTTTTATGTGGACCGGAAGAGAAGTCTGATTACCATCTGACATTCGCCTACCTAGTCCGCAACAGCCACATGCATCGGTGACGGAGTATGTTAACAAACTCCTTGATTCGCTTCATCAAACACATCGAGCGGCACGTCTTCATCTTGGGAACGCTTATCGACGACAGAAAGACTATTACGACAAGAAAGTTTTCGGCACTCCTTTGAAGGCTGGCGACCAAGTTTACTTGCACCAGGTACCAACGGCAGGCGTTCCGGTTAAGCTACACCATGTGTGAACAGGGCCGTACATTATACAGCGGGTGATATCGGATGTGATATGTGTTAGCAAAGATACCAACAACCTTGCCAGTCAACCCATGATAGTACATTTCAATCGACTCAAGCCATTCCGGAGTGAAACTGACCAATCTGTTGGAGCGGAACGGAACGCCTGGGGAAGTGGCAATTGAACTGGGGGTGCCGGCTCAAGGCGGCTACAGTGTGACCACGGGGAAGCTGTCTGATTAGATGCGGTGTGGTGTAGAGAAAAATCGAAACTGTTTTGGCGCGCGTCCAAAGTTGAACCGTTGCCATAACGGCACTCTCCCCGTTCGCCTTTCAGAGCGGCTTTCCTGCTCAATTACCGGGGGAGAACAAGAACACAACGACATTGGTTAACTGTAATTTCCTTTGTTCCGATTTACCGCATGTTTATTACCTATTGGACTCCAGTACTGGGATATCATGGGTTAGGTACTTGCGCTCCTCCTGCGTAACTTTGTTGCCTTTGTATCAGCTTTACCTAAATTGTACATGTTTATTTATTATAGCAATATCCTTGCTAACCAACTGACATCATACGCTCATTTAGAGAACGGTTATGCCACCTTTCTGTATGCATTATTGAATTCCTTTTATTTCATGTTGTAAGTTCTAATGATTACCTGTGACTAGATATCACCTATGTGGCAGCGCTTCATGTGCATGTTGACAAAGTGTGTACTTTTTATTACCCACTACCTCGTCCCCACTAGCTCCCTGAGGCAGCTGGTCGTTGCTGGACGTGACGGGTGCACCGTCCTTGTGGCCGTGTTAGGCCCGGTTAGCGGTTCCAGGCACTCAGTGCGCAGTGCACTACGATCCAGCCACCGCGTTGTGTGCGCCTGATTCCAAAAATACAGCGTGTTTGTGTTTGCTTGCGAAGGCGTATGCGCCGGCTTCGTTGAGAAAACATGGCTTCCAGCCACACGCCTCCCGGTCTGATTTCTTTTCCTTTACACAGCATGTAGGGTTGTAGATGGAACCGTGGGTAGTGCAGCAAAACCCACCCATGGTCCCTCTGTAGGCGCCTGTTCCCGGTGGCTAGCCCCTAACAAACCTAAGTAAATCTATGGATATGTGCAAGTATACATATATGTTTGCAAGAAATAAATATCTGTACATATATATTGACATATTTATATGTTTACATATGTATATATATCTACATTTGTATCATTATGCGAATACACTTACATAAAAAATATATATTCAGATTTATTTATCCACATCTACATACGTAGCATATCAAGTGAGACATATATATATATATATATATATGGTTGGCGGCATTCGGTTTCCCATTTGCCTGTCATTGTGCCAAGGCGAAGGACGCCTGCGCCTACAGAGGGACCCTGGGTGGCTTGTGCTGCACCACTCACAGATCCATCCACACACCCCATATCCAGTGTAAACCCGAAGCAATGAGGCCGGGAGTCATGTGGATGGGAGCCACGTTCCATAAAAGGAGCCGGCCTACCCTGCTTCACAGCAAAGGCAAGCACGCTGTATTTAGGGAATAAAACGCACACAAGGCGGTGACTGGACAGTAGTCCGCTCCACACTCAGTGCATGAAACCACTCTGTGATCCTAACACCGCCAACATGAACGTGCACCCGTCCCCTACAGCAATGACCAACTGTCCCCTGGAACCTGTATTAACGAAGTAGTGGGTAATAGACAGATAGGCATCTTGTAAACATGCACATCAAGCGCAGCCACACAGAGGATATCAAGCAACAGCCAATCACTGGTGAGAAAGATAACAAACACATTTGCTCGTGGAATGCATAAGGAGACGGTGACATAAATCTTAATCAGCATATGAACTAAGTTGTTTACCAACGTATACGAGATAACTTCATGAGGTCAGAAAGTAAATTTTACGGAAATGCCAGAAACACGAAATATTATGGAAATGGATTACAATTGACTTAAGCGAGGTGTGCAGGTTTATAGCAAAGCGCATAACTAGGCATTTATATGGGAAAGAAAAGCACAAGTACGAACTTGAAAACCCACCAACGGAAATAAATAAACTTGGCATGCAAGCACGCCGTAAGTAAATGGAATGCAGCGTATCGACTAACGCCGCGCCGGTTCTGCTTACGTTCTCTGCAGGACCCGTATATATACCCATATATATACATATACACACATATATATACTTATGTGCTCTCTTCAGACAGAACCACACGCATGTCCAGAATTCCACATGCGCTGCTCCTTCACTACACTCTGAATGCCATTTGTTATGCCTGTTAGAGAATGGGATTATTTACAAGTGCGAACGCTGTGCTCGTACGTTCACCTTTTTGCTAAGTGCTACGCCAATAATATTAACTCGCAACGTCTTCGTAAGCTCGGTTACACATGTAAACTGTCTACAAAATCGCGCACCTTTATCCCTCCTTATCCAATATATATACAAATAAATGCGTGCTTATTTGGGTATTTCAAATACTATGCACCCTCATTCGTTGCACGTACGCAGGTATGTATCCTTATATCTATATATAAGTAGTTGTATCCATATGTACAGGTATCCATATACGTGCGACAAATGATTAGATATTATATGTGTATACATATACAAATACGCATGTAAACATACATAAATATATATACACCGCCAGATCTACATAAGTAGCTTAGTAAGACGGATGCACATATATATACGCATACGAACATATTGTTTCGTATATATCCATATATATACCATATATATACCATATATACACATATATATAACCATATATACGTATATATAGAGATGTGTATCTGTAGGTAATATCATGTACCGTAATGAAATGTACGTACATTGTAACATTATAACATTGTATCGCAATGAGGCTGGACCTTACCGTGGTGCGATGGTTTGTGTGCCTCAGCGATCCATTGAGCTACGCTGGGTGGTACTTTTGCACCTTCAGAGTCACTCATACCAGATCGGTCAATGGTTAGATGCCAGACAAACTCAGCCTCCTGGTCCTCCAGGTTGGGGGTTGGAATGAGGGTGGCACCTTATTCCTTAAAACGGACTCCTTGTAGCCCACCGCCAAACCCGCTGCCTTGCGGTCAGGTTTTTGAACCAAAGGCTTTGGTTGAGAACTCTAATCGTTCTCCTGTCTAGGCCTGGGCAACCTGACAGTATCCTGCCCACGCAATACTATGAACTTTCCTTCAAACAATTTCTTGATGCTCTGGCCACCGCAGAGGATAATAAACGGTGCCCTATCTGCTGCACCGAGCAGGGTGGATAGGGGTTTGGATGCTACTGCTCAAGCCTTCCCGTCTTCTTATTCCACTCTTACGCTTTTTCACTTTTACCGTCCCATTCCAACTTCAATTATATCCCCCCAGTTTTCAACCCCCCGATTCTTGGCCCTCCCCCAACATGCTTCGCTAGGCATTTACCTTCTAATTTCAACTCACACGTGAACGCGGAGCGTCACTCCTCTCCTGTCGACAAGCCCATGTCCAACCAAGCGGTCCAATGCAGTTCATCGGCTTCCATTTGGAGCCCTCGATCCTCCTTCAGATTGGCATGCCTCAATGTACGCACACTGCTACAAATCGGTCAACAGGCAGCACTTGCCCGAACATTGGAGACCCTCTCGATCGATATCTACTGCTTATCAGAGACTCGCCTGCAAGATTCGAGCACTGTGCTCACTCTGCGATCCCCTTCAGGGGACGCAAGCAGTATTTTCTCCTTGCGCCTATCCGGTGACAATGCAGCTTCAAGCACCGACCAAGCCGGTGTTGGTATTGCCCTGAGTCCCCGGGCTGAAGCTGCTCTGGTTGATTGGATTCCAATCAGTAGCCGGATGTGTGCGGTCCGATTGGTTGGCTCGTTCAGAGCTTCGAAGTCGCGCGGGACTAATAGATGTCTATTCATCATCGCTGCCTATGCGCCCACAAACGGTAGCGATGATTCGGTAAAGAACGACTTCTACCGCCAACTGACCCAGCTCCTTCGCCACAGAAGAAGCACGGACACTGTTGTGCTGGCGGGGGATATGAACGCACAAGTTGGAAAGTTGTCCACTGATGAACTGCATCTGGGCGGTCAACATAGTGTAGGCTCCCGTAATGATAACGGTGAGCGGTTACTTCATTTGTGTGAAGATGCTCGCTTATTCCTTGCGAGCACTAATTTCCGACACAGCACCCGCCGGAGGGTGACTTGGCGCCCACCAACCTCGAACCAGCATTGCACGCAGATCGATCACATTGCGATAAGTTACCGCTGGAGAGGCTGCATCCAGAATTGTCGCTCGATTTGGAGCACATGTGTGGACACCGATCATGCACTTGTATGTGCTGACATGCGGATGCGTTTTGGCGGACGCCCACGACGACGCTGTGAGCGTATTGACACCAGCCAACTGACAAAACTAGCTGTTCTGAATGCGTATCGAAGTACGCTAACATGCGAGTTGAGCAAGCGCTCACAGGAGACAATTGATGGTCACTGGTCACATGTTCGCCAGACCTTACTAGCAGCAGGCAAATCCTCATGTGGTATGTCTAATAGACAACATGGACATTGGGTCTCTTCGCAGTCTCTGGAACTTATAGATGCTCGCCGGCAAATCCCGGCTGGAAGCGAGCACAATGAAACTCGCAAAGAGCTCCGGGCAAAACTCCGTGCTAGCCTGAAGAGAGACCGCGAATCTTGGTGGTCTCATCGTGCGTCAGAGATGGAAGTGGCCGCTGCCCTTGGCAACCATCGTAAGTTATTCCGTCTGATACGGGAAACGGGCAGCAGGAGACCTGGTGCTGGTGAAACTATACGTGACGAGAGTGGACAGCCTATCCACAATTTGTCAAAACGTCTGGAGCGTTGGGCCGAGCATTTTGAAAAGCAATTTAATCTGCAAGAATTGTTCGATTCGCGGGTCACTGATCGCCCCGCTCCGTGGGCTGTCCCTCTGGATCCACCCTCTCGCTCAGAAGTTGAACGTGAGATCGGACTGTTGAAGTTGAACAAAGCCGCGGGACAAGATGATCTTCCTCCAGCCCTCTTCAAATTTGGAGGCTTTGCTCTTGTTGATGCTTTGCATGAATTACTAGTGAAACTGTGGGAGCAGGTAATTGTCCTAACCGACTGGAGCCGCTCCGTTATTGTTCCCATCTTCGAAGGCGGCTCGCGCTCGGAATGCGGCAACCATAGAGGAATCAGTCTGATTTCAGCGCCTCCAAATTACTCGCGTCCATAATTCTCCACAGACTGACTGGCGCTCGTGAAAGCCAGATTCGTGAGGAGCAAGCCGGGTTTCGTCGGGGTCGTGGCTGCATCGACCACATCTTCACCTTGCGTCAGTTGTTGGAGCACCGTCACACATATTGGCGGCCCACCGTAGTCGTGTTCCTCGACATCAAAGGTGCCTTCGATTCGGTTGATCGATGTGCCCTTTGGAATTGTCTACTAAGGAAAGGTGTGCCCGAGAAATATGTAAATATTATTCAAGCATTATATGCGCGTAGTACGGGCAGAGCAAGGGCTTACAGCAGGCTGTCGCCACCCTTCAATATCTCCAGCGGTGTGTGACAAGGATGCCCGCTGTCACCTTTCCTATTCAACTTCGCAATTGACGAAGTCATGGAGATTGCATTTACAGGACATGACTTGGAAGGTGTGGAGCTACTCCCAGGAGAACGACTTCTTGACTTGGAGTATGCAGACGACATTGCCCTCATCTGTGACAGCTCCCAGACGTTCCAAGCTGCAATGGACAGATTAGCACTGGCTGTCAGTCGCTTCGGGCTTTGCTTTGCACCACCGAAGTGCAAAGCGTTCCTCCAGGATTGGCAGGGTTCGCCCCCTGTGCTGACCCTTGGTGGGGATCAGCTAGAAGTCGTTCAGAAATTCAATTACCTAGGAAGTTGTATCAGCGCCCTTGGGATCGAAGACGAGATCACGAACCGCATAGCGAAAGCTCGAAGTGCTTTTGCTAATCTTCGCCACCTATGGTGGCGGCGCGGCATTACTCTCGCCCTGAAGGGTAGAGTGTACAATGCAGCGGTACGTTCGACATTACTGTACGGTTGCGAAACCTGGCCCCTAAGATCGGCGGACATGAAGAGGCTACTTACGTTTGACCATCGGTGCCTTCGCAGTTTGGCTCACATCTGGTGGGAACACCGCGTGAGTAACGAGCGTGTTCGACGCCTTGTTTACGGCCTGGGAAAAGGGAATGAACCGCTCAGCACCGTCATTTCACTCACTAGGCTCCGATGGCTGGGCCACGTGTTGCGCATGCCGGCCCACCGACTCCCTCGACGTGCATTGTTTGCTCACCGGGGATGTGGGTGGAAGAAGAGGAGAGGTGGCCAAGCGATGACTTGGTCCCGGGGAATGAAGGCCCTCACTTCGGAGCTGGCCTCAGTTAGAGCTTCACGGCTCCCTGGTTGGGGTCCAAAAGACGGTGAACACGTTTGACTGGATACACTTGCTGATATGGCAAGGAGCCGAGCTCAGTGGCGTTCCTGCTGTGAGTTTCTTTGTCCCTCCTCATCCCTTTAGCCTCCCCCTCCATCTACGAGCATATTTCGTAGGGTAAAACTTAATTAAACTTTTTTTGCCTAGTAGCCTTCTAGTAGCTTACCGGAACGATGCGTATCCGTTGCTGGTAGCTCAGCTGGCATTCAACTGTCGTATTTATTTTTCCTTTATGTATTGTATGTATGTATTTCCTTTATGTATTGCGGTACAATAGCGGAGGTGGTTTACCGTCTCTAGCTGACATGTATAATGATGATGATGATGAACATTGTATTTACTGGGAATAATAGCTCGAGCTTTACATGATCCATTTGGTAAAAAGGGTTCGGGTCGGGTCTAATAAAAGGCCAAGCAAACTTGTAGCTGGTTGGACTTGCGTGTTAGCCGTATCTTTTTGGGCTTATGCAGCATTTAAACAGAATGCACGCCAGCTAAAAGCGTGACATCCCACCACGCCCTCCGAAACGGCTTTGGAAAGGAAGTATGTAAAAGAAAAAAGAAAGAACTTCCATCCAGTAGAAGGTAGTTATATTAGGGAATATCGCGGTGTAACTCGGCTAGGTGACAGTCCAAGCGGGTCTTAAAGTCCGCCACAGTGGGTGCCAAGACTAAATCGGCAGGCAGAGCATTGCGCGGTCGGCAGATTCGCAAAGCGCAGTAGTGTCGTCTGCAGTTCAATCGACTGTGATGACGTGTGGGCCTCAGTGGTTGGCCACGTAGGTGGCAGCTCGATTAATGCAGTGTAAGTAGGTGGCGACAGGGATGTCCAGGGTTGGATAAGATCATGAATACAAGAACCAGGTCGCCCGTAGACTTCGGTACTTAAGCGAGTAGTGGCCCAGGCATTGAAGTTGTTGTGGATAATGTAGGTGCTTGAGGCCTCGGACCAGTTTAGTGGCTCGACGTTGTGGGGCTTCGAGTAAGCGTTGGTCCTTCAACAACCAAGGGCTCCAAGCCTGAATAGCGAACTCCAAGTGGGGTAAAAGCAAAGCGTTAAGGAGGAGGCGGAAATTGCTGGGGTCAGTTTGACCGAATGCTCGTTTCAGCAATCCCACCATGCGGTTAGCAGCAGCCGCTGCTTTCCGGCAGGTAGCTGACAAGGAAAGACTCGCCTGGGTAATGATACCCAAGTCTCTTTCGGCTGAAGTGGTCTGGAGGATAGACGCTCCCAGGTAATATATAAAGGAAAAAGCGGAAGGGCGGGTAGAAAGGACGCGACATTTCAAAGCGTTAAACGGAAGGTTGTTTTCTATAGACCACAGATGTAGATGGTAGAGGTCCGTCTGAAGTGCGTGTGCATCGTCCGGAAGCTTAATTGTGCTTCACACCTTCGTGTCATCTACGTATGGCAGCAGCGCAGGCTCCACTTGCGGTGTGACGTCGGCAATGAAAACTAGGAAGAGGTGCGGTCCGAGGACAGACCTCTGTGGAACTCCGCTGGTGGGAAGGATGCGTGGAGACAACGCCCCGTCGACGCGTACTTGGAAAGTACGGTTTTGAAGGAAGTTCCGGATGCAGTCCATCAAGGCTCCTGAAACGCCGTAAGACAACAGTTTCGGCAGTGGAACCTTGTGGCCGACCTTGTCGAAGGCTTGGCGAAATTCAGGAATATAACATGCGTTTCTAGGCCAGAGTCGTCAGCAGTCGTCCAGCTGTCTCGGGTAAGTAGCAGGTTAATCAGGCATGACCGCTGACGCCGGAAACCCTGCTGGCAATCAGAGCGCAGTTTCTGGCCTCCATGTAGTATGACTATATACATGACTATATGCATATATATGTTCATGTATGCATAGGTACACGTATATATATGCCATATATAAATACTTCTATATATGTCTACATTTATATATGTACTTATACATACGTGTATATATGTATAAATACAAATATACATACATATATGTACATCCATATCTCCATACGTAGCACATTAAGATAAATGCGTATACGTTCATATATGTATATATATACACATATATTTTAGAATCAGGCATATAATTAGCCCAGTTTTTATGCATTTACCATAGGTACCTGGTCATATGAAGACGTTCCAAGTGATACTTACTTGCTTAGCGTTTCGCAACAAACTACACCTACCAACACAGCGTTTGCACAAGTACATATTCCCTTTCAATGACACCAATAATTAATGCTATGCAGTGCTTGCTCATTTCCACTTACGTACCTACATACACAGCATTAGGCTAACAGAAGATGTCTGTTATTCATCATTTCTTATCAACTTGTAACATCTTATTCCGTAATTTATCAACCATACACCTAGTGATGCCTTTGTCACAAAAGTTATTCCTTTCTTATTTTTGCACATTCACAACATTACATTTAGTTCCAGGGTATCTTCAAAGCGTAATCCGTAAGTTTTCCACTTATTATTTACGCATCTCCGTTCCTTAGGATTCCTCAAAATAAATGCGCTCACTTAAAATGTTGTGTTTCATGTCGTCCATGTACATCATTAGTGCAATTAACATTCAGCATGGATTTCTCACCCTTTCACCTGCTGCATTGTAAAAGGTGATTTCCGTTTATAATACACGGACAGTTTCTGTTTCAGCAACTACAACTTTTCAAAGCATTTTCCACTCAAAAATAACGCCACATTCGTTGAACGCATTTTCAGCGCATTCTCATCCGTTGATTTTCCGCCTCCATTGCGACAGTCACCATTTTAACCACTTTACTGCAGTAAAATGCTTACACATCATATCTCAAGTGTCACTAGTAAAAAGCTTATAATAATTTATGCTAGCCATCCATAGTACTCAGTGGCCAAACATTTTAAGCCGCCAACCGTATGTACCAGTTGGCACCACCGACATTTAAATTTAACCGCGCTAGTGCAATCAAACAGTCCATAGCGCAGTTGCGAGTTGCAACCGAAACGAGCGCCAAGCAAAAACGGCAACCAGCAAGGCGAGCATTCGAACGCAGCAATCCGTTCAACAAACCACATCGGTTGCCTAGGTATACAATGAAATAATTTTAGTTAGCATTTTACACAGGCGAACCGGGGGAGCTGTAGGTTGCTACATAGCCCTCTCTCAGAACAGACTGTGTAGGCAGTGCTTCGATCTACATGAGGACTGTCCGTCGCGGGCCAGCCTTCTGCTAGACCAGGTTGTGAAACCTGATGCAGCTGCTGGAAAGCACCATACAATCGGACCCTAGTAGGCTCCCACCCGTGTCCTCTCTAAGGTGTCGAAACGGTAAAAGGCTTTTTGTGGGAGACAGTTAGTAAAGTTCACGAAGGTGGTTGGGCCGGAAGTTTGTTCCACTTCCAGTTGACGTGCGGGGAGCCAGCGAAATGTGAAACCGAGGTGCAACCGACCGACGGTGGATATGGAAAGTAAAATGCAAAAGCAGCATGAATGCATAGCAATACACAAAAGAGTGTAAAGCGAAAAACTTGCAAAGCTGTTTTTAGGTTTTCAAAAGCTTTTGCTCACTTTTGGTAATTTCAAAATATTTTGATCTTTCTGTAGATTTTCAAAAACGTTTGGTAAGAGCAGAAAATTTCAGAGACATGTTCTATGGAAAGTAGTGAGTGCTAACGAAGTCCGAAAAACGAACTGGAGGTTTGAACTTCCTACTGCGTTAATCGATAGTTAGGCGAGTAGGAGTGCTGTCGGTTGAGGTTGTTGGTTCTGCTAGAGCCGACTAACTCCTCTGAGGTTGCGGTGCGAGCTGTGATGGCACAGGCTGTGAAGGTGCTTGCTGAACCGAAGAGTCAGACTTGTCGAGGAAGGCTGGCTTGAGTTGATGGACGTTGATCGTCTCAGTCTTACCATTGTAGTCAATGGTGAACTTCTTGTCGCTTCTGCCTACCACATGGTACGGACCAGAATAAGGAGGTTGAAGTGGCCGGCGTACGCTGTCAGTGCGAACGGACACGTGCGTGCAAGTAAATAAGCGTTCGTCCACGTTGGTCCGGAAGCTCTGTGCTCTGGGTTGCACAGCCTGCAGCTGTCGCATGTGATGAGATAGGCGAGCTGCGTAGTCGCCATAGTCGAAAGTTGTCGGCGCTTTTGGCGAGATGAGTTCACCAGGTAAGCGTTGTGTGCATCCAAAGACTAGCGACGATGGAGCGACTTGCAAATCCGCTTTAATCCTATTCCTTATGCTTAATATACCGAGCGGAAGTGCTTCGTGCCAGGATGTGCTAGATTGGGCACAGAGTGAGGCTTTGAGTTGCCGGTACAACCTTTCCACCATTCCATTAGCTGCGGGGTGGTATGCGGTGGTTCAGTTATGTTGACAACCAAGACGGTTGAGTATTTGCTGAAGGATCCATCAAAGTGCTATCCCCTGGCAGTGATGACCACGTTTGGGCAACTGAATCGAGCTACCCAACGTTCTAAGAAAGTTTGCGCAACTGCCTCAGATGAGCAGTTGACTATCTGAATCCCCTCTGGCCAACGAGTGAATCGGTCGACACAAGTGCGTACGTACACGTAGCCTTCGCATGGAGGCAAAGGTCTGACCAGGTCGACATGGACGTATGCAAAACGAGAGTCAAGAGCGGGAAAGACGTCAAGTGGGCTTTTGGTGTGTCTGTATACCTTGGCGCGCTGACACTCTAAGCATGCGCGTGCCCAAAGTCGGACATCGCGATTGATGTTGAGCCATACAAAGCGCTCAGTGACGAGCTTCTGCGAAGCGCGTATGCCGGGATGAGACAGGTTGTGTAGAGCATTGAAAACTAGTCGACGCATCGAAGTAGGAACTACGGGTCGGGGGGAAGTTTGTGAAACGTCACAAAGAATGGTCCCCTCAGATGAAGCTAGTGGAACTTCGCGTATTTTCAACGACGTGTTGCGTCGTGGTTTGTCCATGTCGGGATCAGCTTGTTGGGCAGCAGCCATAGCGGCTAGCTCAATGTTGGTGCCAGGCGATTAGCTGATATGCTAAATGCGTGAACGCGCATCAGGGACGGGATTGAGAGCACCTGAGACATGTCGTACGTCTGTCGTACACTAAGAAACGTAGTCTAGGTGTCTAGTTTCCCGCGGAGAATACTTGTCCGTTGCGCCATTGATTGAGTAGATCAATGGCTTGTGGTCAGTGAAGACTGTAAAGTGCCGACCTTCGAGATAGTGACAGAAATGTCTGATACCTAGGTAGATAGCTAACAGTTCCCTACCGAAGGGGCTGTAATGCGATTCGGCAGGTTATAAACGTTTCGAGAAGAAAACTAGAGGTATCCATCGATGGTCGATGCGTCGTTGAAGAACTGCACCGACGTCAGTGTCGGATGCGTCAGTGATCAAGGAGAGTGGTGCGGATGTGTCTGGATAGGCAAGAAGCACTATGTTGGAGATGTCGCGTTTTTGAGCTTCTCAAAAGACAATTTAGCGTCATCTGCAAAGTAAAAAGACCGTTGTTTACCGCGGAGCAAGTCAGTCATTGGTTGGACAATGCTCGCGCAGTTAGGTATAAAGCGTCGCTAATAGTTAATCAGGCCAAGGAATGGGCGTAACTGTTTAAAGGAACTGGGAGCAGGCTAGCCCTTCAGTGTCTGGATTTTGTCTGGCAGAGCTTCAATACCAGAGGCCGATAAGCGGTGGCTTAGGAAGCCGATGGAGCTTTGGCCAACCTCGCATTTTCCGGGGTTGTCGGTAACCCAATGCTGTGTTTAGCGTTGAAAGAGAGCGTCGAGGTGATGAGGATATTCATCGTCAGAAGACCTGGCGATGAGAACGTCATCTAGATAAGCATAAAAGCCTTCGAGTCCTCGCGTTGGCTTATGAATGAAAGGCTGAAAAGTTTGAGCAGCGCTGCTAAGGCCGAAAGGCATTCTGAGGTACTCGAATAGGCCGAATAGCGTGAATACCGCTGTTTTAGCAATGTTGTCTGACGCGACAGGTATCTGATGGTAGGCGCGCACTAGGTCAAGTTTGCTAAAGATAGACTTACCATCTAGAGCTGAGGTCAAGTCGTGCATGTGCGGATTGGGGCATTCATCCGGGACGGTAACTTGTTAAGTGCCCTGTAGTCACCACAGGGGCGCCAGTCACCCGATTTCTTCCGTACCATGTGTAATTGTTATGCCCATGGACTTTTGGACGGGCGGATGGTTCCCTGTTCGAGCATTTGCTCGAATTCCGCCTTAGCAGCTTTGAGCTTGTCCGGGTCTGGTCTGCGAGGACGGGCCGAAACAGGTGGACACTTAGTGCAAATGTGATGCATGACGTTTGTTGTCACAGAAGGCAAGTCGTTCAGGACGCGAACGGGTTTAGGATGCTTGTTGAAACGTTCTATAAAAGGTTGTGAAGCTTGAGGTAGGACACGAATGGGAGTGATAGCAGCCACGCTGGCGCTAGTCCCGATAACCCTGAGCTGCGTCCTAGAGTCGATAAGCTTCTTCCTTTTAGCATCGACGATGAGGTCGAAGCGTTGAAGAAAGTCTATGCCTATGATGGCGAAAGGCACGGCAGCGATTATGAAAGGACAACGAAAGGTTCGCCGGAGGCCTAAATTGAGCGTTAGCAGCTTTTCGCCGAAAGTTGCGATTGGTGTGCCATTGGCGGCACGCAGTTTGGTCGGCGATGGTGGGATGACCTCATCTGGGCTACGGGGTATAACGCTAACTAGGGCTCCAGTGTCTACTAGGAACTCGGTACCGGAAGTTAAATCCTTAACGCGGATGAGGCGACCTCAGTGTTGGCCGGTCGCGTCCGTCGCCGTTACGGACCGGCCGGGATGTTTCCCTGCTTCTCAGCGAAGTTGCAAGGCTTTACACGTTTACGAGCTGCGGTACCAAATCGCTGATGGTACCAACAGCTAGCTTGCCTATTGCTCCACTTGAAACGTTTGAAAGGCGACCTTGAGCGGTTATGACGACGACTGCTCGTAGTAAGCTGTTGGACCTGAGGACTGTGTCTTAGCTTGTGTTTAAAAGGCTTCTGTAGTTAACTGTAAGCCAATGACAGAAGTGCCTTGAGACGCGACGGCATTTATCTTGCTGGCGTCGGCTTGTGGTTGTGATTGCTCAACAACTGGATCTACTAAATCTGCTAGTTGAGTGAGGGAAACGGAGCTCACTGTAGCGAGAACCGCTTGCGTGTTTTCCCGTAGCCGCTGTAGCCATATTTTACGAAGTAACGTCTCTTCCATGGTTGAGGTACCAAAGAGTTGCTGCCTCTCTCGTAGTAGGGTTGAGGGCGGTTTGTTGCCCAGCTGCAGATCCCTGAAAAGCTGCTGCAGGCGAACTTGCTCAGAGGACATAACACGCCTAATCGAGGCCTCTTTGAGAGCCTCATAGCGCTAATCGGTCTGAGAAATGATAACGTCAAGAACCTGCGTTGATATCTCCTTGGGGAGCTTGGACAGGCGCTTGCAATACTTCGCGTTGTCAGAACGGATTCTGTATTTGTAAAACTCAACCTCAAGATGAGCGAACCAATAAAGAGGATCCATGTCCCAAAAGGGTGGCACAGAGAGAGATACAACGCTAAGGAGAGACTCTATCTTAGAGTCTACAGAATCCATGGCTAAACCTTTGAAGCAAAAATAGGCAACCGTATGTAAAAGTAAACCGGAAAATATGCAAAACAAATGGAACGAGCTCACCGGAGAAAAGTCCGAAATATCCGGCGCGAAGATTGCTCCGGAGTCGAGGTCTCCAATTTAGAGGGTCGCCTCTACCCGAAGCCCAGTGAGCTATTCGAGAAGGCCGATCGAGTTGCAGGGAAACCTTTATTGGTACATTAAAGGATTCCCTGTCATCTAGCTATAAAAGAACGACAACTTGGAGGCTCTGGCTAGGATAATGGATCAAGCGCAGCTCACAGGGCAGTTGCGAGTTGACCCGAAACGAGCGCCAAGCAAAAATCGCAATGAGCAAGTCAAGCAATCAAACTCAGCAATCAGTTCAACAAACCACACCGGTTGCCTAGGTGTACAATTATACAATTTTAGTTAACATTTTATACAGGCAAACCGGGGAATCTCCAGACTGCTACAAGGTCAGGTCAAACGGACGATAGGGGCTTCCGCCTAACGAGTATCCAGCTCTTGTGCCGATAAGTAAAGCGGCCCCCGACACTTCGACGTTGAATTGTCTCCCCTCGCTGCTGTAAAGGAATGAAGCGAAAACAGGAGCAGCCTTTACACTTTAATGTGTCAGCAACAAAATACACTACATATTCCAGTACAACTACAATATCTCTGAAAAAGTGATAAACTAACCATCATCTAACCCCTCTTGAAGACTTCTACAGTTTCAGACTCTAGTAAACCAGACGAAAGTTTATTCCAGAAATTAACTACTCGGTTGGTGAAAAACTTTGCCCTGATGTCCAGACGAGCTCTATGATGTTTGAGCTACAAGCGATGCACGCGCAGATGGTCTGATATAGCCAACTCAAACAGATAGGTGGGACTAATACCACTAAGGCCCTTAATGCTCTTAAAAGTCTCTATCCAATCCCCACAACCTACGCTGTTCCAAGGAAAATACTGCCAAGCTACTTAGACGACCTTCCTATGAATTCCCTCGTTGATCTTCGATCATCTTGGTCGGAACTTTCTGAAGCTTTTCTATACAAATGCTGTCAATCCGGAGGTACGGTACCCAGGCCTGTACACAATACTTCAGATGTGGCCTAACCACTGCCTTGTATAACGGCAAGAATACCTCTGATTTAGTGTTACTAAGCGCCCTCTTAAGAAGAAACAACTCTTGTCGCGCTTTGTTAGCAGCATGGCAAAACTGTGCCGAAGGCTTAAAATTTTTCACCATGATGACACCTAGATGGCGGGCTTCGTCAGTACACCGCAATGACAGAGATACTGCAGGAGACTGAACTGCAATTCCGCTGCCCCACTGATAAATAGTTGGCACTTATTGGCATTTAGAAGTAGATCCCATTGGCTAGACTAATTTATCACAGGGATGGTGTCCTTAACCAATGTCGCTCGGTTTCCCCTACTGACTAACTTCAAATTACCTGCAAAGGTATAGCAGGGATTCACAAGAAAAGGAGGTAGGTCATTTATAAACATAGGAAACAACCATGGACCCAGTACCGAACCTTGGGGGACACTGCTGTAGGCATGACAAACACTAGAACTCGCTTCCTCAACCCTGACTCTGAATGTGCTTTCACGTAAGAATTCAGAGAGCCATAGTAATAGTGGAGGATGCAATCCATACCATGCCAGCTTCTCAATTAGAAATCGATGATTCACTGAGTCAAAGGCTTTGCTGATGTCCAAATAGCACACCTATACCGACGTCCCCCTATCAAGACATCGGGTAATCTCGTCTAACAAGCGTAATAAATTGGTAAGACAAGACTTGTTTTTAAGAAACCCATGCTGTCCCGCTCTAATTAGATTGTGCTCAGTCAAGCGCTCACAGATCCTGTTCCTTATAGGCTTTTCCATGCACTTCAGCATGTTGCTGGTCAAACTAACAGGCATTTAGTTAGGAGACACCGAATTAGAACCCCTTGTGGATGGCAACCATAGTTGCCTACTTCCAATCACGTGTCAGTTTGCCTTCCTGAAGAGACTGATTGAATACCTCCGCTTCAGGATACCGAAAGCTATCAGCCAGGGGCGTGAATATGGCGGGAGGTACACTATCAGGACCGGTCGATTTATATGTTCGTGTGCTTTAATGTTGCGCGAAGAAACGTAATAATTCCAAGCTTGCACAGTTATTGCCCCTAGGACTCATTGCATCTTATTTTTGCACGGAGCACTGTATTTCAACTTTAGCACCGTGTTTCATATACAGCAGTAACACAAGCCATCAAATGCTGTGAACTACGCTGTCAGGTCCAGCGCATTCCTAACTTTATAACTGTGTCATTAGGTCGTGTCAGATCCGCGGTACTATGTTTTGGCACTTAGGACCGCACGTGGTTCGGTGGTTACCGTTATTAGCAGCAAGTGTTTGCAGAATGATAGTCATACTGTCACTGTAGCTAAAATAAAGCAATGAATGTACTAGCACATGGTCCAGGGTCACCAAACAACCGCACCCGCTGAATGTTTGCACCAAGCATGGGCTTTTACGCCGACGTGTTTGTCCTGTTGTTTAAGTGCATTTTGCAGAAAACCATCAATATTCTCACACCGTGTCTCTTGCTTATGCAGTAACGTTATTTGCTTATGACACGGATGACACTGTGTCAATGGACAAACTATGCAAAAGAACCCGGGATGTCCCTTGCCATTTTTTAAAGTAACCTTCTAGGTGGCGACCTGCCAGACTGTTTTCCGACGATGGTAAAGCGACATCTCGTGCACAAAGGCAAAATGGTGCTTAACCGTCGGCTCCGGGTACCGCTGAAATATTTTCTTGAAGTATGAAGCAGTTGACACAATCAATCAACCCGCTCTATCATGCAGTCACACATACCCTTCACAAAGTACTTTCGGCTCGGGAGCCGTGAACGTCCTTTTAGCAGGCGTACAGGTTGAAGCTACTTTTACGATTCCCGTAGTCCAATTCAAAGGCGCACAATGCTTGAAATAATTCGGCTTCCCTTTCCTTTTTCTAACAACCGAGATATCCCGTGACAGTTAGTTTGTTCCGGTTCCACTACTTTGCGCTTACCATGGTTGCAGGCACAGTGCGTGATTTGAAAAAGACACCTGCAAGCTCAGCAACCCCGTAAAAACTAACCAAAGTTGTTTTGCTAATCCAAAAAACAGCATGCGACTTTCAAGCATATATCGTCTTTCGCTGGGACCGCAGGTTTGGCACACTGAATTTCTTGACACAGGCATTGCGTCAATTGCGACAGCCACCTAAGCCAGCCTCCACATTCCCGTTCATCACGGTGGACGCTTTGCAGATAGTTGGTGCATATCTATGAGATAAAACGCACCCAAACTCACATCTTGTCCACATCCACTGCGGCGCAATACCTGAATCGCATACCTGGCGACAATGTTTCCCATGCCACCCGGAACATGTACTCCGCGCTATTATCTCGTGGGGTTGGAGGCGCACTCAATTTCTCCTGTGCCCGATTTATGTACAGTTATAAAAACTTCCATGTACTCCCTCATTCATAGTAACGTTCTTACATTTTAACCTGACACTCTTCACAGCAACTCTACTGACCCCTTTTGCCGCATGTGGCGTGTCCATCCGAAGTAGTCTCCAAAAAATTAAGATGTGGTTAAACACCGTGGGACACATTACGGCATCACAGCGCATGAGCACAACACGGGCTTCCACGGAAGAAGAAATGCAGCGCATTATTATGAGCGATTATTGAGTTCCAGGTTGCAGACGTGGTTGATCTTGACCGACTGAACACGTATGCAGGACAGCTATGTACTTATTTGCACCTACATTTTGTATGCGCATGTATATATGTGTTTGCTTCCTTTTGCAGATATATATTCCAATCCGGCAATCTGGGTAAGCGTATGAAAGTAAACAGTGTGTTGCGAACGTCCATACGCGTTCTTAGTGCACCGTTAACTGGTCGCAGATGTACACGACAACTATTGCATACATGCGGGCATTCAGCTGCTTGCTAGGACTGTGCGCCCTGTACCAGCAGTAAGCAGCAGCGGGGAAGGATAAAGTTTTCCCCTTGAGCCTTGCGCCCTACTTACATATACATTTAGGGAACTGCATGGGGCTTCAAGGAAGGGAAAAAATCGCAGCGGCGTGGGAAGCATCTGATCCTACGATTAGCTTGTTCCATCCACAGTTGATTTCTTACTCAGTTGTTTGACGTGATTACGGGACCCGCGTGCTAATTGGCGTCGACCATCGTCAGTAATTCGTAATGCAACCCAAGCTTGTGCCATGACATAAAGGCAAATACATGACGACTGTGTGTATGGGCCCTTTGCTAATAAAAGTACAGCGATTCGTCTTTTAACCGTCAGCCTTTGCTGGTAGGGTCCTAGGCACAAAAGTGGCCGATATCGTACAAAAATTAAGAATCCGGCACGCAACAAACTGCGTCTAATAAAAAGGATAGTGCTACTTACAATTCGGAGGACGTATTGGTTAGATACTCCTGTCAATAATATACTAGCTTACTGAAGTCCGTAAAAACCTAAAATGCCTTAGTAAGGTACTAATACAGGGAACTGTTTCATAAAAGGAAATGGTGTGGCATATTTTTCCACAACTTATAGCAGTGGAATAGTTTTAATGCACAGGCAAAAAATAACTATCCATTTATTTTCGGCAAAGCGAGGCAAGCGTGTTGGGCGTGGTCAGAATAGTGCACGGTTATACATGACAATATACTGCGCTGGTCCCAGAGCAAAGTTTATACTGATGGAGTCAATAGCGTAGATCTAAATTGCCCAAATATTTAATGAAGTTTATCCTCGCAAATTGCGCGAAGTAAAATTAAGTTTTACGGAGATAATTGGAGTAGAGTATGTTTGTGCGGTACTGGCCTGCTGAGGTTTTTACGCAGTGCGGTTCAATTGAGTGAAGCATGAGGACCCATATGTTAAAGCGTTTTAAAATTAGTGGCATGTCAATGGTTAGATGCGAAGGTATAGTTTTATTACAGCGGATATATGCACAGAAAATGTGATAGGTGGTAGCGTTTAAATAGACAATGCTTTGAAAAGACAATGACTTTAGTAAATGGTGAGTCACATTCGCGTTAGCAGTGTTCTTAAACAGACCTTTGTGGCCTTTTGTAGGGAGAACGCTTGTTAGGCATAGCCCGCCACATTCTGGAACACTGCCGACTAGTGATATGACCTTGACAGGGTTGCGTCTTGACTAGTTTTTTCGCCATTATTCGCAAGCATGTAACACCAAGTTCGTTTCGTCGGCTGTGTGGTTGGCTCCTTCAAAGTCGACCGCATCCAATTGCAGCTGGTGAAGGCGGACGACTCAGGTAACTTGTACTCCATAGATTAGCTGCGCTCAGTGCTATCAAGAATGTTAAAGCACATACCCAATTGGTTAAACGCAGAGTAAACAATCGAACTCCGACAATTGCCTAATTAGCACTTCCTAATGGCAAACTCATCACTGACCCCGATTAAATTTGCGATTATATTAACAAGCACTTTGCGAATCTTCTTAAATTACCGATTCGGTGTCATCGTTCATAACATCTCAGCTCGCCAATAGCAGGCCGAACGTCATCGCATTCAAACTACGCGCCATCGTGCGAGCTATTCGTAAAGGCAAAGTGCCTCATTACCCCGGTCACGGTGGACTTTCATCAGTCGTGCGGGTTCTAGGAGGTCCAGACATTCAACTTTTCCTCCATAACCTATGTACACTGTCCATGATAACCTATGCCTTAGTTACGGCGTGGAAGCACGCTGTAGTCCTACCACGAGAGAAACTGGAAGCTTGTCTCGACAAACACACTTATCGTCCCACAGAAACTAACCCATCGCATCAGGAATGATTATGAGACTAGAAAAAGCGATTCTCAACTTTGTGTTGCTCCGAGCTCGCGTCAGTAGACCCCAGCACGGGTTTTGCCCGTGAAATCCTGCCAGACATTTAAGGTTAATTTTGTAAACGATGCCACAGCTGCACTAACTTTTGGATATAAAGTGGTCGTCACCTACTTTGCTATGAAAAAGCATTCGACGGGGTTCCATACCTAGAATTACTTATCAAAATCATTACTTCGACATTGCCGGGATGCTGCTCCAGTTTCAATCCTACTTAGCAAATCGAACCCAAGCTGCGCGACTGGGCAGCAGGACGGTTTCCAGAAAAGCAATCCCTAGTAGAGTCTTTCAATGAAGTGTCCTGGCCCCATGCTGTTTTTACGCTGCTTCAATGACGACTTCCATGTCCTACGCTGGGGCACGACATACCTATTCAAAGACAACGTCAATGTCGTATTTGCGTTCGATTCCGACGAGATGAGAGATAATATGTATACAATAAAAAGAGACCCTCATTCCAGTTTGCTAGCGCCCTAAGGGCGCTAGCAAACTGGAGTGCAATATTGAATCTCGAAGTTTCTCCAAAAAGCAGCATTCTCTCTTATAGATGCACAATGCTACCGCATACCCTTCACTGACGCTCCTCTCCAGATCAGTGACTCTCTTCGTGATCTGAGGCCCGCTAGCCTAGCTCGTTTAAACTTTGCGGAACAAGTAAGCTATGGTGCAACTTAATCTAGTTTGTTAATTGGCTAAACATTCAAAATCCGTCGCTCTTGAAATCTCGGCCCACGGTATAAAACGTGTGCTAGGCCCATACTTGAATACTGCTCTATATTCCTTATGAACGCACGCAAGTGCGACAGGGTTGACTTGGAGAACGTGCAGCGTTCCTTCATCAAACGTCCACTTGGCTGCAACACGCTGAACTACCGCAGTTGGTGCAAACAACGCTAAGCATGGACCCGCTGGGGTACGAAGGCTGAAGATAAACCTTACGTTGCTATATAAGATTACAAAAACTCCAAAATGAACCTGGTGCGCCACTTTTGCACTGCAGCGAATACCCAAAAACTGCGCAACGCGACTTATTCATTCAGTTTACCGGCTGCTCGTTCCGCGCAGAGCTCCCGAAATTCAAGTGTGCAAACAACAAGCAGACGGCATTTAGAGTAGTAAGCGCATTTTATTCAAGCAGAAGTCCGATAAGCTCATACTTATCGAAAAGAATCCAAGGCAAATCCCATGTTTAACGAAATGTGCCAAGCAACCTACTTTTAGACGAACAGTGTTTTAACACACTGATTAGGTGCTTCGATCCCAGCGCCCAATCTCCAGGCGTGCAAATTTGGCGTAGTAGTTTTCTGTCGGACGTGTGTTATAGTCCGTATCATACCACCCTTCCTTCAAATGCAGAACATTTTCATCCCACGATGCCGATGATATCCTTTCATTTTAACAGCGTCAATAAATGGATCTGGCTTTTCTTCCATTTCAAAGATTACCACTGCTGTAAGCTACCGCTTGGCTAGCTTACTGGCCTCACTTGGTACAATCACTTTGCTAACTACTTTCCGTTAAAGCGAAGGCAAAAATTACGCGCAGTTTCTGAGAGAAAATGCTAAAAGCACTACACTGCCGTTAGGGAGCTCATCTCTGTTAGTCTCGAAGAACTGCCAATACCTGCCAAATAAATAATAAAGTGCATTATTTTTGGACAATACAAGACACGCCTATGTAGGCAGGATTAAGTAAATAGTACCAACAAACGTCCGGAAGGTGTAAAATGGTTGCAAATTAGCCGTGAACATTAAAGCTGTACGTCCATATATGCGTGCGAGTGTGCATATAGACCGTTGTTATTCGAGTTTGCCTATGTGCCGCTGCAATTGTAATTCACCGCGGAAATACTTTGAGCAAGCATATGTAATGGCTGCTGTGGGGTTGTGGTTGGCTAAGTAATCATGGAGCCATAAATTTAGTTGGAGGCCAGGCACCTCAGACTCGTTGCAGTGTTGTTAGCCAGGCATTAGTGACTTTTATAGAGAGAGCGCTTGCCAAAATAAAACCCGTAGTGACCTGGAGCGCTGTCGCCAATCGTCTGTTTTAAAGTATTAGAACTAAAACAGCCACTTGATGCCCTGTGAAATAACTTTTGCATTGTCGCTTGAGCAGACTGAAGTGGCTGACAAGCCATAAGCAAGTGACTGGATCCTTGACAGGCAAGCTTTCAAGTTAAGTAGTTATATATTGATTTAGTTTGTCCTAATCAGTTGAAATGATGGCTTATTTTAGACAGACCACAATGGTTCTACTCCGTTGATAGGGGCTTTCGGATTCCACCGGACGGTTTTAGTAGACCAGGAAGGAGTTGCGTGGGGTGGAGGTCTGATATTTGCAAATGCATACTCGCAGCCAAGGATAGACGGCCTTGGAGCTCAACACGCTTGGGTTCCGGGAAGCAGCTTGTCATAACCACTAAGGAGTAGCAAGCTCCCGGCTTATCAGCATTCCAGTGACGACAAGCTCAGAAGTTAACACAAGGTCTTGTACCTGAAACAAATGTTACGCTCAGCGCCCTAAGTTCCAGTGCAATGAAGACCTCGATGAACTCTTCTAAGACACTTTACCTTCATCACCCGCGCAGGAGGCAGCAAAGGTAGGAGCCTCAATTCAAGCGGCTTCGGGCCAGGAGAAATGGCCATGTACCACATCGTTGGTGAACGTTCCTGCCGATAGATATAAAGAAGCATTCAAGCGAGCGACTCTTACAGTCCAAGGTTTAGCAACAAACTGCAAATTCGGGGAGACTCTAAAGCGAAACAGCAAATTTGCTGCTGCGAAGAAACTGATTTAGGAATGAAACAAACTTCAGCACGTTGTGACAAACTGCCGCCAAGCAGCAAACTTTACCATAATAGGTCAACTCTATCGCAATCCGGTACAGAAACTATCTCCAGGTAAACGTGAAACAACCACATTCCTCCCATCTGCACTCAAGGCCTTTGCGGGTGGTTCAGCAGTTAACATTACGCAACACGTTCCTCATCACGGTTTTGGCACTTTCTAGTGTCAAGCGCCTGCCCCGTTGCATGGATAGGTACCATCACAAATATCATCCGGACCGGCAGCTTCCCTTCTCCATTCTTCACATCAAGCACCTTGCTGTACCAGGTAGGGATGAGTAATGACAAGCTCATCACTACAAAACACTTTACTAACGAACCGCACTCGGTCACGTCTACTGACCCAGGGCTTACAACTTCTACAAATGGCTCAGTAGCTCCCTTTGGCAAATTTTGTCATTAATAAAGCTAAGAAACGCCGGCCACTGTGTTTTGTTCATACATTTCAACGGTAGATCAATAAAAAAAGAATGCAAATATTCCAATCCTTGGCTATACTTGACACGTCTGCTGCAATTCTTATACTTGCAACGTAAGTTGGAACATTTAATTTAGCCGAATACTATTTCCTTCTAAACTGGCATCTGTTTACACAATCAAGTACGCACAAGCGTGGTGAAAGAAGTGCCACCTGCCGTAAACAAAACTACCGTACGTGAACAGAAAGCATACGTAACGCCCAAACAATTGAAACCATGTGCTTCACGTTGTTGCCTGGATGCCGTTACACGTCTCTCAGTGCATCTCACGTGTGTGTTAAGGCTCTCATAACTATTTCTGAGCAAGTATTGAGCCATCGATATACGCGCCAGGTCAGTACGGTGTCTTTCAACCAGCCGGAAGTGCAATAGCTCCCACCTGCCGCCACGATTAAGCATAGGGGTCTCTTAGCATGCAGCAACTTAAGAGGATGGGTGCTACTTGGTACAGCGCCAACCACTGCTTATCCTTCATTAGACTTAACGTTTACGCTAGACACACCCAAGTTAAGGGTATATATAGGCCAAGTATTTCCTGGGAGCTGCCGCAGGTAGTATACAACGCAATGTAATTAAAACGCCCGGTCACCTCTCCGGCTAGAACAGATAACATTAAGACCAATCGCCGGGTGCAGCCCCTAAATTGGTCCGCCATTGCCGTAACCATAAGATCAAGAGACTGGGACGAAGGCTTTCTGGCCGACTCCCAGTTGATCTCGACTGAAATATTTTGCAATGAATCACATTACTGTTTGTACCTCACTGTTCCTTCTTATGGTTTAAACAACATCTCAGCAACGTATCCGATGCAAATTAAAGTACGTGCCCTGGTGTCTCAGCTACGTCCTTGAACTTGCCGTTTACTTTTGCACATGTCCTGAGAGCCGACGAGGTTTTGAGGTGTCCATACGTCAGATCTATGATGATCAAAACTACACAGGAAAGAGCGGCAACAGCTGGTGTGAACAAAACCAAGGTGCTCAGCCGGCTGGTGCATTCAGGCACCACGCATATGGCGCAAGGAGCTACATACATGTTTGTTCCAATGACGCAATCGTGGATCCACGCATGGTATGTGGATTATTAAACTCCTACTTCAACGGGTCGCAATGTGTAGAAAAGCTCTTAGTCAGTACTCAGCTACACGTGCCTACTAGCCAGGCCCCCGGTCAGGTATAAATTGACCTAAACACCATCGATGAGGCTTTCGCAACAACCAAGCCATCTATGAACATTGGCACGGACGGACTTTCGCGTAAATAAGAACGGGAGCAATAACCTTCCGATAATTCTCTTGCAACTGTGCATACCCTCCGTGGAGAAGAACCCATACCCTTTGGCTTAGAAGCACTCTATCATCATATCGCGCCTCAAAGTTCGCTCTTTACGGGAAAGCAACAGCTACCGACCCATAATCAACACATCCATTATCACCTGCGCAAAGAAAATTTAGGTTAACCCTGTACTCATGGGAAACCTGTACGCAGGTGAACATGTTACCAGGTCACAACCTAGGTTTCTAATTACGTCAGCATGCGCTACTTGGCAGCTTGCTTTCCATAACCTTGTTACCAATGCAATTGATTCAGCCCTAGCAATAAGTACCCTATATAGAAATACACCAACGAAGTTCGATAGCGTCTCCCGTATACACCAATTACATATAATTTAAGTTTACCGTGTAGGCAGCTCATTACACGCTTAGCTAGGACCCTAGTTAACCTGGTATACGCAGTCTATGATAGTTGCACAAACCGAATCCATCTCTGACACAGTTGCCAGTGGTGTCAATAGGGGGTGGTTGGACCGACCCTGTTTTGAATTTCGTGTAGAACCTAAATAACAGCCTACGACATGGTCGCCACTTCCTCTTAGCTGACGACCTATAGGTAGCATACCTTTCCCTAAAGCTGAATGATTTCCACTTGGCAAATTCTGCGAAGACGTAAAGGCTATACTCTCTTGGTGGCAGCAGCGGCAAATGAATATTTCCGCTGCTACATTGCGCAGCATATCCCACAGACGATCAATACTTGATCCACCTTGACGTTACGTGGCATATTTTTCCAACTCAATGTTTTCTGTGAGCCTTAACATCTCATAGAATGTGAAATGTCAAGTTGCGAAGGTCCGACAATTAGCCTTCCAAATCGGCTGTCAACTTAGCACAGCCAAAGCCTGCCCCTAACTGTATCAAAGTCATGTCTGCCTAGACCTAGGCTATTGTACCTTTAGCTGCGGCAATTTGCAAAAGCTAGATCGCATACTGCTTGAAAATGCTCAGCGGCCGTTTACCAAACTGATACCTCTAAACAATCTACCGTTTAGTGGCATACAGCTGTGTAGTCACCACAACCTCCAGCCACTAGGGTTGCGACGGATTAACTTAAACCTATGCTCCCTGCCTTAGTTAATACAACATGCGGCGCACAGTAACGTACCCAAGCGGACACGGTGAGGTTCAGTTGAAGTTAAGCTCAGAAACGGGTGCATAAGTATCACTTCGCTACCAGCGCGGAAAAGGTGTGTTCATATTCCTTCCTCTTTCCTTAATTATAGAATTGGAGTAAATTTAAAGCATTAGTAAGTGAGAAGCCCACTCCGCCCGCTTGCAAGTAGGTACAAAACTTAATTGCTTAGATAACCTAAAGGGCTTGTTTAAGGTCTGGTCTTCTTAGAATGAACTTTCTGAGACTGGCCCTGATGGAGCATAAAAAACTTTTGGGCTACGCTACAGCATTATTTTACAATTCGTATAGCCGAGTGATAAGTAAGCACTTTGGGCTTACAGTTCACTCTTAACCGCTAATCCTCCACTCTGCCTGGTCTCCCCAGCGCCGTTGCTTACCCGCATGGACCATCACTCCACAGGATTTCCCTAATTTGATTTTTCCCGAGGTTACTCTACTGAGCCACAACGCTATTGCAACCGGTATGGTAATCCAGCCTTGATTTTCTCTTGTTGCCTGGATACCTCCGCAAAGCTGCATAATTGGCACATTGGTATCTATTTTGGCGGACTTTTCAGCCTGCTTACAAGGACCTTATTCAGGTTTACTGACGTTACGAGCTACAGACCGCGCATCTGTGCGTAGGAAAGTCTGCTCGTTCGCATAGCTTCTATACCATTATTATTGGCTTTACAACCTTTTCCTTAAACAATATTTAACAACGCAGCCTTCACATCCGCAATTTAACCTAGGCCTGCCTGCCATTATTCTGTCCTCATCAGGCCATATGATTGAGAGGTTTCAGACCACAAAACCACTCAGTTTTGGCCTGACGCATCTATACCGCCCTTTTGTTAGCTACTGTATGCTCATTTGCTTCAGCTACTCACAACTTTTGTCTTCAAATCACACTTTACTCTTTCAATTACCTTTATATGGACAAATAATCCACGCAACTCTTGCGGACACCAGCCGTGTTTGACGGCAATTAAGCGTAGTTGCTTCACCTTATCAGTAAAGACGTTTAAAATGCGGCACCGTTCCCTACCTTTGCTCCTTATAGTTTATAATCCTTCCTCTTCGTAATTACCCATGGTTGGCCTACCTGTATTGAGTATGACCGTTCTAGTTCTGCCTCGTTATCCCCATCCTACTGAGAGCCTCTTGATCAGTGTGACCTACCACAGCCTGGTCCCTCCAGCACTGATGACTTCCAATGACTCCCATGAAAGAGTTCTATTTAAGACTCCGACCTTCACAATATAAATGATTACTTCCCATAGATCACGTACCTGCCCACACCAAGCCTTCGGCAACCATTAATCAATCGTGCCTTAACCTGCATAACTAAATAGATTGTATATCCTTTAACGATGAGAGAAGCTGTTCCCTAAACGTAACCGATCATTATATATTTTCAGAACTAAGCTTGGGCGCAATTGCAAACTAGGTATTACATTGATCAGCATCGTTCTGCCAATTTTTCTGCCATTACGGCAGGCCACGTTAGGCTCATATGACAGAAGTATAGACCGAGAAAAATTTAATGGAAGGGGCTGCTGTCAGAAATGTAATGTGTATGTGGTTCGGTACCTTATTCAGGCACCATGGATACCGTTTTCGAATGCGTTATCTAGCGAACGCGATGTCCTGAACATATTCATTACGTTTTGGGCGGTTAGATGCTTATAAAGCATCAGCTTAAAAGTGCAGTGTGTAGCATGTTATAGTACCACTTGGAAGGTTGTTCCAAATCTTTGTGTATTAGGCTAACAGGAAACCTTCGCTGATTTACGTAGTAAAGTTTAGAATCATGATCTTTACCGCTTTGTCACTTATTGGATACCTGCTTTGTAAATACACATGAACATCGCTATCAAGCCTGCGAATTTGACAATTTATGTTTCTGTAAGGGAAACATGGGTTGAAATTCATTATCCGAAGCCAACTGGGTCAAATCCAACTATATTACTTCGTCCTCTATGTGTCGACTTTGAGAAATATTCGCCTAGCTTTATCGTGAAGCGTTTCTGGACCCTCTCAAGGGCGTACTGATGAGATTTCCGCTGATTAGGCTACCTTATGGACAATATTCCACACTCGGCAATACATATGCTTCGTAAAGCACTAGGCAAGGTTACGTAAGGTAAAAATGAGAGCAGATGTAACCGATGGTCTTCAGGGCTTTTGAAACTTGAAAGTCAGTGTTAAGAAAAGTTAAAATTGACCACTAGCACACGCCCAGGTCGCGAACTGCCCTGCATTGTGAGATATATGCGCCCTGTAGTAACAAACTATCTGGCGGTACTTGGCATTTGTACGACAAAATATTACAATTGTCCGCGGCAAATGACGTATGCCACGGTTGGCATCAGGAGTGAAGCACAGATAGGTCATCCTGAATAAGACGTACGGCTTCCTGAGTATTTGCACGTAGTGGTGCTCAAACAACTTTAACGTCAGCAGCAAAGATACATGCAACACCATCTATTACCCTCTGGAACACCTCTTTAAGCTCTAAGAAAAGGATGAGGACCAAGTACACTCCCTTGAAATCCTTCGCTAGTGGTTACTTTCGGTTTACAGA
Organism: Dicrocoelium dendriticum; assembly: GCA_944474145.2. Taxonomy (NCBI): domain Eukaryota; kingdom Metazoa; phylum Platyhelminthes; class Trematoda; order Plagiorchiida; family Dicrocoeliidae; genus Dicrocoelium; species Dicrocoelium dendriticum. Next base: position 66,826,587 of record OX104064.1, read on the forward strand.
AATGGTCGCCCATGCGTACCACCTGCTGTCTACCAATCAGGTAGGAAAAGAACTAAGAGTGCATCGATTCTCCAACGCCCATAACCCTCGTTTTATGTAGTAACCTTCTGTGGTGCACTCTAGTAAAGGTCTTTTGCATATGCAGGAACACGATTACAACGCTGTTTCCGTAATCACTGGCAGCCGTTGTGTAGTTTAAAATGTCAGCCTGGCATGTTGCGCAGGATTGACCTTGCATGAAGCCATGTTGCGAAAGGCTGAGGAGGTTAGCGTTATTCAGGCATATAAATAGTTCGGTTTGCACTATTCTTTCCATTATTGTACACACATTTGGTGCGTGATTGCTGAAACGAAAGTGTTTAGCCTCGTAAGCAGCGCCATTTTTATGTCGTGGGTAACCACAGAAGGCTTCCTTTGCGTAGGCTATATTGCATTATTAAAAGGGGTGTAAAAGTGTTGTCCAAGAGCCGTTGGAAGTCACTACAACTGCTGTTTATTAAACAAGGAGATCCCATCAGGGCCTGTGCTTCTTTAGGAATATATCCGAGTGAGTTGACCAGTGATTTTTGCCATGGTGAATTCCACTGTGCATAGACATTCGTTGTTGTGCGGCGTGATAAGCCTTCGCGTGTCCGGTTCGCCAAAATAAGCACTGAATGCTTTGCAGTTATCACCTGGTGCCTTGTAGTACGTTTCAGCAGGCGAAGAGCTAAAATTGAAATTGTCGCTGCAACAAGAACACTGGGTACGGAATAGTTTGGCTAGCTCAGCTGTTTTGTCAAGGCCGTTCGGAGCTTTATACTCTGCTAGAAAAACGGTTTCGTCATGCTGCTTCCTCTGTTCTTCTCCTAGTTTCGACTGCTGGAATAATAGCGCAACGCCAGCAGTAAACTTTAATTTATGCTGAACATTATGAGTGTTTAAATAAATAAATAATTTAATTAATTAATAGTTTATTCTCGTCATTGCGAGGCACACCGTCAACAGCGTGATCACGGTATTACAGATATTTATAATCGGAAATTGCACAAATTAGTACAGTTTGGCCAATAACATAGGAATATTTGTGTGTGATGACGTAAAACTAAGCTTAACTGTGTATTTGAAAGGAGACATGTTGGGTAAGTTGGTAAATGTGACTGTGTGTGCTTTCGCTCGTTGTGTTCGCCATTAAAGGGGGAAGCAATGCAACACTTTGAATCGACGTACGTTTGTGATATGTGAATTACCCTCCGGAAAAGAGAAGAGGCAGTGACTTTATATAGTGGCGAGTCACCTCCGCCACGTCACCGTGTTGTCAAACTGATACTTGTGGTTTTTATATGCAGAACGCTTGCCTAGCGAAATCCCACCACATCCTGGAACACTGCCGCCGAACCATTTGCTGGAACGGGATTTACCCGAACCACCCAACTGGCACCACGATGAGGTTGTTTGGCTAGTCAGCCATTGCTCAGCACCAGCTGAATGAATGCGTAATATCCACTCCTAAACCGTGGGCTACCACGGCTAGCACGGGTAGGGAGACAAAGGATCTTAAAATGACCACCTGCAAACCCAGCAAGAGGATACCTTTTTTACCGCCTTGCAATCGGATTTATGTTTAGTTTGGACAGCACATATTAGTGGTATTGTTGACTCAATTCAGAAGCCAGTTATACTATAAAAACAAGTCCGTCGCGTTTTGCGGACATTACGAGAAAAAGAATTTATCCAAATTCATCGAACGAATGTGGTTTTTGAAGGTCTTAGTTGAAAGAACTGAACAGACAATAACGCATTGTTTTCTGTATATAGGTCTTGCGTATGCTTAGGCGTCAGTTGATCACGCGATGGTCGCTCCCCGGAACTTCATCAAACATGTTAACACTGTTTGCAAGTATTTCCAATGAAAAATGAGCTCCAGCAAACTTTTACCTCTGGTAGGATGGGGGAAGTTTTGCTGCCACCGTACATTTGGATACATAAGATAAGATTTTGGTATTTCAAGGGAGCGGTTCTCATATGCCATTAACTCAAAGGCAGATGGAAATCACCTCCAGTCACCTCAAGTAAAATTGCTAGGCTCTCGGCTAAATCCAGTGCAATCATCAAATGTTCTAGTACTTTTGACTGCAGTTTGGCACGCTGTATATACATCTCCTAAACAGCTGCTGATTAACAGATATCGTAAGCGAGAATGGTTCCTGAAGCGTGTTCAGCACTAAGTTCTCGAAGGTTGCTGCTGCTAGCGATATTTTCATATAAATTACACATGTACCGCCTGGACGACCAGGCTGAGTGCTCATAAACCGGTTAACTCCGAAAATAGTAAACTGCGTGTCAGGCATGTCACCATGGCACCAAGGTTCAGTTATACATATTCTAGCAAAATTATTAACTAAAACAAACGAACGTAGTGTGTAGACCTTAGAGTGAAGTGAACGAATGTTTATGAAAAATACTGAGATAGGCGTAAGGTATGAGGAAGTATTTTAAGTTGTGTTATAAACACTGGGGTTTCAAGCCGTTTGCCTGGACCCAGCTTAGTAATTGCTGCAAACTTGCGCCTATTGCCAACGGCGAAAACTGATTTCGAGATGGCCACCTCGGAGGGGTTGATAATAAGGATGGCCCTCTAGATAATGGTTCGAGCCAAAGTGTACTTGGTTGTTGTAGTGGCCCACTGGAGCTGGAAAACTAGGTTGTGTCCTCTACATCATGTCACAAATAGGCTGTTTCTTATGTAAGGCATTGATAGGAGTCCGTGGGTTGCTATCATTTCCATCTATGGGTAACGCCGGCTTACCTGCGCTTCATGTACGAAGATTCACTATACGCGGTGATGAAACCCTCATGTCAATCTATACGCTAACATCAGTATGACCTGGGTGGTTCGTTGCTGGAATGGAAGGTCCTGGTACCCAATTACACCGCCTTTAAGGTGCAAAGATTGCGGACTAGCTTCCATAACGTTATGACTAATGACTGTACGTCTATTCAACCAAAATGATCATACAAAATCGCCCAGTGATGCTTGCGATAAATCTATGTCGACCGTCCTTTTACTATCGACCAGTTTGACTGGATCCATCGATATTTTCCATAAGCTTGGACACTGGCTATAGCAGAATTTAGGCGGAACATGCCAGTTTGAAGTTAGAGGTATCGGTTTCGCAAACAATTATAAGTTAGCAGGTAACGCAGTTGTTATCCACCGCTCCGTATTATTGTCACTTTGCGTACAGGAAAGAGTATTAGAAAAACCCTAGATGACTGCCAGAACTGTTTAGCCAAGAAGAAGCACCAGGCACGTCAATAGTTTTGTAGATTTTTTAAGAGGGCAAGAACGAACATGGCTTTTGCGGGATAACTTGAATTCAGTTTATTGCAGAGGATCCATTTTATTTTTTTGACGATGCACTTAAAGGAAGAGAAGTTGGTTCACACAAATGATCATTTTACTAGATACCGAGCTGGACCGGACAATATCTACATTTCAGCAGTTACAGTCCAACGAATTATAAACGACCCCTAGTTCGAACTTGTTTTGGTAGAGCACATCGAGTATGCTCTGAAGAGTCAATCAAGGCTGAATTACCATACCTCAAAGCTAACATACATCATAGCGGCTATCCAAATAAATAAATCTCCAGGTATGGGATGAGGTTGCTAAGAAAGAAACACGGATGGACGTGTCACAGAAAAAGGTCTTTGTCACTCTACCATACAAACGGAAAGAGCAGGACAGAAGATTGTTACCGATTACGCCGAGCCATAAACAGGGGCTACTATGCAGTTGAGCTTGTGCTCTTACATCAAACCAAGAAGCTGTTCCAAATACCCTACTTGGATAGGCCTCACTCTTAGGCTACCGCTTTCGGTGCTTACCAGCTCACTTGTACTTGCGGTAGGATGTACATTGGCCAAACCGAGCGAAGGCTATTAACTATGAGCATGGAACATGCTCTAGGCAACCTGGAAAATAGTAAACCTAAACTCCCTGCCAACTTAACAGCCCAGCATCTGCTTGTTTGTACTTTTGGCAAAAACCCACTTGACGCATTCAAGTTTATTAGCAGACAACACAACGCAAGCTTGCTTTGTTTCGCTGAAGTTTCTACCATCCGACGAATAAACCTAACCTTTACAAACAGGTAGACCTGGTGGCCAGTCTTCCCTTGCCCTGGTAAGACACGGGCAATGACCTAGGTTTTCTCTTTTATTGAGTTTCTTATTGGCTATTTTAATTGTATTATTTTATACTTTGCACGAATTGCCTGTAGGCGGTTGAAAGAGAAGACACGAAGTAACCTGAATTTAGGTTACCTCGTAAAATGGCTGTTCGTGCTAACTCTCGTAAAATTTCTGAAGGGAAATGGCTGCATGTACGTTTGCGGATTGCAATCGTTTTGAGCTTCGTCGGCTTCTCATGCTTAGCCGTGAATCTGCGGCCTATTGGTGGTCCTCCAGTAATCAAATTTGCATATGACATTGCGCCTAGCTCCGAAGTGCGAGAATTGGGAGTTCTACCAAAAATAGCACTCGATGCAATAGAGTGGCCTGTCTATGCATGTGATTCCATTTTACTTTCAAAATTCCCTATAGCATTTACCGCTCTCTGATACGTATTATTTGCTGGCACCTACCAAGCTTCAACATAGATGGCCCCACAGTTAGCTTAATAATACAAAGACGCAAAGCTATGAATCCTCCTTATCAAGCGGTATTAAACTGCTTTTACCTACATTTCGCCACTTTCAAAAGGTTGGATTAGTTGCCCGCTGCTACCCAAAGTATCCTTAATAGATGACCAAAGACCCACTTTCTTAATTTTGCCGTCTCTGCCTGCACCGGATACAGCAAAATCATGTACTGCAACTGGTCAACATGGGGGACCAATACTGGAGCCACCATATCCAGAATCGAGCAAAATGCTTCTTACTATATCCTCGCTTGGCCTATATAATTAGCTTTATCTGCGTTATACATATGCCGATCGCTTTTGGAAACACCCGTAGACAGGCACTATGTAAATTCAGGTCCTTATCTTCAAGCACATTTACTAGCAGAACGTTCACGCTTCTGGTTTCCCTTTTGCTGGAAGGAAAGCTTACCATGCGAATAAGCGACACTTGTCACACCGGCTAACTTGTCATCCAGAACCTACTGCCCACCACTTTGCCTTAGCTTGTCCGTCCCAGCACAATTTTCTGTTGCGCCTGGCTCCAAAGCCTGCCATGCGTTATGCACTGTGGATGGGGTATAAGCTTAGCCTACTTTTCGCATAATTTACTACTCTTGAAATATACTATTATTCCTTCACCTTGTCTGTTGAAGTGGAACCGCTCACGCTAGAGTAACCGACAGAGTGATAGCTGGTGTGACATTCTCTACTACGCTTACCGTACACCACTACTACTCACTCCCAATATCGGCTTGGCCAAATGAAATTGGCCTGTGTAAGAAAATGCGCACCACCAGTCCGAGCTTCCCGTCTTCTGCCCAAAGCTTTCCTGCTCAAAACTAAATTAAATCCCTCTCGCCCGGAAAACTTTACAAAGGAATCAGTCTCACGGTCTCGAGAGGCGAAGACCACCCTCACTTCATTTAATAGGCAAATGGTCAACGGGTAAAATGATGTCTCCAAGGCTTGTATTTTTCAATTAGCAACCGGAATATGTCCTGAACTTTAGATTCAGTGGAATATTTTAATCTTTAACTATCCCAACAACCGGGCCAATTAACGCTGTAACACTTGTCTATAATTTAAATTCCCGAGAGCATCTAACCCGTACTCCATTCCACCCCTGAACTAGGTCGACGCTTACCTCTAATTCTTTTGCAACCCTCTAGTCTAGCAATGCAGCCCTGACGTTAGAGAGAGTCTGAATCACCAGCGTAATCTCTTTCGTTCCTAACCTATATGTTAAACCTTTTTCACATCCAAGTCGTTGAGAGAAACCGGCCCCGCAGAAACGTTAAACAGCCCGTACAGCTCTAAGTCATTTCAGGTCTTTTTCTCTCTACTGTTTTTCTTGCTGACGGGACTCCCATATGGTCCACCTAACCTTTCTGCTTTTCAGCTTATTGCACACCGCCTCTTTTAACTCCAATATTAACCACTGCCTCTGTTTAAGTGTCTGCCGCTTAAGCATTTCGTTTAGAGACACCAGCAAAGCCATAGCATCAACAGCCTTTTGCAAAATAAGTGACCTCATGCTTATATTTGGCTCTGGTTCTCATCCGGACCTCAGTCATGTCTACTAAATTCTACCAAGGCCGTTGTATGTTAAGATTGGTGTACAGCTTGCACAATAACTTTAGTTCCACTTAACTGCATCGTTGTCTTTAGTACCCCACCCATATAGTTCGACGCGTGTTGCTTCAAATATTGTTTATGCTCACAAAATTTAGATCTGACTACTGGAATATTTCCTTAGGCGCTAGACCTCGTTTCAAGCGTCGAAAGCGTAAAGCTAGTGTTAACGGAAGCATGCTTCAATTCAGTGGAAGCTGTCACTGCGCCGGAGCCGCATTTCTCTAAGGAGCCTCCAGACTGAACGGGCTTCTATGTGCATCCACAGCCGGCAAAGAAGAGTTACCTCACATAGATATCATTCATTCTCCCTGACTACCGTCTGTTGAACCGCCGTTGTATTTCGCTATAACGTATACTTTAACGAACCCTAGTATACCGCGTTTGCTAACCGGACAGTGTCAGAGGCATAATGCAGAGACGCGGGCAGCCTGCCGTTCAATCCCTCCACACTTAGCTAAATATTTTGCAGCGTTTATTCCTTCTGTACCTTCACCAACCTATATGGAAACGTTGTTTGCCAAACAGCATAAAGCACCCGTAGCTTTCCTATACGTTTTATTCCATACCATCATCCACTAAGTTGCATTAAATCGGACTGGCCAGATGTCTAACCGCGAGCCGTGGTAACCCGTCACCTTCGCTAGCTAAATATATAGGACGCGTGACGACCAATATATCTTGTCTTGGCCATCTATACGAAAGTACTGGTTTACCTGGCTCCAAGGACCCTATGTGCAAGATACCATGATGGGTGGACAGCCATCTCTTAATTTGTGCATATACTTACTACCCCTGGCTTATGTTACCATTTAAGCACTTTTCTGCATTAGGTAAACAGCACCGAACAGATAAATCTACAGTATGCTAACAGATTCAATGACAAAGCCAAATCCCATACCGCCGGCTTGGCCTAAGCTTAAAACACGCGACAAGCCTTCTTAACAGGACAGACAAATCTCGTAAAGGTCAAAGCAGTTACTAAGTTGTGCCCTGAGCTGCAAGGCATCATAATCTATCGCTTTTGAAACTAACTCTCACAACTATAGTCGTTGGAGCACTACCCATATAAGCTGTAGTGTAACGTACGCTTCTTAGCAAATTGCCTATTTTTATGATACTTATTTACCTATCCGTAGCAACCTATCTCGGACGTCGGACCCTAGTGATAGCTCTTTGTCTGTGGTTGGATACAAATTGTACGGCTCCATCAATCTTGCATTATCCATCTTGAAAATATGCAGCAATAATAGACGGATATAGGCAGACTGTAGCACAAGCCGCCACGACTAATGGGTACAGACCGACCCTCTGTAATTCCGCAACTGTACTAGGCCCTACCCAAGTATTAATTTGTAGTTTCTACCTTTACAGCGCTCTTACGCTCTGTATCAGCGAAAATCCTCAAAATATGGACTTCCGACCCAGGACTAGATAATCCATGTCCAAACATCTCGATTATCCATAACATGCATTTAAGACTTCTAGGCCCGTGAGCGCACTGTGCCCTCACATTTTGCTATTCATTATCACGTCCACTTGGAAAAAGCGAGTTCCATCTAACCATTTAGCACTAGTGAGCTTGAGTCACCTTGCATCGTCTTAGATACATCTTCCTATTTAGAAGTGATAAAGCTAAGCTAACTACCCTTATCTTTAGGCTTTATGCGGTATTTGCATGTAACAAAAATGTGTTATTTCTGCTTGCAAATATTAGCACTACACGCAGTCACAAATACCTTGCAACCCCCTGCAAATTTTTCAGTTGTCTTTCTTTAAGCAGATCAGTCTCAATACTATACCAAGTCTAGTGTTTTGGGTTTCTATTATTTTCGATAAATAATCTAAGGAATTGTGTTTTCTCTTTGCTCTGTAGCTCAGCGTTGGGGTGCTTGGGCTCGCTGCGTACAGCTTAAGATGCAAGTCAGCACTCAGTGACACATAAGAGCCGTGCCAAATACGGGACTGTAGCGAAGTTGGAGTTGACCGAACCCAAGGTATATTGTGCAGACTACAAAAAATAGGAAGTGAATCAACCAGAGCGATAAGCGGTGCCACAAGGTACTCTCCAAAACGCTTTAGGTCAACGGATGTGTCGGCAGTAAAACAAGTGGACGTTATGAAGGTCAAAACAACCGTAAAATTCAAAGTTGCAAAATATCGAAAGGGCGTGTTTTCCGGTTCACTACAGGGGCCTCCCCCTAAAAGGCTGAAGATTGGAAGCCTTTTATGGAGCCGTTAGTGGGGAAACGGAAGGTGGGGATGGGCGCGAGTAGTTACATGGGCTTGAGCATGGGCTTGCAGGATGGTGTGTGTAGCAGAGTGAGCTGGATCCAGGCTTATTTTATTTATTATTTATGGTGAGCGTGTGAACCACAGTTCAACATCGCTGGGCCATCGGAGAGGCCTGGTCGGTGGGCAAAAGGAGCTGGCCAATCCAGAAAGGCCGACAGGACCTTCCATTTGATGCGGAACCCACTGTGCGCTTGTGAGGTGTCCCTCCCTCTACAGCACTCTAGCCCCCGGTCCTCGTCAAACAAAGCAATCCGGGCGTGCTCGGCGCATGAAGAAGTCCGGCTTCCTCCTCGGCAAACCCAAGCTAGGCTGTTGGGGACTAACCCGTTCGTGGCTCTCTGCGGCCGAGGGCAACTGACTGTTCCTTGGTCACAAAGGCGGCCTTGGGTCGGCTAGTGAGTCACTCTAGAGTTGTATGGATAATAAAAATATAAATAAATAGGTATATTTCTAGACCTGCTAGAGGCTGCACCCTAAAGGGTTCAGATCAATGCTTACATTTATCCGATGCTCTTGCATGGAAGTTGGCAAAATATATGTTAATCGTTAGCAATTGCAAATGCATTGGCACTGTTTAGTATACAGCTACTGGGTCGCAGGCGCCCACCTTGACATTTTTCTGGTTGCTTCGGGTGATATTGAGCTTCTTGTCAGGCTTCTTGTCCAGGCACTTAAGGCTTGCCTTGGCGGTTCCGGCGGTTGAGTTTCTGGCAGGTAGAAATCCGAGGGGAAGGGTCGGGTGGCTTGACGCCAGACAGGGAACATGGCTTGCATGATAGAAGCAAATACGCTTTTAAAGTTTTAAACTTTTTTGAGTATTTTGTCGAGGTTGCAAAACTTTTACTGTGGAGGCGCACGATTACCATTAAAGACGAAAAAGGCTTGTTAACGGATTTAGCAAACATTTACAAAACCTAAAAGTGCACCGGAAGTTTGAGCTATCTACCGCGTCTTTCGTTAGCCTGGGGTTGAGGCGGATTAGATTGAGGGTTAAGGGAAACGGTAGGTCTCGGGATAGTTAGTGTTTCGGTAGAGACCGCAGTTGCTGGTGCTTGTGTGATAGCATCAGGAGTGGTTGCAAGTGGTTCGGCAAAGAAAGCCACTATGAAGCCGTCGATGGGTACCTTTGTTTAGCGACCATTCTGGTCGAAAGTGAAATGTTACGTAGTCCGTCGCAGGCCGCCGAAGGGGCCGGGGTACAGAGGCTGGAGCGGTCGTCACACTGCGGCGGAGCGGAGGAAGACCTGGGTGCAGGTAGAGTGTCCACTTTGCCTTTGCACACCTCTAGTCTGATCACGGGTTGCGGCCGGGCGTAAGGAACGCATGCTTTGAGCCACGGAAAAAGCAGTTAGGCTGAGGCACGCAAGCCGATGCGGAAGCTGAACAGAATTCCCCTGGCTACTTGAGCGGTGTGCCGTAAACCAACTCTGCTGGTGCACCTTGCAAGTCAGCTTTGATGCTGCTGCGAAGGCCTAAGAGTACAAGCGAAAACGTTTGCTCCAGCTAGAGTCGTAGGAGACGCAGAGCGGCTTTAAACTGTCTATGGAAACGTTCAACTACACCTCTGGCTGCTGAGTGATAAGCTGTAGTAAGAATGCGGCGACAGCCTGAAAGTTTGCAGAACTTATCGTATTCTGAAGATTTGAAAGGCTTTCCACTGTCTGGTGTAATGTTGGATGTGCATCCGTATTGCGCTACCCACCGGTCCAAGAAGACCCGGATAACAGTCTCAGCTGTGCAGTACGTTATGGTAATGGCTTCTGGCAAGCTGCTGAAGCGGGCGAGACATGTAAGGATGTATATGGATCCGCGTGAAGGTGGCAATAGACCTACCAAGTCTGCGTGTACACGCGACAACCGAGGGTCCGGGGCTGGAAATGAACCAAGGAGACTGCGGGTGTGAAGATGTATTTTAGAGCGCTGGCGTTGAAGGCTGCGCAGGACCAGATACAAACCTCTTTGTTTACGCCCGGCCAAACAAAACTTTCGGTGAACAGCTTCAACGCTGCACGGATACAGAGGCTTGACAGTGAGTGCAGTGCGTCACAGACTGTGCATCTGAAGGAGACAGGCTCGAGAGGTCTAGGACATCCTGCGGACGTCTTAGATAATGGTTCTTTCCGTGATTTGGAATGGAGCAGGTTGTAAGTGCAGCAAACTGGACTGCAGGGTGCCTTGTATATTTTCATCTTTAGCCTAAGCCGACGCCATGGCGTCAAGATTGATTGTAGGCAAAGGCTGGAGAATGAGGTTCGCGCATGAAGGAGCGTCGGCGACGGGATTGTCTCCGTCAGAGATCGGACGAATACCAGCAGTGCACTTTGTGACAATGTCTAGATGTCTTGTTGCCCGTGGTGATTACTTGTTGCAAGCAGTTAAAGGCAAAGATAAGGAGCTCGTGGTCAGTTTAGACCGTGAAAGCGCGACCTTTGAGGGTGTGTACGAAGTGAGGAATGACCAGGTAAATGGCGAGCAGTTCTCTGCCATACGTGATGAAGCAGGCTTCTGCCGGCTGCAGGCACTTGGAGAAAAACCCAAGGCGTTGCCATTGCCCAACAACGTGTTGGTGGAGGACTGCATCTACCACGACGTCTGAGGCATCAGTCGTAATGTAAAGGGGCGCAGTCGATTCGGAATGAGCGAGGAGGGCTAAGTTAGAGCCAGCATCCTTGAGGTCGGCAAAGGCTGTTTGTACTGTGCCAGGGAAGTCGAACTTAGGTCCATTTCCTCTAAGTAGCTCGGTCAGAGGCTGCATGAGCTGAGCGTAGAGCTGTAGGAAGCGTCGATAGTAGTTGACCGAAACACAAAATCGATCAAGATGCTTGCACGAAGTCGGAGCTTCGGCGTGCCGTCAGTAAAGCAAGTGGACGTTTTGAAGGTCAAGCCAACCGTAAAATCCAATGTTGCGACATACTGAAAGAGCGTGTTTTCCGGTAAACTACCTGCTCACCTGTTAATAGGAAACACAGTAAACACATTTTAAATTTCACCAAATTTCTTATCACTTAATGCGGCTCTATGATATCTGCCATTTTAAAATATTTAGTTTTTCTTACCTGTCTTAGAGGATACTTTTTAACCTTCCCTTTTTCCTACTGCTTTCCGGACCGTCGAATGCGCCACAGACGAGCAATGGGAGTTGACAGTTTAGTTATGGTACATAAGCCAGGTGGTAATAGACAATGCTGTTGCGGAAGTACGGTCAGTTTTCATTCAAGTTATTAGGGGCGTGGAATGGATTGGCATAGAGTAGGGTTAGCATGCGGGATGGCCGGCCCGGCGGCCTGGTTTCGTATCCCGGATACGCCTGCTTTGGTACTCGTTCCGGGGGCACCTAGCCTAGACATCGCACGATACACATTGAAATGGTTGCTGCGCAAAGATAAGGTACAAACTTTAAGTCGTTCTTTTTGTGCTGCGCTCGTGTATCCACAGGAAGGTTTCTCCCATTCCAAACTCATCTTGCATCTTATTCTAATCTAGGGTAGAAAACATGTTTATATACCTTCCAGCCTATATCCATGTGTACATTATAAAATTCGTTCCCAATCCACTTATACCACCGCCTTAATTTCTAATGTACCGTGCTTTTCAGACAATCCTTCCAACTGGGGCACTTGGACTGCACCCCCACTCATACATACAAGCTCACTAAGCACTTGCATTCCCACAACTTTTATTATACCGACACCAATGACTTAGCATTCTGCGGCTAGTTACACATTTAGCTTCCTATTTAATCCCTCATTAAGCATTATATACTAAAGTTTGCATCTTTTGATTCATGTATTAACCATTTAACACTGCATTTTTCTGCCATTTGGAGTTTCGTTAGGAACAATATTAACATTTCAGCATTCAACGTAGCCTACCTAAGCATTTATCAGGAGTACAGAGAAGTCAGCTGTGCAGTTGGAAAATGGCCCCTACTTAAATTCTCGCCAGCGGCGCGCTCGACGGTCCTTCTGTTTTCATAGTTTTCTTCGCTTTTACAATAGCGTGTCATAACTCGGGGCATCTGAGTTCGCAGAACAGCTATACTAAATGTCGAAGCAAATACATTAAGAGCTTGGCTGGGGAACTGGCCTATTTATAATGAAATATAAAAAGTAACTTGTGTTTTGGATTCAAAGAAATAACACGCAGTCTCAAGGAAATTGGAGGAGGAAGTATGCATGGGTATCGACCGAATGTCCTACTATGCTATTCCGTAAAAGCTATCAAACTGTGGTAATTCACTCTCTAGCACTTAGAAAGTATTAATTCTACTAATTGTCTTTTACCCAAGAGCAGGGAACTGTTGTGCAAAGCGAGCTGGTCCTATGAAGGCACAGCTTCTTGTAGACGTCTAGAAATAAACAACCTGTTTATTTCATTTATACCGCAAGCGATGACATTTTGCCCATCGTGATTGCTATCCAATTCCCATACACTACAAAATATAGGTCGATTTACTTCACTAAACCGTCGCCAACCACCGGGACGGTCCAGCGGCTTCCAATAGGATAGCTTTACCCTAAATGTGGATTCATGATCCACCTCGGCAGTATCTAAATAACTAAGGTTTTATTCTTGGATGTTTCGAGACTGGCCATATCAGGCATGCTCAGACTTTATGCTTACCGTTAGCTGTATCCAGGAACCAGCCAACAGGCAGAGAGTAACCATCGAAATTGGGTGCCCTGGCGATTGCAACTAGCATGAGTCTGCTTTTACTGCAAATAGATGGCACACACGTAAACACAACTTGCATTATTCATGCGAAGTCGCCTCACCTGTACTACCTTGCTTCCTAACACCGCTTCATTGCATAGATTTACTGCGCTTTGCCCTATCGCTCTGTTAGGGACGATTTGACTACAAAATTAAAATCTCCGACTAATTTACAAAACTTGCCAAACATAGTCAGAAGAAAGCAAATGGAATATATGTTCTTGCGGTTGTTGCTCAAACTTTGTCCCTGCATGCGTCAATATTTGACCAGTATTTCAACATCTATCCAACTTCTAATCAACCTACTGTACTGTTAACACCTGCGTACATTTATTTGTTTATGTATAACTACTTCTCAGGTCTACCTGCATCGGCACATATAATTAGGAGTGGCCAATGCAGTATTATATGGTGGTAAAAATATTTTGACCAGTTAGAGTTGAGCTTGTGAGGTAGTTGGATGATTATGCGTTTTGCCCTCAAAAAGACTGTCATCCTTGATGTTGGGGTCAAATGCAACAGGGTGGCGCAAGCAGTACTTACGCAGTATTCCTAAGAATTTATACGTCGGCTGCACATAAATGTCTGAAATCAACAGAACGTAATGAGCAAAGCGAAATATGTTTGTGCTTAACTAGGTGCATGACCCAAAGGCGTTGATAAGGAGGTATTTTGGTTACGTTCAGCTTGATTCTTATAGGTTTCTACATATAGGCGAGACAATATGTGCACAACCGCAGATGCGGCTATGGCAAACGGTTTATCTGCACGTTTTCCAAAAATCGTATCATGCGAGTGCTGGGCATCTCATCCACTCGAAAGCAACGTGCCGACGTAAATTTATTGTTCTACTTACTCCCACTACTTTGTCAGATGTTTTCGATATGCTGGCTAACAAACCTAAATAAATTATTAGGAGTTGGAAAGCTCCATCCCACCATTAGCGAGCAAAGCGCCGGCGTACCCCAGTACTCCGACTTGAGTCTATTCCATTTGACGCTTCCAGAAGGTGAACATTCCTTATAAGAGTTTTAGATGTTATGGTGGCACACCGGGCTTTCTGAAACACCGTACATGTTAACTATAAGTCTGCCAAGCTCACATGCATCTTGCGTAGGTGTTCGCAGCAGCTAGTAAAAAGCCGAATATGTTAGCAGTCAGTTGCCTATAACTTGACAGGAAAAGATGGATAAGGCATATCGAAGAAGTCATGCTTTGTCAATTGTGCTGCGTCTATAAGACCTTTCACCTTCCGGATGATAGATATCCGTCTGTACGACTTAAACTGAAGATTTGCTTCAGTAAACCTCGTAGCTTACTGTGGTAGCTGATAGGCAACATAACCAGTAGAGTTTAGCTGATATTTTCATACGCTCCGTCCGGTGACGCCATCAACCAAGTGTAGGTTGTTCGACCAGCCAAATATAGCACCACATGTTCAATATGCTACTGTTAACCTTGCAATCTTTTTTGTACCTTTGCCAATCATTTTGTGTTGCTATAGCTATGAGCTTGTCTATTCGGCCGTGCCTTGTTATGTCAGGAGACTACTATTTAGTTACAATTGGAGCTCGGACAAAGCTCAGAGCTTAGTACAGACCCAGTGTTGTCCCTTATTTTTCATTGCCTTCCTGGCACCTTAAGGGAAATGCTGGCATAAATAAATAAATAAATAACTACTTTATTCTCGACTATGCGAGGCACGCCCATGGAGGCCTGATCAGATATGTATAACTGTACAAATATTTTATGGCAACTGTGACAGTAATAGTAGAAAATTGGTCGTATGTCCATGATAAAATAAATAAATAGATAGTTTATTCTCAGTTTCATAGATACGCACCAACTTAGGCATGATCAAGGTTTAAAAACTGTTGTGTATCACGATGATACTCCGGGTTCAATCGTGTGTAGTTGAAACGGCGTCAAGAAGAGTTGATATGTGAATCTAGTCGACTTGCCAGTATGTAGTTGTGGGCTGTGACTTTATTCAGTGGCGAGTCACATCCGCCACGTCGCAGTGTTGTTAAACAGACATTTGTGGCTTTTTATAGGGAGAACGCTTGCCAGGCGAAAACCCACCACGTCCTGCAACACTGCCGTAAAGCATTTTGAACATTAAGGTTGAACTGGCAAAGCCGCTTGACGACTGGTTTCACCTTCGGTTTTTCGCGGGGTAATGGCTTCTAATTTCCTCTGTTAGTTGGACGGGTATTTTGCTCTGGGTCGCCATGATTTTTGAGGTCACTGGAGGAGAGGGACATCGCGATTTTTCTTGTTGTATGTCCAGGTGAGCAAAAATTTCAATTTTTCCGCTGTCCAGATTTTTCAGATGTATAATGTATGGGAGTATGAGGATATGTACAGTTCTCCATACTGGACAAGGGTTATGGTGATTGTAGGCTGGTCCTTGCGGAGTTTTACCATCCTCCATGTCAGTCCTTGTGGGTTGTTACGTCCGTCTTGGGCCAAAATTGTTCCTCAGTCCAATCCCAGATCACCAAGATGTCCCGGACCTCAGAGAAAAGGGAAAGTGGGAGACAACCGAGCGAAGACCGCAAGAACAGGCATGGAATTGAATATTGTTAATGTCTTGTGTTATAACATTTGGGCTTGAGACAAAAGCATGTACAATGTGCAACAATAATTATTCTGAAAATGTCTTTTTAGTGTCCTATAGAATCATTAGCCGTATAGATGGATTGCTATCGCCTGCGTAGGGACAAGAGCGTTGCACCAGTAAGTAAAGTACGAGTATCCGTTTGATATGAGTCGATAGTTGCGTGGGGATAGAGCAAAGAGAGTTAGAATGTTGGTAGTGATTGTCAGGTGCATGAACAGCACGTAGTTAGTGTAATCCGAGAGGGGGGCATAATAAGCGAAAATAAATAGGTTGCTGCGAGAGAGTCTTAAAGCTCAATTGGTGGCAGGGCAGCGGAGGGACTGGATGCAGATATTCTAGAGGAGTAAAGCTTATTCTGATACGGGGTGGCTACTAACAAGCACTGGATCATCGCATATGCATGGGGCCAATGGCCATTAGCTACTTCTGAAGAGAAATGCCGAATTTATGACGACCGACAGATGTTGGCGCTAGGAGTGCCTCAGTCGCCAGATGTAGCTATTCCAATCGGACGCTTTGTCACTAGTGTATGCCTATAGGGTCGATGAGTGTATCTATAGACCAGCGAAGGTAAGTGATAGGTCAACAGATCAGCTAAGCTGTGACGCAAGCAATCCAAGAGAATGAACATTGTAAGAGGGAGCGAGCTCCGGATATCCGCAGAGTTAAATGGAAGCTATGGCGACTAGCTGCTGGTAAGCAGAGATAGTGGCTCTAGGAAAGAATAAATCAGTGGCTGCTGTAGCCATAGTATTAAGACGTTTGTCCACTACTGGATACCTACAGTTTTGATGAAGAAGTCAACAGGCACGCGAGGTTTAAGAGAGACATACGGCAGAAGAGAATGAATGCTGGAGAGTCAAGAAGTGGCTCCTTGTAGGCTACATGGAGCCAACAATATCTAGCTATTGTCAAGAAAAGTTGAGGCGAGTAAGATGAACGACGGATAATGGCGCGCTAGGAGAGAGAAGAGTGACCAGCAATAGAGTTTGGACTAGGCCGTCAGTAACTAGTGGATCATACGGTGGCACATAATAGGTCGGCAAACCATCTGAGCTGTAAAGCAAACATTCCAAGTGAATGAATATTGTAAAAAGGGAGCGGCTCCCACAGAGCTCCGGATATCCGCAGAGTGAAATGGAGGCTATGGCGACTAACTGCTGCTAAGCAGAGATATTGGCTCTGGAAAAGAGTGAACCAGTGGCTGGTGTAGCCATAGTATTAAGACGTTTGTCCACTATTGGATACCTACAGTTTCGGTGAAGAAATCAACATGCGAGCGAAGCTTAAGAGAGACAGACGGCACAAGAAAATGAGGGTTGGAGAGTCAGGGAGTGGCTACTTGTAAGCTACATGGAGCCAACAATGATTAGCTATTGCCAAGAAGAGTTGACCAGAGTAGGATAACGGCGCGCTAGAAGCGAGATGAATAGCCAGCATTGGAGTTCGGATTAAGCCTTTGGTTACTAGTGGATCCTACGGTGGCACATAATAGGTCGACAGAACATCTGAGCTGTGACGCAAGCAATCCAAGAGGATGAACATTGTCAGAATGGAGCTACTCCTACAGTAGTATGGATTTCGGTTGGTCCCCGCACCAAATATTGGGCAGCTTACTTGTGAAAATTTATGAAATGCTGGCAGAGGGCTGCCTAAGTTCATTCTCTGCATCAAACATTTGACTCACAGACCTCCATGAAATCGTGGTAAAAAGGAGACCGTGTAAAACGGTAATGTATGGTCAGGATGATTTTAGACCACTGCACCTGAACAATATAAGTCGTTCCAACCCACACATTAAAAATAAACCAGCCAGCTAGACGAGCATGTTCTGTACTGTTGGGTTCCGCTTCACACCAGTTAGGCTGGTTTATGAGTCTTCTGCTACTCCAGGTTGCAACGTGGCAGCGATCTTAAGACCGCAGATTTCATCATCATCATACGTGTTAGCTAGAGGTGGGGAACACCTAAGCCACTGTGCAGCAATACACAGAAAAAGAAGAAAAAGTGCAACTGGTGCAAGTCGGCTGAGCTACCGGTAACGGATAGGCATCGTTCCGGTAAGCAACCAGCCGGCTACTGTACATCAAAAATACTATGCGAAAATATATAAAGTAAAATAATGAGACCTCGGTTGGAGGGGAGGCTAAGAGGGATGGGGTGGGACACAGAAACTCACAGCACGAACGCCACTGAGGTCGGCTCCTAGCCATATCAGCAAGTGCGCCCAAGCATACGTGCTCAGCACTTTTCGGACCCCAACCAGAGAGCCGAGACCCTCCAACCGAGGCCAGCTCAGAAGTGAGGGCCTTCATTAATCTCGACCAAGTCATCGCATGGCCACCCCTGCTCTTCTTCCATCCATACCCCCGGCGAGCAAACACCGCACGTCGTAGAAGCCGATGGGCTGGCATGCGCAACAAGTGGCCCAGCCACCGGAGCCTGCTGCGTGAAATGACGGTGCTGAGCGGTTCATTTCCTTTTTCTGTGTCGTAAACAAGGTGTCGAACACGCTCGTTGCTCCCGCGGTGCTCCCACCAGATGTGAGCTAAAGTGCAAAGGCACCAGTAGTCGAACGTAACTAGCCTCTTCAGGTTCGTTGCTTTAAAGGGCCAGGTTTCACAACCGTACAGCAGGCTCGAACGTACCGGTGCATTGTACACATTACCCTTCAGGACATAATGCTGTCGCGCCGAGGCTGTAGATGGCGAAGGTTAGCAAAAGCGCCCCGAGCTTTTGCTATGCGGTTAGTGATCTCTTCTTCAATCCCACGGGCGCTGTTAAAACTTCCCAGGTAGTTGAACTTTTGAACGACTTCTAGCTGATTCCACCAAGGAGCAGCGAAGGAGGCGGTCCAGACCAATTCTGGAGGATCGCTTTTCACTTCGTGGGTGCGAAGCAAAGCCCGAAGTGACGGAGAGCTAGTGCTAATCTGTCCAATGCCACTTGATACGTCTGTGAGCGGACACAGATTAGGGCAATATCTTCAGCATACTCTTAGTCTAGAAGTTATTCCCCTAGGAGCAACTCCATACCTTCTAAGTCGTGTCCTATGAACGCGATTTCCATGACTTCGTCAATAGCGAAGTTGCAGAGGAAAGGTGACAACGGGCATCCTTGTCTCCCGCCACCGGAGATATTAAGAGGCGACGACAACTTGTCGTAAGCCCTCACTCTGCCCACGCTACGCGTATATAATGCTCGGATAATACTCACGTTTCACAGGTACACCTTTCCTGGGTAGACAGTCCCAAGGTGCATGTCTATCCACGGAATCGAATGCAACTTTGAAATGGAGGAACACGACAACGGTGGGCCGCCAATATATGTGACGGTGCTCCAATAACTGACGCAAAGTGAAGATGTGGTCAATGCAGCCACGAACTTGAAGGAAGATCGCAGTACATTGCACACTATTCTATAGGGATCATGGCAGAACGTTAATGTTAAAATTTTGGTCCAATTGCTAGATACATTTGGAATATTGCTTTTAGGCTTAACTTCGTCGGCATTTTCAAGGGAATAGCCGTGCAGAGGCTTAATCAATATCGCCAGAGGTGCTACAATCATCTACCTAGTTTTAACAGCAGTCAATAGCTAGCAAAATTTGAGGAAAGCTGATCAGCACTTGTCAAATAGTAACTGCAGTTTGAAGTGGCTTTTTCTAAGCTACCATGTTAGTTGACGTGTTCCTTCCATGATAGACCCAAGAAAGCTAGGATCGGATTAAAGCAACTGCTTGGAGCTCACGACCAGTTCGGTAGACAAGGAACCAGCATTCACCAGGTACTAGCAAGGACTTTGGGGTCAAGCGCATCGGAGGTCAACTAGACTTGCCAAATTATTAGAGCGACTGTATCAATGCAGCTCTAAAATTCCAGTGCATGGTAAGTTTCTCATCTAACTTAATTTTGTCTTGTTTTCTTACTTAATGGGAATTTGCCCCTTTCTAACTCACTAACACGCTGATGTAAGGGTAATGCAAAATGCCGAGATTACGAATAAGAGAAATATATGCAGTACACTTTTAGTAAAATTGATACTGGGGCGACGAATATGGGCCAAGAGAAGATAATTTGGCGTGCTAGACATCTGGTGTAGGAGACCGCGACTCAAAGGACGGATCGCATAATATTACAATTGAATCAGAAACTTCGTATCAGACTGGATTTTTCTATTCTTCACAGTGGCTTGAGTGGAAATACGTATGCTTTCAATAACGACGCCAACGCCATGCTAACATTTATTACGAGGATAATGGCTAATGGAGTCTCCCTATATTGATAACCGGCGCCTATGTGAGTAAATAGATGTGAGGTTAAAAGCGTACAGTTGCGTTGAATAATACCAACGGATTCAGTTGGACTCTGGTAAGAGCAGATAAGAGCTGGACTCTACGGTCTAACAGCACAGTTGTGCGCCTAAAGGAGTCAGCTGAAGAATTATCGCAACATAAGGGTTTAAACAAGGTTGGTTTACTAACGCGGAGCCCCAAGACGGACATTTTAATGGGTAGTAATATTTGCTGGATGTAAGGTAATGGTGGCGGTTATGAATTAGGTATATAACCTGTCAACTCAGAAGCGTACACATTGCGCCCAGTAACATTTATAGCACAGAGAATACTAGGTAACATAGTGTGGGTCATAAGTAAGTCGAAAAGAGACCTATGGTTTAGGAAATACCGTGGTCGAAAATTTCTGTGTCTTTAGTTAGAATAAATGAACGGAAGACGGAGAAACTAAAGTGATATAACTTAGGGGTGTTTATATGGGGCACGAGAGGATAAGGAAATAGGGGTCTTGGCTCAATCTGTTTCTTGCGGGTAATGTACGACCGTCCATTTTACAGCCTACTGCTGCTTTCTTCTCAAGTTTCACAGTTTCTCCCAGTTGAAAGCCAATCGTTTAAGGTTGCCACTCCTTAGAGCAAACTAAGGATGGGTTAAATAAGTGCTGACCGATTAGTGAACCGCTGTCAGCCGTTAGGTCACATTCATCGGCCGTGCGGAGTTGCCACTCTGTTCAAGGGTGGCATGCCAAGTATCACCCTATTTGCGCCGTAGTAACGCGGTAAGTGCGGTAGACACCTGTGATGTGAAGAAACTAAGTCGGCGTAATAGGCCGTCTTTGCAGCTGCGCTTACCACGGCCGCATGGGTTCTTAGGAACCGAGTGATTGCAGACCAGCTAAAAATGGGTCCTTCGAGAATGACATTAGATGTAGCAAGTCATATACTCGGATTTGCCACTTTAGCCCCGTCTTATTGTGAAAATGATCTGGGCGAGGTCTCAGAGGTGGGAAGGACAGATATTCAGCTAAGGATGACACAAATGCCTCATACCCATGTATCTGTCACTTCAGCTGGATAACGCACGATATTAGACCGGGGTGCACCAGCGTTGTTCATGCTCCATCCGGCCTGGTCTCAAAAAGGATCGTCCGAGTCATAAGCTTGCAAGAGACCATTTGCATTATCCTGGCACAGGAACCTTCGCACCTACATCTAGAAAGTTTTGGGGTTTCCGTATTCTTCGCAGGGTTGTTGCTAATCATTACCAAATATTTAAATGTGCAACTAAGAAGAAAAGAGAGCGTAGTTTCTTCCTTGCTCAGCGGAGTAATAGCACTACTCCTATTTATGAGGATACGCTCTGTGCCACCTCTCAGATTAAGGCTGAATACGTCACTATGCAAAAAGCTCTGTATCTTATCGTGCAGGAAGCGTAAGTTAAGGACAATACTTCGCAGCCACAGCGGTTGAAGTCTGAGCTGACCACACTTCTGTCTGTAACTAAAAGCCTGGTATCGTGGGACCAGCATTTAGTGAACCGCCGTTAGGCAATTTTAAGCAAAATGTGGTCCGAGGTACGCAAGCTGTTACATATACATGCAAGGTACTCCAAGATCGGAGGAACCTGGGTCCGGTAAAAATTCTAGATGTGCTTCTACAGCTTTTAGGTGGCGGCTTATATGAAAAATTATTGGTCGAGCCTTTGCGAATTGAAATTTTGGTTGCTCCAAAAGCTTGAGACGCATGGTGTAACCCAGGCTCTGGCCTTTTGCTGTTGTATGAAGCTGAATAAATAAATACATACATAGTTTATCTTCGTCGATTTGAGGGACACCGTCTGGGCATGATTATGGTAATAGAGGAATGTATGATCGGAAATTGCATAACTTAGTACCTTTTGACCATTAGCATGGAAATAAATGGGGTGTTGACATGTAGACGTAGGTTTAAGCGCGTAACCGTGAGCGCCCTCTTAAGTATCAAGCAGTTGTACATCATGACACTCCTTTTCAGCGGATAAAGTCATTTGCCGTTTTTGGCACCATGACTCTAGAGCCCTTATGTCATCTCGTATTCTGTCGAGTGTAGATGCGGTTGTATCTAGAGGGAAGAATTTGACCATTTTGATATCTTGAACAGCGAAATGAAAAAAGGAATATTGGCAGCTGCTAGCATTGCGTATTATCTCGTGAATACCAATACAGCAGCAGGGCAACCCTTTTGTACGTCTAATTGGGCAAGTCAAGCCAAGCAAAAATATGGTTGTGGTCATGGTGGTGGGAATAGTAACACGGCAATCACATGTTGAAAACTAAGGGCTTTTGAACCCACAAGGAGGGTCTAATTCGGCATATCGCGGTGGTCTCGGCTAATCACACGAGTTGTGAATTAGTATGCCGCAAAAAGATAGGCAACTTCTATAACGTATTGACCTGGTGTCGGGTCGCCAAAACGTGCCTGCCTATGGAGGACGCTGTGGCTTACGCGAGCACGTATCATCGGGGATAGATTGAGTAACTTTGTGCTGAACCCCGTTTGATAATTGCTCACACCCTGAATCTGAAGCCTGTTCGGTTCTTTCGATGTAACTGATGCCGCAGTCACAGACGAATTGGTAGACACAACGTGCTTGGCCTGACTGTGCCCTATTAAACCTATAAAAGGAGTTCCCGGGTATTGTATTGGTACTGAGGAGGTACTACGAAAAGCTAGCATCCGCTAAAATTCGTCATTATATTTCTTGTTTCAGACTACTGTAGGGAACTAACCGTATAAAATTCTAGATTTTGATGTCATCAGCGCAGAGAAATAAGCACCCGTGCTTCACGCTGTTGCTG
This sequence comes from Dicrocoelium dendriticum, assembly GCA_944474145.2. Lineage (NCBI taxonomy): Eukaryota > Metazoa > Platyhelminthes > Trematoda > Plagiorchiida > Dicrocoeliidae > Dicrocoelium > Dicrocoelium dendriticum. The sequence goes on from OX104064.1 coordinate 66,849,646, forward strand.
GTATCATTTATATAAATAAGAAGGATTGATGGACCTAAAACGCTTCCCTGTATGACGCCACTCGAGACAGTTGCCCGGTAGGATTTGACATGTGAGCTTTCCACTGACTGCGCGTCCGTTTAGCTGAGATCTCAAGCAGGCTAACAAAGGAATCCCCACGCCATAAGTCTTGCTCGTGTGTAGCAAGTGCTTATGTGAAACTCTGTTGAATGCATGTTGCATATGGAGGTAGAGCCTGCGTACTGCTTGGTCTGGGTTCATCGCTGCGGTGACCATATTAATGGGATCCAGCAGGCAGGTAGCGCATGAGCGAGCACTCAGAAATCCGTGGTGTGAATTGTTCACGTGTATTCCTTCGTACAAGCACTCTACGAGCGTTCTTTTATGCTGGAGACGATGGATGTATGGTTCAAAGGTGGGAAAATACTTTAACCGCATAGACACAACCACGCACTGCTACGCTTTAACCTAGAGCCATTATCTCTGATTAGCAGCATCCAGTCGCATCTAGTCGAGTGCATCACTGCGCATAGCCGGAGCTTGTTAGGAGCCAGCACTTGCCTCCAACTATCCTCTTGGACAGTTTGCATCACAACTCCGCTCGTATGATGAATAAGTCTGTGACCCCGTAGGCATACAGTAGTGACTACAGGCCTAAACCGAGAGCAATTGCTGGTCACGGAGCTCTATCCTTGGGCCATTAGCAGTCGTTCGTCTATCCTACCTCACCTTCGTTCAGCTGTTGAGCGATGTTTTATAATCCACGCCTCCGTGCATATCCGGAGCTTGCTAGGAGTCACTTAAATAACTAAGCAAATAAGCTCTTTGTACTATATGAGGCGACACGCCTCCAAAACGCGAGAATGTTGGTACAAGCGAGTAACATCATTCATGGTACGGAAAGGTTTTGATTTAACCAGTACGTAATGGATATACGTATATGTGTAGTAATTATGTGGGTGCATATGTGCGTAATCGTATTGTGCGGATTTGCTAGTATAACTGTGATTTTGTGATTTCGTTCGGTGAATGCGCCAAGGGATCAGCTGAAAACGTTGAAGTGTTTGACTTTCGCGGAAGGTGTTCGATCCTCGGGTATAGCCATGCAGTGACCTTATTTAGTAGCATGTCATATCCGCCACATCACAGCGTGGTTAACCAGACATTTGTAGCTAGGTAGGCGTTCCCATAGGGGAACGCCTACCCAGCGAAAACGTACCGCTTCCTAAGCTCGCTAATTTTTGTTCTTTTGGATTGTTTGCATCGTATAACTTTGTTGGTTTGCTGCATTTTGCTGTGACCCTGCAGGTATCCACTATCAACTAGAAGGCTTAATCTAAATGCCATTGCTGGCCGCAGCTACGCTTTCCAAGTGAAATTATCTGTCACTCGTCTTAATGACGTCACAGTTTGGCAGCAGCTGGTCATCGCAGGCTCCATGCATTTCTGCGGAACCTGGAGCTTGGGCGGTTCTACTCCTTGACTCTTCAACTGTTATTCGCTTGGATGTCTATAGAACTAACCTTTGCTTGCTGGTGCATTTATTCTTTGGCATGGTGTGTATAAGATAGTGACCAAACATCCTAATGGAGTGGCTAAACCTGGCCACTGGTACGCTTTCCACCAGCTCTCGTTCGTCCTACATGCGACATATCAGGTCCGCTCGTGCTACATTTCCTAGGCTCTATGCTCCACCGCGCACATCTGGGGCCACAAGGAGCCACTTTTTATCTCCAACCTTTCTTCGCTTGGACTCTGCATCACACCTCAGCTGGTTTTTTGACCTTTCGCGAGACACCGTAGGTTTCCACTAGTAACCGCAGGCTTCATCCGAAAGGCATTGCTAACCACAGGTACTCTCTCTCTCATAGCTCCACTATCTGCTCTTTTGTCTCATCTTTTTCAGCTTCTTTTAAATGCTGTTAGTCATTGTAGGTTGATTGCACCTCTGCGCACATTCGAAGCTTGGTAGGAGCCACTGCTTCTATCTCCAACCTTTATTCTCTTTGACCATCCGCATCACATACCTTTGCTGTTTGTTGAATAACTAGGTGGCTCCGTAGGTATCTACTAGTAACTAGAAAGCTTAACGCAAATGCCAGTGCTGGCCATTGATACTCGGTCCTAGCTCCAACATCTGTCATTCGTAGTACCTCCGTCTACTCAATCTTAGTAACTAGTCATCGTAGGCCCCCTGCACTGCTGCGAATATATCCGGGGTTTGCTATGAGACACTAGTTAGCTCTCCAAATTTTCCTCGGACTATCTGCTTCACATGCCTTTACTGTTTGTTGAGTAATTCCTTGACACTGTATGCAGCCACTAGTAACTAAATGGATTTATCCAAATACCAGTGAAGGCTACTCCATCGCAATGAGGCTGAACCGAACCGTGGTGCGACGGTTTGTGTGCCTCAGTGATCCTTTGAGCTATACTGGGTGGTGCATGTTTGCAACTTCAGAGTCACTCATACCAGATTGGTCAATGGTTAGAGGCCAGACAAACTCAGCCTCCTGGTCCTCCAGGTTGGGGGTTAGAATGAGGGTGGCTCCTTATTCCTTAAAACGGACTCCTTGTAGCCCAATGCCAAACCCGCTGCTTTGCAGACAGGTTTTTGAACCAAAGGCTTTGGTTGAGAACCCTAATCTTTCTCCTGTCTAGGCCTTGGCAACCTGACAGTATCCTGCACACGCAGTACAATGAATTACACATCACACAAATTTCTGGTGCGCTAGCCACCGCAGAGGATAATCAACGGTGCAGTATCCGCTGCATCGGGCAGGGTGGATAGGGGTTTGGATGCTACTGCTCAAGCCTTCCCGTCTTCTTATCCCCCTCTCGCGCTTTTTCTCCTTATCGTTTCGTTCTAGCTTCACTGTTATCCCCTTGTTTTCAACTCCCAATTCTCGGCTCTCCCCCACCTGGCTTCAGTAGTCGCTTGTCTTTGACTTTCAACTCCCATGCGAACGCGGAGCGTCATTCCTGCCCTGTCAACAGTCTCATTTCCAACCATGCGGCCCATTCCAGTTCATCGGCTTCCATTTGGAGCCCTCGATCCTCCTTCAGATTGGCATGCCACAACGTTCGTACGTTGCTTCAGGTCGTTCAACAAACAGCACTTGCCCGAACAAAAGAGACCCTCTCGATCGATATCTACTGCTTATCGGAGACCCGCCTGCAAGACTCGAGCTCCGTGGGCAATTTGCGATCCCATTCAGATGACACTAGCAGACTTTCTCATTGCGCCTATTTGGTGACGATGCAGCTTCGAGCACCGGCCAAGCCGGTGTTGGTATTTCTATGAGTCCCTGGGCTGAAGCTACTCTGGTTGATTGGATTCCAATCAGTAGCCGGATGTGTGCGGTCAAATTGGCTGGCTCATTAAAATCTTCGAAGTTGCGTGGGACTAACAGGTGTCTATTCGTTATCTCTGCCTATGCACCGACAAACTGTAGCGATGACGAGGTAAAAGACGACTTCTATCGTCAACTGAACAAGCTCCTTTGCCACAGAAGAAGCTCGGCCACTGTTGTGCTAGCTGGGCATCTGAACGCTCAAGTTGGAAAATTATCCACAGATGAGCCGCAGCTGGGCGGCTAACCTGGTGAAGGCTCCTGTAATGATAACGGTAAGCGGTTACTTCATTTGCGTGAGGATGCTGGCTTATTTCTTTCGTGCACTAATTTCCGACATAGCACCCGCCGGAGGGTGACTCGGCGCCCACGAGCCTCCAACCAGCCTTGGACGCCAATCGATCACATTGCGATAGGTTACCAACAGAGAGGCTGCGTCCAGAACTGTCGCTCGATTTCGAGCACAGGTTTGGACACCGATCGTGCACTTGTATGTGCTGACATGCGGATGAGTTTTGGCGGACGCCCACGACGACGCTGTGAGCGCATTGACACCGGCCAACTGGCAAAGCTAGGTGTTCTGAATGCGTATCGAAATACGCTGTCATTCGAGTTGAATAAGCGCTCACTGGATGCAATTGAATGTCACTGGTCTCATATTCACCAGATATTACTAGCAGCAGAAAAATACTCATTTGGTATGTCTAATCACCAACATGGACATTGGGTCTCTTTTTGGTCTCTGTAACTTATAGATGCTCGCCGGCATATTCCAAGTGGAAGCTAACACAATGAAACTCACAGAGCTCCGGGCAAAACGCCGTGCAAGCCTGAAGATAGACCGCGTATCCTGGAGGCCTCATCGTGCATTAGAGATGGAAATGGCCGCTGCCCTTGATAACCATCGTAAGTTATTCCGTCTAGTACGGGAAACGGGCAGCAGGAGACCTGGTGTTAGTGAAATATCCGTGACGAGAGTGGACAGCCTATCCACCAATTTTCCATACGTTTCGAGCGTAGGGCTGAGCACTTTGCAAGGCATTTTAATGGGTCGGAATGGTTAGATTTCTCCCCAGCCAGTGATCGCCCCGCTCCCTGGGCTGTCCCTTTGGATCCACCCTCTCGTTCAGAAGTCGAACATGAGATCTAACTGTTGAAGTTAAATAAGGCCGCAGGACCTGCTGACCTTCCTCCAGCCCTCTACAAATTCTGGGGACCTGCTCTCGTGGACGATTTACACTGGTTACTAGTCCAACTGTGGGAGCAGGAAACTGTCTCAACCGATTGGAGCCGCTCCATCATAGTCCCAGTTTTCAAGGGAGGCTCACGATCGGAATGAGGCAGCCATAGGGGAATCAGTCGGATTTCGATTACCTCTAAAACGCTTGCCTCTGTCATCCTTCACAGACTGACTGGCACTCGTGAAAGCCAGGTTCGTGAAGAGCAAGCTGGATTTCGTCGAGGTCATGGCTGCATTGACCACATCTTCACTTTGCGCCAGTTGTTGGAGAACCGTCACATATATTAGAGGCCTACCGTTGTCGTGTTCCTCCATTTCAAAGATGCATCCGATTAGGTGGATGGACTTGCACTTTGGGACTGTCTACTCAGGAAAGGTGTGCCTGAGAAATATGTGAATATTATCCGAGCATTATATGCGAGTAGCGCGGGCAGAGTAAAGGCTTACGGCAAGTTGTCGTCGCGCTTTAATATCTCCAGCGGCGTCAGACAAGGATGCCCGTTGTTACCTTTGCTCTTCAACTTCGATAGTAACGAAGTCATGGACATAGCGTTCACAGGACACGATTTAGAAAGTGTGGACCTGCTCCCAGGAGAACGACTTCTTGACGTAGAGTATGCTGAAGATATTGCCCTAATCTGTAACATCTCACAGAAGTGTCAAGCGGGACTGGACTGATTAGCACTAGCTGTCCATCACTTCGAGCTTTGCTTCGCACCCTCGAAGTGCAATGCGTTCCTCCAAGGTTGGACTGGACCGCCTCCTTCGCTGTCCGTTGGTGCGGAGCAGCTAGAACTTATTCAAAAATTCAACTAACTGGGAAGTTGTTTCAGCGCCTGTGGGATTGAGGATGAGATCACAAACCGTATAGCAAAAGCTCGGGGCGCTTTTGCTAACCTTCGCCACTTATGGCGCCGGCGCGACATCACCCTTGCCCTGAAGGGTAGAGTGTACAATGCAGCAGTACGTTCGACCCTACTATACGGTTGTGAAACCTGGCCGCTTAAAGTAGCGGACCTGAAGAGGCTAGTTACGTTCGAGCACCGGAGCCTTCGTAACTTAGCTTACATCTGGTGGGAACACCGCGTGAGCAACGAGCGTGTTCGACGCCTTGTTTACGGCACAGAAAAAGGAAGTGAACCGCTCAGCACCGTCATTTCACGCTCCAGTCTCTGATGGCTCGGCCAAGTGTTACGCATGCTAGCCCACCGACTCCCGCGACGTGCGTTGTTTGCGCGCCGGGGGTGTGGATGGAAGAATAGGAGTGGTGGCCAAGCGATGACTTCGTCCAGAGGAATGACGGCCCTCACTTCTGAGCTGGCTTTGGTTGGAGCAGCTTGACTCCCTGATTGGGGTGCGAAAGGCGATGAACACGTTTGTTTGGACGCACTTGCTGATATGGCTAGGAGCCGACCTCAGTGGCGTTCGTGCTGTGAGTTTCTGTGTCCCACCCCATCCCCCTTAGCTTCCCCTCGAACCACGATCTCATTATTTAGCTTGTATAATTTCGCATAGTATTTTTTGATGTACAGTAACCGGTTGGTAGCTTACCGGAACGATGCCTATCCGTTACCGGTAGCTCAGCCGGCTTGCACTAGTTGCATTTTTCTCCTTTTTCTGTGTATTGTAATGCAGTAGCTGAGGTGATCCTCACCTTTAGCTAACATGTATGATGGTGATGATGAGTGCAGGCTACTAGTATTCCCTTTCCTAGTGCCATTGGCTCTCGTTCGTCTTATATTTTTCACCTCTGTTACCTGCAGCGTGCCGTCGTAGGCACTAATCATTTCTGCGTAAGTCTAGAGCTTACGAAGATCTAATCCTTGTCTCTCCAACATTTATTCCCTAAGAATATTTGTATCACTTCCCTTCGCTGGCCCGTTGATTTATTCACTGTGATTGGAGTTAAAGGCTAGTGACAAACGGTCTTATAGGAGTGGCTACATCTGGTCACTGATACACTTTCCTAGCACCACTCTCTGCCGACCAACTCACCAACAATACCGCCGTTTAACGGCAACTAGTCGTCATAGACTAAACTTATGTCTACCTATTAGTGGAGCTTGCTGAGAGACAATGTTTGCACTCCAAAAGTTATTTGCTTGCGGTGTCTGCAGCACATAACTTTGCTGGGTATTCGAAGTTATCTCCGATACTTTAAGTATCCGCTTGTGAGTAGAAGGCCCAATACATATATTATTGCAGCCAACTGATACTCTATCTATCCTAGCGGCAGCATCTTTGCTTGGTCATACCCTTGTCACCTCTGTCTAGCTGCAGCGAATCATAGCATTTTCACGCACCTTTGAGCTAGGAGCAAGTCCATATGCCTCCAACTTCTTTTCTCTTGGATTGTTTTCATAGCGTACCTTTGCTGGCTTGCTGATAATTGCTGACACTCTAAGTATCCAAGCCTAACTACAAGGCTTCATCCAAATACAATTAATTGCTTCCGATACTCTCGCTTAGCTCCAGTATCTCTCGTTCGTCTTACCTATGGGAACTTTTATGGCAGCAGCTAGTCTTTGTTGGCTCCACGTATCACTACGCATATCCGGAGCTTGCTAGGAGACTCTGTATCCAAACTTTATTCTCTTGGACTATCTGTATCACATACCTTTGCTGTCTCTCGACTAATTTTGTGTGACTGTAGGTAGCCACTGGTAATTGGAAGGCTTCATGAAAATGCCGTTGCCGGCCTCTGATGCTCTCTAGCTCTTAGCTCCATCATCAATCATTCGTATTATCTTCGCCACCGCTTTTTACCCACAGCGAGTCAATGTAGGTTCTATGCAGCCGCACGGACAGCCACTCCTTAGCTCTCCAACTTTCATACCCTTAGACGGTTGTAAAAGACGTAGCTTTGCTAATCCTTGAGTTATTTTGTGCTACTGTAGGTATGCAATAGGGACCAAATACTTTCGTTGAACGGCTACATTACGCCAAAGACGCTCTTTCCTAGCGCCGTTATCTGTAGTTCGTGTTACTTTTAGTACCACTGTTTGGTGGCAGCGACTAGTCGTAGACTCCATGCATTGCGCATATCCAGCAGCTGCCAAGAGGCACTTCTTTCCTCCCCAACCATTAGTCTCTTGGAAGGATTGTATCAACTACTTTCGCTGATTAGTTCAATTTCTGTGACTCTATGTGCGTCCACTGGTGATCGAAATTCATGAGCGTGTGGATATCATTGGCCACTTAAGATATGTTCAGCAACGCCATTATTTTTCGTGCTTCTCACCTACACATCTGTTTAGCTACCTCGATTCGGCGCACGCGCCCCGCATTCCAGCATATGGCCGGAGCTATTCAAGAGCCACTCCTTATCTCCACAAGTTATCCTCATGGAAATTAGCCATTAGTCGCTATAAGGCATAACTCAACTAGCCTTACTATTCATTGAAACCACGTCCATTAGCGCCGCGTCCCGACCGTCCTACTTCGACCCCAGTCTCTTCTTCATATCAACTTAATCCTTGCCAGCTTCTGTTTAATCCAGCTTCCCATCCTCATATGTTGGCGGCATCCGGTTTCGGATTTGTCCGTCAATGTGGCCAGCCACAGGACGTATGCACCCACAGAGTGACCATGAGTGTCTTGCGCTGTACCACCCACAGCTCCAACCGCACACCCCATACCCAGTGTAAACTCGAATGAATAAGGCCGGGAGGCACGTGAATGGAGCCACCTTTCATCAACGGAGCCGGCCTGCACACCTTCACCGGCAAACACCAGCACGCTCTATTTGGGGAATCAAGTGCACACAAGGCGGTGGTTGGACCATAGCCCGCTCCTCACTGAATGCCTGGAACCTCTCATCGAGCGTAGCGCGGCTTCCAGGCCCATGCACCTCGTCCCTTCCGGTAACGACTAACCGGCTCCTGGCGCCAGTAGGAACAAGGTAGTGTGTACTACACAGGTAGGCACCTATCAACGTGCACGTCAAGTGCAGCCACACCGGAGATATCAAGCAACAGCCAGTCACTTGAAACGGCAAGATTACTTAAACTAACGCACATTATGCATAGAGATACGGCGATCTAATTACTAACTTAGCATATGAAGTAAGTTGGTTAGCAACGAACCCGCGATAAGTATAAAATGCTTAGAAGTTACCCAAAAATGCTACAAACGCAACAAAATTACCGTAAATAAGCGCGGTCAGCGTAAGCAACGTGGCCAATTGATAGAAGCTTATTCAACTAGGCAGAACAAACGAAATAAATTGGAATGAATTTTGTACAGATTATATATATATATATCAATTGCAATAGCATTTGCTGCTTGCCACAACAGCTGAACAAAGGATAGCGTAAAACATAAAACAACTTTTAGAGGAAAGAGTCTAACAGTAACTGCACCATTGCGTACGGTGTTTGTTAGATCCTTCAGCAGGTGCCACCAGGAGTGTTTAGGGTTCTTTTAGGCCCTAACCGGGGAGTCCGGAACGCCGGACAAAAGCCAGCTCCAACGTTTGCGCCTTAACGCATTATATCCAAGTTTTACATTGCCCTTCTTTTCGTCGCTTACAATCCACGCCTGTGCTTGCAAATAGAGCTAGTCGTGGTAGCAGCTGAGTATGCATGCTATGCACACGGTCAAGCCAGGGAAGTCTTCGCAATGAGATGCTGCGATTAACCGATCGCCGGAGTTCGTTAGAAATGAATGCTTGTCGACGGAGTTCCTCCTTCGTGAGGTGACGCTACCGTCGCACACCAGCGTTACTTCGCAGATTGCGCTGATCGAAGGCCGACAGCTGCTGAACATCGCTTTTGCAAACTGCCAAAGTCGCACAGCCGTATGGCAGAATCGCTCGTACCGTAGAATCAAATACTATAATAATAAAATACCAATAATAATGTGTTAGCTGTACGCCGTAACGGCGCTTCACTGCCGTGCGACCACCACCAGCCGCACGCGGACTGAGTTTACCGCGAGGAAGCCCATTCCTACGCGGATCAGAACGTGCGCCGTAAGACTACGAGACATGCTCGTTACTGCTGGCCTACGGACCGGCGCGTTATAGACCCTGCTCTTGAGATCGAGGTTCAGGTTACCGCGAAGCTACAGTGACGAAGGTTAGCGTCAGCGACGCTAGCCTTGGCGACCTGCAGGGAGGTTTCATCTGTCAAACCGCCAATAATAAGATAACTACCAAGGTAAATGCTTTTGTTGACCACTTCCAACGGCTACCCCGGAAGGCTGAGAGAACATGCGCTTAAACAGCCCTGTAATAGGACCTTACATTTTGGTATGGGCAAAGCCCAACCCAAACTGGGAGACGGACATGTCCAGTCTGAGCAGCACATGCCAGGCGTCTCGGAGGGACCAGCAAATCACAGTATGGCATCAGCGAAGGACGTCACAAGTGGTCAGTTCTACAACTCAAGACGCAGAATTATGCAGGGCAGTGTTGTATACGAAAGATCAAAATGCAAATCGTGTAACAACGTCAAATAAAAGTATGGATATGGAAAAGCTGCATAGCTGCTATGGTGAATTGGTGAACAAAGGTCTCAATTATTCTTAGCAAAAAGCCATCAGGGAACGAATAACAGCTTAGGTAATGCTGAAACTAACTGGATTACGAAGCATGGCAAAAGCGGTCAGTTCATAAAGCAGCGTAGCAAAAGGACAGTAAAATCCAAGGATTCAGTTTTACAGTGCGTAAAAGAGCACAAGGCTCTTCAGGTAACGCAAGCAAATAGTTGCGCTTGCAAAATCGATAGGTAAGGCCTCAGCAACTCAAGGGGGTCCAGCCAGCAGGCCGATTGACAACAACTTGATTAGTCAGCGCATTGGATTAGGAAGTACAATAAAGGTGAGAAAATAGGAATATCTACTATATATAAACAGTCTTGCAGATGACAGTTATAAGGGAAACATAGTGTTGCGGCTGCCGAGCGCATATCACTTACGTTTCGGTAGCATGGGAGTCGACAGATAGAAATGGGCTGGTCAGTGAGACTAGATCAGGGCAGGGCAGTGGGAGATGGCTACCAGTTGAAGAAGGCATAAACCAGAAAGCGCGATAAAGAAGGGTTAGAGTCGGTGTGTGCAGGGTTTATTGATAAAGGGTGGAGAAGCCTAAGAAGCTATCCACATATTACAAACGGACAGTTGGGTCAGCCGAATAAAGAGTACTAACGTCTCAGATCCGCGTGGATTCGGAGAGCAGGGAGCCCATCTGGCTAGAACCGATTAGTCGGCGCGTTTGATTAGGACGTACACTAAAAGCGGGAATACGGCTGTAGCCATAGAGGGTGATCGAGTCTATCGCCTTTGGTGTAGAGAAACAGGATCGTTACGTCTGTAGAGCCAAAACTGCCTAAGTCTCGGAAGCATAAAAGCAGTGAGAGCGAACTAGACAGGCAGTAAGGGCCGGTCCTCCGGGTGAAGAAGGAATAAACACAGAGAGCACGATAAGTAAAGGTGGGGTCGGGATGAAAAGGATTTATTGCCAACGAGCGGAAAATCCCACTGGGCTTTCCAGGTAAGGTTAACAAATCGTTAGGTTAGCTAAACCTTTATTTGAAAAGTCTCAGACGTCTGAGTGAAAGAGGATAGCAGGAGGCCAATTTGGCCAAACTGGATTAGTTAGCGCGCTGGATACGGACGCACAAAGAAAAGTGCTATAACAATAGGATGTGAACAAGTCTAGCAGCCTCTCGAGGAAGGGGAACTAGAACGTTGCGTCTCTAGGGTGGATCCCGCTTAAGTCTAAGTAGCATAGGTGCAGTCAGAGAGAAATAGACTGGGCAGTGAGACTAGATCAATGCAGGGCAGTAAGAGCTGGCCCTTCAGTTGAAGAATGTAGGAACACAGAGCGCGATAAGAAAAGGTTAGGGCAGGATGACGGTTTATTGACATAAGATAGAAAAGTCCACGAGGCACTTTAGGTAATGTAAACGGATAGTTGAGTCTGCCGAACCAATCGAGGTAATGTATCAGAATTCTGCATGAATCCAGAGAGCAGGAGGCCCATAGGGTAAGACTGGATCAGTCGGCGCTTTAGAAGTTGGAGGTACAATAAAGGTGGGAAAGTAGCTATAACAACTATGGATAAACAAGTCTAGCAAGCGCTAGATATAAGGGAAGCCTAGTACTGCGTCTGCAGAGCGTATACCGCTCAAGTCTCGGTAGCATAGGAGCAGTCAAAGAGAAATAGACTGGTCTGGTGAGGCTAGATCACCTCAGGGCACCGAGAGCTGGCCCTCAAGTTGAAGAAGGAATGAAACTGAAAGCGCGGTAAGAAACGGTTAGAGTCGAAGTGCGAAGGGTTTATGGATAAAAGGTGGAGAAGCACAAGAGGTTTTACAGCTAATATAAATGGAACCTTGGTCAGTCGAACCAAGCTTTGCAACGTCAAACAACCCTGAGTAAAATCGGATAGAAGGAGGCCGATCTGACTAGACTGGATTAATCAGCGTGTTGGAAAAGCTCGTTCAATAAGAGAGGGAAATGTTATAAGAATAAAGGGTGTGCAATTTTGCAGCCTCGCGGTGTCGGGGAAATATAATGTTGCGTCACCAGAGCGAATACCGCTTACGTCTCCGTAGCATAGAAGCAGTCCGAAAGAACTATACGCTTCTGGTGAGACAAGCTCACGGCTGGACTATGCGAGCTGTTCGTCCAATTGAAGAAGGAATGAAAACAGAGAGCGTGCTAAGGAAACTTTGGGGCCAGGATGCAATGGGTTTATTGATATAAAATGGAAAAGCCCACGAGGCGTTCCAGATAATGTAAACAGACCGTTGGGCCAGCCAAACCACGAAATGTAATGTCTCAGAAGTCTGCTTAAATTAAGAGTGAGAAGCCGAGCTGGCGAGCCTGGATTGGTCGGCGCGCTGGAGTGGGACATACAAGAAGTAGGTAAAAGCTATAACCATAAAATGTGAACAAGTCTAGCAGGCTCTAGAAGTAAGGGCATTATAGTGCTATGTCTGCAGAGTGAATGCGCATTAATTCTCGGTAGCATAGAAGCAGTCCGAAAGAAATAGACCGGTCATGTGGGGCAAGACCACGGCAGAACTGCGAATGCTAGCCGACCGATTGAAGAAGGAAGAAAACAGAGAGCGTGATAATGAAATTTGGGGTCGGGATGAAAAGGGTTTATTGCTACTGCTTGGAACTACCCACGGGGCTTACCAGGTAATGTAAACAGGTCGTTGTGTCAGCCGAAGAATGCTGAATGGTATCGTATATCAGGCCGATCTGGCGAGACTAAATTAGCCGGCTCGTTGGATTGGGACCTACAGTAAAGGTAGAAAAAGAGGCTATAACAATAAAGGGCGAACAAGTTTAGCCGATTCTCGAGATAGCGGAACATAGCGATGAGCTTGCAGAGTGTATACTGTTTATGTCTTGGTAACCTTGGAGCAGTCAGAGGGAAACAGACTGGTCAAGTGAGACAACGTTGTGGCAGGGCAGTGAGAGCTGGCCCACCAGTTGAATAATGAATGAAAACAGAGCTCGCGATAAGAAAAGTTAGGGTCGGGATGAAAAAAGTTTACTGATAAAGAGTAGGAAACTTCACGTGTCCTTCCAAATAATGGCAACAGATTCGTTCGGTCGGCCGAGCAAGAATGTTAACATCTCAAAAGTCTGAGTGTGTTCAGAGGGGCGGAGGCGCATCAGTCGAGACTAGATTAAGGTCTACTATTAAAGGGGAAATAAGCTGCACCGTTAAAAAGTGAACAAGTCCAGCGGGTTCTCGTGGGGAGCCAAACATCTCGTCGAGTCAGTAGAACCTAGACCGTTTACGTCTTTGTAGCGTCGAAACCATCAGATAGTAGGAGATTGGGTCTTGGCAGGGCACTGAGAGGTGGCAGTCCGATTAAGGAAGATATGAATAACGAGGGCACAGTAACAGAAGTACCAGATCGAGATGAATTGTGAAGAAGCCAACGAGGCACACAAAACGAGCCGTCATTCAAACCTTGAAGGCAATTCGCAGTGATCTGGGAGAAGCCGGAAAACAAGCGATCATTCAGGCAAGACATACTTAATCGGCGCATTGAGACTGAATCGTACAGATAATGTAGGGAGACGAATAAAGCAGGTCAGCAGAAATGGACGGGCTAGTGATGGAATGAGCTGAAAGGATAGAGTGAACATATCTATCAGGCTTTTGCGGTGGGGGAATAAAGCATTGAGGTAGCAGAGCCGAGCCTTTTTGCATCTCCATAGTTTTGGATGAAGTCAGAGGGGAATAGACTGGTCTGGTGAGATTAGGACAGGGCAATGTACTGAGTGTTAGTAGTCCGATGGTAAGCGGAATGAAGACGGAGAGCACAGCAAGGAAAGGACACAGGCAGAGTAGAGAGCTTTATTAATTTGAAGTAGAAAAGCCAACAAGTTCTCTAGGTAATGCGGACAGGGTGTTTGTGCTTCTTAACATTGGGCGGTAACATCACGGTTGTCTGAGAGAACTCGGAATGCTGGAGACCGATTGGACGAGACTAGACTAGTCAGCTAAGTTGTTTAATTAGGGTTTGAGGAAGAAGAGGGAGAATCAGCGGAGACGAACAGGTTAAGGAGTGGAAAGAGCTATGCTAATAATGTGCGAGCTAATGCAGCAAACTTCTCTGGATGAGTGAACCGGTGTGTTGAACATATAGTGCCTAGGTCATTTCCTTCTCGGTAGTATGGATGCATACAGAAAGCAGGAGAGTGGTCGGATGAGACTAGATTAATGCAACGCACAGAGCTGACCGTCTAGTTAACGAAAGAGAGGTACGACGGTAAAGAGTGGGAGAGGTAGGAATGAGAAAAGCTTTATTGATATAGAGTGTAAAAGTTAACGAGGCTTTCGAGGTAATGTGCACGGTCCACTAGGTCAGACGAACCAAAGGAGGTAACGTCTCAGAACTCTGAATGCATCCGGAAGGCAAAAGGCCGATCTGGCACGACTGGATTAGTCTGCGCGTTAGGTTAAGGAAGCACAATAAAGGTGAGAAAGTGCTATGACAATAAAGGGTGAACAAGTCTAGAAGGCACACGAGGTAAGGCAGGGCATTTGAAAAGGCACCAAAGGTTAAGCAGTTCTTGTAGCCACTTGCGGTGAAGGAAACATAGCAGTGAGTCAGCGGAGACTAATCTGTTTGCCTCTCCGTAATTTTGAAGGCTGTCAGAGGGAAGTAGACTTGTCAGATGAGACTAGGTCAGGGCAGGGTATTGAGATAGCAGTGCGATGGAAGGAGAAATGAAGGCGGAGAGGCAGCCAAGAAAGTACAGAATAAGCGTAGAGAATGCTTTATTGATTAGAAACAGTAAAGCCAAAGAAGCTCTCGAGGAAATGTGGACGGGATGTTTGGTTTTCTCAACCTTGGCTGGTAACATCTCAGTAGTCTGAAAAAGGTCAGAAAGCAGGGGACCCAACACACGTGGCTGCGCTATTCTGCGCAGTAAGATTTAGTAGTACGGTTTAGGTGAAGGGACGAATAGAGGGGGTCAGCAGAAATGGGCATGTTAGATAGGCAAGCGGTTAGACTAAGTGTACGCAAGCCTGAACTTTGTCTCAGATTTTCTGTCCTAAACATCTGCTTGCTTCTTTAATGTCTCCTCCACTTCTGCTGGTTCGAATAGTCAGTTCTTTCTGCCTAATCCAATGTTGTCTGAGCTAGCTCGCCTGTTTTCCGACAGCTGCTAGGCAATTAAGGTATACGGACATGGTTGGCACTTCCATTGATCTTTCATTTACCTTTTCTTTGGTTGTTTATCTTCCTCACTTTTCCTTTAAAACCAGTTCAATCCGATGATACGCTTAGTTGTTTGGGCTACTTATTCAACCATCACCTCACATAGCATGCTTGTTGACTGCCTGACGCGTTCGTCTCAACTTGCCTCACCCGCAGAGCTGTTTCTTTACCTCGCTTTGACCATTGACGCCCAAAGGTTTGGGTTACAGCAAATTCACCCGCGGTACGCTCCTTGTAACTTAACCAGGCTAATTCTCTCACTAATTTCTAAGCCCGATCATCGTGAGCTTATGCTAATCTGTCTGATTACTCTGCTCTTGATTCCGCCTCACCCTGACATTATAAAGCCATGCATGCCACTGGATTAGCTCAGTAACTCCTGATGTAACACACCTTCTTCTCCCTTCAGCTATAGGTAGCTTTTCCTAAAGTTTGCCTGATTTGTTGTGCTGAATATCTGCTTGGCTCTTTAATGTCGTCCCACTTCTGCTGGTCCGAATAGTATCGTCTTTCTGTCTAACCCATCCTCGTCTGAGCTCTGTCGCCTATCTTAAATAAATAAATAAATAAGTATTTTATTCTTGACTATGCGAGGCACGCCCATGGAGGCTTGACGGCTGCTAGGCGATTGAGGTATGCTAACTCATGTATCGCACTTCCACTGAACCTTTTATCTTCCCCTGCATTGATTGTTGCTGTTCCTCACTTCTTCCCTAAAGCCATTACAATCAGATGACACGCTTATACCTTTGAGCCACCTATCGCACTCTCTCCTCACCTGGCTTGCTTTTTGACTGCCTGATGAGCTCGACTCGAGTTGTTACCCTTCTTTACTGTTTCCTACCTCGAATAGACGATTTCGGCTTAAAAGCCTTGTTTAGAGCAGATTTATCTGAGCTACTTTTTAACCTTAACCAGGCCAATGCACTTGCACAGTACCTTTCCAAGTGCTATCACCTTGAGCCTATACTACTCTTTTCCTTACTCTTTTCCTTACTCTGTTCCTAATCCCGCTTACGCTTACCTTATAAATCTATGCATGCTGCTCTGGATTAGCTCAGCAACACCTGATTCCTCACATCTTTTGTCTCCCTGACCTGGGTATGTGGCTTTTCCTAAACTTTGTCTCAGATTTATTGTCTGGTATTGCTGCTTTCTTCTTTAACGTCTGTAGCACTTCTGTTGGTCCGAATAGTCTCGTCTTTCTGCCTTATCCGTTTTCATCTAAGCGCATTGGCCTGTTTTTTGACAGCTGCTAGGCGATTGCGGTATACTAACCGGTTTTGCACTTTCAATGAATCTTTCATCTTCCATTGTCTTGATTGTTGCTCCTCCTCACTTCCCCCAAGGCCATTTCACCGCGTTGATACGTTCATTTGATTGAGCCACTTATCTCACTCTTACATGAATTGGATTGCTTGTTGTCAGCCTTGGACGTTCGTCTTGAATCGCCTCACCTGTCTGTTGTTTCCTTACCTCGCTTATCCCACTGAGGCTTAAAAGCCTGGTGTATAGCAGTTTCACCCTTGGTACGTTTACTTTTGGTTTTTGCTTTCACTTGTCATCCTCTTTCTTTCGTCCTCAGTCATCGTCTCGTTCCCGCTTCAAGTTATTACGCAACCACCGTTGACTTATTCTGGGACACTTTAGGTATCCACTAGCCGCTAGAAGCCTACACCCCAATGCCACTGCTAGTTGCGGGTACTCGCCATCTCACCTTGTATCATTATCATTTCCTCGTATTACTTATGTCACCACTTTTCAGCTGCAGCCAGTCATAGTAGTTAGCATACATATCTACGCTAGTTGCCACTCTGTATCTCTCCCACTTACTCTCTTGAATTGTTAGCAACACATACCTTCACTGGTTTGCTGACTTCTTCTGTCACTGTTTCTAATAACTAACTAGAAGGTTCAACGGAATTCAGATGCTGTCCGCTGGTTCTCTCCCTTAGCACAATTACCCTTCGTTCTTCTTATCTTCGTTACGTTTACTGCAGATATTCATTGTAGGCTCCACACATCTTTGAGCTTATCTGGAGATACTAGGAGACATTCCTCGTTTCTCCATCCTGTAATCCAGATTGTCTGTATCACTTTCCTTCGCTGGCTTGTTGATGTGTTCTGTGACACTGTAGAAATCCACTTGTAACCAAATAGCCTAATGGACTGGCTACATCAGGCCACCGAAAGTTTCTCGCAGCGCCATGTTCTGTCCATCCTCTTAAACCTAAGCACTTCTGCTTAGCAGCAACTAGTAATCGTAGGCTCCACGCATTTCTGGAGCTTGCTAAGAGCTGCTCTCTTCTATCTCGAACATACTTTGTGGCTGTCTGCGTCACATACATCCGCTTTTTGCTGATTTACTATGGGTAATTAAGGGCATACACTAACAACTAAGAGGCTTCATGCAAATTCCATTGCTGATCACTGATACTCACACTTACAGCGACCCTAACTGTTCCTCGTCTTACCTCTGGCTCCCGTGTTTAGCAGCAGTCCTTCTTCATAAGCTACTATCATCTTTGTGCATATACTGAGCTGCCAAGGTCCACACTTTTTCCCTCCAAGCTTTAATCCCTGGGACTGCGTGCATCACATACACTTGCTGTCTGTCGCCCTAATTAGGTGTCCACTAGCAATTATAAGGCCACACCTAAATGCCATTACTCATCCGCGACACCTAATTGGCCGTAGTACAGCTCTCTCACGGGCTTCTCCCGGCTCAGGCCTCCTTAATTATACTCCATTAACACCACCGCATGATTTGATTAGCTGCACGTCGATGCGTCGTAGTCTATTATGCTCTAACTATCTAACAACCTCTTTGTATGCTTGCGCTTTACTTGTCCGCTGCCATTCTACCACGAAACCACTCTTAGTTTTCTTCTGTCGTGCAAACATATCCAGGTATTCAGCATAAGCCGCTCTTCTGCCACACATTTCTAGACCTTTATCTACCCACTACTTGCTGTATTGTCTTAGGCATTTTTTACCTGCAATACTCCAAGTCTCGGGCTAGCAGTCCATGCCTCTATCCAGCTAGGCACTATTACCCCAGCACTCTGGCTGCTGCGGTTAGGTCTCAGGTTCTGATGTCCACAGCAACCTGAATGTACGCATATATTCTGGCTATTCGCGGTCCTTCCGTCAATTAGCCCTTCTTAGCGTTTTAATTCGGCACTCTCTCTCACCTGGTCAGTACAGAGACGCCCCTTAGCTTCTCATTTAAAGGTGTTCATTCCTCAATTATTCGCTGCTATGTTTGCGAAACTTACCCATGTATGAGTCCAAAAGACTCACTGGCTTTCCCTGGGTCAGCATATTCTACGCTCCCCAGCGAAACTTCCCACGCAACAGTTGCATCATAGCAAACGGATCCTGTGTTTTCTTTGCTTAACGGCGCAACGCTCTGCATCCAAGGTATACGGTAGCAACCAACGTATAGGGCTTTGCTTTCGATGAATATTCAAAAGACACTTTTAGCATAATCATTGTTACACATTGTACATCATATGTTTCCTTTAAATGTTAGACCATAGGACGTAAATAATGCTTGTTTCCACGTCTGTTCTTTGCGGCCCTGTTTGTCTCTCACCTTCCCTTTCTCCGAGGTCTGGAACTTCTTGGAGATCTGGGATCGGAATGTGAAAGAGCTTGTGCCTGGGACAGGACATAGAAACCCCCAAGGACCTACATAGAACACGGCTGTACAACAAGTGCATAAAAATGCACTCACTACCATGACCGTCGTCCAGTAATGGTAGCTGGACATGACGCCTTTATACTCCTGCGAAGTATACATAATCCTGTAAATTCTAGAAGCAAGAAACGGAAGTTTTGCTCACCTGGACACGAAGATGACGAAGGTCTAACCCTCCATAGGCCTCAGCCATTATGGCCGCCGCGAGCAAAAATAACCTGTTCAGCTAACAGAGGAAATTAGAAGGCAATTGACGGCGGTTAACCGAGTGTTAAATCAGTCGACGAGCTGCTCTGCCAGTTTTACATTAGTGTACAAACGGATTTCTGACAGTGTTTCAGGACGTGGTGGGTTTTCGCCTGGCAAGCGTTCTCCCTATAAAAAGCCACAAGTGTCCGCTTAACAACACTGCGACGTGGCGGATGTGACTCGCCACTGAATAAAGTCACTGCCCACAACTACATACTGGCAAGCCGACCTGAATCCTAATGTAATATTTTCCTGACAAGTTTTCTCTACAAACGGAATGCCCAGCCTGTTTACACTACGCCCACTATAACCCAACTTGTCGTCATGTTTTGACGAATTTATACCTCAAGATTAATTTTACAATTTCCAAAGCTTGGACAACTTTCGGCTTATTGCCGATTACATACATAGCAACGTGCTTGTTGCGAAACATAAATTGCTTGTAAACGTTGATCATGCCTGGTCAGGTGTGTCTCGGAAATTCGAGAATATACTATTTATTTATTTATAAATATTTTTTGCCTTTGACATGTATCATTTTCAACATGTTGTAACATATATGACATTTGCATTCACACTACATGGTCACAGTTTTCCTTGGTGGTCTCAGCTGCTCGCGTTGGTTTAACTTTTCTCTTTCCTTCCCCTAGGTCTGAAGATATCAACAGAAATTTTCCAAACGGTCACTCTGGCCTGTGATGTTACGACTGAACCAACCTACAAACTTAACATTGGACCATATCTGGCCTCCAACACACTTACTCCTTTTCCGGCCTACTTACACTGGTCAATTGGATATGAATGCTCTTATTCAGAGGATTAACTTAGTCACGACTTACACGCAAAAGCCTGTAAAACAATTGATTGGCCCAACCTGCCTGCATCAACCCATAAATACCTACATTTGGTCCCGCCTGTCAAAAGTCCAATCATTTGCTTATGGCTTGTCAGCAGTCTCAGGCCGCTCAAACGAGACAGAAAATAAGACTTTCACGGGGAACCAACTGTTTAGCGACAGTGCTACGGGAGGTGGTGGGATTTCGCCTGGCAAGGGTTATCCCTATAAAAAGCTCCTTCTGTCTGTTTAACACCAGTGCGACGAGACGGATTTGACTCGCCTCTGACTAAAGTCACTACCCCAAGATTGCCCAATCAAGCACACTACACCATGGGGTTCACCCAACCCCTCCCGCACTATGTACGTGAGCGAGCACAATTGCAACAGCCCATATTCAAACTCGTGTAACAAATGCATACACATGCACTCCCACATATATGCATGAGCTTACAGCTCCCTAGTTAATGGCTACCCTGCACCATCTTTTATACCTTCCCCCATATTTAGTTGTACCTGTGACATGGTCATGCATACATAGCTGTGTCTCGCATTGCACAAGAATGAAGAATTTATTTTTCAGTTAGGAGGTGCTCTTTGAGGGAACTTTGGTTGTGACGAGCCTACACCACTAACGGCTCGGTACTCTGTTGGCGGTCAGAAAATAGGAGACTGGTCAGATTAGACTCGGTAAGCGTACAGAGCTGAGTTCTCACGCAGCACAATCTCAAGCTTTTAAATTTATTAACGTTAATTTCGTTATACTAAGCCGCCTTTCGAAAATCGTTCAAACCGCATGCGTTTTCCATCAAGCGCCTTGCGTTAAACTTACGACTTCCCGGACTGTATGCACTGCAATGGTTTAGAAATTCTCTGACTATCGTCCAGAAAGCCTTCGGAAATTGTTTAGAAATCCTCCAGGAATCGTTCGGAAACCCTCCAGAAATCCTTCTGAAATGCTTCGGAAAACCACCAGAACTCCTTAGATAAGCCTTTGGCGGTGGGCAACCTTAGTCAATTGTTCGCACAATGCATATTCAGCACATGTAGTACTCTAAAATATATGCTCATCCTACACCCATTGCTTACACTAAAGGTACTGCTCAGCGCTAGTTTAGCACCAGGATGTTACTACCACGCTTGCTGAAAGCATACCTGCGTGGTGCGTACGGTATATATGCTACTTAAGCAAAAGTGAGACAATCCTACAGTGCCACACGAAGTGAAGGCAAGGTGCAATGTTCATGACACACAGAGCGCGCAGCAAAGGAAGCGCAAACGCCAGTAAAGTTGTTAATTAGGCTGAAAAGAAGCAACTCTATGTAGAAAAAGGACTACAATCGTAACGGTTTTATGAGAACACCAGTCTTCCATGCTTCTGTTTAGATCCACAATTTCTACTGCCTGAAATGGCTGTATGAGTAGACAGTATATGTAACTGCTTACACCACCCGGACTACTGAGGCTTCCGTCGGAGGTTCATTGTGGGACTTTGTGTCGTACGGTGTGCAACCAGTTTTGACAGCTTCCTTGACAGCCGAGACGATTAAACCGGCAGACCAAAATCGTCCAAGCAGCACAGCTGTACTGGATCTACACAGCTAACAAATACAGCTTACAGTGAATAACCGTATTGATAGTAGTGTTTCAGAAAGCAAAGACATTGTGTGCTCTGGAATACTTCATGCATGATGCGACATCGCGAGTCTTCACTGCGGACATCAGGTTCCTGGCGGTCCTCGTTCCTATTTTCCCGTGATTTCTTTCCAGGTACTGCACCTAAGGAAACGATAGTTATATTTATGTAATGTTATCAACTTATCTTGGCTTGGCTTTTATCTTAGCGCAGCATCCAATACTCGAAGCTCAGAGAGAGATTAAATTTGTAGATGGCAATCAGTTGTGAAGTTCGCAAGTGACTGCCGTAAAGCTACCGTTAAGCGATTCACGTTTTCGGACATGTTTTGCACAGGTTGTCCCTACGCCGGTATATTTCTATACGAGAGGATGCATGCGGTTAGGAGATCTTCTAACATTAATTAGAAGGTACATGAGGATTTTTAATGTGTGCCATCTCAGCATAGTGACTTCGTTGAATGCGCGCAATTTTACTTTTGAGGGAGCTCAAATTATGCTATATACTTGCCAAAGCTGCGTTTCTGCATTGACCTCGATGTCAGTGGTGAATTGTTAACCGTTCGTGGAAATGACGGCAGGGAGTACTAAATTTAAGAGCTAACATACCTGGACAAGCGAGCTTACATCTAGGTTGGGGCATATAGGTATCTGCTTGGTGCTAGGCCTCGGCACCTCAGCTGCATAGCTGCAAGGTGCCACACGGAATTGCACAATGCATGTAGATTCTGACGCAAGCCCAGACGATGCTGCAGGTAGCGCACGGTAGTTGGCATCGGCTGGCATTTTCTTTTTCTGTGGTCTCCCAGCCACCTCTTCGCCCTCAGTCATCAGCCTGGCCGGTTTCCGTCTGTGAGGTACTTTAGAACGTTAAATAACAGACTACCTACTCATGACGCATCGGGGGCGTTCCCATAGCAACGGTAGTATCCGTGTCCACTGAACATCTCATGTCTGCACTCGCTCATACCATTGATAGAGCGTAATCGAAAGCATCTTCAAAATGCGAACCCCACAGAGTGTAGGCGGTCCCCTGGGGCAGTTGACTGATGGCAGCTTCCCTGAGCCCCTATAATGACCAACAACAAAGGGAACTGACGCAGTTGGGGTTAGCACCCAGCACAAAATGGTTCATATGTGTAAAGATGAAGAGCTGAAGGGATTAAGCCATCCACGTGTAATTTAATGCAAAGGACGTCTGTTGTATGAGTACACTTTCCACCCAGTATAGTCCAAGCCTGCTTCGTGAGCCATATGTGCGTATGTCCCAGGAGGCATAGAGACAGTTTCGGTATCCCTTGGGTTTGCGTCAGCGTTCTGTAGTCTTTCGGCAATGCAAGCAGGAAGGGCCTAAGCAATATTAATAAGCTATTTACTGAAGCTGCAGGTGCACGGCTGCTCCAGGCCTATTCACTTAATGTGCGCCCAACATCCTCCTTGTGGATTTTTACGACGGAACGTGGTTCACGGACAATGCAATCTCCCTGTTAATTCATTCCCTAAACCTAAACGTATACACATTAACATGTAAACCGCACACTTGTGGGCGAAATCAAGTTATCATTAGGTGTTACTGTGGCGGCTGGTATAGATTCATAGCCAAAAACAACAGTATGCACAATACCTACCGAAAAACTGAACAATAAACAGTTTTCACCTTCAGATGTAAGTAAAAGAGCTGCGGCATTTGTGACATCATCGACAAAATCCTGATTACCACTTTGGTCTGACCTACGGCGCAACTGCCGCCGCAAAGGTTTAAAAGTTTCCTTAGGTAGTAAGATATACGAACTAATACAGTATGTTTGTCGAACACACCGTAAGCTAAAGGCAATGCACGTGCAAATCTTCCACCGACGCACAGCGAACTTATTATGCAACCGACCAGAGCGAAGTATTCTGAAAAAGGTCTCCAAGTCAAGCTTGCAACAGTGTAGTCACATGTTCGCAGCCTTTAAAATGTGGAAATCGGGTGCCCTAAAGCGGCGCGTTTACATTGTAAAGCTATACAAAGTAAAGAAATACAATTACTTTTAACTATATTTAACTGACATTTAAAACAATGGCCACAATTTTAACATAAACCGGTAACCTAAGCGTAACTCCGAATCGTGAGGACCCCACGAGTTCTAAAGTGTCTACAACGATTGTTCATGGGTGTGGGCTGGGTGGCTTACTACTAAGGTGAGGAAAAGGAAGCAGGCTCTCCAGGTAAGGGGAACAGAGTGTTCAGTCTTTCGAACACTGGCCGGTACCGTCACAATATTCAGTGTGTCAGCAGAAATGGGCAGGTTAGAAATGGCGGTGGCTATGTTACTAAAAGTTGAGCAAGACCAGCAGGCTGTCGGGAGGAGGGTAGCATCCATGGGTCTACGGTCAAGACCGTTTAAAGTTCGGTAGGCTGCAGTAAGTCAGAGAGAATCAGCCTGGTCAATTGAGACTAGGGCAGGGCAGGGCAGGGCACTGAAAATGGCAGGCAGATGGAAGAGGAATTTAAGGCAAAGTTTGCAATAAGAAGAGGACAGGGTCGGTTTGCAAGGAGCATTATTGTTGCTGGCTGTATAAGCTAACGGGTCTCTTTGAGCATTAGGATTGTTCCACAAAAATAAGGCGGTTTTGTGTGAAATTCTATATATGACTTGGGCCGTTCTCCCGGAGCTCGTCCTTAGTGATACAGGTGCCACAGATGTCTGCTCGTTTGGGGACACTTAGTAGTCTATGTATGACCATGGAGAATTGAACGTTACTAGCAGATGCGCCGGTGGTTTCACGTAGCATATTCCACACATGCGCAGATCTAAAGAGGGAGAGGTAAAGCTTACGGCGCAAAGTGCTTTGGTTAGTGCGAAAGAGTGTGGCTGTTTGCGTAGATGATAACGTGCATTGCCTAGCGGTTCCACATATTTTAATGCTCATGTCTGCTGTTTTGATTAGCTTACATAAGCTTACATAAGGTAGTTCATAAAAAGCTGCGCAGTAATATAACTTGTCTTAAACTAAGGAGCGCATCTGAATCAATACTCCGCAAAAGGAGCCATTCCATTACTCCGCTAAAGGCGAGGAAGGGACTGCGATCTCGTTTCTTCTTAGTTGTGTACGTGAACATATGGAACAGGCTGCCTTCCAGAATAAAAGAAATCCAAAACTTTCAGGTATTCAGGAAGGAGATACAAAGATTCCTATGTTTTGGCAATGTACAAAGCATCTTCCATAACTGCGATTCGCAAGACCACTTCTTCGAAACTGGCCCGTATGTAGCTTGAGGACGCCCACGATGTAGTGCATGACATCTAAGCACCTTAAGCTCACAACTCATCCATATTCATTGCCGTTACCGTTCTAGCACGTAAGAGACTTTAGCGGTACCCGTCGCACCAATTTTATAGGGTTAAGAATAGCAAACCGAGTACAAGATGATTTTATTCTACGACGATCTCTTCTTAACCTACATGAGTTCTCCTACGGCCAAATCCACCTTAGGACTGCACTACGGAACGAGTAGACGCCAGCACAAAAGCATCCGGTAAGGGATAATAAGGGATAACTCCCATGACTGGTCTCCATCAGTGACCCTTGTACTTTTACCTTATCCAATACCGCACACACAAGACCCAGAAGGTCTCAGTCGGATCGGTCGCACGCATCGTGCAGGTACTCACATTAGAATTCTGAACGCAAGAGGCACTTAGCCATTAATGAGTAGCTTCTGACGTGCTTCGACCCTCTCACTGACACGTTGATCCAAATGCTGAATGGATCAATTTGTATCCACAACCCTCCGGCTTCTCTCTTTCTATGGTCACTTCGTCAATGTTTAACAATTTCAAAAGAGCGTACAGCCTAACCTACTGACTGGCAGGTTCGCAAACCCGTAGTTATTCCTTATACAGGATATTGCAGAGCAATGACTAAGCCAACCGTGCAGGCGAATTTCAATCCTTACATATTATCTATAGCTACATCTTCATCCCTTGTCTTCAGCTTTACAGTTATCACTTTCCAACTTCTTGACCACTGGGTACGTGCAAACATTTTAGGCCTATGACCTTTAAGGTACTCCTAGTAAACGCATCCTACCAGACCTAAACCTTGCATAAGATGCTGAAAGTGTTTGTTGCGGCTGATGCACCTAAGCTTAGCATTAGGATTTTTCAACATCGTCTAAATGCCTGCTTAAATGAATCTTTACGTGCCTGCGTAGCTCTCGCTTGCTAGCTGGCCATTATTGATGCTTTTTCATTTAGCCTGAGCACCAGATAATGTACTCCGCAGTTGCCAACCACTATCAGTATGTAACCAGAAAAACAATATACATATCTTTCATATTGGTGACAGAGAGCACTTTACAAGTTCTAGGTCCAAGATTCAGACATATTGCTCCCCACTTATCCTCTCTTCGCCCCATATACTTAACTTTATCTGGTATATATATGCCTTTCAATATTAGCAACACCAGTAGACAGGCATAATGAAAACCAGATCCTCTTCATTAGCTGCTTTTGCTAGTAAAACACTCGCATTTCCACATTCCATTTCACTGGCACAAAAGCTAACCAAAGACAGAGAGGCCCCTGTCACACTGGCTGGCTGGAGCACCAGAAAATTTCCATCACCACTTTTCTTATGTTGGTCGCCCGTGTGTTATTTATCTTTCAGCTGGCTCCAAAGCCTACCATGCGTTATGCGTAATGACGGGTGAACGACCAGCTCCCACTGGTTTTTGTTACTATTCTTCTCCTGATTTACCTTTTCGCTCTTTGCTTAAGATGCCAGAATAGCTCTTGCCAAGAAAACCACAAAAGAAGTAGCCGGTATGACAGTGGAGTACTAGATAACGTTATCATCTGGATGAACACCGCCGGCACTTGCTTCGGAACTTAAAGTTGAGAGAAATAACTCGAACTTCATCAAAGAGCTGCACAATAGTGTGCTTTAACACCAGAGGCATAATAATCCCTCCAATTCGAGCAAGCGCAATCACCAGAAGTAGCATTGGTAATGCCTGTAGTGCACCGGAAAACCTGCTCTTTCAGTGTCTTGTAACATTGGATTTTATGGTTGTTTTAACCTTCGAACGTCCGCTTGTTTTACTGATTGCACATCCGTTGTCACAAACCGTTTTGGTGAGTTCCTCGCTGCACGTTTCTCGCCCTGTCTGATTCGCTTTCTACCCTTGTAGCCTTAAAATATACGTTGGGTTCAGTCGCTTCCGATTTCTGTACTGTCGTATTTGACACGTCTTACGTGTCATTGCTTATTGACTAGTATACCAGGCTCCGCCCAACAATTGGTAACCCCCTGTCAGGAACACGCCGCCCGCCATTTTGCATTTTTATTCTGGAGAGCTTGTTCCAGTGATTTTGCGATAAATTACTTAAAAGCGTATTGTTTTCTCACCTACCACATTTTTATCTGCTTTTTGCAATGGATAATCTAGAGGATAAGCGGTATCCATGCGCGGTTAACGCCGTTCAGCCTGCCACGGCCAATTTGGTTGCATTGGCTCCTCCTTTTTGGGAGAATAATCCTTTACTATGGTTTTGCATTTAGAATCCGCATTTTATATTCGTAAGCTTTCTTCTGATTTCGCCATGTATAATCAGTTAATATCTTGCCTTCCTTATAGTA
The DNA here is from genome assembly GCA_944474145.2 of Dicrocoelium dendriticum. Lineage (NCBI taxonomy): Eukaryota > Metazoa > Platyhelminthes > Trematoda > Plagiorchiida > Dicrocoeliidae > Dicrocoelium > Dicrocoelium dendriticum. The sequence goes on from OX104064.1 coordinate 66,876,989, forward strand.
TATCATCGCAGGTGAGAGACAGCATACTTTGCCCCCCTCTAGTAATGAAATGCGAGACACTTAAACAGGCTATTATGCAGCGAATCACGCCTTCTGACAAGGTCCATCTGCAGCAGATATTTAGTGATCTGCAGCTAGGAGGTAGGATGCCCTTAGCCTTGTTGCGCGAAATGCAACAGCTCATCGGCACGTCCAACATGGACGTAGGGATTCTCCGCGAGCTGTGGATGCAACGCCTTTCTGAAAGCACACAGGCTATCCTTGCAGTAGTAAGTGACTTGCCTATCACAGGAATTGCAGATCTAGCAGACCGCGTCATCGAACGGCACCAGCCAGAGACTGAAACCAAAGCACCTAAGCAGCTTTGCGCTGGCGCAACCTCAACGACAGGCGCGACTAGCCCTCCGTCGGCAATGGACGCATTATCATTGCAGATAGCGTTGCTTCAGCGCCAGGTCAAAGAACTCACCTTAAAACGTAAGCACCGCAACCGCTCTGGATCATCGCACCGTCGCACAAAACTTGATGCCTCAGGTTACTGCTTTTACCACACGCGTTTCGGTACTAAAGTCCGTAAGTGCGTACAGCCGTGTAGCTACTTTGCTATAGATAAATAAATATAAATAAATATAGGTATATTTCTAGACAAGCGCTAGATGCTGTTCCTGCGTGGGATCAGATCAAATTGTACACAACATCCATGCTCATGCATGGAGAAGAAATATCGTTAACAACTGCTTTTGATCGTGTTTATCTTTCCGAACAGTAAAGCAGGGATAAATACAAACGTTTCGTAGGCCTCGACATTTTTGTAGGCAGTAGTTTGGGTCTCCGTAGCTTATGTACGAATTCTGCGCTTTTCACCGGCTATCGCTGCCAAACCTTGAGGTGTCTGATTCCATTAGTAAACGATCAATCTATTATGCTAATGGATTGTGTTATTTTCGATGGAAAATGCACCACTAGAGGAAATTTGATCCATTTTCTTTGGTCACATCACCGCATTTCGAGCACCCATTAGTAGCGGGCTCATGGAAAGGAATAAGCAAGCACAAATTAGATCGTAAAAGTGGAGGGTGGAAACAAATGAAATAACAGTAGTGGCTAACAATTTAGCCTTTCTTAGAAAAGTGCGACTGAAAGGCCGGCCCACTTAACTAGAAAATACACTAATATTGGAAAATGGAGCCAAGATATAGCCTAGAAACAGCATACCAGAACCGCAAACCTGGCGCGAATTTAAAAGTGTAAATCTCCAAACAAGCGAAATCAACGCCGTTTTGGAGCTGAAGTGTTAACTAAAACGGGACAACAATGGGCGGTCTCGGACAAACCCTAGGCGCTGGTTACGACAAAGGTAAAATAATCAAGCTAGGTGCAGTGGTTATGGAGATATTTGCATTTTTAGCGGTCGGCGGCGGATAGCGCCATTTTCGAGCCTCCGCTAAATTCACGTTCTGCTTTGGAAGCAGATACAGAAAAAAGAAAGCAATAATACAAAAAACGGCTAGGCGCAATAAGTTCCGAATATGGAGTAGTAACTGGGAGTGCCTAAGATAACGTGTAATTCGCTGCAGTAGCGAAGTATGACGCAGTGGGCCGAAAAGCATACTTTCTCAGTAAACGTAGTAAAAGTTAGGAAAACAGACGGAAAGGTTTTAGGGAAATACTAGGTAGGCTGTAAGAATTATTATATAGGTAGAACGGCACAGGATATGGTGTAGCTAGCTCACAGCCAGAATGCGACCATGTGCGATTTTCAGAGTATATTGGGCCGCAGAATCCACTATGAATGTGGAATTCAACGTTTTTAATGCTCCGATGTGGATGCAAAAATTATACCAAAGCCGCTTGAGCTGAGTCCATATGGATAAGACAAGGGAATATAAAACTCATTTGCCCCGTCGGAACTAGGATAACGCAAGCATTTCCTACAGAACGTTTACCAGTTTCGACTCTTTGAGGCTATTTTATACGTCGTTATGGTTGTATCACTGACACTAATGAGCCAGGGTGGGCTTCCAGTGATAATAAAAAAGCTAATGTGAGAAAATTCACAAAATGTGTCCAGGTGAGAAACACCTTGGGTTCCGCTTTGGTTAGACACGAATACCACTTCTATTGGGGGTTTCGCCATCTCAAGCATGATTGATTAGTGGGCCACAGGTGCTAAATCACACCACTGTGCATTAAGTTGCTAGTTTAGAGCTATATTTCCCTTAGCTGAGAGTCAGATGCAAGTGCCTGTGGTGTTGGACCAGAATAACGCAATTGTAGCAGTCTGGAGATTCCCCGGTTTGCCTGTGTAAAATTCTAACTAAAACTATTTCATTGTACACCTAGGCAACCGGTGTGGTTTGTTGAACTGCTTGCTGAGTTCGAATGCTTTACTTGCTCATCGCCATTTTTGCTTGGCGCTCGCTTCGGTTGCAACTCGCAACTGCTCTGTGTGCTGTGCTTGCTCCGTTTCCCTAGCTAGAGCGTCCACGGTGTCGTTCATTTATAGCTAGCTAACATGGAATCTTTTGCTGAACCAATAAAAGTTTCCCTGCAACTCGATCTGTCTTCTTGAATCCCTCTCTGGGCTCCCGGTACAGGCAACCCTCTAAATTGGTGACCCCGAATCCGGAACGATCTCTGCGCCGGATATTTTGAACTCTTCTGCGGTGAGCTCGTTCCATTTATTTTTCATATTTTCACGTTTATTTTTGCATACGGTAGCCTATTTTTGCGTCATTTTTTAAGCCATGGAATCTGTAGACCATAAGGTAGAGTCTCTACTAAGCGTTGTATCTCTCTCTGTGCCACCTTTTTGGAACATAGATCCTGTTTTGTGGTTCGCTCATCTTGAGGCTGAGTTTTACAACCACAGAATCACTTCCGACTACGCGAAGTATTGCAAGCTCCTGTCCTATCTCCCCAAAGAGATATCAATGCAGGTTCGTGACGTCATCATTTCTCAGACCGAAAACCGCTATGAGACTCTCAAGGAGGCCACGATTAAGCGTGTTATGCCCTCTGAGAACGTTCGTCTGCACCAGCTTTTCAGGGATCTGCAGCTGGGCGACAAACTGCCCTCTACCCTGCTACGAGATATGCAGCAACTCCTTGGTTCCTCAACCATGGATGAGACGTTACTTCGCAAACTATGGCTACAACGGCTACCGGAAAACACGCAAGCGATTCTCGCTACAGTGAGCTCCGTTTCGCTCACTCAACTGGCAGATTTAGCGGATCGAGTTATTGAACGATCACAGCCACAAGCCGACGCCGGCAAGATCAATGCCGTCGCGTCCCAGGGCACTTCTATCACTGGCTTACAGTCAACCATAGAAGCCCTGCAAGCACAAGTTGCGACACTTAGTCGCCAGGTCCAGCAGCTTACTATGAACCGTCGTCATCATAGCCGCTCAAAATCGCCCTGCAAACGTTCTAAGTCTAGCAACAGGCAAGCTAGCTGTTGGTACCATCAGCGTTTTGGTACCGCAGCTCGTAAATGTGTCAAACCTTGCAACTTTGCGGAAAAGCAGGGAAATCTCGGCCGGTCCGTAACGGCGACGGACGCGACCGGCCAACACCAAAGTCGCCTCATTCGCGTTAGGGATTTAACTTCCGGCACCGAGTTTCTAGTCGACACTGGTGCCGAAGTTAGCGTCATACCCCGTAGCTCAGATGAGGTCGTCTCACCATCGCCGACCAAGCTGCATGCCGCCAATGGCACACCGATTGCAACTTTCGGCGAAAAGCTGCCAACGCTCAATTTAGGCCTCCGGCGAACCTTTCGCTGGCCTTTCATAATCGCTGCCGTGCCTTTTGCCATCAAAGGCATAGACTTTCTTCAACGCTTCGACCTCATCGTCGACGCTAAAAGGAAGAAGCTTATCGACTCCAGGACACAGCTCAGTATTATCGGGACCAGCGCCAACGTGGCTGCTATCACTCCCATCCGTGTCCTACCTCAAGCTTCACAACCTTTTCTATAACTTTTCAGCAAGCACCCTAAACTCCTTCGCGTCCTGAACGACTTGCTTACTGTGACGTCAAACGTCATGCATCACATCTGCACTAAGGTCCCACCTGTTTCGGCCCGCCCTTGCAGACTAGCCCCGGACAAGCTCAAAGCTGCTAAGGCGGAATTGGAGCAAATGCTCGAACTGGGAATAATCCGCCCGTCCAAAAGTCCATGGGCATCACCATTACACATGGTGCCAAAGAAATCCGGTGACTGGCGCCCCTGTGGTGACTACAGGGCTCTTAACAAAGTTACCGTCCCGGATAAATACCCTATTCCGCACACGCACGATTTGACATCCCTTTAGCTGGTAAGTCTATCTTTACCAAAGTCGGCTTAGTTCGCGCCTACCATCAGATACCTGTGGCGCCAGGCGACATTGCCAAAACAGCAGTCATCACGCCATTCGGCCTATTCGAGTACCTCAGAATGCCTTTCGGCCTCAGCAACGCTGCCCAAACTTTTCAGCGTTTCATTCATGAGGTAACGCGAGGACTCGAAGGCGTTTACCCTTATTTAGATGACATTCTCATCGCCAGCTCTTCCAACGAGGAACATCTTCATCACCTCGACGCACTCTTCCAACACTTGACACAGCATGGGGTTACCGTCAACCCGATAAATGCGAGCTTGGCCAAAGTTCCATCGACTTTCTTGGCCACCGCATATCTGCCTCTGGTATCGAAGCCCTGCTAGACAAAATCCAGGCACTGAAGGACTATCCTGCTCCCTTTCCTTCAAACAGTTACGCCGATTCCTTAACCTGGTTAACTATTATAGACGCTTTATTCCTAACTGCACGAGCACTGTCCAACCAATGGCTGACTTGCTCCGCGGTAAACAACGGTCTTTTCATTTTGCAGACGACGCTAGACTGTCTTTTGAGAAGCTCAAAGACGCTATCTCCAACATAGTGCTTCTTGCCCACCCAGACACATCAGCACCACTCTCCCTGACGAGTGACGCATCCGACACTGACGTCGGTGCAGTTCTTCAACAACTCATCGACCATCGATGGTTACCTCTAGGTTTCTTCTCGAAACGCTTACAACCTGCCGCATCGCGTTACAGCACCTTCGGTAGGGAACTGTTAGCCATCTACCAAGGTATCAGACATTTTCTTCACTATCTCGAAGGTCGACACTTTACAGTCTTCACTGACCACAAGCCATTGAGCTACGCAATCAATGGCGCAACGGACAAGTATTCTCCGCGGAAAACTAGACAACTAGACTACGTTTCTCAGTTTACGACAGACGTACGACATGTCTCAGGTGCTCTCAATCCCGTCGCGGATGCGCTTTCACGCATTCAGCAGATCAGCTTATCGCTTGGCACCAGCATTGTTATAGCCGCCATGGCTGCTGCCCAACAAGCTGATCCCGACATAAACAAGCTACCACGCAACACCACTGAGACGATCACCATCGATCGACTCAAGCCAGCATTCCTCGACAAGTCCGACTCTTCGGTGCAACAAGCACCTTCACAGCCTGTGCCATCACAGCTGGCACCGCAACCTCAGACGAGTCAGTCCGGTCCAGCAGAACCGACAACCTCAACCGACAGCACTCCTACTCGCCCTACACTCAATCGACGCGGTAGGAAGCTCCAACCTATAGTACGTTTTTCGGACTTCGTTCGTACTTACTATTTTACCTAGAACGTGCCTTCAAAATTTTCTGCTCTTACTAAACGTTTTTGAAAATCCACAAAAAGAGATCAAAAAGTTTTGAAATTACCAAAAATGAGCAAAACCTCTTGAAAACCCAAAAACAGCTTTGCACGTTTTCGCTTTGCACTCTTTTGTGTATTGCTTTGCATTTATGCTGCTTTTTTCATTTTGTTTTCCAAATACACCGTCGGTTGGGTGCATCTCGGTTTCACTTTCCGCTGGATCTCCGCACGTCAACTGCAAGTGGAACGAACTTCCAGTTCAACCGCCTACGTGAACTTTACTAACTGTTCCCCCACAAACAGTTCTTTTTACCGTTTCGACACCGTAGGGAGGACATGGGCGGGAGCCCGCTAGGTTCCGATTGCATGGTTCTCCCCCAGCAGCTGCATCAGGTTTCACAACCTGGTCTCGCAGAAGGCTGGCCCGCGACGGACAGTCCTCACGTAGATCGAAGGTCTGCTTACACAGTCCCTTCTGGGAGAGGGCTATGTAGCAGTCTGGAGATTCCCCGGTTTGCCTGTGTAAAATTCTAACTAAAACTATTTCATTGTACACCTAGGCAACCGGTGTGGTTTGTTGAACTGCTTGCTGAGTTCGAATGCTTTACTTGCTCATCGCCATTTTTGCATGGCGCTCGCTTCGGTTGCAACTCGCAACTGCTCTGTGTGCTGTGCTTGCTCCGTTTCCCTAGCTAGAGCGTCCACGGTGTCGTTCATTTATAGCTAGCTAACATGGAATCTTTTGCTGAACCAATAAAAGTTTCCCTGCAACGCGATCTGTCTTCTTGAATCTCCCTCTGGGCTCCCGGTACAGGCAACTCTCTAAACAATCGTTCCCTGGAGAAACATCATCAGTTTCAGCACTTTGAGGTTATGTTATATATCTTAATGAATGTGCCACCAAGGCTAATGAGCTCGAGATGTCTTCTATTGATAATAGAGAAATAGGTGTCCAAGAAATTAGTGAAATGCATTCAGGTGGGAAATACCACGAATGCCGCTTTAGTTAGGCATGATCACCTCATCTTATAAAGGTTGCACTTTCTCATTTGTGACGGATTATTGGGCCTCATGTGTTAAAGCACACCATTTCTGCATCGCGTTGCTATTTTGAGCTCTAACTCTCTTGGTTGAGAGTCCGATGCAAGTGCAAGTGATATTCACCAGTGTAAGGTAATAGAAAACTGGGAGATCACAACAGCTATTAACTTGGAGGTTTCCTGGTGGGAACCTTCCACATTGTCAGGCAAAATGAATGAAAAATAATATAACGCAAGCAGAGAAGATAACGGAAAACAAGTGGGAGCTGGTTGTTCACCCACCATTACGCATTACGTATGGTAGGCTTTGGAGCCAGGTAAAGGTGATCCGCCACGGCGGGCCGTAATGGCCACAAACGTCGGTAAAGCCCAGTTTTTAGTTGATACCGGGGCGGAAGTCAGCGTCATTCCCCCTATGCCAGGTGAGCGTACCACTTCTCTGTTGACAAGCCTCAGTGCCGCCAATGGCACGCCAATAGCCACCTATGGTCATCGGTCACTTACCCTGGACCTAGGTCTTCGGCGCACGTTCCGCTGGGTATTCACTGTCGCTGCAGTCCCCTTTGCCATCATCGGTATTGACTTTCTCAGGCATTTCGACCTCTTGGTCGATGCGAAACGTCAGATGATAGTCGACACTGCTACAAAACTCAGAGTACGTGGCATCACCGCCGATGTCAAATCTATATCTCTGGTCTATGCATTTCCCCAGACCCCGCTAGACTACGCTAACCTCTTCTCTCAGTATCCCAAGCTCGTTCAGCCAATGAACGCCGCTTTGCCCGCGGCAGCTCAAGTCACGCACCACATACGGACGAACGGCCCACCTGTGTCATGCTGTCCACGCCGACTGTCACCTGAGAAACTAAAGGTAGCTAGGGCGGAATTTGGGCACATGCTTGAACTTGGAATAATCCGCACTTCTGACAGCCTTTGGTCCTCCCCCCTGCAGATGGTCCCAAAGAAATCTGGTGACTGGCGCCCTTGCGGTGATTACCGCGCACTCAATCGCCTAACCGTCCCAGATAGGTATCCCATCTCACATATGCAGGACCTTACCGCATGCCTCACTGATAAGACGATCTTCAGCAAGATCGATCTGGTTCGCGCCTATCACCAGATACCTGTGGAAGACAATGACATTCCTAAAACAGCCGTCATCACTCCTTTCGGTTTGTTTGAATTTTTAAGAATGCCATTTGGACTGTGCAACGCCGCACAAACCTTCCAACGCTTCATCCACTATGTTACTCGTGGCCTAGACTTCGCATATTCCTACCTCGATGATATCTTAGTAGCCAGTTCATCGGAACAAGAGCATCTCGAGCACCTTCGAACTCTTCCAGCGCTTGACCCAACACGGTGTCACAGTAAACCCGACTATGTGCGAACTCGGAAAATCAACGGTAGAATTCCAAGGCCACCTCGTTTCATCGTCTGGTATCGAAGTCCTTCCTGACAAGCTCCAGGCAATCAAGGACTTCCCAGCTCCGACTTCGTTCAAGCACCTCCGTCGATTTTGTGGTTTGGTCAACTACTATCGACGCTTCATTCCACGCTGCGCTCAGCTCATGCAGCCACTGACTGACCTACTCAGAGGAAATGAACGCAAGTTCGCTTTCCCTGACGCAGCACAGGCAGCCTTCGCCGAGCTCAAGGATGCTATCTCCAACATAGCCCTCCTCGCTCATTCCGAATCGACTGCACCTCTTTCTATTATGACTGATGCTTCAGACGTCGCGGTAGGAGCCGTCCTCCAACAACACGTTGGTGGGCAATGGCAAACCCTTGGGTTCTTCTACAAGCGCCTGCAGCCAGCGGAATCCCGCTACAGCACGTTTGGCAGAGAACTGTTCGGCATTTACCTTGCGCTACGTCACTTCCGGCACACCCTCGAAGGCCGCGCTTTCACGGTCTACACTGACCACAAGGCCCTTATCTTTGCTTTCAACTCTGCTAGCGACAAATACTCACCACGGGAAACAAGACACTTAGACTTTGTCACGCAGTTCACTGCTGATGTAACGTCCACCGTGAACGTTGAATAACGCGTAGCCAAAGATCCCGAAATCAAAACAAGTTGGATCACAAATACTACGGTACTATTAAAATATATACAGTTGATAATTGGGACATACTTCAATTGTTCAGTATCCCGGTATATGCAAGTTGACAACCCGGTGTCAGTAAACAATAGGGAACGATAGGGAACAAGTTGTCTACGCCGGACAATCAAAGGGAAAAAGTCACCGCAGCTGAGTGCTACGAGTATTAAGACTAATGGTGTTGACCAATCAAAGGATAGTCCAATCACAGGGTGAGAGTTTAATGGCACGCATAAACATGGTGTTTGGACAAGCGACCAGTGAATGGGGGAGGGGGAGGGGGTGCGACACATGCTCCGGGCTGAACGTGTTCTGTTCGGCGAAGAGTAGGGTTGGAGATCCAAGGGCGTCAGTAGACGCACACACACGGAACCAGTGCTGGAATTAGCATGCACACACGGACACACCTACAACGCTAACAATGGGAATGTAAGGAGTCGCACATGAAACGCTGGTCGATATCCATCAACGACCGGCCAAGCTCTGCAGACTAGACCACGAAGCGAAGAGTAGAAGAATTTCATGGGTAAATAAGCGCGTTACACTGCCTCCGAAATTCTTCTGCGATTGACGTCTCGTACGTCCCCGACTCCACTCTGGCTCTCGGTCCTACAACTGCCTACAGTAGCGCTCCTTAGAAAAACAGAAGGGAAAGCAACACAACCACACGAGAGCGTCTTGGCAGGAGCCGCTTTCCATGACTCCCACCAAGCGCCGTTCGTGGGCGTCTGTGGGCATCGAAGCGCTTGGGTGAAAGCCGTTTTCCATGACTACCACCCTGCACTCCAAGCCAGACTTAAGCGCTGCTACTCATCGCCCTCCAGGCGGCACAACTTTCTGACATCTCTTTTTAATACACCTGAGTTCGTTCTAATGTACACCGTCCTTACTAAACCGTCATTGCTGGCTTCACAACTCACGACTCGACCCAGCGGCCAACAACCCCTTGGTAGTTTCTCGGAAGCCACCAACACTAATTCGTCTTTTTCTACAGACTTGGTCGGAAGCTGCCACTTCTGTCGAGATTGTAATGTTGTTATATATTCTCTTAACCATCTCTTCCAGAATCCCGTGGCTATGTGGGCTACTTGCTTCCAGCGCTTAGTATACCTGTCTCTGATGTCGATGTCTGGTAGCTGCAAGGTTTCGCATCGTATGAGAAGTAGGCTGTTCAGGGTTAATGGAGGAGCATCTTGGCTATCGGAGGTGGGTAAAACTAGCGGGAGATTGTTTAGAATCCGTTCTACCTCGACGAATACAGTGGCTAGGGAGTCATCAGTAAGGCGTTGCTCGTTGCATACGCCGTACAATATTTTCCTTACAGAGCGGATAATTCTTTCCCACACCCCGCCCCTGTGACTTGCAAATGGTGGATTGAAATGCCATTGCACACCACGAAGGCATAGCTCTCCGTCAATCCGTTTTTGATCCCATTTTTAACACCATCACGTAATTCCATAACCGCCCCGACGAAATTCGTTCCGTGGTCACTATATATTTCTGATGGGCAGCCCCGTCCGCGGACGAAACTGATGAATGCCGTAATGAATGCATCAGTCGAGAGATCGTGAGCTGCTTCCAAGTGCACTGCCCTGGTTAGCAGGCAATTGAATATGCACCCAAAGCGCTTTTCCACAGTCCTTCCTCGCTTTACAACAACAGGGCCAAAGTAATCCACACCCACATTCTTGAAATGAAACCAACCAATTTCCGCCCTGGCACAGGGTAGTGGTGCCATCTGTTGCTGGCACGGAGTGGCGGTGTGCTTCCAGCAGCGGATGCAGCTTCCGACCGCTCGCTTCACTGTTTTAGCTCCATGCAGTATCCAGTACTTGGTGCTGATGGCACTTAGCACGTGGTGCACTCCACCGTGGCCTTCTGGGACATGGAAATGACGCACCAGCGCCTCGACAACTGGGTGCCTACTGGGAAGGATAGCAGGGTGTATCAAACTCTCCTCGTAATCCGTGTAGTTCAGCCGCCCTCCGACGCAGATAATTCCCTCGATCAGAGTTGGGTACAGGCGACGGATTGGGTTTCGTTTTTTCCATGCGCGACTAAGGTGGGGCGATTGATTGCTGCACGCTTTAAGGTTTGTCAGTTCGTTGCTGAAAGTCTCGCGTTGCACCATGCGCAGGATGTCTTTCCTGACATCTTCTATCTCGGAAACTAACAGCGGACCTCTAGCAAATACCTGATGCGCATTGTGACGGGATATTAACCAGCATTTGAAACGAACCAGCCAAGCTACTGCCTTCAGTAATTTGGCCCAACTCGAAAAATACGTCAGCAGTGGGTTCGCGGGGTTTGTTGATGTAGCATTTATGGAACTACTTGGCTTTTTTAATTCCACATTTGCCATGTTTTCCGTTGGGGTGTACCCGTCTACCCAGGTGCAGTCGGTTTGTAGGAGAAAATCCGGTCCTCCTACCCACGCTCTCCATTCGCTCAAATTCAGGGTTCCCCTCGAGGTCAAGTCCGCTGCGTTATCCTTCGACCGAACGTGGTTCCATTGCGTCGGTTCGGACAGCTGTTGTATGGCGGCAATTCGATTAGCGACAAATGTACTGAATCTTGTCGACTTATTATAGATGTAGTGCAGCACGATTTGCGAGTCGGTCCAATACCGTGTATCTCGTGGACTCATACTCAGACTATCTGCGAGTATCTGAGTAACTTTCGCTGCCAACCCTGCAGCTCTAAGTTCTAACCGGGGTGTAGATGTTGCCTTCAATGGAGCAACTCTGGACTTTGCAAGCAAGAGAGAGGTGTGCCGCAAATATGCGACCACACCATACCCAATTTCAGAGGCATCGCTGAAAATGTGCAGCTGTGCGCGTTGCTCAGAGGTCTCTATGCTCCGCAGCACACAACGAGGAACCGAGAGTTGGCCAATAGACAAAGTGTGATTAATCCATTGCTTCCACTCTTGCTCGTCTGACGGCTGGAGAGGGTCATCCCAACCCAGTCCTCTTCTACACAATTTCTGTAGAAGCACCTTGGCTGGTAGAAGCAAAGGACACACTAATCCTAGGGGATGGAACATCGATGATACGGTTGACAAGATGCTCCGTCGGGTCGCCGGGCAGTTTCGAACGTTGAATCGGAACCAAAACTGATCTGTCTCAGCGTTCCATTCGAGCCCAAGCGTACGATCATTGCAGTGCGAGCCAACGAGTTCTTTAGGCGCTCGTGCCCACTCGGTAAAGGATACCAAATCTAGGGCCTTCGTCTTATTCGAGATCCATTTCCGCAGCCTGAATCCCCTTGGCTAGCAGTTCACATATGTCGTGGGCAAACGGCGCTGCTTCCTCTACTGAACTCAATGATACCAGGCAGTCATCTACGTAGAAAGCATCGGTGACTGCATTCGTTACCGTAGCGTTGTATAAACGACCGAAATCACTCACCGTCTTGCGAGGGGCATAAGTGGCACAAAATGGCGAGGACGTCGCCCCGAATGGGTGGGCGGTCATCTGGTAGTCGACAGGATCACTAGCCAGGTCGCCTTTTGGCCACCATAGAAACCGCAGTGCTCCTTGGTCGTCCTCCGGCACCTTTACCTGCATGTACATTTCTTCCTCGTCTGCTGCTAACGCCACTGAATTCTTCCGAAATCGGGTAAGTACTTTGGTCAGGTTCGCAGTGACGTCGGGGCCCTGGCAGAGTTGGTCATTTAGGGACAGACCTCGAAATTTCGCCGCACAATCCGAAACCACTCTAAGTTTCTCCGGTTTCTTGGGGTTAACTCTCGCTTGATGAGGTAGGTACAAGCACCGAGGTCCGGTCTTCGCCAGAGCTCTAACCGCATAACCCTTATCCAGCATCGAGTTTATTGACTGCGTGTATTTAGAGAAAAGTCCGCCATCTCAGATGTCAACAATCCCGTCACCGACGCGCTCTCACGCGTCAACCTCACTCTGCAGTCTTTGCCTACTGTCGACCTCGCCGCCATGGCAGCGGCTCAGGCTCAAGACGAAGATATACAGCGCACTCTGCAGTCCACTCCGCTGCATGTGCAACCTGTTCTTCTTCAAACCACGGAAGGAACCAGTCTTTGTGACACTTCCACAAGTTGTCCTAGACCTCTCGTGCCCGCCTCCTTCAGACGCACAGTCTTTGATGCACTGCACTCACTTTCACATCCTGGTATCCGTGCAGCTTTGAAACTGGTCACCGAACGTTCCGTTTGGCCACGCGTAAACAAAGATGTTCGTACCTAGGCTCGCACATGACTTCAATGCCAGCGCTCCAAAGTACATCATCACATCCGCAGTCCTCTTGGTTCATTCCCTGCCCCGGACTCTCGGTTCTCGCATGTACACTTAGACCTGGTAGGCCCATTGCCTCCTTCCCGCGGATTCGTATACATTCTTATATGTGTCGACCGCTTCACCAGATGGCCAGAAGCCATTCCGGTATCAAACTGCACAGCTGAGACGGTTATCCGGGCCTTCTTGGACCGGTGGGTCTCGCACTACGGATGCCCATCCACTATCACAACCGACCGAGGAACGCCTTTCGAATCTTCGCAATTTGATACGTTCTGCAACTTTTTAGGTTGTCGCCGCATTCACACCACAGCGTATCACCCGGCAGCCAACGGGTTGGTTGAACGTTTCCATAGACAGCTTAAAGCCTCGCTCTGCGCCTCCTCCGACCCTAGCTGGAGCGATAACATTTCGCTCGTACTCTTAGGCATCCACAGCATCATCAAAGCTGACTTGCAATGTGCACCAGCAGAGTTGGTTTACGGCACGACGCTCAAGTTACCGGGAGAATTCGTTTCACCTCCCGCATCGTCGGGTATGCCGCCGTCTAACTTTGCGTCCTCCTTAGCTCAACGCATGCGTTCACTACTCCCGATCTCGCCCCGTGAACAGACTAAAGATGTGCAAATGCACAGCGGACTCTCTACCTGCACTCACGTCTTCCTCCGCACCGACGCAGTGCGGCGCCCTCTCCAGCCTCCCTACACTGGCCCTTTCAGCGTTCTGAAACGGACTCCGAAACATTTTACGATAGCTCAGAATGGTCACCGAACAACGGTGTCCATCGACCGACTCAAAGTGGCTTTCTTTGACCAGCCACTTGCAGCCCATCCTGATGCTCTCGCTCAAGCACCCGCACCTGTGGTGACTTCCCGAGCACTGGATAACCCGGAACCCTCCGTACCCCTTGAGCCGCAACCTATCCCGCCTCAACCGCAGGCAACCGACCGACGCGGTAGACAGGTCAAACGTCCGGTCCGTTTTTCAGATTTTGTAAGCGTTTGAAAAATCGACAAAAATCCCAAAACACTTTGAAAACCTAAAAAGCGTATTTGCTTTTACCATACATGCCATGTTCCATCTCCGGCTTCAAGCCACTTCCCCGACCCTTGCCAACCCCCTCTGAGTTCTACCTTCCAGAAACACAACCGTCGGAACTGCCAAGGCAACCCTCGAATGACTCACCAACCGGCTCAACGCAACCCTGGAGGGACTCGCCAGCCGTCCCACAGCCTCCTTCCTCACCCAAGGAACAGACAGTCGCCCCCGATCGCAGACACCCACGAACGAATTGGTCCCCAAACGCCGCTTAGGCATTGCCGACGAGGACGCCGGATATCTCCGTGGGACGAGGACGCCTGGATTTCTTCATGGGACGAGGACCGTGGACTAAAGTGCGGTGGGGGAGTGACACCTCCCAAGCACACCGTCGGGTCTGCAGCAAAGGGAAGGTCCTGTCAGCCTTTTTTCTGGACTAGCCAGTTATTTTTGCAGTCCGACCAGCCCGTCCCGACGGCCCACCGATGATGCACTCTGGTCCACACGATCGTTATAAATAAAACTAACAAAAGCCTGGACCCAGCGAAACCAGCTACAATCCCGACTTTGGAAGCTCTTACACAAGCCTCTGCAAATATACGCATCCCCCTTACCTTCCATTTCCCCCAATAACAGCTCTATCGAAGGCTTCTATCCTTCAGCCTTCTAGGGGGAGGCCCTTGTAGTGCACCGGAAAACATGCTCTTTCAGTGTCTTGTAACATTGGATTTTATGGTTGTTTTAACCTTCGAACGTCCACTTGTTTTACTGACTGCACATCCGTTGTCACAAACCGTTTTGGTGAGTTCCTCGCTGCACGTTTCTCGCCCTGTCTGATTCGCTTTCTATCCTTGTAGCCTTACAATATACGTTGGGTTCAGTCGCTTCCGATTTCCATACTGTCTTATTTGACACGTCTTACATGTCATTGCTTACCGACTAGTATACCAGACTCCGCCCAACATGCCCACCAACACAGACCAAAACGGATTTCAAGCCCAAAAGCAATTTGCCAAATTTTACTAAATTTTTCCATACCCATTTCTTTATTATTAGTGACAGGCTCCTCTGGCTCACTGATGTTAGTGACATAGCCACATGGATTTAGAAAATCGGCTGTAAGGGATAATACTTGCGATGTTTAGCTAAGATATGCGTGTATTTTCAAGGCCAAAATGTGTCAAAGGATCCAAAAGGTCTCCTGGGGTACTCAGGTAGACCCGGCTCATGCGGACTTGATATAAGGTTCGGAAACACTTAGAGGCTTAAAAAATACTAAACTCAATATTCCTGGTTGTTTGTGTGGCTCAGGATCCACTGAAAATGGCATGCGGAGGCATTCTAACCGTGGGTTAATTATAAGCCCTCTTGCGTTCCCATGTAGACATAATATTCCTTACTGGATTTCTAGCGGTTTCGCGCAAGGTTATCGCTTATTTGCTTATATTTGCCATGTATGCCTGCAAAGTGTACTTTTCGGCCACCTACGCACTTCCAGGTTGTTGCAGGGTTTTACGGGCTAATTGTAGCATTGCTGGATAGCTAATCCTATTTAGAACATATACTGCTTCGCTACTTTTTACATTATTTTTTCTTTTTCCTGCTATCTGCTTGCAAAGCAGAAAGCCATTTTTAGCGAAAAGTTATGATGGCCTTATTCGTAGAGCACCATTTAATTTCAAATAACTTGGAACCTAATGCACATATTGCAGTGCTTTTCCTTTCAGCTTATTCAGCGGTTAAAACTTGTCCAGGCCGGTATATTTTTGTGCTACTTTACGCAGTATTCTAGCCCTAAAAATGTTTTTCTTTTAGTTTGCGATTTACTTGGGCTGAAATTTTGCGCCAGCAAGCAATATCAGCGCAAGAAAAGCTTTGCTGCATTTTTGTCAATTTGTATTCATTTGGTGAAGCGCGACGCCTTAGTATGTCTCATAATTTATCCTTTTTATTTTCTTCCGCATTTATTGAAATTATCTTTTAACTTTCGTATCCCTTATAATTCCGCCACTCTCATTTCTTCCATGTGCGAACCAACAATTGTGACGACTGAGCGGGCCAACCAATGTCCAATGAATTTAAAGTGAACTTGTGCTGAATTGGATCCTGTTCCAAAGGAAAAAGGCACAAGTACACCTCTGCGCAGCTTTCGCAACAAAAGAACAACGACCACAATATCGCCAGAAAGAACCAGAAATGTTTCAATGTGGGCGCATACGCACCAGCAGCTGTGCACCAAACAATGCTAATGCATTTGTAATTGCCAAGGAGGAACATATACTTGTATTTTGCCTACTTCCATGCAAGAGCATCGTATTAATGTA
The DNA here is from genome assembly GCA_944474145.2 of Dicrocoelium dendriticum. Taxonomy (NCBI): domain Eukaryota; kingdom Metazoa; phylum Platyhelminthes; class Trematoda; order Plagiorchiida; family Dicrocoeliidae; genus Dicrocoelium; species Dicrocoelium dendriticum. The sequence goes on from OX104064.1 coordinate 66,893,456, forward strand.
AACCTTGATCTGAACCCCTAAGGGTGCAGCCTCTAGCCGGTCTAGAAATATACCTATTTATTTATTTATTTAAAACAAGGTTGGTTTTAAGTCACAACAGCCAAAGTGTTCATAGACCAATCTGCTGTTTCCTTCTCCTTGGCGGTAAACTGAACATTTTCAGCATGCTGTCTTTTCAGGCTTTACATTCAAAGGACGTTTTCGGAAGAGTGTTTACAAGTGTCGTGCAATGATTTGACTTCTGTCGAATTTCGTTTGATCCAAGTAATTTTGGGTCATCGGTCTCCCCGGCTTACATCAAACCCGTTTTCGGGTACAAAACAAACTTCGTCCATCATTTTCGGGTTCAGCCTCTGGCTTTTTCATTGTGTTTGCGTTTTGTATTCCATTATATACCTTGTTGTTACTCGTGACTCTTTCTGTTGACAAACATGCAGGTAATAGCTTGTCGGTTTTAAGTTTTGATGCACAGTTCGCACTATTTGGAAGCGTCGTCTCGGTTTCACTGAATATCGGCGCTAATATGTCTTTGCCTGCGTCGATCAGCAAAGTTAAGGTTGTATGAGGCAGCGTGAGCTGCTCAACGCCCGCGACTGACGAGTCTGGTGGCCTGCAGTGTTATGTACGCAAATGCTGGTATTATGAGACCTGTACTGCTTTGAGCCCTGCTCAGTACGCAATGCTTTCTACTAGCGATAGCGTGCTGTTCAATCGCCTTCTATGCCGTCGCAGTCGATCTACGCGTCTTGAGGTCACTGAGGAGACATCGAGCAACGTCGGGCTGGGTAACCCGCTGTTTTCGTTTCTTACATCTCTTGCTTGGAAAATGGAGTTACTGATGAGAAAGACGGGAGTCTCCATTGGTGTTGGCTCATTAGTGGAAGATGCAACTAAGCTCAATTTCTCTCGATGACAATCCGACTGAGGTGATGGCTACCTTGTCGTGTGTCCCAGCCTTCCAGAATGCCTCTAACGTGGCCTCTAATGTTGCACTAGAGGCCGTCTATGTTGCGACCGAACTAATAGCCCCAGTGTCCAGTAAACAAGAGGATGAGGGCTAATAAACTCCGAAAGGCTCCCACCAAGCCTGCAGGTCCTGAAAATATCGGTATCAAGGGTGGAGCACGAAGCTCCAACTCTAATCACATCAGTTCCATTGGCAAAGCAACGCGCCGTGGCGACTTCAATCACGCCCGCAAAGTTTGAAAAGACTAGACCGGTGAAGGAGATTGGGATAAAACTTAAAGCCACAACCACAATTACTGTAGCTCTATTGGCGAAGAAAGGCGCCGCGCCACCTGCCAAACTGCTCGAAAAAGCGGTAAGTCGGAGACTCGTGGAGGGAATACACGTTGTCGAGGTGATTCTTTTACTACTGGTAGCGTTATCTTTCATAAGGTTTCTGAATCTGCGGCAGCTCGGCCCCGGGAACGTAGGCTGGATGACCTCCAGTGGTTCTAGCTCCGCGGTAACAAGACGCTGCCACCTAGTTTCCCCGGTGTCATTAGCAGGAAGCTAACCTGATTGAAACGCCCCTATAGATAGCCAAATACGCGACCCCTACCAAATAAATAAATAAATAAATATTTTATTCTCGACTATGCGAGGCACGCCTATGGAGGCATGATCAGATATGTACAACTGTACAAACATTTTATGGCAACAGTTACAGTGACAGTAGAAAATTGTTCATATGTCGATGATTGGAACTGTACAATGGTGAAAATGCGAAACAATAATTTGGCTGTCATGAGATACGGGACCTCAGCTAATAATAGATTGAGAATCCTGAATGATCCATTGGAAGGTAATGGAAGAGCACGCTCAAGAGATATATGCCAATAGAGTGAGTTCGTGCGCAAGTAAGGTAAAGGTCAACGTATCGTAGGAAGTAAAAAGACGACAGTATATGCAGATGTAGAAGTTCCAGTGTAACGATCCTATCTAGAATTGTGACGCTAGTTGACCTGCCAGTGTGAAGTTATGGGCTGTGACTTTATTCGGTGGCGAGTCACATACGCCACGCTGCAGTGTTGTTAAACGGACATTTGTGGCTTTTATAGGGAGAACGCTTGCCAGGCGAAATCCCACCACTTCCTGGAACACTGCCGCCAATCTATTGAATTGCAAATTGTAACATGCTATGTTTCTTGTTGAACGTTTGTTTACTCGGTTATTCGCAGTCAGGTTGCGTCCCATTTTTCTGCTGGCTGATGCCATAGCTGGTTGCCTATTGCGTTCCTGGGTCCTGTCCATTGGTAGGTCGGGTACTAAACATTCTTTCTGAATATGTTGTGTTGATCCTTTGCAGAACCACGTGAAATCTTCTCTGATTATGTAAATTTGCCGGGGAGCGAAGAATTCGTGTCCAGCTACCCTCACTGGACATCGGTGGTTGGGTGCAGATGTTTTGAGTGGATGTGAAGCCATGGTCCAGGTAAGTTTTTGTTAGTTTTTCGCCCCATCCCAGATGGAGGCAGTTCCTCAGTTCAATCCCGAATCTCCGATGTTCACGACCTTAGAGAAGAGGGAGAGAGGAACAGGCCGAGATAAGACCGAAACGGACAG